>CM036760.1:45766301-46966301 GCA_020796225.1 Arion vulgaris | reverse complement strand
ATGCCCAAGCAACACGGGAATAAAAAAAACGTGCATCTACGCACTACAACCGAAGCTATGCAACAAACACTACTCTGGTATGACGTCATTTTTACGGCGAAGCCAGGCATATACAACGCCGGGCCCCATCCCCAAACACAACAGCAACCACAATTCCTCACTCTCTCAGATCGACCAGAGTAAACACACTGGTCAAATTAATGCAGTGGAACGCGGAAGGCGTCATAAACAAGAAAATAGAGCTGCAAAATTTCCGGAAAGAGCATGACATCGATGTGTACTGCATCCAAGAAACACATCTTGCCAGCCCCACAGAATCTATATAAGAGGGTATGAAATCTTCCAACAAGATAGGGAAGGCTGACCCAATGGGGAGTCATGACTGCCATCAAAAACAGGTTCTCAGCCTAGGAAACACATCACTCCCAATCAATCGACACAGAGGCGATAACCATCTGCCTAAAAACCACTGACAAGGAAATCACAATTTGCAACATCTATTCACCACCAAACAGATTTATCCACCTAAACAACATACAACCAAACACAGAAAACTGGATAATAGTTGGAGATTTCAACAGCCATTCTCCAAGCTGGGGTACTCTGACCTAAATACAAAAGGAGAGGAAGTAGAAGACTTCAGCATCAACAACGGTCTTGTTCTTCTAAACAAACCTGATGACTAACACTCATACTACCCTCGACCTTGGAGAACAACCAGCAACCCAGACCTAGCAATAGCGACTGAGGATGTTGAAAAAGTAACAAGTCGAAGTGTGTGCACTCAACTAGGGGGCAACGACCACAAACCCATAATAATCTCCATGAAATGACAGAAGAAAACTCCAAAGGGAACACTCAACCCCAGTTGCAACTACAAGAAAGCACAATGGCATAGCTTCTCACATCTAGAAGAAGCCATTAAGAACATAAAGACCAAGAAAATAGCCCTAAACCGCAAACTCCAAACATTCAACATCTGGGTTCTAGATGCAGCAAAAATAAGTATCCCAAGAGGAAAAAGGGAAGATTACCGATCCTACTGGTCCCCTAAACTGGAAGAGATTCACACTGAACTCAGCATTCAAGGAGAAAACATGGAAGCAGACCCTACAGATGAAAATGTTACCCTAGACAACAAGACGAAGGCAATATTTACCAAAGAAAAGAAGAAAAGCATGAGAGACAGTTGGCATGAAAAACTGCCTCCCTAAATCTAGAGAAAGACACTAAAAAACTGTGGAGAATTCCACATGCAACATTCAGACATGTTAAAAACTAACCCAGAAATGTGGGAAGTCATAACACCAGAGCCATGGATATGCTACCAAAACATGACCCTAATACACCTAGAAGTCCCAGGAATAATCTCCAAAAAAATACAGAGCAAAGAGTCAGGTCACTTAACTCTTTCCACGCCATTTATTTCCTCAATTTTTAAGCAGTTAATTCAAGGGAAGTAAAAAAAAAAAAATTTTTAATTACAATCCCAACTACTCGTCAATAAATAAACATATATCTTTATTATATACTAAATTGAAGAAAACTGGACAACCCAATAGAATAACAAGGTTAAAAAGTACTATATGTAAAATAATAGAAGTAAAACTATAAAGACTTCTTATAAAGGAAGCAACTCTATGGCGCAGTGTGCGGCTTAAAGCGTGGAAAGAGTTAATGCTACAAGAGCGATATTCCACCAGCACTTGGACATGCGTGTTCACAGATGGTTCAGCTACAGATGCTATCAGGAAAGGAGGCAGCGGAATCTAAATCACACACCCCCAAGGAAACATAGAAACACACTCTCTGGCAGCAGAAGAAACATGCACCAGCTTTAGAGCAGAGGCAACAGCTTTCCTTGCAGCCATACAGATTCTCAACGACCAGCAAGTATCAGCAAAAATATTGCAGTCTTTAGCGATTCAAGATCCGTTCTCCAGGCCATCTCATGTCCCAAACAAGACAAGCTCATTCAAGATATACGGCAAAAAATCACCTTGATATAAATAAAATCTATTAGTCTAATCACTAGTCTTACAGTGGATATAATCACACTGTGGCATACCCGGAAATGAAAAGGCTGACAAACTCGCAAGGGCTGGAGGGAGCCTAACACAACGCCACCCAACACAAAGCTTTACAGAAGCAAAGATTCTCCTTAAACAATTCAGAAAAATGATGTGAAGAAAAACAAACGGAGGATACAACCCAGAACATGACAGTATAAATACACTAAACAGAAAAACACAGACCACAGTCTTCAGACTTAGAAAGGGACACTATAGTCTCAGAGCACACCTCCATAGAATGGGTCTCAGGGGCTCATTTGCCTGCACCTGTGGTGCACGAAAGCAGTAGCCAGAGCATATCCTGCAAGACTGCCCCAGTCTGAGCACTGTGAGAATCGACATCTGGCCAACAGAAACAACACTACAAAACAAATTATGGGGGACCAGTGAAGACCTCGAGCGCACCGCCCTGTTTAGTGTTTATGACACATACCGGAGCAGTCGCATAGCAGAAGTTTATCCTAGAAGAAGGTGTCTAGACTGACTTCTGTTGTTGATTCTTGGCTTAGAATTGACAAGCAACTAATCTCTGTTAAGTGGCCTTTTAGTTTAAATAGGTCATGGTATTGCAAAGCACTAGCTCTATCTTAAGTCCCAGTAAGCCGAACGACGCCCTCACTTGATCAAGGGCAATCGGCTTTAACTTGAGCATTTTGCCACTCCCCCTCCCTTTAACATTGGAAGCGGCTCTACTGAGCACGGACTAGCCTACTTTCATTCAGTACTTGGCTGACTTGGTACTTCATTTTTACTATTTTTAGTTCGCCCCCAAACAATTGGGATACGGGCTGAGTTCTTGCGTGCTGTACACAAATTAATGATATTAATATTATGCTTCATCGCTTGAATAAATCACATTTAGTGGCTCTACTTTAATTGGAGGTAGATAGAAGATTGCACCGCAGCAGTCAGCCGCTGCACAGTGTCCACTCACTGAGTCACTACTAACTACGAACTTACTAACTAAACTTTACTTACTAAGGCTCGCTTGCAAGACGTACTACAATAATAACATACAAAATAGTGCATAATAGCAAGTGACCATTTTGTTTCCAGTAGCACAGACATTTAGCTTTGAAGAAAACTGAAAAGCATACGAGACGGAAAACAAAAATTACAAAGATAACACTTACCGTAAAACTGAACAAAATACCGATAGGCGACCACTATAATAATATTATTGGAATAATTTGTGAGCCAGTAGTGTACATCTATTTTTACTTCCGGTTCAAAATGTCTATCTAATGTCACTGACTTGGGAGCTTTAAATCCTCCACCAAAGTAAAGGAATCGACTATCTCAAACCTGTTGTTTGCTGGTAACTCCGAAGTCATGTTTCAGCGCTGCGCAGCCCTCACCTGTATTGCAATCTTCCTTAGTGTTTGTTATCGCAGGTGCTGACGGATCGCATCACAAGCCCTACTATATTCTCTTACAACGCTCAGAATAAACGCAGTAATAGAAGAGGACAAAGAAGAAAATGCATACTTTTTTATGTTAAGAGAATACGACTCAAATATGTCTGGATGGCCTCAACAATATTCGCATTCTTTATTGAAATTTCTCAAGTGTTAGCCAACGAGGGCTCTGAAGCCATCGTATCTCTGTAGGAAATGCGACTGTGTGATAGTTTGCTACGGGTGACTGGTCAGATGTTGCCACAACAAATTACATATATATGAATCTAGCAATTCGTGTCACTGATAGTACTATGGTCACATCAAGCGTCACGATGGCCTGGAAATAACAATTCTAGAGGGCAGGGTCCCAGGATGCAGAAGCAGACCAAGAAGAAGATGGCTACAAGATATTAAAGAAACCATGAACATGACCATCGACGAAGTGGGTGAACTAGCAAGAGACAGAGTGAATTTCAGATGTGCTGCAAAGAGAACAACGTCCTATAAAGGATACGCACCTTGATGATGATGATAGTACTATCGTTTCGGAAGTAGATATATGTTTCGATAGACAATAACAATGTGACTATTATACTCTGTAGAGGGATGCTGTAATCGAATCAACCTAAGCTTAAGGTCTGTCCACGTGCCGATGAGCTGAATGACTGCGGTGTAGCCAGTCCTTAACGTGGAAATGGATTCTCGCCTCGCAACGGAGTTCGTGCGTAGGCGGGGGTCCTTCGCTAATTCTCAACAGCGTTTCAGCTATTCTAACACTACACAGAATCAGAGATACGGACCCAAGCAAGGTAGGCGGCGAAAAGGGAAAAGATCGGGTGCCAGGAAGAATATTTTGAAGTGTGAGCGACTGGGTCGGAAGAACGTGCGCATCATGTACTGGAATTGTGCCAGCGTGAAGCAGAGACAACCGGTTCTCGACAAACTCCTATATGGTGCCGATATCGTTGCCCTACAAGAAACCAACCTAGGGGAAGGAACTGTCCGCATTGCTGGCTTTCATACCTTCTATAACAGGCAGCATCTCGGACAGGCTATTCTTGTTAGGAATGACATATCGGCATCTGAAGTAGACATGTCAAAGTGGAACTGCGACACAATGCAGGTACATGCAGTTAGAGTACAGACACATGTCCCTTCTGTCCTAGTGAATGTCTATGCGTGCAATGGCAAGGTCGATACACTGCAGTGGCAAAGTTTATTCGACCAGGACGAGAAGAACATCATCTTCTGTGGTGATTTCAACGCCAGGGGTAGACAGTGGGGAAACAACCCTACCAACAAGCAGGGTGAAAAGTTGGAAGACGCGCTGGTAACATCAGATCTGGTCTGTATCAATGATGGTAGAGCAACCAGACTTGGAGTCGACCAGGGACTCTGACAGTGTTATAGATTTGGCATTAGTGTCTCCCACTCTGTTGCCCTTGTGTAAATGGAGCATGCTTGGGTATCACGACAGTGATCACTGTCCATGCATGATCATGGTAGGAAAACGCAGAACATGGGAGCACAAAAGGACGTGCGCACAGTTTTCGGTATGACACAGCAGGGTGTGATACTATCAGCAAAATCAGATGCAGGAAAATCAGACCTCATTGCAATAAACAGAGGCATCTGACACAGCCACCATGGTGGAATGACAAGGTCGCGAAGCCTGGTGATCAAGAGACAAGGGTTAAGTGTGACAGAAGGCCAGAAGGGCCACTAGCACACCACCTACACTTACAAGGTCTGAAAAAGACATGGAAGAGAAAACTGTGTCCTTCAAGGCATGTGCAAATCTGGCTAAGAGTGTTGCATGGGATGAATTCTGCAGTGGGCTGTGCGCTGAGAAGTCCCTGTCGACGTTCTGGAGATTTCACCAGCGCATGAATGGTACTGCAAGACGTAAATGCATCCAGGATTTCCAAGCACTGACTCGGCCTGGCAAAGTCAGACGAAAATAAGGGTACAGCTCTCTCTCAAACGCTCAACAGCAGACAGACCACAATGACGAGGCAGAAAGACTCATGACACAGGGGGCCATAGAAGAGCTTTGTAGCTCTGTTGTGGTGGATGAAGAGCTGTGTATAACTGCGGAGGTCATCAGGACAACACTGAATATGTCTGGAAGCACTGCGCCAGGGCCTGATGGCATTCGATACAAGGATATTACTGATTTATCAAAAGACGACATCGAGGAACTGGTAAAAGAATTCAACGTCAGCATCCAGGACGGTGAGATCAGGAAGGAGTGGCTTCATAGCTACCTACTACCATTGCCGAAGCCCAACAAAGATCACTCTCAGATAGCCGGCTACAGAATTATTGCACTCCAAAACACGACAGGCAAGCTTCTTGAGAAAATCGTAGCACGTCGACTGACATGGGACCTTGAAAATCGCCATATCTTCCCACCCACTCTCGGAGGTTACAGATCTAGGGAAGAAACATGGTGCAACGCTGCAGCCTTCGCCTATGATGTCTTTGAAGGTTTCCATGCAGGTATTGAAACATGTGCAGCAATGGTGGATTTGGAAGACGCATACAACAGAGTGCCCTATGATTATCTTAAGCACCAGCTTATCAAACTCCAGGTGTACCCTCTCTACATCCGATGGATAGCTGTTGAGCTATTCAAAAGGAAGGTTGTACTGCGATGTGGTGGTTGGTTTTCTGAACTGGTGACTGTACATTCCGGATTGCCACAGGGTTTCCTCTTTCCCTGTCTTATTCAATATATACACAGTGTCAATCACAGAACAACAACTCGATGGCAGAGGTAGAACTCTGTCATTTGCTGATGACATCCTAGTGTATAGACAAGAGAAAGACAGGGATGCAGTTGCCGGTGAGATACAGAGGGAACTCGACCGTATCACAGACTGGTGTGATGTCTCTGGTGCACTAGTTAACCCTAACAAAGCAGCAGTGACATGGTTCTCACTCAATAATCACACTGTTAACGCATGTACGCCTAGTGTGAAACTTCGCGGTATTGTTTTGCCCGTAGATAAATCTATGAAATTTTTGGTGTGACATTTGACCGCAGTCTGTGTTTCCGGGAACATGTTGAATATGTCATTGTCAAGGCACGCAAAGGTTTGGCGGCAATGAGAGTCATGACGGCTGTTAACATCGAGCAACGACTGCTTGTCATCCTGTATCAGACACTGGTCCTCTCCACCATTGAATATGTCAGCAAAACGCAAATTGAAAGACTTGAGAGAATACAGAACGAAGCTATGTGCATCATCCTCGGTTGCACAATGGATACACCCTGTGTGGCGATGAGGTTTCTCCTGGATTTTCCGACCATGGAGTATAGAGTCAAGATAGCTAGAGTACGTGCCTATCTCAAAATAAGTGCCAAAAGGATCACCCATTGCATGAACAGCTCAGCGCCAGTGGTGGACATCGGTTAAAGCGGGGCAAGTCATGGTTGGCGTGCGCAGATACTGTTCAGTTGGTATGCGGGCTCAATAATATTGACTGTGGAGAAGAATGGATACTGATGCCTCCAATATACTGGAACACTTTTTCAACCATCATTAAATTAGACAAAGGTTGCAGAGAGGGAAATCCCGCGGCGTTGAATGCAGACGTCAATATGTTCCTCTGTCCACAGTGCATTCATTAGAGTAAATATTATGTCTACATTTGCATTGTGTCCTGTACATCGGTAATGAAACTATTACTACTGTTTCGACTTGGACTTTTCAAATTAACAGTAGGCCTACAGTTCTGTACTAATCAGAGCTATAATAAAAACAAAACTACCGTGACAGTGTTATGTGTGTACACATTTCTCCCATCTGAAAATCGAGAAATACAATTTTGGTCCCTTTGGACGTGATTTTAGATTGTTATATTTGAGCTTACCTCTACCCTCTGTATATCTCCTTATCTGTCGATCCCTAGCACTGTGTTAACTTATACGCCTGCCCAGCGTGATCATGGCGCGTTGGACAGCGGATGACAAGCCCCCTGTTAGTGCGGCTCAATTCCTCGGGCTGGCAGAAAACCCACAGGTTCTCCAGATTTACGGTGTTCACCGAACTGAAGGATTACGATATAGCCATGGCACCGAGCCGTAGAGCTGAAAGCTCAAGTGCTTTTGGATCGAAAAAAAAATACGCAGTAGTACGTCTTCACGCACACTCATCTACACCTCTAGCCCCCACCGTATTTCATTCACCCTGGTCATCTCATGCTATGTTTGTTATGTAGGGATTAGAGCCTTTGCCAAGGACAAGCCTTATTTTGGTTACATCAGAGCGTGTAGGCCAACATAAATGAAAAATAAAAGTTAACTCCTTTAGGAGAATCCAAGATTAAGTTAGTAACATTGGAAGTAGTGAAAAAAGGAAAGGGACCATTCTTTATACCATGCCAATACGGTGTTATGCCCGTATTTTTCATTGACCATCGACACACGATGTGTGATGTGGTCAACATAAAGCCGACTGCCTATAATTCCCAATTCTTTATTCTTTCTTTCTTTCTTCTCGAATCCTGTATGCCTCACAGCGTCAGGTCAGGAAGAGATTTCTAAACGGGCCCTAGTATGCGCTTTGTAGATAGTCTCTTTCGTCGCCTCTGTTATCTCTGAGGTCCATCTTTGCGTGGCCTGCCTTTTGCTTTGTACCCATTGTATCGGGACAGCATTGCTCTTTGAGGTGCACTGTCTGATGGTAATCTGCTTACGTGACCGAACCATTTAATTTGTTGTTTCTTGATGAAGTCTAGCACTGATGTTGTACCCACTTTTTCCTGATGTCTTCATTTCTCAACCGGTCTCTTCTTGTTACACCAGCATTCTGCGTAGACACTTCATCTCTGTTGTGACTAGTTTTCTTCTATCGTTTGTTGTCAGCGTCCAGGTTTGGCACTGGTAACATAATGTGGGAGAAAGATTGTGTTGAACATTGCTCTTTGTGTTCATGGTGACGTGTTTGCATCTTAAAATTGGCGCCATTTGCCTATCATTTGATTTGCTTTGTTGCATCTGTGTTGAATTTCATTAGTTATTCTTCCATTTGCTGAAAAATGCTCCCCAGGTATGTGAAATTTTTTACTTGATTTAGTAGGTGATTATCGATGGAGATGTTGGTAGTGTTTTCCTCTCTGGCGAATGTCATTACTTCTGTTTTGTCGATGTTAATTCTCTGTTGTATTCGTTACATGCTAACTGGAGTCTGTTGATGTGTTGTTGTAGCTGTTCTTCTGTTGTTGATATGATTGCCTGATCGTCTGCAAAAAGAAATTCATTTAAGAGTTCTCCGAGGTTGTTTCCTTCGCTGGTGTTAGCTATTTTACAAATGTGATCAATGTACGTGATGAATAGCAGCGGGATAGTACGCAACCTTGTCTTACTCCTGACCCTACGTGAAACTTTTCTGATAATCCTGTATTTGTTCTAATCGTACATTGGTTGTCAGTATAAATGTTCTTGCAAAGGTTGATTAGGTGTTCATTAACCCCATAGGTTGTTAGTATTTTCCACAACTTGTGCCTATCTACGCGGTCGAACGCTTTTTCCTGATCTACAAATGCAACGTGTAACTGTTTGTCGGATTCGATAGTCCTTTCTACTAACTGTCTGAGGGCGAATATTGCGTCTGTACAGCTTTTGTTCTTCCTGAATCCCATTTGGGAGTCATTAAGCTGTGGCTCGATGATGTGGCGGAGCCTTTTCTCAAGTATTTTGCAGAATATTTTCCCAGTGTGGTTCAGTAGCGCTATGCCTCTATACTTTGTACAGTCCCTCTTGCTACCTTTCTTCTTCCAGATGGGAACAATTGTAGCATTCCTCCAATCTTCTGGTGTTTCTTGTGTGATCCAGACTTGGTTGAATAGTCTATGGAGCCAGCTGATTCCTACCTCTTTAGTTGCTTTGATTAGGTCGCTGATATTGTCTGGGCCTGGTGTTTATTAGGTGGGGCCATATTTACAGCATTTCTGATCTCTGATAGTGTTATGCTTGGTTCTACTTCTGAAGTTACATTTACTGTGTGTTCTGAGTGTTCGGTTGGTCCTCTTGTTGTAGGTTGAGAAGTTTACTAAAGTATTGTCGCCATCTGTTCATTATCATTTTTGGATCATTAAGAGCTTGGCCGTTTTCATCGTTAATAATTTCAGTTGGGTCATATTGTTCTTGTCTTTCCTGCATAGCTTTAATTTTCTTGTAAAAATGTCTTGTTGAATTTTTGTAGTCTGAATTTAATGTTTTGCCATAATCTTGCCATGCTTGTATTTTAGACTTCTTTATTATCTCCTTGGCTTGTTTTCTAGCTGTTCTATACTCAGTGAGGTCGTTTTGATGTTTGTTTTTTGCCCATAAGTTGTATCTGTGTTTTTCTCCTTTACCGCTAGTTTTACTTCGTCATTCCACCAAGTTGTGATTTTTGGTCGGGTACCTCTGGATTTTACTGTTCCGCATGTTTCTTTGGCTGCTTCTAATAAAGTTCTCTTAAATACTGTCCATTCTTCTTCTACTGACTTGCTTTCTTCAGTTAGTTTAGCAAAATTATCTGTGACTCTTTGAAGATATGACTCTTGTGTGTTGACATCTGTTAATTTATTGATTTTGATTATTTCTTTTGTAGTCGTGTGTTGTCCTCTGGTACTTCTTTATTATAGTACCCAATTCAGGCTGGGTCGACATGAGAGTCGTGCAATTACGCTACTGCGGCTATCTTTTTTTTTTTTTTTTAATTCTCATGGTATTCGACTATCGAATACATACTATTCGAACATAACCTACTACTAGCGTATTTATCAATTAATTTGTACAGGAATACATTTGACTTAGTTTTTGTTTGTTTACGTTACTCAACAAATTAGACCTTAAGCCATTGAAAAGCAGAATTTAGAGAATGGCATACTCCTTGTTGCAAAAGATATTGGCGATCATCATTGTAATTTTAATTTTTGTAGTTGGACAAATAATAATCTTCAAAAACGGTAGTTCACGAACAGCAGCTATTTTATTTAGGATAGACATGATTGCAGTGATTGAGTCTATCATGTTTTTGTTATCTCGAATGTTGTGGAAGACATTCATCCCTCTGCTAACTACACTTCTACTTCATAATCAGTTCGTAAGTTCTCCTGACGTAAACGGATCAAAGTTAAGTCGCAGGTCATTGCGAAAGAGCAAAAACTCCGATGTTAATCTCACGACCATGAACTCTGACTCTGGTGAACATTCAGACTCGACAGTGCCGACAGCAACCACAATCAAAACGGGTGTTCCGCGAATTGCTGATATACTAGGGAAGGTGATATTCCTTATATATTTAGGTCTATGTCACACCAGCTACCTTTCAAATGTATTTCTAATAAATACCGATCCCCACTGGCTAAGTATGCTAGCATATGCCTGCTTTGGTTCTTATATTCAACTGCTCACAGGACTTGGCATGTTCAAATTGTTATCATTGATAGTGCGTTTATTTGCAAAACTGAGAAACACTGCTCACGATTCTTCAGTATTATCCAATAAAAATGTAGCAGCATTTGCTTTTATATACATGATTGCTGCATCCACATTAGGACTATACACAGCTTCACAACCACCAGGTGTTAAGCATGTTGCAGTGCCAGTGAAAGATTTGCCTTCAAACCTAGAAGGTCTCAACATAGTCCAACTAAGTGATATTCATTTGGGACCTACTGTTGGATTTTCAAAATTGACAAAAATAGTAGAAATTGTCAACGAAGAGAAACCAGGTAATTAAACCAGCTATTAATGTATATTGACTAACATATACAATTCATAAAAGAACATTAAATGGTTTGGACACCTGACAAGAATGCTCCTGGTATCGCTCTACCACAGAGAGCCACACCGAAAAGTACAGAACAAGAGGAAGACCACGCAAAGATGGAGCAACAGCATCAAGAACAGCCTTAAAAAAATAACAGCTTACAAAGTACATTAGAACAAGCACACAAGATCACTCCCTCCCCCACCACTCCTATAAAGAAGTAAATGGTGAAGAGAAGAAGAAGACTAATAGTTGTAAGGCTCAGAAGTTTTAATGTAATAATAATAATAGCCGTCCATCACAAGCAATGATGACAACAGTCTCAGACGTGTGCTGCTGCACCTGTCTGGTGGGAGGAGGTGATTGTAGAGTCCAATCCTAGAACACAATCCCTACCACAGGTGGGGCATACATGATCAAGGTTAGACATGTTGTGTGTTCTGTCTCTACGCACAGCTCGCTTCTCGGCCTCAACGGCACGATGATTCTCAGCTATGCGGGTTCCTCTTGTGTTGTTACAGTGCCACATTTGGCGATCTTGCACAAGGGATTCCCAGCATGTGGTGTCTATATTGAAGCATTTCAGAGACACTTTATAAGAGTGTCTTTAAAGCATTTTTTTCTGTCCACCAGCAGCTCTTGTGATTGGATCTTTGCTCTGGTGAGGACTTCGGTATCTGGAATTTTGTCATGCCAGTTTATTTTTAGTATTCTGCATAGATGGCTTGTGTGAAAGTGGTTTAGTTTTCTTGTGTGTCTGTATACACTGTCCACGTCTCGCTTGCGTACAGCAGCGTCGTTAGCACTATGGCCCGGTAAACTTATAGCTTTGTGGCTACGCTTATCCCCTTCCACTCCCACACAGTGACACATAGCCTTCCGAACGCATCACTGGCTTTGGATATCCTATTGTTGACCTCATAGTCAATGTATGCCGATCTGGATAGGATGATGCAGAGATAGGCAAAGTTGTCCGATGGCAGGAGATGCTGGTGTTTAATGTTGATGACTGGATTGTAGTATTGCTCTCTAGGGGTGGGTTGGAACATGACCTCTGTTTTCTTGGTGTTAATGGTAACGCCAAACATATCACAGGTCATTGAGAACTTGTCCATGTAAGTCTGCATTTCTTTCTCAGAGTTGGTACGAGGCGCAGTCATCAGCAAACAACAGATTTGAGATAGTTGATTCTTTTACTTTCGTGGAGGATATTAACCTCCGAAGATTGAATAGATTACTGTCTGTCCTGTCGCTAATCTTTACCCCATGTTCATCGCCTTCCCAAAAGACATCCATGAGCATGGCAACAAACATCATGCTGAAGAGTGTTGGGGCCAGTACACAGTCCTGTTTGACACCGTTGGTGACACGCAAGGCAGTCGACAGCTCCCCTTCATCTAGTACACACCATCATGCCTTTGTGAAACTGCTGGAAGATCTTAATGAATTTCACTGGGCATCCAAATTTTTCCATGATCTTCCATAGACCCTATCTGTTGACCGACGAAAGCCTTCGTCAGATCGACAAAGACCATGTAGAGGTTACAGTGCTGCTCTTGGCATTTCTTCAGTAGTTGGCGAGCAGCAAATATCATGTTTGCTGTTCCCCGACCCACTCTGAAGCCACATTGGGTTTCAGGGAGTAAGTCCTGTTCTAGGTGATTGATTAAGCGATTGAGAACTCTGACCAGTATCTTGCCAGCAATTGACAAGAGGAGATCCCTGTGATTATCGCAGACCTGGCGATTTCCTTTGCGCTTGTACAGGTGGACAATAGTGGCATCCTTTAGTTCCTGTGGTACATGTTTGTTGTTCCGAATGGACGTAAAGAGATCTGTCAACTTCAGCATTAGTATGGGTCCTCCTTCTTTGTACACTTTGGTTGGTATTGAGTCCACACCCGGTGCCTTCCCGCTGGACATCTGACTTGTTGCCTTCTTGACTTCTTCTTAGGTAGGTGAAACATCAAGCTTAACATTGATTGGGACCTGGGGCATGCGCTCTATGGCTTCATCACATATGGTGGATGGATGGTTGAGGACAGAACGGAAGTGTTCTGCCTAGCGGTTTAGTATTTCAGGGGTGGAATGAGAGTGAGTTTTAATATATGAGATGGGTGTCAATATTGGTACAGCCCTGAAAGAACGGCATATCAAATATGCAAAGAGACTGATTAATCAACATCGAACTGGCGTGTTAGGTCGCTGGATTTGTTGAGGCAGAGATCAGAGTACCTATGGACATGTCCGAGTGCTGCGATGATAGTCCTCTGATACTGAATTGTGAAAATGAGGTACTAAGTAGATTTTCAATGATAACCAGATTTCACTATAAGCATTGGCTATTGACTACTGAAATAACATCATAACACTCTTGGCAGACTCATGGGTGCTCAGTCTCTTCCAGCAGATGTAGAAGAATATGCATACTGATGATTCTCGTGGTTCACTGTAAGTAACTCTTTGATTATACTGAATCAGACTGCCAGAATTTTATTTGTCCAACAACATTCATCAACATTCCCTTGGTTGAATGTCGCTCTCATCACAGCCTGCCTGAAAAAGTCTCAATCTCTAGCCAGTTCTCCATCACCATGTTCAAAGCTTTTTTAATGTCCAGTAGCCATCATTGTTTTGGAACCCGCAGGGAAGGAGGAGATGGGGGAGACCTAGAAATTTTTGGAGTAGAGAGCTGGAGACGGATATTAAAGGGATAGGCAAGGTATGGAAAGGATGACAAAGAGAGGAAGAGCTGGAAGAAGTTTGTTGAAGACCTGTGCTCCATTGGGAGTTAAAAGAAGATGAAGAAGAAGTCACCATTGTCATATCATCAGCTGTCTTTCAGGAGCCATTCCCTCCATTATTGCTTTCTCTAAACAACTTACCAAAGTAATTCAGGGTCCATCTCTCCATTATTGCTTCCTCTAAACGACTGATTAAAGTATTTCAGTTTTCTAAACTATTTGTTTATATGTGAATGTTTCTTGCTGTCAAGTTCATGTAGGATGTCTATTTTCCTCTTCTTTGATGAGACCATTCTAAGAATGTTTTATGTAGCACTTTTTCCAAAAGATTTGAATTTCTTCTTTAATACTTGTGTAATGGCACCAAGTCCTTATGTGGTCACCGCATTACATGTAGATCTAAAACCTCTGCCCTATGTGCCGCCTCTGGCACGAAAGGAACAAACTAACTAAACTAACTAATGGTCTAAGATTCCACAAGATTGAATTGAGTGGGAATTTTTTTGTCTCTGCCTTATGTGCCCTTGGTTGCAACAAGGACTGATGAATGGTCCATGATTTACATCCATATGTTGCTACAGGGAAAGTGCATGTCCTAAAAAGTCTTACTTTTATTTATTTGCTTGTGTTATGCCATATGTTCTTCTTCATGCTAACTACACTCTGAATTGTCATGACCAGTCTTCTGATTTCTGTCATATAGTCTCCACTTATTTTGTTAATTACAGAACCAAGATATTCAAAAATGTTCACATCTTTATTATTGATGGTAATTTTGGTTAGCTGTTCCAATATGTTGTCACTATTTGCAAGGTGAAATATGTCATCTGTATATTTCAGCTCTGGAATCATATTTCTAACAATTGTGGAAGAATTAAAATGTTTGTGGTTTTGGTGTTACACATTTAATTTCTTATATGTTCTGAAAAGATGTTAAATAAGTTTGTTAGACGGATGCCACCTTGCTTACTTCCCATTGCACTTTGAATGTTTCACCAGCTTCTCTAACAGCTGCTTGTTGCCCATGTTATAATTATTTTGATCAGATGGCTGCTGAAATGGGATGTAAACTTCATGTCCCTCATGTTGTTCCACAATTTCTGATGTTGTGTGTAATATGTAAAATAGGTATGAAGATCCACAAAGAATTCTCTCTATGTCTTAAACTCTTTCCACATGCATTTATTTCCTCAATTTTTAACAGTTTATTCAAGGAGGCCAAAAATTCATAACTACTCTTCAATAAATAAACATATATATATATATATATATCATATTATATACTAAATTGAAGAAAACTGGACACCCTATTAGAATAACAAGGTTAAAAAGTAGTAGAAGTAAAACTGGAAAGACTTCTTATAAGGGAAGCAACTCTAATGACGCAGTGTACAGTGAATGGTGTTAACGGAATTCTGCTGTAGCGCAGTGTGCGGCGAAAAGTGTGGATAGGGTTAAAGATATTTTTCACATTAAAAATGTAATCCTTGGTACCTCTGCCATGTCTGAAACTCGCTTGAACTTCATGTTTCATATTATAAATTTATTTCTATACTCACGATAAATTGCAAAATAGGATTTTTCTTGCTGGCATGATTTGTTAAAGCAATAGTACCATAGTTGTTGCACAGGTTTCAATCTGATTGTCTTTGGGATGGGGATGATATTGATATTTTTCATGTTTGGACAAGTTTGCATTATTCCAACGACATTAGTGGATGTTAACAGTAATACATGTATGATATACTCATTGAACAATTCCCTGTGTGTTGCTTGGGTCTGCAAGGAGCAAAGAATAGAGCACTGCAACCCACAAGGCATGTCGTAAGAGACGACTGAGGTAGGGGCCTAGGAAGCTACCCTAGTAAATAAAAGCATCACAGAAATCGGATGTGCTGGCCTACTTGTAGGCACATAACTGGCACAACGTAAATCGCTTTAGGTTCGGATCACATACATATCATAAAGAGTGATTAACAAGTGGTCGATATGGAGCGTTCAAGAAGAAGAAGAACAATTCCACAATGATGACATACACACTTCACCTTAAATGTACACATTGAAATCATGATAGGAAAAATATCCTGAAACAGATTTGTTTGCAGTCCTTGATACAAGCACTTCATCGTTAAAATCATATAAAGATGTAAACGAAAGTGATGACAATAAGAAACTTGAATTAAAGGTTTTTCAAATTGAGGTTATTGCCATTACTGCAGCCCTAATGCAGTCTGTGGGGGGATGTAGAATATCATACTGGACTTCTACTTCTCTCTATCCATCTGCTTCTTCTTCTTTGCGTTCTTTACGACCAATTTTAATCACTCTTTGTGATATGTTTGATCTTTGCCAAGAACGTGTATACGTTGCACATTGGTTTAGTAGGCCCCTAAACGCATAAGACTTCTACACGTTTAGGACACATGCATCCGATTTCAGCCAAACCTCCTTAGTCACCTCTTTCGACATGCATCGAGGTAACAGTGGTTCTATTCTTTACACCCCAAATTTGGGCCCCGGTAACCACCTGGGCGCTCTCTATCCATAATTTTACATGTTTCACTTACGTAGTGTCAATATCTTTTTTTCAGACGTTATAGTTTTAACAGGTGATTTGGTGGATTCAACCGTGGAATACCTCAGGAGAGCAGCTCAACCACTTCAAACACTTCATTCGAAATATGGCAACTATTTTGTATCAGGTCTGTTATAATGTATTGTCATTTCTCTTGATTCATATAATGCTCTCCAGTGATTTACAGAAATAATTCTATGATAGACTGAAAGACCAGATAGCAGCATTTCATAATTTATACCAACTGTTTAAGAAGACTTGTGATGGAGTGAATTCCATTGAATTGACACATCTTTGAAAGTAACAAGAATGACTTATTCTTGTTCTCTGATCCTGTTGCTTCCCTTGCTAGCCCCAGCAACACACAGACCTGCATATGATATACATTATACGTAAGTTGAAAGCATTTGAAAATAGATGTCTGTAGAAAATAATGAACATAAAATGGGATAAATTCAGGAGAAGTGATGAATCAGAGAAATGTTTGGTCACTCACTAGTAACAACTGTTTTAAGAGAGAAAATGGTGATATGTTGGGCATACTCTAAGAAGAAATTTAAAAGATCAAGCCAACAAGGGGAGCAATGAATAGCAACACTGCGACCTACAAGGCGACTGTGGTAGGACACCTAGGAAAGCTACCATAGTAAATAAAAAAGTCACAGAAATAGGATGTGCTGACCTACTTATAGGCATATAACTGGTACAATGTACAATCACTCTTAGGCTCAGATTGTATACAAATCACAAAGAGTGGTTTAACAAGTGGTTGATATTGAGCTGTCAAAGAAGAAATGATCAAAGAATCACAAAGCAGACATTGAAATGGGAGGCAAAGAAAGAAAGGATGCCCTAGGAAAACCTTGAAACAAACTTTACTGAGACAGGCAGCAAATATCAGACTTAATTTTGGGGAAGAAATTCAATGAGTTGCCCAAGTTAGAGCAATCTTGAGAGGTTTCTTGCACTTTCAGGTTCTATGTAACATATAACGGTGCAAAAGAAATATAATATATGATATTCATAACTTTATACACACTAATCTCGATGTGCTTTGAAAGTATCATTATTTGTCTAACAACAGGCAACCATGAATATCACACTGGGGATGTGGACAATTGGTTTATCTATCTTGAGTCTCTTGGTTTTACTGTTCTTCATAACAGCAATGTGAAGATTCCTTCTACAGTTGCAGATGGTCATGGTCAGATTTGCATGGCTGGAACAGATGATGTGCAGGCAGACAGAATTGGGTTATTTATTTTATATTTACATTAATAATATGACTCAGTAGTTCTTCTTCTTCTTTGTCGTCACACTGCTACCGGTTGTTGCCCAGTGTCGTGGTTTTCTGTTTTTGTCTTGCGCTGTTCTGGTGGCTTGTGTGATTATTATCTTTGCTCTTTCACAGGATTCTGCTACGCCATCTAACCATCTTTTCCGTGGTCTTCCTCTTGCCTTCTTTCCCGATGTTCTGTTGTAGAAGACTGTATACTGTGGAGTTTGGATGCATTCTTATTAAGTGGCCAAACCACTTCATTCTTTGTTTCTCTTGTAATTCAAGCACGGTTTGTGACCAACTTTCTTTCTTATGCTGATGTTAGTGATTTTGTCTTTTCTTGTGTTGTTGGTAACTTTTCGCAGGCAACGCATTTCACCATCTCAGTAGTTTATCTGGTAAAAATGCTCATTTCTGGCACATCATTTGTTTACAACCTTTATAAATACTGGACATTATACTTTATTTAAAACTGCAACAATTTGCAGAATTACACTCATCTTTGTTCCCTTGCACACAGGTGTTGATGTCAATGAGAGAGTGGACAGGCTGGTTGGCTCTGCCACCATATCTGAGGGTCAGCCAATGGATAGAGCTGACACTCTGAATGCCATCAAGGAGGATTTTCATCTAAACCAATCCACGGCAACTGCTAGATTGCAAGAGCTTGGATTGAAGATTGGAGTGGCCAGAAAAGAACAGCACAACAGGTATCTAAGTAGGCAAGAACACTGTTAAAAGCATGAGCAACTGTAAACAACAAGCCAATCTTAAAGAAGAACAAGTCAGCAGAAGAGTTCCGAAACTACAGAACCAGTCTCACTGAACTGAGAGATAAGGACTTTTTACCAAGATGCAAACATGTTAATTCATGGAAAAATTTATATGTGGACTACAAGCATTCCTGAGTAACAAATCAATAGAAACAATGAAAGAAGAATAAAATCTGCAGAGAAAAATGGAGAAAACTTTATACAATCTTGATAGATAACCTTGTGGTTAAGACTAAATGGTACTTTCATCCAGGCATTCAAATACAGTACTGAACGGTAACCCAACCTTCACATGTCCATATTTCATAATTGTAAATATTATATGGCTTCCTGCAAGGAATTGTAACTTCATGCATTTAAGAACATAAAGATGTATTGATAAAGTAAGATAATGGAAAACATTTATTTTGAGTAATTAAAATTTTGTTTAGCAATGCTAACATTTTGATTTTGAATGAACAGATATATTGGTCACAAATTTGATTTGGACAAGGCAGTCAGCTCGTGCAGTATTGATAAACCTATTATACTGCTAGCACACCAGCCGTATGCAGCTAAATTAGCCTTGGACTCTCAGTATCGAATTGATCTTGTCTTATCTGGTAAGTATAATGTGTTATGATGAGAGCCGCTGTAGCGTAGTTGTTAGTGAACTCGCTCCGCAAGGCTGGTGGTCTGGGTTCAGCTCCCGCAATGTGCGTGGAATTTTTCCCGACGCGACGGCTCTCAGGTCGACCCAGCCTCAACTGGGTACCAGACATGCTCTGGAAAAGTAAGGCGGCCGGCGTGATGTTGACCACATCACCCATCGTGTGCCGACGGTCAAAATAAAAATACAGGCACTGTATACTAAATACTAACACTGTATTGACCTATATACCACGAGGTATGAAAGGGTTCCTTTACTCCTTTACTTATAATGTGTTATGAGAAGATAACCAGGTCTACATTACTATTTCATGCTGCATGTGTGCGGGGCTCGAAGGAGCAAAGAATAGTAAGACTGCGACCAACAAGGCATGTTGTAAGAGGCGACTGAGGTAGGGACCTAGGGAAATAAGATTGCATACAAATCACAAAGAGTGGTTTAACAAGTGGTCGATGTGGAGTGTTCGAAGAAGTTTCATGTGAAGTTTGCATTTTATTGTTACCACAATGTGAAACATGTTGCAAAGAAAATATATGTCTGTCACCATTATTGTATTTAGCTGGATGTGGTTCGACAGCTTACTTGTACAGACTAAGCTTGGAGCGATATCAGCTGGAGATTTTCTCTGTGGAGAGGAGTCAGACTAAAACACACTGGTCCTCCAGGTTCTGAGTTGTAGTATAGGGATGAAACATTGATGTAGCAAATCGCCCAGGTGGTTACCGGGCCCAAATTTGGGGTGTAAAGAATAGAACCACTGTTACCTGCCACTCATGTCGTAAAAGGCGACTAAGGAGTTTTGGCTGAAATCGGATGCACATGTCCTAAACGTGTAGAAGTCTATGCGTTTGGGGCCTACCAAACCAATGTGCAACGCATACATGTTTTCTTGGCAAATATCAAATATATCACAAAGAGTGATTAAAATTGGTTGTAAGAACGAACGCAAAGAAGAAAGAAGAAGAAGATGTAGCAAATATAACTGTTATGGTAACAACAGAAACTCACATTTTGCTGCGGAGTGGACAACTGGAACATGGAGCTCGTAACACCAACAGAATAGAAACTCACATTTTGCTGTGAAGTGGACAACTGGAACATGGAACTTGTAACAACAACAGAACAGAAACTCACATTTTGCTGTGAAGTGGACAACTGAAACATGGAGCTTGTAACAACAACAGAAACTCACATTTTGCTGTGGAGTGAACAACTGGAACATGGAGCTCGTAACACCAACAGAAACTCACATTTTGCTGTGAAGTGGACAACTGAAACATGGAGCTTGTAACAACAACAGAAACTCACATTTTGCTGTGGAGTGAACAACTGGAACATGGAGCTCGTCAAATCGAAAGAATAGAACTCACTTTTGCTGTGGAGGGACAAGATTCTGGGAAAATGGAGCTGTACAAACGAGAAGCTCATTGCTGTAGGGCTAAACCCAATGGAACATGGAGTTTTCTGAATATCAAAACACAAAACTCGATTAAAATTGTAAGTAGAGAGAGAAAAGGAAATGGAGCTGTAACTATGTACAACAGAAACTCACATTTTGCTGCGGAGTGGACAACTGGAACATGGAGCTCATAACACCAACAGAACAGAAACTCACATTTTGCTGTGAGGGACAACTGGAACATGGAGCTTGTAACACAAAAAGAAACTCACATTTTGCTGTGAAGTGGACAACTGGAACATGGAGCTTGTAACACCAACAGAAACTCACATTTTGCTGTGGAGTGGACAACTGGAACATGGAGCTTGTAACACCAACAGAAACTCAAATTTTGCTGTGGAGTAGACAACTGGAACATGGAGCTCGTAACACCAACAGAACAGAAACTCACATTTTGCTGTGAAGTGGATAACTGGAACATGGAGCTTGTAACACCAACAGAAACTCACATTTTGCTGTGGAGTGGACAACTAGAACATGGAGCTTGTAACAACAACAGAAACTCACATTTTGCTGTGGAGTGGACAACTGGAACATGGAGCTTGTAACACCAACAGAAACTCAAATTTTGCTGTGGAGTAGACAACTGGAACATGGAGCTCGTAACACCAACAGAACAGAAACTCACATTTTGCTGTGAAGTGGACAACTGGAACATGGAGCTTGTAACAACAACAGAAACTCACATTTTGCTGTGGAGTGGACAACTGGAACATGGAGCTTGTAACAACAACAGAAACTCACATTTTGCTGTGGAGTGGACAACTGGAACATGGAGCTTGTAACACCAACAGAACAGAAACTCACATTTTGCTGTGAAGTGGACAACTAGAACATGGAGCTTGTAACAACAACAGAAACTCACATTTTGCTGTGGAGTGGACAACTGGAACATGGAGCTTGTAACAACAACAGAAACTCACATTTTGCTGTGGAGTGGACAACTGGAACATGGAGCTCGTAACACCAACAGAACAGAAACTCACATTTTGCTGTGAAGTGGACAACTGGAACATGGAGCTTGTAACAACAACAGAAACTCACATTTTGCTGTGGAGTGGACAACTGAAGCATGGAGCTCGTAGACTGTTAATGGTAAAAGCCACTGGCATGAGAATTGATGTCCTAGCTAAAAAAGATCTAAAGATGAAGAATTACCTCCATGCCCTAGGCCCCATGTCTCGGTCTATCTCTGCAGAAATGGCACACCACCTGCCAAGAGTATTGCATAAAGTACAAATACTTGTGATGTCTGAAAAAAGTACACCTGTGAACTGAACCATATTTATTTAATAGGGTGTAATTGCCCTATATTTGGATTAGTTTCTGGCCAAATGGATTAGAGCGCAACTCCCATGTGGGAAACTTTTGTTCAATCCATGGTAAGGCCAAGGATTTTTCTGTTGTGGGCATAAAGAAAAATCCTAACATGAATAGCTTCAGCGGTGACTGCACTAGCCATGCGCCATTAAAATCCTCCGGCCTCGTCCCACCTGTACCACACCAACCTAAAAGTGGTACTGCAGACAATGAGAGTTTTAAAAAAAGTACCTTAAATGGCTCGGTTCCTCTTCGCAGAAATAGCACTCCACCTGCCAAGAATATTGCACAAGTTGAACTCCTTAGCTGCAGCAACAATCCTAAGGGGTCTTTGAAAAAATGTGCTTGTGAACAGACTGGCATGGTCTGGATTCAAACCCACAACCGTTGGGACTCAAGGCAAAGGCTTAGTCACAGAGACCTCCATATGTGTCTTCTTGCATTATTTTAGTGTAGTCTGCCAAACTGTTCTTTGAACACCTCTTTACTTACCATGTCTGAGATCCTAAATAATATAGTGGTTAGTGCACTTCCATCATAGGCGCATTGTCCCAGGATCAAACTTCAAAAGGGAAGAAAGATTTTATCAAATTAAACCAGTCTTAATTGAGTACCAGAGAAACACTGGAAGTAAATGCAGCTGGCATGATGTTGACTACATCATCACTTGTGTTCTGAGGCAGCTGGTGATGTTGCCTACATCATCACTTGTGTTCTGAGGCAGCTGGTGATGTTGACTACACCATCACTTGTGTTCTAAGGCAGCTGGTGATGTTGACTACACAATCACTTGTGTTCTTGAGGAGCTGCAGACTGTTCTTAACACCTCACTTACTGTTCTGAGCAATAGTGGTGATGTGACTACAGCCATCACAGTGTTTCTAAGGCAGAAGATATTTCCTACATCATCATTAGTAGAACTGAAAAGCAGCTGGCGTGATGTTGACTACACCATCACTTGTGTTCTGAGGCAGCTGGTGATGTTGACTGCATCATCCCTTATGTTTGTTGGTCAAGTAAAACACAGACCTGACTCGTATTCCCCATATACCTCGGTGTATGAAAACAGGTTCTAAAAAAGAAATATAGTCTTCCTCTTGCCTGCTTGCCCACAACTTTTCCCTTTATTATGGCTTTCGGCAGAGAGTTATGTATATTTATGTGCCCTAAATATTTGATTTACTTATTTTTGATCTCTTTTATAATCATTATCTCTTTTCATTTCTGTTTCAAAACTTTTTTCATTCATTTCTTGTTGTTGTGACAGGTCACACTCATGGAGGTCAGATGTTCCCACTGATACTTGGAGCCTATTTACTAAACCCATTTTTCGCTGGTCTGTATCAGTATGGAGAGAAAGGAGGCTTTGTTTATGTGTCTCAAGGCACTCAGTATTGGGGAATTCCCATGAGAATTGCTACATCAATGGAAATTACACGTATTACCTTGAACAAGGCCATCTAAATTTGGAAAGATTTCATTGTTTTTATTACATGTTTTTATTATGCAGGGTTACCATTTAAAATGTGAGATGTCAAAATAATGTAAACTTTGTTTCTTTTCCTGCCATAATTATCATGCAAGGTTTTATTTTCTATAGTATTTTTGTTCTTATTCACTAGAACATCAAGTCTGTGTTATTTCATCAATCTATTTTTAAAATATCTTCTTTGATTGCCATAATTAATTGCTTTTCTAAATGAATGAATTTATGACTAGTTGCCTAAGAAAGATATTATGCATACATTGGCCAAAAATCATTGGTAATAAAGATTTATGATCATATTTAAAAAAAGCAGACTCAGACAAAATGTACCATCACAGTAAATGGTACGGAGATAAGACAGCAAGTACAGCAATTTAAATACCTCAAAGTCCTGGTAACATCAGATGCAGATCAGAAATAAAAATCAGATTAGGGTAGGCAAAAGTAGTGTTCCAGAAAATGAGAAGCATTATAGGCAACACATCATTGTCAATTGAGATCAGAATGAGAGTTATACAATGCTACAAAGAACCAATACTGACATATGGATGCGAGCCATGGACAATAAACAAACAGATCTAAAAATCTCTGAGGGCCACAGAGATGTGGTTTTACAGACGAAGGATGAGAATCCTATGGACTGCTAAAATGACTAATGTGGAGGTATTAAATGAGGTATATTGCCCGCGCACAGCATGTTTGTAGCACGCTGGACTGCAGGTTACAAGTCCTCTGTGAGTGCGGGTTCAATTCCTCGGGCTGGCAGAAAAGCCACAAGTTTCCCAGATTTACGGTGTTCGTGGCACCGAACCAAGGGTTACAATGTCCATGGCACCGAGCCAAGAGCTGAAAGCTCAAGTGCTTCTGGATCGGAAAAAAAAATGAGATGTATTAATATTTTAGGATTTTTGCTGATTTATCATCAGTAATATATCTACCTGTATTACTCTGTAGGCAATCTTAATAGTTTTTACTTAAACATGTTTTAGTTACATAATTCAGATGTTAGTTTTAGTTGAATAATTTGCATGTTAAATAAAGTCCAATAGTTGACATGTTAGTTAAAGTCCAATAGTTGACATGTTAGCTAAGTCCAATAGTTCTCTTGTTAGCTAAAGTCCAATAGTTGACATGTTAGTAAAGTCCAATAGTTGACATGTTAGTAAAGTCCAATAGTTCTCTTGTTAGCTAAAGTCCAATAGTTGCTGTTAGTTAAAGTCCAATAGTTGACATGTTAGCTAAGTCCAATAGTTGACATGTTAGCTAAGTCCAATAGTTCTCTGTTAGCTAATGTCAATAGTTGACATGTAGCTAAGTCCAATATTCTCTTGTTAGATAAAGTCCAAATCTCTTGTTGCTAAGTCAATGTTTGACATTAGCAATCCTGTTCTTTGTTAGTTAAGTCATAGTTGACATGTTATGTCCAATATGACATGTTAGCAAGTCCAATGTGACATGACTAGTCCAATAGTTTGTTAGCAAAGTCAATAGTTGACTGTTAGCTAAAGTCAATAGCTGACATTAGCTAAGTCAATATCTCTTGTTCTAAGTCATAATTGATGTTAGCTAAGTCAATAGTGCTTTAGCTAAGTCAATAGTTGAGCATGTTAGCTAAGATCCAATAGTTGAATGTTACCTAAGTCAAACGTTACTGTAGCTAAGTCAATAGTTTTGTTAGAAGTCAAAGTTGACATGTTGCTGTCAATAGTTTTTTTAGCAAAGTCAATATTAATGTTACTATCCAATATTGAAAGCAATGGCAACTAGCTGAATGTTAATAAGTCCATAGTTGACATTTGCTAATCAAAGTTGACTGTTACTAGTCATAGTCTTGTTAGCTAAATCCTAATTGGAATTAGCTAAGTCCAAAGTTGACATGTTAGCTAAGTCAATAGTTGCATATGAGTCAATAGCTGAATGTTAGCTAATCAATATAACATGTTTGCTAAATCCAATATCTCTTGTTAGCTAAAGTCCAATAGTTGACATTACAAGTCAATGAGTTTGTTAGCTAAGTCCAATATTGACTATTTAGCTAAGTCCAAGATGAGTACATTAGTCTAAGTCAATAGCTGACATATTAGAATGTCAAATAGGAATGTTATGTCAATAGTGACATGTGTGTCCATAGTGATTTAACTAGTCAATAGTTGCATACTGAGGTAATGTCATGCTGGATTGAGCAAGATCCAATAGTTGAATTTACTAAGTCAATAGTTGACATGCAAATAAATCAATAGTTGTAATGTTAGCTAATCAATATTGACATGTAGCTAAGTCAATAGCTTTTATAAAGCTAAAGTTCCAATATGACATGTTAGCTAAAGTCAATGTTGAATTAGCTGTCCAATAGTTGACATGTTACTAAGTCAATAGTTTGTTAGCTAGTCAATAGTTGATCTGTAGCTAAGTCAATAGTTCTTGTTAAAAGTACAATAGTTGACATGTTAGCTATTCATGTTCTGATTCATTCAGTCAATATTGATGTTATGCTGTTCATATTGACATGTTAGAAGTCAAACTGACATGTTAGTAATGTCCAGGACATGTTAGCTAAGTCCAATAGTTGACTGTTAGGTAAGTCCAAAGTTGACATAGAAAGTCAATAGTGACATGTAGTAATGTCCAATAGTGACATGTACTAAGCAATAGTGACATGTTAGGTAGGTCAAAGCTTGGACATGCTAGCCAAGTCAAATAGACATGTAGCTAAGTCAATGTGACATGTAGCTATCCAATAGTGACATATTAGGCTAATGTCAATCAGTTCTCTGTTCAGCTAATGTCCAAATGATATGATAGTTACTCAATAATTCTCTAAGTTTGTAAAGACAAACATCCATGTCTTTCATTGTTGACATTATCAACCTTTTTGATTAATCATGTGTATTATTATAATTACATGTTGTTCATGATACTAGTAAAACTTTGACTTTGTTCATGATATAACTGAAATTTGCAGATAATACTTGTTTGACATTTGTATGTATGTATTAAGCGTCTGTAAGCTAGTGAGCTTGATCAACTCCAAGTAGTACCTGGTTCAAACCCCACGGTAGGCAAGTTTGGAAGCAAATTGATTTTCGTGGGATTTTTACAAATGGTAAAAATAGACCTCACCGTTAGAAAGCAATGGCAAACTACTGAATGTATAAGTGGTGCCTAGAATATCAACGACTCGTTTACTGTGGTTGATGGCTACATCCTTTGGGATATGCCAAGATTAGATGTATGTGCATATTATGTCATATGATAATCTGAATAATATAATTATAAACTATAGCAAACCATATGCTCTTTGGTACAAGCCACATAGACATTACAAAGAATGAGGTTAATAATTGACTATTCTAGCACATATCCCACTGAAGATGATACATATCAGCTCTAACAAGCATGCATACTCAGCAATGAAAATGGGAAATGTATGCATCATATGCACTTGCTGTGCTCAGGTGTTTTCAACAGAATTGGTTGCTACTGGGAATCATGGCTGATTCGAAGGCAACGTATCCTGTTTGAACTTCTCATCATAAGAAAATGAATGCAAAAGAATAAAAGTTAGTAATGTTAACTTGAATATATTGAAAGAAAGCAGCAAAACTAGCATTTTAATAAAGCTTGTTCCATAACGGTCAGATCTTTTAATTGTTCCTCATGTCATTACGTAGAGTTTTCTGTAGTCATTTTATCTGTGCCACAATATTAAAATCTTTGACTTGCTTATTTGTTGATTCATTCATTTTACAATATTGATTTATGCTGTGTTTTATTATTGTGTCATGTTGAACAACAAACTTTGAACACCAGGATGTCGCCCACGTGGTACTGGGGCCCTCACAAGGGAGCAAGAAAAGCAACACTGTGACCTACAAGGCATGTCATAAGAGGCGACTGAGGTAGGGGCTTAAGGACGCTACCCTAGTAAATAAAAAGAGTAGCATAAATCAGATGTGCTGACCTACCTATAGGCGCATAACTGGCACAACGTACAATCACTCTTTGTCTCAGATCATATACATATCACAAAGAGTGGTTTAACAAGTCTGGAGGGTTTGAAGAAGAAGAACACCAGGGTGTAACATTGATTACTTTTTATTCTTTATTATTATATATTATTTTCAGAATTTAGAAAAATTGCTCAGCTTCAATTTCTATCTTATTTGCCTTGTGTAATTAATTGTGACAAAGTTATATACTTATCATCTGCAATATAATTTATTCAAATACTTCAGCATTTTTGCCAAATAATTTTGTTTCTTGTGATGCTATTAAAATAGTGTTATATCTTGTATATTTTTCTTGCAGTTTATATCAGTTAACTATGAAGAGAAACATAATATTTGTATAACAACTTAAAACTTTTTGGAACTAGCCTGTGCCACTGTGGACATGACAGCAGAGCACCTGCAAGACTGCCCACTGCTAGCAGACCTGAGAAATGAAACTTGACTGGAAAATACCGAGCTAAATGAGAAGCTGTAAGGAGGGACAGAGTCCCTAAAAACAACAGCAGAATTTATGTGGAAATCTGAGACATCAGTCTAGCACGAGGAGAGAGAGAGAAAACTCTTTGGAACATTTTTCATATGTGAACGTATATCTTGTCAAACTTTTTTAACATAAGATTTCAACTTTCAGGAGATAGTTACAGTAAATCTCTCTCTCCCTCGTGCGATCACGCTAGACTGATGTACCAGATTTCCTCATAAATTCTACTGTTGTTTTAGGGACTCCTCCTCGGACAGCTTCTCATTTAGCTCAGTATTTTCTGGCCAGGTTTCGTTTCTCAGGCCTGCTAGCAGTGGGCAGTCTTGCAGTAGGTGCTCTGCCATCATGTCCGCTTTCTCGCAGTGGCACAGGCTAGTTGTGCCAATTTAAAATTTGTTGTAAAGGTGGGACTGGAGTCTGTTATGGCCGGTACGGAGGTGAAATGTGACAACTTGTTTGCTACGAGACAGACCATAGTACCCATCTTTGCCGCTGTGTTGAGGGTGGTTTTGCTACCACTTCTCTCTATATCGGCATCTGATGGTTGTTTTAGCCTCCTCGAGGCTGATTTCGTGATCAGTCTGCGGCAGTCGTCCTCCTGCCTTTGCTAGCTTGTCTGCCTCATCGTTTCTGCTTATATTGCAGTGTGATGGGATCCACTGTATGACTGTGCATTTGAATGAGTTTGTTAATACTCTGAGGATAGTTTTTAGCTTGTTTAGCTCTGTGCTGGTTGAGCTTTTTGAGCCTTGATGGCTGACAAGTGGTAAGACAAGATAACCAACTCTGAAGTACTACAATGTGCAAACTTGCCTTCCATCATAGGAATGCTCAGCAGTAAAAGACTAAGATGGCTAGAGCATGTGAGAAGAATGGAAAATAGCTGCATACCTCAACAGGTGTTGTTCTGTGAACTTTCAGAAGGGAAGAGGCTCCAAGGCAGACCACTGCTCAGATGTAAAAATGTCTACAAGGCCTCAGTGAAGAACTTTTCTATCAGTCCCAACAAATGGGACAAACTAGCTGATGACCAAGTTGTGTGGAAAACAACATTACGCAAATGTGCAGAATCTTTTGAAAAGAGATTTAGGCAAGAGAGACAAGTGCAAACTCAAAAGTTGTCACAGTAAAACACTTTTCAATTGACCATCTGTAAAGACAAAAACGGTCAACATATTAATACAATCTGTTTATATGCAAACTTTGATTGCTAGGATTTTTTTTTTTCATATTCATATTCTATAAATCAGATCAGATACCATCTTCACATCAAATGTAGGCTATAACAATCTCTAAACATTTTCTACCTCTCCCATAATGATTCTTCCTGCTAAACTGTACTATATCCATCTTAATATTTCCTTCCAACTACAAATGAATACATCAGATTTGTATAATAAAGAAGTATTTAGGAGAAATGTTACAGAAGCGAAATGCAATACGATGGGGAACGCTCCTGATTGAATGAATTACAAATTTCTATGTGTCCATGGCGATGCAATCGGTTGAAAAGGAAAGACCAAATTTTAACACAAGCTCATAACCATTCAAGGATATTATAGAAGTTGCTTAAATAATCAGTTATCAATCATTATTTTTTCACATTCTTGGACGGACAAATTTATTAGCCTCTCTCATATCGCTGAATGCCCTCTCATATTGCTGAATGTAGTTTTGGTCAATCTAATAATTTTTGTTTGCACACCTTGCATCATCTGCTACTGTGTTTCCAAGATATGAGAAACTTTTCAAGAACTGATTTCTCTCATGTTATTTTTATGCTCTGTTTGTGTCATAGATTTTTGTTTTCTCAATATTGTCTTTTACTCATGTATTCTTGGGACGGATTAGGGCAATGCATAAGCATTTGCTTATAGACTCGAGCTTAAGAGAGTTGTGGGTTAAACTCCACACTTGAAGTTCCCCACATGAGGAAAAGAATTGGTCCTCCTACCTCCTGCACACTAGGGCCTAGAACTGAAGTGACAGCACTTCATACGCTAAGGTCTGAAAAGATTACAGGAAATTTATTTTGATACTGGTATATTCACTGCTTCTAGTATTTGTTTATTTCATTGCTTTCTCCAGTTCCCTCTCACTTTCATCTAACAATACTGTATCATCCGCATATAATTTTTCTACTAAAGTTTATTCCAGAAATTGCTTCAATTTCTTAGAAAATTAGTTGAGTATTTTGTTTATATAATATTTTAATATGAAGATATTTATTAATTAATGATTCTTTCCATATTTGATTGTTCATTGAATGTTAACAGTTTATCTTGAATTGAAAAATTGTGGCACAATTTAGTTATTTGACATTTAGTGCTTACTGTGTTGCCATTATTTTTTAGTGCTTTTTCTATATTGATAAATAAATTAACTGCTTTAAAAGAATATGTACAGCTGTTGTTTCTTCTTTGCTTTTGTGAAATCAACATGACACACACAACCTTCACTCTAACACGACAGACACCTCCTTCCTTCTGTTCGTTCTAAATATTGCCTGTATATTCAATGTTGTGTCTTGTATAAACTTCACTGTCTTTTGTAGCTCACACAGAGGTCTGTGTAGTTTTATGTTGAGTGTTGTTTCATTAGGCCAGTGAGTTTGCCTCAGTATATTATATTTGGGGTAGTCTTGAAGTATGCGCTCTGCAGTCTGAAGTGCCTGCCCACATGTACACATGGCTGATATGCCAATCTTGAATTTTGTATGCATGTGGCTGCGGAGTCGATTGTGTCCTGTTTTAAGGCGCAGAATGACAACTTGTTCCAATCTGCTCATATAGTAATCATCTTGTGTTGGTATTCGTGGCTTTCTGATCGATTTAATCATCCTTTTCTTTTGGTGGTAGGTAACTGGCACATCCGGTTGCTCTTCTGCAGCACCTTCCTTGGCCAGTTGATCTACTGTTTAATTTCCTGGTATTTCACAGTCAGACGGTATCCACTGCAAGACGACCTTGTGCTGCTTGCACAGTTTAGACAGTAGGGTCTGTTTTCTGGACTGGAGTGCTGATTTTGCATCTGTCAAAAATACAACAGGTAATGGATCGTCTGGTGTGTAACAGTTTCCCAGTTGCCACCTTGATTTCCTTAATTTCTGCATCATAGTTATGACAGAATTTGCCAGTAGGTGCTCTAATCGTATCCCTAACGCTATTTAGGTATTCTATGTACACTCCTACTCCTCCATTCTTCACTGCGTTCTCTGCTGACCCATCCCTGTATACCCGGACCCAGAGATACACAACAGACACAAGTTCCACTGAAATAATACAAAAACCCTAGTATACAATTCAAAAATATTTATTATGACCCCAAATAAACTATATACAGTGATTAAAATAAATAAAATTGTATAGTTAGATTAGTGAGAAACATGTTGGCATTTACTAATACAAAATGGATCTCTGGAAGAAGAGCTAAATATGAAAAGAAAACAGCAAAAATAATATGTTTAGACAAAACAATCATGACTAATGTCAGTCATGTAACCAGACACGCACACACACATTTACTAGAACAACTGTTTCATGTCCTAAGTGAACATATCACATAAACGTAGCTAAGATGATGCGTACTAATACAACTAGTGATAGCCTTCACTGTTTGTGTGGGGTGTAGCTAAGATGATGCGTACTAATACAACTAGTGATAGCCTTCACTGTTTGTGTGGGGTGTAGCTAAGATGATGCGTACTAATACAACTAGTGATAGCCTTCACTGTTTGTGTGGGGTGTAGCTAAGATGATGCGTACTAATACAACTAGTGATAGCCTTCACTGTTTGTGTGGGGTGTTGCTAAGATGATGCGTACTAATACAACTAGTGATAGCCTTCACTGTTTGTGTGGGGTGTAGCTAAGATGATGCGTACTAATACAACTAGTGATAACCTTCACTGTTTGTGTGAGCTAAGATGATGCGTACTAATACAACTAGTGATAACCTTCACTGTTTGTAGTAGTGTAGCTAAGATGATGCGTACTAATACAACTAGTGATAGCCTTCACTGTTTGTGTGGGGTGTAGCTAAGATGATGCGTACTAATACAACTAGTGATAGCCTTCACTGTTTGTGTGGGGTGGGGTCTCTGTGGTGTAGAGGATAGGTGCTCATCTCTTGTACCAGAAGTACCAGGTTCGCTCCTCGTTGAGCATCTGGATATTTTCCAAAGATCCTAATCGCAGTGTAGGTGAGATCGAGTTCCTAGTACTATCGGAGATGAATGATAAAATGTAGGTCCATGTTCAATTTGAGCATGTAAAAGAATCATTGGCAGATCAAAATCGAGAAGAGTAGGCTGGAAACCCACTGCCCGGGCAAAATTCATTAAAAGGATTAAAAATAAAATTCCTACAAAAAAATCTTGGCACCTTCAAAATTACATCGGGACCCTGCCGGTGATATGAGTTGTGCACTGCAGCTGAGATTTCCTGCGTAAGAAAGAGATCAGAGAACACATGGTTACTCACTGAAGTGCAATGATGATGGTCCAATCAATCAGAACATGTTGATTCGGGAAGCTGTTTGAAAAACAAAGAATGGGACCACTGTCCCCTGATTGATAGAACCATCATCATTGCAATTCAGTGAATAACAATATGTTCTCCAATCTCCTTTTTGACACAGGTAGATCTCAGCGACAGTGCAGGGGCTCTAGTACCTGGGAGGGTCCCTGATGTAATTGTGAGAACGGTAAAAATGTGTAGAAATTAAATTCATTGCAAGAATTTTGCCAGTACAACAGCTGTTCAGCCTACACTTATCTGTCAACTATCAAGAACACTTTTACATGCTCAACTTGCACATGGCACCTATATTTTCTCATCCATCTCTGATAGGACTAGGACCTCAATCAACTAAAATAAGATCAGAGGATCACTGAAAAATATTCCAATAGTTCTTTGTTGGAGCAAGATTGTTCACTACCAAAAAAAATATACAAGGCGACTCAACAGCTGACCATGGGGCTCTTGTCACATCAAACAATTGGATTAATGGGTAACATAACTGATCTTTATTGCACTCTTGGCAGACCCCCATAGTGCTCAAATCTCTGTAAGCAGATAAAGCAAGCTAATGGTTCTAGTACCTCACTGGTAATATGCCTTATATATCCCTGCAAGGATGTCTGCTCATGCCACATTTTATTCGAAATATTTCGTTTCAGAATTCTATCATTTTTATCAAAATAGTGGTCATGAAGTGACGTCACTTTGTACTCCCTGCCCACAACACATATTTCTACTATTTATGCTTTCAAAGCGATCATGAGAGTTCTTTTGTTACCACAAACTTCTGATGTTCAGGACAGTAGATCAGCACAAGACATTGGAGACTTCAGTTTACTATAGATGCTATCTGCATAAGCCACAGTCAACTGCTTTAGACTTTCTATGTGCTCAAACACAGTAGATCCAACATAAAATACTATATTCTGAAACTACAGTCAGCTGCTTTGAGACCTTCTATATGCCCAAACACAGTAGATCCAACATAAAATACTATATTCTGAAGCCACAGTCAGCTGTTTTGTATCAAGTGTTTGACACAATAGCTGCTCTTATTAGCAAAGTTCCAGAAAGCCACTCACAAGCTACAATAACTGTTTCAAATGTCATCCTCATATTAAAGGTTGCTGCCCTAAAAACAAACTGCTGTAGAATGTGTTTTGAAATGTTTTGGACCCTGTGCTGCAGAATAGCTAAACGAATGTGTGGACCCCCTATTTCGCAGGTGACAAATTGATACAGCTTAGGTTGTAATAGTATATACCACAAATACAACAATACACTTTGTCTCAATGCAAGTTAACAACATATGCATCTACACAGAACAGTACATATAACAAAATATTGGTATCTTAAGTGTTAAAATGGCCGCCAAAATATTTTTAAAAATTAATCTTACACATGCAATATATGCCAGCAAATCTTGCCACAATACCCAACAGCTACAGTGAAAATAAAGTAATAAGCTTTCAACTGGTCAAAGACTAAGAATGGCATCTTAGATCAAAACACCAACAGTAAACCTAATCTAGATGTGATGTTGTACCTAGAACAACTATATCCTGTGACACAAATACTTCACTTCCAAAATAATGTATTCACACAAAGATAAAAGTTTAGTTTAGTCAACACATCATCATCACTGCATATTGAACTAATTAGTCCATAAGTGCTTCGATCTCTTCCTCAGGATATCTCTCTGAATGTGGAGACTAACAAGACCAGCACTGTGTTGGGTTACTATATCTCTTAGACTTTCAGCATAGTACACTTGTCTGACTACAACCAGTTTGATTTGATATTCTTGGAGTCTGGTCTGCATTGCAGATTCACCCTCCTTCCTTGAATCTCTTAGGGCATTCAGATTATCAGTCTGGTCCATTACCTGTCCGCTGTCTACAGCAGCAATGCCAGCAAGCCTATATGCCCATTAATTCCCTTTAATGCCTGTGTGCCCTGGTAATTTTAGGCCTCCTCAAAGATTCCAACCATTGAAGTCATGATGACAAAAGGAAATGTAAACTTTAAACCAAAAACATGGTTGGTCAATCTGGAGTCTAAAAACACAGATCTATTGACGATAGATTATGCCACATCAATCATATCAATGGTGGGGAAGCTAAGTATCTCGACCTTGCCTTACGATTAGAAGGTCATGGGTTTGAATCCGAACCACGATGTTCTGTTCACAAGTAAAATTTTTCAGACTCCTGGGATTGCTTACGGAGCTCATGCTTTGTGCAATACTCTGACAGGTGGCATGCCATTTTGTAGAAAGGAGCTGAACCATATAGGGTAATGGCAATGAGTCAATCCTTTGGCGTTAAACTCATTTTTTAAATCATATCAAAATACGACATTTTCATAAGAGATGCTGAAGAAATATCATAGACAAAATGTGCACCCTAAAACAATCATTCATATGAATGAATATTAGATTCCATATATGAATGAATATTGCATATTACATCTAACTTGCAGTTTGATTACAGCTACATCAATTACACACAACCTACTTCTTCAACAATGATGAAAGCTATAATCCATGAAAACAAATATTTATGATAACAACTTGAATGTTTGCTCAACAACATCGAATTTCTTACATTTCAAAAAGCTCAGCAATTAGTGTGGCAGATTTCTTGCATTTTCAAAGTTAACTTTGGTGGAAACTTGTAAGTAAACAATGGTTTATCACTTCCAAATAATTATAAAAAGAAAACATAACATCCAACTTGTGAAAAAGGCACTATTACAAATGCTTGTCCACATCAAATGTAGTTTCCAACAACAAAAAATTATCACCAGGTTAAGGCTTTGCATACTCAAATAACTGAAAGAAGTCACCCAGTGAGAAATCATAACGGTAAATTTTTATGCAACACAGAGCTTGCAACAAAGACTAGAAAAGTTTGTGGTAACAATTGTTTTTCGAAAACACTAGCTAATATTAGCTCACGAGCAGTTCAGACTAAAAGCATTGCTACCTCTGAAGTTCGAAGAAGGTCTGCCTTATGGCGAGGAAACCAATCAAAATGGTAAGCAGTCTTTATGCAAAATCAGTCAGAGCGCAGCACCAGGCGACATGGCTACGCCTGAATTCATTGCGACGAATGCAGAAGAAGAAGAAAACATTGCTAAATAATAACAGAATATTTGTAAGCAAAAAATACTTTGTCAAATACCAGACATCAATACTGAATCACAACAATTACAAGAACATTGTTGAAATTACTGTGAATTCTTTGTAATAAATACTTGTCTATGCTATATTACTGTGTTGGAAATTGAAAAAAAAACCACAGGATAACCAGTTAGAACTGATGCTGCTGCACTTGAGACACTCAACAATAGTGCAACTCAAGACACCAACAATAAGTGTAACTTAACCCTTTAGCTGCTAAGGACGTGTTATATATATACGATTTCTCCCATTCACTTCTAAAGACGCATTAACACGTCTGTTATTATCTCTCCTCTGTGGGCTAAAGTCGTGTTATACATTTCTATTGTCACTGCTATAGGTGTACATTCACGTTTGTGACCTAGAAACAAAGAATAGCTATTTTTAGCTCAGCCTTGAGAAAGTATGTAGCAGCGTAAGGGTTAAGATACCAACAATAGTTGCAACTCAACAAACAGTCAAAATACAACACAATTTTTGTTTAAATGGTAAAAGTTAACCAAATATAATACCAGAAAAATAAAACAGCAGTAATCAACAAAATTCTATAAAATATGAATAACAAAACTAAAGGAAATGTATTAGATCAACCAAAAAAATTATTTAAAAAAAAATTGATTTACAAAAATAATAAGATCCTTTCATGTATATATTTTTGGCAAAATTAAAATAATATTATGAACATTGTAAAAGCAGCCTAGTAAAGTGGAGAAGGGAGGCACTAGAGACATTGCTATTTCAACATTAAAGCAGTTATTTGAAGAAGCCAAGTTTCAGAAGCTGATGCCGGCAGTGATTTTGAAGAAGCTAAAATTGTTACTTCAATGGCAAGAATATTTTAATCAACGTATACTATTTATATATAAAAACATAAGATATTTAAGCAAGAACATAATATGCAGGAAATAACAATAAAATGTTATATAGTTTACCCCAAAAAGCAAGTACATCTGAAAAAATTAACAAAGTAAATCAGCAAATAATAACAAATAAGAACAAAATAGAAAATTATAAGGCATACATTTCTATCAGATCATTTCATCTTTATCATAACAACATATATGTTATGTTATGTTGTCAGTATGCTAATTAGATGCATATGTATCTTAAATGACACTAATAATTCCATCATGGATAGTCCCATTACTGTCATTGCGAAAGGTGAAGAGACTCTGACTGGACCTAAGCACTGTTTGCATCTACTGGAAGTAATGGGTAAGACCAAGAAACAGTCATACGACCTGCATGAAGGCTATATACAAGCACAACAATCTCATGTTTGCTTAAAAAATCTGATCAGGCAACAAAATAATACAGAGAAAAACCAAGAGAAATCTTAAAGGTAATTAAGAACAAGATCATGTAGCATTCTCCTCTGAATTGGTTATTGGTTACTAAACTGACGTCATTGCACTCCAGGCAGACCCATAGGTGCTCAGTCTCCTCCAACAGATATAGAAGAGTATGCATACTGATGGTTCCTGTGGCTCGCTGATTAAATACACCTCTTCCTCTGCCTCTCAGGCATCCAGTTCGACTTGAACAACGGGTAACTCCAAACTGCCTAAATCGATTCAACATCGATTTTAGTGTCATCCAACAGACAGTCGCAAAGAGACCGAAGAATATCCCCTTATCCATCTTCAACTCCCCAACAATCGATGCTGTTGATGAAAGCCTGAATGCTCTCTCATTACCGTAAACACCCGCATGCCCAGGACAGTATATCCACGTAAGCCGCTGGAGGTTAGAAACTTCTATAGACGACATCCACTCATACTGAAACCTGCCCTTCTGGATCTTGTGAAGCATCGACTGAGGTCAGATACAACAACTGCCCAGTAAATAAAGTCCCAGAGATCCAATGGAGGGCAGCAGTAATGGCCTCAACCTCCTCTGAATGACATGTACATGCCAGTAGAATAAGAAAGAAGAATAATCCTTCTAGTGTGTTTTGAACAGTATTGTGCATCTCTTTGTATCCAAAATATTTGATTTGTCTCTTCTCTTATCATCATTCTATTTTATCTATAAAGAGCACATATCTCTCTCGCGATCACCACTTAGACTGGAGTACCAGATTTCCCAATAAATCTCATTCATGTAGAGCACATATAATATGAAAGATACATGCTCCTAATTCAGTGTTAACAGAGGTCTCATATAAATTAACCTGTGGTTTATTTTAAATTACTAATATTGTTTCGTCAATAACAACAATAGAGACTGTACTGAAGATATCAGAAGAAGACTAGCAATGGCAATTCAGAGTGCAATCCTTTCTTCCTTTCACTTGCATGAAATATATATATATAATCAATGTCATCTCATTATTAACTTTCTTTGTGTTGACATAAAGGTTTGTATAGTTTTCTTTCCGGTGTTGTTTCACTGAACCAGTGAGTTTGTCTCAGTATATCATGTTCAGGGCATCTTGAAGCATGTGCTCAGCAGTTTAGGGTGCCTGTGGACATGTACACATGACTGAATTACCAATCTTGTTTACATGCGGTTGTAAAGTTGATTGTGTCCTGTTCTGAGATGAACTTGCTCTAATTTGCTCATATTATGGTAGTCGTTCTATAATAGTAGTTTTCTGATTACTGTAATCATCCTTTTCTTCTTCTGATGTATAACTGGTACATTCGGTTGCTTACTAGCAATACCTTCCTTGGACAGTTGGTCTGCCGTCTTATTTCCTGGTAGTCACAGTGTTATGTTATGTTATGCGATCGATGTCGTGGCACATTGGGCATTCCCATTCGTGCTCTGTCCTCCGTTGCAACAGCCATCCCAAAGTCCATTTGCTCACAGTGCCCATGAGAAGTTGATTACTATATCTTCTCTCTCTACCACAAAGACGACACTGTCTGGCATGTCCAAACTTAACACCTATCTCGAACTCGTTCCAGTGTCTGAGACCCGCCCATGTCACACAATTGAGAGCGTACCGCATTGATGATATCGGCTCTGTCCATGCTTCTGCCCACTTGAGTCGGGCACTGTTTGCAAGAGAGTCAGCACGCTCGTTACCCAGCACTCCAGCATGTCCAGGCGTGTACAGCCAAGTCATTTTCTTGAGATGTGATCTCCGAATGTTGTTCACCCATTCCACACGCATACTTCCAGATGCAATCAGTTGAAGCATACTCATCGAGTCTGATATGATGATCATATGGGTAACCTGTTGCTCAGCCACCCATGACAGAGCCCTGGAGGCAGCGGTGATCTCCATAGTCATGCTCGATGTCGTTGTCTCGAAGCCCCGCAGTCCTCATGAAGTGTGCGACCGTTTCGTTGTGCTGAGTAAGCCCACGATGATCTGGTGCCACGCTTGACAGAGCCATCGGTGTAGATAATGATATCACCTGCGTGGGAGTGCTGATCCACGAGTGCAAGAATTTCTGCATTGACGACGCCCGGGCCCATTCTCTACAGCGGCGTCCAAGTGTGCTGATAAACCTGGCGTAAGCAGTCATATCCTCTGATATAGGCATCCATTCGTCACCGTGCCTCAGCTCATCTAGAGTACAGACCTGTTTAGTCACAGTGTATCCACTGCAAGGTAACCTTGTGCTGGTTACACATTTGAGACAGTAGGGCTTTAGACCTGGCAATTCTCTGGACTGAAGTGCTGGGAACTACTCTTGCATCTGTCAAAACTACTAGAGGATTAAATTGAGATTGATGTTCACCAGTTTCACAATTGTCACCATGATTGTCTGGATTTCTGCAACATTTACCTGTTGGTACTGTCAACACATTCCTAGGAGTCAGTGGTAATGAATGAGCTGATAGATTGGCTAGCACAGCTACAACATCGGAAGGAACTGCAATGGAACGAATGACATTCTTAACGCATTGAGAGTCTATCCGAACAGAGGAGTTTCAGGGCTGTGAATACCAGTCACTGACCAGATTGAGAGAGATGGGTATCAATATTGGTACAGCCCAAAAAAATAACATACCAAATGTGCAAAAAGATTAATCAATCAACACCGAACAAGCCTATTGGGCCGCTGGACTTGTTGAGGCAGGGATCGGAGCACCTATGAAAGTGTCTGGAGTTCTATGATGATAGTCTTCATATAACTGATCACATCCCTAATGTTGTTTGGGTATACTCCAGCTCCTCCATTATTTACAGCACCTTTTGCTAATCCATTCATGTATACCCTGACTCGGAGATCTTGTGGGTAGTCTTCATTCAATAAACTAAAGACTGTCCTAGGTTGCAAGCAGCACTATCCATCCCTGCTGAATATTTCTATTACTTCTGTCTAGAAATGTAGTGGTAGTGGTCCACTCTCCTCTCTCCAAAAAGTTTGTTCTGGCCCAGACTTAGGTAGAATAATTAGTATGAAGAACATATGGCACAACACAAGCAAGAGAACAAAACTAAAACTTCTGCAACTTGTCCTGTGGCAACATATGAATGTGAATCATAGACCATAACAGAGGCATTAAAGAAGAAAACTTTTGAAACAAAGTGCTACAGAAACCTCTTAGAATGTCCTGGACAAGAAAGGAGAAAAATATAGACATCCTACAAGACCTGAACATTGAGGAACATGGGCTACCAAAAACATCATGTCTGGAAAACCGAAATATTTTGGTCTCATTAAATGTTACAGTGATTTAGAATGAGCAATAATGGAGGGCATGGTTTCTGGAAGAGGAGGCAGGGGGACAACCACGATGGCGGCGGTAACAGAACATTAAAACCTTGAACAAGAAACCTTGAGTATGACGATGGAATAAGCAGGAGAATTGACTAGAGATATAGAGTTTTACAGATGAGCTGTGAGGAGAACGATGTACTGCAAAAAGCATGCAACATAATGAATCTTGTCTTCTTGATATATGTCATACTTGTTAACAAAGTAAAATGAAGAACCCAATATCAGAAAACAAACAACATTCTACCAAGAATATTGTACAGGCTCACTAATGAAGAGCTGTGTATTTGGACTGCATGTCAATTAATTTGTTGCTCAAAAATCTACTATAGTAACAGCATATGAAAGGATATTGGAAGAGGTAATTAATCAAGCTGTAATTAATCAATATGGAGGTGTAATTAAAGGAAACTGAAGTGGTTGAAAAATGGAATGAAATCAGACTCAGGAAGAGTTTTACATGTTTTTCCTATCTGCCATCCCATGTTTACAAAATTGATCTCTTTCACAAATTCTTCTTATGTCCACTTAATCTACAAATCTACTATTTATGCTTTATAATATTTAGTTAATAGAAACAACATATTGGTGCTCAGTTTCATTCAGCAGATGGCAAAGAGTATGCATGCTGATAGTTCCTGTAGCATGTTGGTTATATACACATATAATTTTAACATCTAATAATCAACTATTATTCAATGTCCTTCTTGGTATTTTCTTCAACACTTGTTCAAGAATCACCTCTATATAAACCAGTCTGGTTGCAACCAATAAGTGTCAGTATATTGTGCTGCTAGTGTACAGCAAAACTGTGATGTTTGCACCTTTCTGTCCAGCACATCTAGTTTCTGCATGATCATTGACATGAAATAATGAACAAATGTCTTTCTGATAAAACAGTATACAAGAAGCAGTCAAGAAATAATATACCAAATACAATAAGGAGAAATATAAATTATTTCTGTCCAGCATGAATATCTCTTCCTTCACAAAAGTATACTAACAGCTACAGCAGTACATGTGTGTATAACACTTATCATAACAGAATCAGTCATAAACAAGAAAACCAAAATAATGAGTTCTAAAGTTAATCAACTGAAGAGAACAACAGTACTCAATAAATAAATGTAATATTTGAAAAGAACGAAAGCAATAATTAGGAAGCTTATGATAAATATAATTGTAGTCCATGTCTTGTTTAATCTATCAGCTCATGACTACATCACTAGTCCATGTCTTGTTTAATCTATTAGCTCATGACTACATCACTAGTCCATGTCTTGTTTAATCTATTAGCTCATGATTACATCACTAGTCCATGTCTTGTTTCATCTATTAGCTCATGATTACATCCCTAGTCCATGTCTTGTTTAATCTATTAGCTCATGATTACATCACTAGTCCATGTCTTGTTTCATCTATCAGCTCATGACTACATCACTAGTCCATGTCTTGTTTAATCTATTAGCTCATGACTACATCACTAGTCAATGTCTTGTTTAATCTATTAGCTCATGACTACATCACTAGTCCATGTCTTGTTTAATCTATTAGCTCATGATTACATCACTAGTCCATGTCTTGTTTCATCTATTAGCTCATGATTACATCCCTAGTCCATGTCTTGTTTAATCTATTAGCTCATGATTACATCCCTAGTCCATGTCTTGTTTAATCTATTAGCTCATGATTACATCCCTAGTCCATGTCTTGTTTAATCTATTAGCTCATGACTACATCACTAGTCCATGTCTTGTTTAATCTATTAGCTCATGACTACATCACTAGTCCATGTCTTGTTTAATCTATTAGCTCATGATACATCATAGTCCATGTCTTGTTTAATCTATTAGCTCATGACTACATCACTAGTCCATGTCTTGTTTAATCTATCAGCCCATGACTACATCACTAGTCCATGTCTTGTTTAATCTATCAGCCCATGACTACATCAGTATAAAAAAGGAAGAACATGATTAGTCAGTCTTCAGTGACCTGTTCTATATATAGTTTGATACAATTGTATGGTAATTGGTTACAGAACTGACCTCTGAGCACTAAAAGGAGATTCATAGGTCTTATCCAGCAGATGTCGAAGCAGAAGACATGCTGATGCTTCCCATAACTTGCTGGTTATTTTGCCCTAAAGTACCTAGTCCATCTCATACAAAGCTGAATTCCAAATTCCTGTAAACACTGCCTAGATTGACCATATCCTTATCCAATTGTATGATATTCATTACTGAAAGAAGTAATGAGTGAGGGTATGGTGATTTTACTAATTAGTTACAACATGCACTATGTAGCTGAAACTGCCAGTATAAATAATATTTTCAAATAAAAGGAGTGTGTGATCAAATGGATTAGAGTGCAGGCTCTGATGCGAGAGACCCTGGTTCAATCCCTGGTAAGGCCAATGAGTTTTGTTTTCTGTCGGGGCATAAAGAACAGTTTTGCGGTGACTACACTAAAAATGCGACCATTAAATTCCTCAGGCACATGTCCCCCTGATCTACATCACTCAAAACACAGTATTACAGGCAGTAACAATTTTTTTTGGTGGGTTTTTAAAAAAAAATAAACAGCAAGTAAAAAATAAATCTCACAATTCTAAACTATTGAATGTGTTTGTTCTTTGTTTCTGTATGTTATCAGTTATCTAATACTGAGATATAATTAACCCATTATGTACAAACTACTATAATTACTGTTGAACATTGTAGATGAGATGAGAGCCGCTGTAGCGTAGTTGTTAGTGAACTCGCTCTCAAGGCTGGTGGTCTGGGTTCAGCTCCGCAATGCGCGTGGAATTTTTCCCGACCACGACGGCTCTCAGGTCGACTCAGCCTCAACTGAGTACCAGACATGTCTGGGAAAGTAAGGCGGCCAGTGGGTGCTGACCACATCACCCATCGTGTGCCGATGGTCAATGAAAATACAGGCCTAACACTGTATTGACCTATATACCACGAGGTATGAAAGGGTTCCTTTACCTATCTTTTTTTTTTTATTGTAGATGAGATGGAGTTCTGCAAAACTTAATACTAGCAGTGAATAATAGAAATAAATATGAAATTTAACAAACAATAGTAATAAACACTGCTGACATTGCAAGCACAGCTTTCACTTGGACAAAAATGACAACAACAAAATTAAAATAAGGTATTACGTTTGTTTGTCATCCCTTTAAATGACTGTTATGGGCCCACCATTTAAGGATAATCTTCATTGGCTTTTTTCTAGATCTGACTGCAGCAAGCTTTCTACTGAATAGTCATGTACAATGTGCAATCAACATCATAAGGAATTACTAATATAACATAAAGAAATGACAACTAGTACATCACCAACATGACAATTAGTTATTAATTATAAAAAGGAATGATGTTTAATTCATAATTAACAACACAACTGGTTATTAATAATGTCAAGAAATGACACATTTCACCATTGCCAACAACCACACAATTAAATATTAATAACATAAAGTAATGACAACTAGTTCCCTATCACCAACAACACAAGAAGTTATCAATAAACAGACAGGAATTATGACATTTAGTTCCCTATCACCAACAACACAAGAAGTTATCAATAAACAGACAGGAATTATGACTTTAGTTCCCTATCACCAACAACACAAGAAGTTATCAATAAACAGACAGGAATTATGACATTTAGTTCCCTATCACCAACAACACAAGAAGTTATCAATAAACAGACAGGAATTATGACTTTAGTTCCCTATCACCAACAACACAAGAAGTTATCAATAAACAGACAGGAATTATGACATTTAGTTCCCTATCACCAACAACACAAGAAGTTATCAATAAACAGACAAGACTTGTACTAACACTATCAAGTCATAATCATAATAATTCTAATAAAATTGCTGTCATTATGCTGAGAGTGTGATATAATATGATTATATGTAGTTCTGATCAAACTTATGGATAACTTCACAATTATTCAACTATGAGCCATGAAATTTACCATGATTGAGCAAAACATACTATAAAACTCTATCAATCAAGTGTCATGCCTGCCGGCGTGGCGATCATGTCTCTCCACAACTCTCTTTGCTTGGTGCATGTAATCAGTTCTGATGTCGATATTTTGTCGAACCATGATGTCAGGCCATCCAACATCTTCTCCCTCTGTCTTCCACGATCTCTCCTTCCCTGAATTTTACCTGTAGTCACCAAATGTTCTAAACCTTCTCTTCGCATTATATGCCCGAAGAACCTTGATTGTCGGATTCTTATTCTTTTGATAAGGTTTCTTTGTGTGCAGGCCTGATTTAAAACCTCCACGTTTGTTTTCTTTGCTGTCCATGGAATTCTCAACATTCTTCTGTAAAACCACATCTCTGTGGCTTCAATGATCGTATTGATTGTTTGTTCAGTGTCCATGATTCGCTGCCATACATAAGAATTGGTTCAATATAGCATTGGAGTACTCGTTTCGCAGTGTCATTGGTAGTGAGTTCACGCATAGTGTGTTCTTCATTTTCATAAAAGCTGCTTTCGTTTGAGCTATTCTACTCCTAATCTCTGTTGTACATCTTCCATCTGGTGTTAAGAATGTTCCTAGATACTTGAATCGATGGACTTGTTTCAGTGTTGTGTTATTTATTTTGATATTGCATGTTTCTTGTTTCTTGGAGACAACCATAACCTCTGTTTTCTTTATATTCATGCTTAATCCTTTCTTTTCACTTTCTCTCACTATGTCTATCAAGTCTTGCAGATCGTGTTCATTTGTAGCCATGAGAATTGTGTCATCAGCGTACCTTAGGTTGTTTATATTTTGTCCACCGACTGCTATTCCTGTCTTTTCTTCTATAGATCTCATGATGTTTTCGCTATATAAGTTGAATAGGTCTGGTGAGAGTATGCACCCTTGTCGTACTCCTAACTGTATCGCCTGATAGATTCCAATCTTACTCTCTAGTCTAATGGCTGCGGTTTGTTACCAGTACAAATTCTTGATCAGTCTAAGATCTTTACCATCAATATAAATATTGATGGTAAAGATCATAAAACTCTATAAATAATTTTAAAAAAACCTTAAAATTCATTTTAACTAGATAATTGTGCCATAATGTGGACCTTGGTTTTTATTTATCGAATAACAACGCAAAACAAATACCATAGGAGTAACAAGAATGTGGTAATAATTCTCCAACTGATGAAATGAGCATCCTAGACTTTGTATTATCAATCAGGAGTCGCCGTGTGGTGCCAGGGCCCACAAAGGAAGCAAATGCTAGTACCACTATGACCTACAAGGCATGTCGTTAGAGGGACTGATGTTCGACCTAGGAAGCTACCTAGTAAAAAAAAGCATCACAGAAATCGGATGTGCTGGCCTACTTGTAGGCGCATAACTGGAACAACGTTACACTCAGATAACATACAAAGTGGTTAACAAGTGGACGATATGGAGCGTTTCAGAAGAAGAAGTCAGGTAGTTGGTCAGGTAGTTGGTCAGGCAGTGTGAGGCAGGAGCCAACAATGTGAACATTTGATTTATTTGTATACAGAAATGTGTGTTAGATGAATGCCATGGGTCCCATCTCTGGATATAACTTGAGTTTGTAGATGTACACATTTTTTTTGTGGATCCAGAAACACTTGAGCTTTCAGCTCTTCGGCTCGGTGTCATGGACATCGTAACCCTTCGGTTCAGTGCCGTGAACACAGTAAATCTGGAGAACCTGTGGCTTTTCTGCCAGCCCGCGGAATTGAACCGCATTCACAGGGAGCGTGTCACCAGTTACGCTACGAACACACTGGGCAGGTGGGCAAAATGTTCACATAAATATAATCACAGGCTACATAGATGGTGAAGTTGTTGCTTGAACTACTTCTAGAAACTCTCTGTACCAGTTGCAATCATCATTATCATGTGTAGACAATCTTAGCAATTTCATGTAATACTGCCATAGTCAGCTACATTTGTCTGAAATGCATCCAAGAACACTAAGTACAAGATATCAATATCATCATCATGTGTAGATAATCTCTGGAGAATTGATGCAGCATCGCCTGTGTGGTGCAGGAAAGCAAAGAATAGTACCACTGCCACCTACAATGCATGTCGTAAGAGGCAACTGATGTAGGCCCTAGGGATGCTACCCACCCTAGTAAGTAAACAGCAGCGCAGAAATCGGATATGCTGGCCTACTTGTAGGCGCGTAACTGGCACAACATACAATCGCTCCTAGGCTCCGATCACATATAAATCACACAGAGTGGTTGACAAGTGGTCGATATAGGGTTCGAAAAGAAGATGCAGTATAATGTCAGTCAGTTAAAGGGTTTTAAAGCCGAAAGATTTACTTCATTGCACTGGGTTTTACGCCATATGGCTTGGCCCTCTTCCAGAAATGCACGCCACCTGCCGAGAGTAATGCACAAAGCACGAACTCCGTAGCTTCAGCAACAATCCTAGGGGTCTCTGTGAAAAAATGCACTCATGAACAGAATGGCTCTGTCCAGATTCGAACCCACGACCTTCGACTCGCAAGGCAAGGGCTTAACCACTCAGCCACAGACCCCCCAGTTGTATTCTCTCACCCATGTAAGATGTTCAATTTCTGACACATGATTCTCGAGTCCAAACTGTTGACAATGGGTGGGATGGAACATCTAAGTTCAAGGAAAATTCAGATTCATTGAAATGTTGACTGTATCCAAGTTTCCAGTGGAACCCATTGAACTCCAGAATTTTCTGTTCTATAGTATTATTTATGAGTTCTGATACTCACTTTTTCCATGCCATGATCCTAAGTGGTCCATAATATTTAGTCAATGTTCCCATTAACTTTGCATTTTATAATATGCAAGGTAATTTTAGGTTGACAATTTGTTTTGTCAGTGAACATAAAATGTTGTCATAAAAAGGGACATAAGTTTAACAATGAAATATAACATTAAAGAGGTAAGTTTGTGTAATGTATTACATATATCTGTATGTCACTTAAGTGAAAACTGAAAGAGTACTCATACTTTTTCCCTGTCATGACATGAATTTCTCCTTATACATCTCAACATACAATTGTTGTCTGTACATACTAAGCAGTTTTGTGATATTTATGAAGACCAATTTGAAAAATAATAAAGTAACTGGTTCAAAAGTAACAGAACAATGGTATACAACACTTACAAATCTGCTTAAAGCATAACAAAACAGCTGCTAAGAAAGGTAATAAAGCAACTAATCACACAAGTAACAAAACAACTGCTCAAAATAGTAACAAAACAACTGCTCAAAATAGTAACAAAACAACTGCATAAAATGCAACAAAGCAGCTGCTAAGAATGGTAATAAAGTAACTGATCATCATCATCATCAGGTGCCGTGCTGGCTGGCGTAGGTGATCATAGATCTGCTTAAAGCATAACAAAACAGCTGCTAAGAATGGTAATAAAGCAACTGATCACACAAGTAACAAAACAACTGCTCAAAATAGTAACAAAACAACTGCTCAAAATAGTAACAAAACAACTGCTTAAAGCATAACAAAACAGCTGCTAAGAATGGTAATAAAGCAACTGATCACACAAGTAACAAAACAACTGCTCAAAATAGTAACAAAACAACTGCTCAAAATAGTAACAAAACAACTGCATAAAATGCAACAAAGCAGCTGCTAAGAAAGGTAATAAAGTAACTCATCATCATCATCAGGTGCCGTGCTGGCTGGCGTAGGTGATCATAGATCTCTACAAATCTTTATCTTTGGTGTTTGCAATCAATTCAGCTGTTGACGTGTCATGGAAGTCAGGCTATCCAAAATTTTCTCTCTCTGTCTTCCTCTGATCATACAAGTAACAATACAACTGCTAAAAAAAAGTAACAAAACACTGCATAAAATGCAACAAAGCAGCTGCTAAGAAAGGTAATAAAGTAACTGATCATACAAGTAACAAAACAACTGCATAAAATGCAACAGAGCAACTGCTAAGAAAGGTAATAAAGTAACTGATCATACAAGTAACAAAGCAGCTGCATAAAATGCAACAGAGCAACTGCTAAGAAAGGTAATAAAGTAACTGATCATACAAGTAACAAAACAACTGCATAAAATGCAACAAAGCAGCTACTTGAGAAGTAACGAATCACATGTCTCAGATCAGCTAAGCCAGCTCAACATTGAAAGAAAACATTTAATTAAAACAGTTATTAAAAATGACACAAGAAAAATAAGTAATATGTACTCTACAAGCAAAAGCTGTTGGTCAAGTGACCATAGATATAATTACATTGAAAGAAAACAAATGGATCAAGGCTGATGAGAAAATTGTAAACTACCAATGAGTTATTATTATCCTTGTCAGAAAATGCACATAGAATGGTACAATATGAAAGCAGATCTTGGAATTAAACAGTGAGTAACTAATACTGTCAGCAAATGGAAGAATAACTAACAAAATAAATATAGATTCAATAAAGCAAATCAAATCATAGGATAAATGGCACCAATTTTAAAATGCAAACATCAGTTTGAGTTTGGAATATCTTCATTGCACTCCGGGCATGTCCATCGCTGCTCTGATCTCCTTTGCAATATCTCCAACAGCGCTGAGCGACTGACCGTACCAGTTCGATTTTGATTGATGAGCCTACTCATATACCTACTGTGTTGTTCATGCAAACAAGTCACCATAAACACTAAAAGAGCATTGTACAACACAACCTTTCTCCCCACATTATGCTATCAGTGTCAAACCTGGATGCTGACATTAAATGATAGAAGAAAACTAGTTACGACAGAGATGAAGAGTCTACGCAGAATGTTGGGAATATCAAGAAGAGACTGGTTTAGAAATAAAGACATTCAGAAAAAAGTGGGTACAGCATCAGAAATTAACTTCATCAAGAAACAGCAAATTAAATGGTTCAGTCACATAAGCAGATTATCAACAGAAAGCGCCTCAAAGAACAATGTTACTCAGATACCGTGGATACAAAGCGAAATGCCATCCATGCAAAAGGTGAACTCAGAGATAACAGAGGCGACGAAATACACTGTTTATGAAGCACACAGAAAAGCTCATTCTAGAAATCTCTTCCAGAAATCATGAAGCTGTGTGATAAAACAGCATTAGAGAACAGAAGAAGAAAGAAGATAACTGATAATGCTATGGATGAAGATGATGATGTTGAAGGTACTGAGAGGTTTGCTCTAACTAGTGAGAAAACAGTAGAGAAATTTATTACTAGAAACTGAAATAAAAGGTAGTGTCTTTGCTGAAGCAGATCAGAGTCTATATATAAGACAACAATATCCAGAGTATGAGAATATATATATAGTACAGCCATGAAGTGGCTCATTGACAACAATATCTAAGAAGATGAGAATATATATATATAGTCAGCCATGAAGTGGCTCGTTGACAACAATATCTAGAGTATGAGAATATATATAGTCAGCCATGAAGTGGCTCGTTAAAAAACTATCAACATGTCAGTTATATGTCTATGCTTTGAAAGGTTCAACTGAAATGAACTGTGAATCCCAGTTGCTGACCAGATTGAGAGATATGGATGTTAATATTGGTACAGCCCGAAAAGAAGGACATAACAAATATGCAAAAAGATTAATTAGTCGACATCAAACTGGCATGTTAGGCTGCTGGACTGCTGAATTGTTGAGGTGGGAATGGAGCACCTATGGAAGTGTCCTAGTGCTGATGATAGTCCTCATATAACTGATCACATCCCTAATGTTGTGTAGTTTAGGGATCACAAAAACAGCACAAGAGTGTCTAGAAATTACACTTCCACTGTTGGTGCAACATGCTGAAAATCCAGCATTATATGGAGAAGTTGGGTGTGGAAGGTGGAGGAGAAGAAGGGAATGATGACCTTAGCTTCTGGTTTAACCATAACTTTCACCTGACTGGTCATACACAAAAATGTCCCACAAGAGATATCATACAGATGAGGGAAGTTGAGAGGCAATTATACAAAATGTGGTGACCCCTTGGAAGAATTGGAATCAGAGAGCACATATTTTAAACATCTAATTGCCAGCATGCCCAGCGTGTTGTAGCGTGTTGACGACGGGTGACAAGCCCCTGTCCTGTGAGTGCGGTTCAATTCTGCGGGATGGTAGAAAAGTCACAGGTTCTCCAGATTGTACGATGTCCGTGGCACCGAACCGAAGGGTTACGATGTCCATGTCACCGAGCCGAAGAGTGCTTCTGGATCGAAAAAACACATGAAAACCCATCTAATTCTGCTTATTTGGAGAGTCCCTACCTTAGGATATAAAACATTGTCTGAAATAGCCAGCAATGATGTTGAGACTCATGACTTTAAATCTACAGTCATGGAAACATTAGTAAAAAAAAACTACATAAGAATCCTAGATCTATATGATACCAAGTGGGGACATTAGCTAGGACAACTCTCAGATGCACAGCGGAGCGGAGCGGAAGAGAAGCCTGGACGTAAAAAGGAAACATGGAGAAGAATTGTGGAGAGAGAGTTGGAGTGTGGCCTGACATGGGAGATGGTTGGTAGAAAGGCAGCAGAATGGAAACAGTGGGAGTCTCTTGTGGAAGCCTTAAATGTTAATCAGGACACAAAGAGGATATAGATATGATATCAAGTACAATCATTTTTGGTTAATAAACTTGACATTGACTACGAAATAGTAGCTCTAGTGAAGTAATAAAACCAACATCAACTAGATTATAGTCTATATGTGAAAGCTTCAATTTATAAATTGCATAAAGTTAAGGCATTCAAACAAGGAGGAGAGAAAAATAGAAGCACTGTTCCTCTACCCTTAGACTACTCCAACAAAAGAAACATACACATAAAGTACATGCATGCACTTACAAAACAACGATATCAGCACTGGCATTTATCATAAGTCAAATTTGCTATAAGTCAACCTCTAATCTGATGATGCTATTGTGTTCCTGTTGTGTGGATATCTTTAGTCTGTGGAAAAAGATCTTCTAATTGTCCTTTAGTGTGCACATTGGATTCATTTCATCTTCAATAGTAACAACCTCTTACCTTACCTAGATTTGTATCTACAATATCAGAACTTAGAGGGAGGTGCACTTATCACACAGCACTGCACCATTACAAACATTAACTAATGGAGAAAGAAAGACTATAAAATGCATTAAAAGTATTCAGATGTTGTTACTGGTCTCTCTAATATAATCAAATTCAAAATGGAATTAAATAACTTTGAGTCAACAACAACAGCAACAACAAAATGATCAGATCTGCAGGTAAAGGTTATATTTGAAGTAGTATGTTGCATAATGATGATATTGAATATAACATAATGTGACTGGTCTCCATTTAGTTAGTTAATTAGTTAGGTTGTCATAGTATCATCCTCATTGCACAAGGAATGAGTCCATAAGTGCTCCGATATCATCTTCACTATATCCATCAGCACAAAGTGACAGACAGTACCAGTCCTATGTTGGTTAATGAAACATCATCTATAGTGTTGAAATATAGCAACCGCCATGTTTGACTACAAGCTCCTGCAGTCGAGAAATGGAGGTAGAATCCAAGTCTCCAACTGAATTCTCTGTCGGAGAGCTTCAAACAAGAGTTGAGTTCATCATGAGAACTTGTCTTGAGATATATACATTTTTAATGATCACAAGAATATGAAGAAATTATTCTTGTTTTCCATTATAATATAGTGATATAACTATCCCTCTTCAACTATTTTCTATTCTATGTTATCTTCTTTTCTACCTTACCATGTGTTCAACCTCTTTGATTTTCCTTCCATGTGGGTTCCACCTACTATCACATAATACTATCACAACTATGTAAAGATACAAACATATAAAAAATAAGATATTTAAAAAAAATAATAGACAAAAAATGTCCAGTAGTCTTTTCAGAACTCAAGATTGGTTATTGGTCTACTACGTCATTGCACTCGGCACCCATAGTGGAAAGTCGAGTGTGGACTGAACCCACATCCCTTTAGTGTCCGATTCAATAAGTAAGCACACTATGCACTAAGCTAATCCATCTTAAGGTACCATTACACTGTTTAAATTATTTCCAATTTGCTTGACGTCTATGCTGACAATGTCAAAGGAAGTTACATTTCTTGCTCTTCTGCAAGATTAAAAACATTAAACTATTTGTCTTCAATAATATCAGCTAACCATCTACTTTCAGAATATGTATGGCCATACTTCAAGTGTTTTCCTACTGAAATCTGTGAGCTGACTGGACTACACCACTCTCAGCTAACCATCTACTTTCAGAATATGTATGGCCATACTTCAAGTGTTTTCCTACTGAAATCTGTGAGCTGACTGGACTATACCACTCTCAGCTAACCATCTACTTTCAGAATATGTATGGCCATACTTCAAGTGTTTTCCTACTGAAATCTGTGAGCTGACTAGACTACACCACTCTCAGCTAACCATCTACTTTCAGAATATGTATGGCCATACTTCAAGTGTTTTCCTACTGAAATCTGTGAGCTGACTGGACTACACCACTCTCAGCTAACCATCTACTTTCAGAATATATATGGCCATACTTCAAGTGTTTTCCTACTGAAATCTGTGAGCTGACTGGACTACACCACTCTCAGCTAACCATCTACTTTCAGAATATGTATGGCCATACTTCAAGTGTTTTCCTACTGAAATCTGTGAGCTGACTGGACTATACCACTCTCAGCTAACCATCTACTTTCAGAATATGTATGGCCATACTTCAAGTGTTTTCCTACTGAAATCTGTGAGCTGACTGGACTACACCACTCTCAGACCCATACTGAAAATAGTGTACTGTCCATCTTCTAGTGTCATTCATACTGAAATCTTAGCTAATCATCTTATACCATTACACTGTAAATTACTTTCAGAAAATTTGTTGACCTATACTGTCAAAAGTTTTTGCCTCTGAAATCTAGACTGACTATCACCACTTCAGCTAACCATCTACTATCAGAATATGTATGTCCATACTTCAAGTGTTTTCCTGCTGACATCTGTGAGCTGACTGGACTGCACCACTCTCAGCTAACCATCTACTTTCAGAATATGTATGGCCATACTTCAAGTGTTTTCCTGCTGAAATCTGTGAGCTAACTGGACTGCACCACTCCTCACAATTAACAATTTTAAACATATGTTTCACTGGAAAAAACATGACTCATAAAGATGTCTTACACAGTGGTATTCTAGTCAGCAATTAAGCCATTAAGAGGAATTAAGGTCCTTTGCCCGAGGCTGTTGTCACATGTGTGCAGGTCATCAGTTTTATTTTCTTCCCAACAGAAAATTCTTTTGACCTTACTGAAGAGTTTTCTTCTTCTTCGTGTTCGTTCTTTACGACCAATCTTAATCACTCTTTGTGATATGTTCTTTTCTGACCAATCTTAATCACTCTTTGTGATATGTTCGTTCTTTATGACCAATCTTAATCACTCTTTGTGATATGTTTGATCTTTGCCAAGAACATGTATATGTTGCACATTGGTTTGGTAGATCCCTAAACACATAGACATCTACACATTTAGGACATGTGCATCCGATTTCAGCCAAACCTCCTTAGTCGCCTCTAACAACATGCATGGCAGGTAACAGTGGTTCTATTCTTTACACCCCAAATTTGGGCCCGATAACCACTCGGGCGACTGAGGAGTTGAAAACAGGATGTTTCCGTAAGGAACCCTCAAATGCATTTAACCATTTGGCTACCCACTCTCAACTACTGTCTTGAATAATAAAAATCAAATCAAGCTATTTTCTTTATAGAATTCTTAGAATTCTTTTCTTCTTAGAATTGTGTACTAGTTTTTATTTTAACAAGTCCCATCTTGACCTTATAAGAGGCATGTTCCAATATTAAGTATTAGTTGCACATATCTCTCGCATATAGTACAGAATGTTCTATTGTATGTGCATAGTGTATTAATGTATTTATATTTATGTATCATGACATTTATGTTATATTTACAATGTTTAAAATGAATTCAAAAGTGCTTAAGACAACTGACCTGTCCACCAGCTGTGAATACGGTCTGTGATTAATTGCTAAAAGGTGGAGGCTGCATGGCAGGTTTTGTAAAACTATAGTACTTTGTGATTTAAGTGTATTAGCGATTAATTGCTAGGAATGTGAAACTAAGTGACTTGTTAGAAAAATTTTGATGTTCAATAGTGAAAATGAATAATGGTGACTTTTAGGAAATGACTTGGTTCATAAGTGAAGAATGAGCATAAGTGATTTTGGGGAATGGACAGAAAAATTTGAGGGCTACAAAACTCTACTACAGGGTGTTCAAGATAATTGCAACCCCATTGACAATTCGAAACTTGCCAGGTACACATTGAGTTGTGTTTATTTACTAATTAAACCGGTTCTGACTAGCTCGTCCTATGTCACATTTGTTCATCGCCCCTTCCCACTACAATTACACACCGTCACACAACCTTGACCTATACTACGTCATAACTGAACCTTCTCATTTCCATACATAGATGCCAGATTAGCTCCATTCACGGACTGCTTTTAAGTTGAACACCCTGTAACTCCCTATAGTTCCTGGAATTGTTAAGAGCTCTGTTCCTTGAGATTGTCAGAAATATATTGAATTATCCAAAATATGCATGCAACAATAATCATAACCTGAAAGAAGATGCAGTGTAACAGTGGCTAGCATCTTAGGTGGTCATATTCTATGATGATGATGCACACAAAAACTGGCAAAAAAAGTGTAAACTACACTACTGTGATAAGTGACTCAATAATGGCAACAACTATGTGCAACAATGTAGGTAGAATCTGATGCATTGTTTAAATTTCACAAAAATATTTTCAGAATTGTTTTCATAGTTAAATTGTACTTAGTTTCCTAATATAATTCGTATTAACACTATATGTGGTAATAATAATAATATTGATTGATAAGACCATTATCATTGCACTTCTGTGAATAACCATGTATGCTTTAATCTCTTTCATACATAGGAAGATCTCAATAGCAGTCAATGAACTCTGTAGCACCAGTAAGAGTTCCCAATATAATTTTAGATGCTGGAAGTTTGTAGACATTTTAAAAATTAGTATTAATGATTTTTGTCTAGGCAGAGGCTTCCCAGCCTATTCTTATCAATTTTCAACAACCACAATATTATAATAATAAGAATATAACAAGTAACGTCTTAATGGTATTTTGATATAATTAATAAATATATACTAGTATTTAATTAAGATATTATGTTGGAACAAACAATTATGCTTTAAATTCAGCATGACTGAAACAAAATGATGAGTTTTTCATAATAAATGTGGTACATTATAATTGTGACAAGTCAGATCTATAAGTAGATCATAAAGGTGGAATATTTATTACATGGATTTACTAGAATTCTCATGTACTAATATGGAAAATTGGTCAAATGTATAATTTTTTAGCTGAATTTGATGGTCCCTCACAATCAAGTGTAAAAAAAACCCACTCATACACATACTTTGTATCATATATGAAACAAGATCTCAATTTTCCAAAATATCAAATCCAAAGCTTGTGTCTCCAACTACTCTATCAAAGCCAATGACTTGAACTTCCCTAAGCCAAATCTAGTGTTTCCCAACAACTCTAAGTCAAAACTACTGCCTTCATTCAGTGAGCCAACAGGTGAATCATCACTTTGAAAACAATCAAGTATCCTATCAACTACATATCAAATTTTGTAGCTTGTGAGAAACATATTTTCATATAGGTTTTGGAAATTAGTAAAAAAAAAGTCGACAAATTTAAGATTTGTAGACATTACATTAATCAAAAATACAATGTTGGATTTTTCAAATAATCTTGACATGAAATGTAAATATCAGCCATGTTACAATGGACAAAAACATCACATTTATTGCAGTTGCACAATTTGGAATATTACATTTTACTGCAGAAACAAACGAAAAAGAAATGGCTGAGAAATGTGTTATTATGTACATTTGATATATGCAAAATAATATACAGCAATTATGTCCATGCTGGTTTCAAATATGTAATATGTAATATATTTGAAATTGCACCATTTATCAACACTGATATCAATCCAAATGTATCACCACTGACAACAACCACAACAAGATTACACCATAATTTCATCATCTTTTTTACTAAGACTGGAACTGTCTGGTTTTTCACTGGATGTGAGCTTGTCTTTGTCTTCTAATAAAGTGTTACTTTCTTCCATAGTCTTTGCTCCGTTCATGCTAGAGTCCATTTTACTATCTTTCTGTGACTCTGAAAAATGATAGCATGAAAATCTGTCAGATTTACAATTGATAACAATAGGTAAGAAATAAAGACAAAGTATAGATAATTTACATCTTCTTCCCGCGTATGTCCGGTGTTAATTCAGGCGGAAAGTCATGACGCCTGGTATTGCGCTTTCGACTGATTATTGCTTGAGACCTATAACCTATAGTCGCCACACGCTGATGGACATACTGGGGGAGAGATCGGAGCACTTATGGACTAATTTGTTGACGTGCAGTGATGGTGATCCGACGACTAAACTAAACTATATTACCCTTTACGGGTGCCCCTCAACCATAAAATTGATTAAAATCAACAAAGAAAATTGACAAGAAACTGGACAGCTTTGAAAATAAATGTCTCCGAAAATTATTAAAAGTAAAATGGAGTGATTTCGTTTCTACCAACACAGTGAGAGATAGAACACACCAACAACCCGTATCAAATATTATAAGGAAACGAAGGTGGAAATATTTAGGTCATGTTCTTAGATCAGACGAAAAGAGACTAAATCGACAAGTCCTTATGTGGTCACCAGTTGGGAAAATAAAACGTGGAAGACCAAAGACCACTCTTCGAAGAACCATCCAACAAGAAAGTAAATTATTGGGATGTAAAACCATACAAGATCTCCAACTGCTAGCAACGAACCGCATCACATGGAGATCTAAGACCTCTGCCCTATGTGCCGCCTTTGGCACGAAAGGAACAAACTAACTAACTAACTCAACCATGTGGACAGCCTAATTGACAACTAAGTCTTACTATTTGAATTAATATTTGCTGTCATTATTATACTATTAGTTTTGGAGAAAGCAATCACAGATTTAAAAAAAAAGTCTAAAGCCAAAGGATTGACTTCAATACACCAGGTTTTACTCCATATGGCTCAGTCCCTCTATGCAGAAATGACACGCCACCTGCCGAAAATATTGCACAAAACTCCATGGCTTTGGCACAATCATAGGGTCTCAGGAAAAAGTGCACTTGGGAATAGAATAGTGCAGTTTGGATTCAAATCCACTACCTTTGAAACGCACGGCAAGGGCCTAACCATTTAGCCACAGAGATCCCTAAAGATCGATTATCAATAAGTAATTTGTGTATTAATTCCTCTTATTGACTGTCATAATGTTTATATCCATGGGTCTATAAACAAAATATGGTATTGCTTGTTTATTTCTATTTCTGAAGGCGTACAAATATGTGCTCTCTTTTTTCCCTATGTCAGGAATGTGAAAATTATTCTCTTGGCTCCTTGTAGATCTTACTTCTGGAGATTTCTTTGAATGGGGGTAGATTTACAGTTTTCTTTCAAATCCAAGATGGTTGCTGACTCCATGGTACAGGCGGTGTAAAGCCATGAGCTAGAAGGTCTTCTACTCTGGACTCAAACAACTTTGAAGATGAAGAATTGATTCCTTCTTAGCAGTCAGATAAAGTCCTCGGAAGGTTTCACTATATAGGAAAACATATCAATGAAATGAACCCATTTTCAAACAAGTAGAAGGGATGCCAGAGTTTAACATCAATAGAAGAATTCTAAACAATCTAAGATATGCTGATGACACTGTACTCTTAGCTGAGAACGAACAAGAAATCATAGACAAAGTAAATAACAGAAATACATTATATGGACTAGACATTAGTATTGTAAAAAAAAACAATAGTAATAAGAAAAACAAAGGAAAAGAAAGGGTTGAACATAGAGGATGAGACATCAGAACAAGTACCAAGCTTTATGTATCTGGGAAATATAATACCAGATGATGGAAGAAGTGAAATGGAGGTTAGGAAGAGAATAAGAATGGTTAGGCCAAAAATATATTTAACAGCATGAGAAAGATATTAAAGTCTCAGCAAATAACAAACAAAGAGAAACTTATCAGATGTTACATATATTCAACAGTGTTGTATCGGTTCGAAGAATAAATAATGAACAAAAAACTGATAAACAAAATCAAAACTTTCAAGGTGTGGATATACAGAAGAGTTGGGTGAATATCATGTAAGGAAACAAAAACTAATCAAGAAATTCTGCAACAACTAAGAGTGAAAAGAGAATTATTCAGAGAAATAGAAGTTAGACAAATTGTTGGTCACATTAAAAGATGCAATACATTTTTGAAGACCACATTGAAAGAGACAGATGAAAGCTAGAGAGCAATGGGAAGACAAAGATATCATTGTGAGGGGAACATCAAGAAGTGAATGTGCAGCAGTCTATCATAGTGTAGCTTCTAGGCAAGAAAAGGAATCCAATGCAACCAACCTTCAATTCAGAAATGGCACAAGCTGATGATGATACATGTTTACTCATTTTGATACAAAAGTTTAAGGTTGACATTGACTGAAATGTGTGTTATATGCTATAGGAGTTCCGTGAAGATGAACCATATACAAGTTTATCAATGAATAACATGCTATGGGACACAGACAACAAAATAAGATACATTTAGACATATACTTAGAAATGAAACATTAACATTTATTGTGTTGATAATATTTTTACAAACTGATCTTCCTATAACTAAATTAGAATGGAAAGCCTTATAAGATCTGGATGTAGACTACATAATCTCTGTTAAGACAAATCAACAATTGTAATGTTTTCAAATAAAACCTGACTAAAACTGTACAAATAAAACCCTAAATTTGCCATGGTTAAGTCCAGTGAACAACTATTGAATATATGCTATAATCACTGTTTATGTTTGCTTTTAAAAGTTTCTCCTGAAACAGCTTGTCCTACAATGTTACTTCATTATCTCCTTTCAGCTTCACAGCATAAAGCTAACTTGTATTCTCCTTTCATTCTAATTCCTTGTTGCAAGATAATTTCTTCTTATAAACGTAGAAAAGATTAGTTTAGCTGACAGATCATCATCACTACAAATCAAATTAATTTGTTCATAAGTGCTCCAATCTCTTCCACAGTATGTCCCTCAGCATGTGACACTAGTTCTATGTTGGTTTACTATTCTTCTTTGACTTTGAGTATAGTACTCTTGTCTAGGTACACCGCATTTGATTTGATATTATTGTAGTCTGTTTATGGTTGCAGATTCATCCCCATTGCTTGAATCATTTGCACATCCTATCCTTTAGGGCATTTAGAATATCAGCCTGGTCCATTTCTCACATTCTTTTCAACAGCAACCATACCCACAAGCCTATCAGCACATTAATTCCCTTTAGCGTCTGTGTGTCCTGGAACAAAAATGATTTTTTGTTAGCTTAGACGTCTTCCAAATTTCCAACCATTGTCTTTGAGCTCAGTTCATCTCAATCTTCCTGAGCATACTCACTAAGTTACTCAGATCTTGCATGGATAAAAATCTCCTGCCAGACCATTGCTTTAGTTACTGCCATGATCTCTATGGTCAGACTACTTGTAGTCACTGCAAAACCACCACTATTTACCCTTCACAACATCAAACTTAGACAATGACTATGAGAAGGGAGAATACAAGTTAACTTTCAGAATATTTGATGCAAGAGTAGTCTTTCTCACAAACTTTGATGAGTTCTCTCTAGATATTATTATTACATTTACCCCAGCTAAAACTTCTATTATTCACTTTGAATCTCTCATCTTCTGTTGTAACACATTTATTTTGATTTTATTATTTTATTACTGTGCACTGACCGATGACCATCTTTTATGGTTAGAAAATCAAGAATTATCTTGGTATTGCCACAACTACCAACACACGACGATTACTATAATATGAGCAGATTAGAACAAGTTGTCACTCTGTGCCTTGGAACAGGATACAATTGACTCTGCAGCCAAATATATACAAAATTCAAGATTGGCATTTCAGCCATGTGTACATGTGGACAGGCACATCAGACTGCAAAGCACATACTTCAAGACTGCCCCGAATATGATATACTGAGGCAAACTCACTGGCCCAATGAAACAACACTCAACTTAAAACTACACAGACCTCTGTGTGAGCTACATAAGACAGTGAAGTTTATACAAGAGACAATGTTGAATGTATAGACAATATTTCATGCTAATGAAAGGAAGGAAGGATCTTGGTATTTTTGATTTTTTAAAAGACAGCAAAGCATTCTATATTTGTGGATGTAGCACACTAAATGGTGTGTGACAGTTGATCATAGCCAATTTAATGCAGCACCATGCAGTATGGCAGTTGTGGTAATAAAAATGAGAGTATGTAAAAATGTGGTGTTCAGGTACATATCTACTAAAAGTTATTTTCCAGAACAGCTTTCAATTATAATCTATCATATTCAAGATCTCCTGATTTTTTACACAACGAGGCTGCTTATTCCATGCACAACTCTCATTTATGATTGCAAAATGAGTAGGTGACAACAGCCTCAAGCTTCCAAAGGTCTCATGTGGTTATATTATTCAGTACACCCAGGGATCTTGGTAAGGTGAGAGTTTGATGATTTTGATAGCATCTTATAGCAGGCATACTTGATCTAGATAGTCAACATATTAAGTTCTCTTCAGAATTGTCTATTCCATGACGATGACATGATTACTACACAACCATGGATGATCTTGATTCTGGAGTAATTTGGAATCAAACATGACAAAACAAAAGTCCCTGTTAGAATGGGTTTTGGTATGTGTAATCAGCAAGTTGTATATGGAAACTATCTGCATGCAAACAACAACCCCCCATGATGAACTGCAACAGACTGTGCATATATGGGTTGTAAGGAGTGCACTGGTGGTGACACAGTTAAACCTGGTGACAGAAGAAACCTTGTCAGTCACCAATTATGACAAGCTTGCTAGGGTGCAATGTTTTCTATTCTTTGCTTCAGAACATCAAGCCTTAATTACTTATAGGTGACCTCAATGCTTCTTCTATTCACCTTTATATGGAGCTACATTTTAAAAATAAGCCTCCAAAATATTTACCGTAAACAATGCAATCCCCAAAATATTTACCGTAAATGATATAATTTCAAAATATGTGCACAAAATAATATAATAAAGTCTGCATTGCAGATGATGTATATATTTATCAAGTGGGATATATGTGAAAGATTGCAAAAGTGAAAAAAAATTAAATTAAATTTTATGCAATATTTAAAAAATACTTTTTTAAAATCTCTTATTATTTGTTAAAGTTGTGCATTCACAAGAAACGTGCAGAGCTTGCCATTGAAAAAAGAAAGATAAGCAGGAAAATAGTTTTAAAAAATAGATGACCACCTACCTTGTGGAACATTCTCAGGTAATTTTGTATCTCTAGATAGAGAAGCGGACTTTTGTTTTAATGGTGGAGGGGTGTGACTCTGTATTTCACTGACACCCCTTGCCTGACTTAGTCTTTTGATTTTGTCTTTGACAGATAACCGTAGTGTGGCTGAATCTGTCACTATTCCTTCATCCTGTACACTTGGTTTTGGCCGTAACTCTAAACTTGATGCTTCTGCAGCCTGTGCTCCTGTTGCAGATGTCATAGCCGATAGTTTTGATGTTGTTGATGTTGTTGTTGGCGACAAACATTCAGAAGCTGTTATCAATAATGTAATTGCAGAAATGAGGAATGGGAAGAACAGAAAAAACAATTGCTATAAGCCATGCAGTAATTATAAAAACACCAAAAAAAAATAAAAAATTATGCAACAGAGAATGCTAACTTGGAATAATATATTTTACATTTAACATCAGCAGATTTAACAAGAAATTTTCCTATGACAACTGTCAAACAGCTGCTTGTTACATCTCTCTCTAGCCTGTGATGCACCTGGCACTTAGGACAGCAACTAATGCACATCATTTGTCTCTATTCTTAGTGGTCATCTGTACTGTGTTCCAGCTGTGATTTATTTATTTCAGTTCTTGTTCTACTGTTCTTCTTTAGGTTGTTTTGGGTCTTCCACGTTTTTATTTACCCTCTGGTGTCCATCTCAGTGCAGTTTTCATGACAGAGTTTGTCTCCATGCGTATCACATATCACATGTCCGATCCATCTCCCGCATCTCTTGTGAATGATGGTGCTCATTTTCCCTTGTTGACACTGTGCCCACATTCCAGAATTCAACTCTGGTTTTGGCATTCATGACTTCTGTCTTCATGAAAGTAGCATCCTTTCGGCTTTTACCACTTCCAGTCATATCAATAAATGACTCTGGTACCCATTCATGCCAGTGAATAGGTCTTCATTGCTGTTTCCATAAAATGAAGATTTTTTACAGGATCGGATTATTAGTCACAAGCCAGAGAACCGGGAAGTCACATTTGGTCTGGTCCCTCCTCAGTGCCATGTCTAGCCTGGGTGATCCTACCAGGAAAATATGTTCCCGCCGCCCTAGCCCACTATATCATTGGAGCTACGAAATTAGAGTACAGTTCATTGAGAACATTAGTACAACTGTTATATCTTGATGAGAAAGCATAACTGCTTGTTACACAAGACTGTTTTATCACTCAGTAAGAAACTGGTTTATATCACAGCTGACATATCCTGTCTCAAGGTAGTCCCACTATCAGTAGTTCAGTAGAGCTACCTAGTTTGAGTCAGTCACCCGTTCTACCAGGGCTGTGCTAGTTGAAAATGAAGTTACAATAACAGGATACATAATGTTCATATTAATAACAGCAAATGTATGCCAATACTTTTCTTGACAGCTTCTATTTTGATAAGATATGCAGATTTCAACGTAAATAACAACAAAAGCATACATCTATATCTAAGCAACAACAGAAAAAAAGCTCAAGCAATTTAAGCTCTTTTTCAAACAATTACTTCATAATTGAAAGATTGTGCAGGGTGATTTCCCACACTACTATCTGCACAGCTGAAAACTTTGTTCTGTGACTAAGAGAAAAATTAGCAGCGAAGTGAACTGGAAACCTCATCTCCAAATACTTCATCCTACTACTGTAAGGTTGCTAATAACTCACATCACTATGGCATAAGTTATAGGATCGCCTTTAGGTTATTACTGTCACAATTTAAAATAAGATTTAGTGTTGTAGGATGGTTTAGTAGGAATAACTAAGCATCACTAATCTCTTTTTTATTTCCAAGAATATAAGATAGCACACAGTTAGAAGCTTTACACATTCAAATACTGAAAAATACATAATCTGGAGCAAATTAGACACAACTGATTGCTACTAATCAACACAACACTGATACAATAAATGACAAAAATATAATCCATTGTGCTACAAAATGCAACAAAAGAATGAAACAAATAATAAATATATATATCCAGAATAAAAATGCCCTCATTGAGATATTTGATTTATTTTCAATGTTTATTCTTTAATTTCTGAAAGTCAATTGATTAAAAAATCTATTGTTTATCTTTGTAAAACTATCTGTTCTCATCTTTTACTTGTTTAATATTGCAACTTGTCAGGTATTTAACATTAAGAAATTGTGATCTATTGATGACAGTTCAAATAGTGAGCAAAACGTCTGTAGAAAATTGCTTGATATATGTTTTTTCCCTCCTCTGTGTGCACATATGATATTCACATAAAGTAAAAGTATCAATAAGCATATGGAAGTGATAAACCAGTTTAAAGAAAAAGTCTTCAAAATCTAGTAAAGTAAATGAAACTTTTTAACACCAGTTCATATATTTATATACTATAGCAATTTTTGTTAAACCCTCATATGGGAAAATATGAGCCATCAGAAATAAGAAGAAAAAAAACAATTTCTAAAAATGATGAATATTTTCAGTTACAAGAAAGTGAATCAAATACAATGTATAATCAAATTGAGAAGATCACTAGAGGAGAAACATTACGAATATACAGAATCCGATAGTCAAAATATCATTTTGTCCACCCTAAAATCAGGTATGCAACATAGTGTAATATGTTCACTGTTCATTTGAGGATCATCTTCATCGCACATATCCATAATTGCTCTGATCTCCTCCCAAGCATGTATGGATCAGCATGTTCAGTGTGTTTAGACTAACAACTCCAGTTCTGTGTTGATTGATGTATCTATTGGGGTTTCTTTCTTGGTTTTTCCCATCTTGCCGAAACCTATCAATATGTGTAAATTGTGCAACCTAGATACAGAATACCTTTTATTTTCTTTGTTCAGAGCACATGTTTTCTATTAGAGCATTGAGGATCTAGTTGAAAGCATCAAACTATATATATATATAATAATTGTTAACTACAGAACTATAGAGTTCTGACAAACACTTGTTATTATTTTAGAGTCCTCTACACATGGGCACCTACTTTATGAGAGCCTACACAGACTTTCACAAAGTCCTTAAATCAGGTAGACAACATCCCAGCACATGAAACACAAAATATGACAAGCAGACTCCAAGTAAATATAGAGATGGTGCTCAAAAACACCAAAAAACAACACAGCATGCTTTAGAAAAGGAACACACATGAAAGGAAAAATATACTCACAAGTGTTGAACTTGGAATGAGTTTCTACATTTTTTTAAGTGCTTCAATCTAATGGTTAAAATTTAAATATGAAAGACTGTGCACTTGATAACTGTACATTGATATCTAAATAAAATATACTTTTCAGTGATTTCTGATAGGGTAGATGAGTGTCTAGTCTAGCGATAAAACGCAAGTCCTACATTTAAGATAAGACCGCAAAAGAACCATTGGCAACTGAAAATGTATATATATAGGCTGGAAAGTCATTGTAATGGCAAAAATAATTAGTTCCAATAAAAAAGTCCTACAACTTTTCATTGTTCTCAAAATTACAAAAGAAACCTTGCCAGTGTTTACAAAGTTTGTGCACTGTTGCTATGTAAGAAAGAGGTGGTAGCTCTCATGGTTGTTCACTAAAGTGCAATGTTGATGGTCCTATCAATCAATCAATTCATGTTTGTTCAACATGGTGTTTGTAATACTGCACTAAAGGTTATACCAAGATAGTAGAAAAGGGTGGAGACTGCAGTAAAACTTGGAAAAATAGCTAAACACGTAAAAACAAAGTACTATAGTTTAACAAAATACAGAAACAGTGACGATAAACAGCAGCGTTTCAACAAAGGCCTTTATCAAGCAAACAATACAACAAAAATGCGAATTTGAGGAACACTACAAATGGACGATTACATGTGAAACATAAATCATTAGATAGGTTTATGTTTCACATGTAATCGTCATTGTAGTGTTCTGAAATTGTCATTTTTTGTTTTGCTTGATAAACCTTTATTGGAAACGTTGCTGTTTATCGTCACTGTTTCGTATTTTGTAAAACTATAGTACTTTGTTTTACGTGTTTGCTATTTACCAAGATAGTACAAGCTGTCATGATGGTTGATATCTTGCCCATTAAAAGTGGCTTCAGGCTGGACAGTTTTCACTATAATTGTTCAAAGACTATACATGACTATAGGTCATCTATATTGACCTGCATCAGACTATAGGTGCGCAAGATGCACACCATCTCAGGATTGACCTGTGAGCTGAACTTCTTACACCAATAAAAGATGTCATGTAATGTTCCCTGAATGTCTGTCTTAACCCGTCCTGCATGGTGAGATTTCATCAGCAAAAGTCAGTGACTATTTCAGCTCTGAGGGATACATTTAGTTAACTTTTCTGTATATATGTTGAGCAACACAGATGATCGTGGGTTCGAATCAAGGCAGTGCTGTTCTGTTCACGAGTGCAGTTTTCCAGAGACCCTAGAATTGTTGCTGGAGCTATAGAGTTCATGCTTTGTACAATACTCTTGGCAGGTGGCGTGCCATTTCTGCAGAGAGGGACTGAGTCATATGGGGTAAAACCCGGTATAATGAAGTCAATCCTACGACTTTAAAGCCCCTTTATATGTGTATGTATGTATTCCGCCCATAAGGTAATATGTTACATACAGGCATGCAAGCTATTTATCCATATCGCTCTATCCTGTGCAACTTGTTCAATATCTTTTATGGAATTGAATCAGAGGTTTCTCTTGAGCGTTCTTTCTTTCTTAAACCATTTTGTAATGGTTTCTCATAAACATTTCTCAGGTCTATAACCATTGCAATAATCTGCTTGGATGGGAAGTACTCACAAAAATTACAGACACAAATGTGCCAGCAGCATCTCAAGCCCTTTTCTTTCCAAGAGTATCAGAAATGACATGTTCTGCTTCGCTATAGCAGATTAATTTTCTGACCACTATCTTCTTCAGTAATTTGTCATAGTCATTTTGCAAGGGAATGATAAGGTAGCTGCTGAGAAGCCTAGGATTTTTTCGGTGCTTATGTAGTGGTCATAAATAATTATGAAGTCAATTGTTGGGCACTAGTACATTTTGTATTTCAGTGTTAAATGTTTTAATAAATACTCGTCTCACTGAGCTACTTGTTGCAGTGATATTGAACATCATCAAGCCTGAACAGGAGCTGTGCTGTTGTTATGACTAGCTTTAAGTATGTGCACAGTATCTTCCACAGTTACTAAATCCACACAACGGATATTTTTGTTGATGGTACAACAAAGAACTCTCCATGTATTTGTAGTTGCCTACTTTGTCAGTCAATCTTTCATTTTACCAGGGTGGTTGTAGAACTGGAGTACATTTGATCAGCAATAAGTAAATTATTAAGAAATCAGTAATGTTATAAATGAACTATAAATGTAAATAAGAGATCATTTTTCATACCTAGAAGTATATTACGTAATACAGTTAGTCCTGCATGTTTCATTCACAGTCAGCACATGATGGGTGATGCGGTCACCCGCATCTTCTTCTTCTTTGCGTTCGTTCTTACGACCAATTTTAATCACTCTTTGTAATATGTTTGATCTTTGCCAAGAACGTGTATACGTTGCACATTGGTTTGGTAGGCCCCTAAGTGCATAGACTTCTACACGTTTAGGACATGTGCATCCGATTTCAGCCAAACCTCCTTAGTCGCTCTTACGACATGCGTGGCAGGTAACAGTGGTTCTATTCTTTACACCCCAAATTTGGGCCCGGTAACCACTCGGCGGGTCACCCATGATGAGTGATGTGGTCACCCGCATGATGAGTGATGAGGTCACCCGCATGATGAGTGATGCGGTCACCCGCATGATGAGTGATGCCTATACTTTCCATTGTTTTGCCTGGTACCTAACTGAGAATGGGCAAACCTGAGAACCGTTACGGTAGGAAAAATATTCCACACCCACTGTGGAATTGAACCCGGACAACTAGCCTAAGAAGCGAGTTCACTAGCAACTACGCTACTGCATAAATGTAAGTAAGTTGATACAAATGAAGAAAACTACAAGTGTGGTTTGTACACACACGTGTGGAATGAAAAAGGTAAATAATTTAATCGGCTGCAGCGTGTTTCTCAAATTGACTGTTATTGTGTTCAACTAGATTTATCAATACTTGAGTCAAAAAAAAGTATTGGTTGAAATATATCACATCATAATACAGAACAGATACAATGCCATACGTGTGCCCCGTGTTTAAGAAGTTGCATATCTGTGTCAATATCCAAATGATGGTTGGTGAGCAATCGTAATACACCACCCATCAACATCTAACCCATTTTGTTTGACCCGTTATTTTTTCTCATCTACATTTATATTACAAATTTTTCAATTTGATAAGTTGATTATTCTTTTTCCCGCCCACTATGAACTTGGGTGTAGTTATGGTGCATAATATGACGCCTCTAACTGATTTTGCGTGAAAGCATGTTTTCCTTATCATCTGTGTTCCTTGCAATTCAGGCAAGGCGTGCTTCAACTTTAGAGGTACTTGTAATTTAGATCCCCAAGTAAAGGAGTATGTTGATGACATTGAATCTTTGTTTTCCATAACTCTAAAATAACATAAACATATCTATGTAAATACTAGTATTAGTAAATAAGAGTAAAAGTGATTAAGCAAACATGTTACTGGTCCCCAAATAAAAAGTTCACAATAGAAAAGTTTACCTATAGTTTCATCAGTTGCAAAATCTTGGTCAGATTCCCTTTTCTTTGTTCTGGGCATAATGGGAGGGCGAGGTTTGACAGGTGGTGATGGACGTGCCTTACAACCTGAAGTGGAACAAGTTGTAAATGTCATTTAAAACATAACATGTTCTGTTAATTACACAATAATATATCTTCTAGTCACAAGCTTGGCAGATAAACTTTTACTGTGGTTGTGCAGCTTGAGAGCTGTTAGCCATGTAAAAATACATACACTAAGTTATAAAGTATTAAACAACATTTTCAATTATATATCATTTTCATTCTAAATACACTTGACAGAAGTTGTAGAGAACAATTCCTTGCTGTAATAAATACAGAAGTCAAAGCACTATAAGAAGAGAACACAGGCGAGGGAGATGTCATGGTATACACAGATGGCTCAGTGATTCGAGACAGTAAGTTTGAGTTGCACAAAACTATCTAAAGGAGGGCAGTGCTTTTACTGTGACAATAGCTAGCCTCACAAAGGAGATCATGCTTATGAACCATGGCTATGAGCTGGTTGAGTACACAAGAGTTCACACTTGTGTGTGCATGCTGAGTGACTCAATGAATATGTTCAAGAAAACTCGGACTAGTTATATAAGATAGAACTGGCTTGACACTTTAAACACATCCAGAGTGGACAACCAAACTTTTATTTTTGTACCATACCATGAAGGTGTCAAGGTAACAAGCGAGCTGATCACCTGGTTGATACAGCTGTGGTCAGAGGACAGGCTATGGATAGTGCAGAAACATGGAGGTCAAGTAGGGACTTTATCATCCTCAGTTCTCTGTCTTTAATACCAACTTTTGTCATCCTATTATCTGTGTCTTAGACCTCCAGTGTGTTGGATAAGGTGGGACATACTACAGTTTTTCAGTAAGGGTCATTAGGATGGGGACAAGACAACTGATACAGAATCTACATCACAATTGAATGAATTTTTAATCAAACATTTTATAACTGTAGAATATCTATGGGCATAGAATAAGGAGTGTGTCTAACCAGTTAACCACATGAAACATTAGCAAGCACACTCAATGATATCTACTGGAGAAGAGTTGAGTCCTTGTGTGTGATTAACCATATGCTAAGATCTTGATTCAATAACTACTAAATGGTCCTATCATGCTAATTCAAACATCATGATGTGCCACTAGTATACCCTAATAACAATCATTACTAAAGACAATTAAAATGAGAACATAAACAGATTTGGCAATACTCACCCCCACTGTCTCCCAGCAAAAGTTCTGGAGTTGATGTTGTCATTGACTGAGGAATTTCTTGAGATTGGGCAGAGCCTTCAACTATTGAAATTGGTCGTTTGGGGTAAATCACAGTTCTGGGGACATGAACCGGAGCCTTGTTCAGGTTTGAAGATAGCCCAGTCTTCACAGATGAACTAGAATGGGGAGTGTCTGAAGTATTGTCATTCAAATCCTTTTTACTTAGGTTATCAGTTACTGAGAGTAATTCACTGGATTGTCTGGATGGTGAAACTTTGTTCAGATTCTCAAAGGAAGATTCTCCTTCTTGTTCCCTTAGATTATCTCCATTGGTTTTGTTGTTGACTTCCTTCACATTCTTGTCCTTTTGTGCATCTTTTTCATCCTGTTGGCAATCAAATTATTTATGAATGAAAGTTGTGGAATTCATTCATTCATTCAGTATTTAATAATGTATTAATCTAATGCTCAGTTCTAGAACGTTGTAAGGACTAACTATTTTGTTTCAATATTTATTATTTGTGTATATTCTACTGGTTATAATAATGAAATATTCATAATCACCATTGTAATTAACTATGTAATTAACTGAGATATTCTAGTCAAATTAAGAGACATGACACACTGTTGAGAACCGTCTTGGAAAGGAAGCTAGAAGCCAGAAGAGCAAGGTGAAGACAGAGATACAATTGGGAGTAGAACATCAGAAAGAAGACGGTCAATAGCCTGGCAGCTTGTATCATCAGGGCAAGAGACAGAACTTGTTGGAGAGTCATTACAGCCAACTTTTGATATGGAGACAACACATGGGCCATGGATTGATTCATATAATCCCATCTTAAATATGTATATAATTCTCATCTTAAATATGTATATGATCCTCATCTTAAAGATGCATATTCTTCTTCAGCTTCTCACTAGATTCGGATTCTCTAATAAAGGCAGCAGCCAGCCAAAAGATGCATATGATCCCCATCTTAAATATGTATATAATCCTCATCTTAAAGATACATATAATCCCCATCTTAAAGATGTATATAATCCCCATCTTAAAGATGTATATAATCCTCATCTTAAAGATGTATATAATCCCCATCTTAAAGATGTATATAATCCCCACCTTAAAGATGTATATGATCCTCATCTTAAAGATGCATATTCTTCTTCCGTGTTCTCACTAGATTCGGATTCTCTAATAAAGGCAGCAGTCAGCCAAAAGATGCATATGATCCCCATCTTAAATATGTATATAATCCTCATCGTAAAGATACATATAATCCCCATCTTAAAGATGTATATAACCCTCATCTTAAAGATACATATAAACCCCACCTTAAAGATGTATATAATCCTCATCTTGCCGCTGCCCAGCGTGTTGTGATCGCTGGACTGTGGGTGACTAGCCCTCTGTGTAGACGGGTTCAATTCAGTGGGCAGGCAGAAAAGCCACAGATTCCCCAGATTCACGGTGTTCGTGGCACCGAACCGAAGAATTACGATGTCCATGGCACCGAGTAGAAGAGCTGAAAGCTCAAGTGCTTCTGGATCGGAAAAAAAAAAAAAAAAAATCCTCATCTTAAAGATGCATATGCTCCTCATGTTAAAGTAAATGTTCATTACATTCAAACAAACCAAACATGCAAGAAAACAGTTGTGAATGACTAAAAACTGATATTCACTGCTCCCAGAGATTGTTACCTTGACCTCCTCTAACAATGTTGACCGTGAAAACCTTTTCTCCTGTTTCTGCTTCATTTCCTGCAAAAGATTTTTACCCCCTAGAACACTAAGTCCAGGCATCTTTGTCAAGCCAGTTGGTAACCTTGAAACATCATCCTTATTTTGCTCTGCTTCACCTGATGATGGTGCAGCTACTGCTATACTGGTGGATTCTTTAGGCACTGAAATGTATTAATATTAAAATACAAAACAATCTGTCAATACCAAAGAAAGACAATATATTTGATAACTTACAGTAGGTCTGGAATGGGAGGTTTGGGGCCAATAAGTATTTTGAGGAATTGTGACAGCTGTCTGAACAGTTTGGGTTCAGCTAGGGGTTTGGGCCCAAGGCCTCTTAACAGATGCCTAAACAATTGAGATCTCAACAATTGTCTAAACATCTAATTTTATTTATGTCTGTTTTGGCTAGGACCTCCGAACTGCTGTGACCATTTAATTTTGCTCCACCCCACAGGAAAATGCAACCCAAGTTCAATACCATGCAAAATTGTCTAGTGCAAAATTTCACTAGAGGTAAAATGGGCGCCAAAATATTTTTCTGAGAATATATAAGCTTTTTGGGTGCAATGTGTGAGACTAACGATTAAAAAACTGAACAAAATTTCCATTACATTTCATTCTGTCGTGATACTATTGAAATAAAGTTTAGCCTTCTTGTAGCAAGGCATGTTCCTCTCAACCATGTTGGCTATATCCAGAAATTCAAATAAGAACCATTTTACAGACTTGAACTCTTGCCTAGTATTAAAATGTATATCTTTTAATCTTTCATAATGTGAAGTCTTTAGAACATGTTTAAGAGCTGGTTAACAAGCAATAATATTTTGGCTAACTTTTAAAATCATCAGATGTGCTAGAATATTTCTTTAAAATTAATTAATTTCTTCAACCGATTCTTCTTCTTCTTCAATGATTCAGTAGAGCATGGGCTCTTGCTTTTTGGCCCAATACCAAGTACACATGATTGAAGAACTGTGAACTTTCTAGCCACCTCAAACAGAAGTCAGAAATGGACTGCACTAGTACTAAGAGATGAGACGACTCTCTGTACTGCTCAATGATACTGCAGCCAAAATATTGTTCACCGAGCTCATTCTCCCTCACTATCAGACTGTCTTCTGGTTATGTCAAGCTCTATTCTATTCTAGGCATATTTTCAAATGTTCAAAGCAAAAGAATCACCATGCCCTGAGTCCCTGTACCTTTACAATAGATGTCACTTGTCATATTGGTAGTCCGCCCGCCCGAGTGGTAACCGGGCCCAAATTTGGGGTGTAAAGAATAGAACCACTGTTACCTGCCACGCATGTCGTAAGGGGCGACTAAGGAGGTTTGGCTGAAATCGGATGCACATGTCCTAAACGTGCAGAAGTCTATGTGTTTAGGGGCCTACCAAACCAATGTGCAACGTATACACGTTCTTGGCAAGGATCAAACATATCACAAAGCGTGATTAAAATTGGTCGTAAAGAACGAACGCAAAGAAGAAGAGAGGTAGTCCGCCTGTGTGGTGTCAGGTCTCGCATGCGAAGCAAAGAATAGTACCACTGTGACCTACAAGACATGTTGTAAGGGGCGGCTGATGTAGAACCTAGGAAGCTACCTAGTAAATAAAAAAAAGCATCGCAGAAATCGGATGTGCTGGCCTATTTGTAGGCGTATAACTGGCACAATGTGCAATCACTCTTTGGCTCATATCACATACAAATCACACAGAGTAGTTAACAAGTGGTTGATATGGAGCATTCGAAGAAGAAGAATATAGGTATCTATCTTCAAGTCTAGCTAGTATCATTCTGGATTTTTTCCCAACAACAGAGGGCACCTTGCATATTGCCAAAAAGGACATCAACTTGTACAGATGTGCTTCTGATAAGATTTTATCAAACATAAAACCCCACTTTATAGTACCACATCTACTAAGTTACACTGTAGCATGGTATCATATCATATTGGTAACATGGAAGGTTGTTTTAAATAATGAGAAGTATTTATTTGTCAAATAAAAAATATACACAGCAAATCAAGAAACAAGCTGTTATTTGTTTGCTCACCATTGCTTGTGTTCTCTAAAGTTGTGTCCTCCTCTGTAGCTAAGCTTGTAGACCTAGATTCTAATTTCTTGAATGGAGGTAATATTGGTACCCTATCACGTCTATCTTTTGGTGATTTAGAATTCAGCTGAAATTTCTCACCAGATGTCTCTAACTCAGATGTCATTTCTGCCATCTTCCCTGAATTGCCAACACTCTCTGACATGTGTTCTATATCACTGACAACCTGAAAGTAATCAACATTATTCTTTCACACAGTTTAAAGTACCCTCCTATATAAATAATCAGATGGAGCAAATAGATGGAGAGAAGAATTGAAGCTTGTAAAATGTGGATATAGAGTAGAACAGAACGAGTGTCATGGAAAGAGAAGAAAACTAATAGACAAGAACTTCAACAACTAGAAATGAAAAGATAACTGCTCAAGGAGAACAAAATTAGGCAACTGAGATATTTTTTTAAAATTAGAGACATGATACTCTGCTGAAAACTGTCTAGGAAAGAAATGTAGAAGACAAGAGAGCTAGGGGAAGGCAGAGATAAAATTGGGAGAGAAACATTAAGGGGAAGGCAGAGATAAAATTGGGAGAAAAACATTAAGAGAAAGGCAAAAGTCTGGCAGAGTGTACCGACAGGGCAAAGGACACAATCTGTTAGAGAACCAGTACAGCCAAGCTTTGATGTATTGCATTAAAATCTCTTAGAAATATAATCTCATCATGGCAAACCTCATGGTAATGCTTCCTTTCTACAGCCTTCATGTAGGCAGTCTGACAGGTTATAGGCTTACCTACTAAATTCTTATAGGCACAACTCACTCAGGTCATCAGAATCCCATCTCCTTTCTTTAAGTCAGGCTATGAACCAACAATGTCAAAGCTTCGGGTAGATACAGTGCATTTTAACAGAATCTCTTAACACAAAACATGATACACTTGGGGTAGACATTAATTCTTGCACTTGTGTATCAGTGATGCTTGTAACTGATGGTACACTGAAACCATCAACTCACATTATTAGAATCTCGGAACACAAACAATGCACATGTAAAAGCTAGTTCAACATATACAAACCTCCAAACCCTCAGTAATTTTACTAGTATCTCGTTGATCCACTGCTGGAAGAATATTTGAAGTACCCATATCAATTTTATTATCTGGTGGATCTGTAGTACTTGGTCGCCTTTTATCCTCCTTTTTCTTAAAAATGTTTGAGAAACCAAATGAGCTGCTGAAATAATCAATAATAAATAGTGAACTACTAGCCTGAAAGTATGACCAATCCCTAAATGATATGCTATTAAATCTTTTCACGATAGCATTTATTGTTAACATAGTCAACTATCAACTACCCAAAGTATTTTTATTAACTCAATCAAGAGAAACAGGTCATCTTGTACCCAATGGTTTGTCTCCCCAACTAGCATAGAAGTCCCCAAGAATGATGAGCACGAGCCTTGGGACAGCTGAGATGAGAGAGTCTCATGGTATTTGTAAAATTCTTTATTTCAGATTTTTATTTCAGATTTTTATTTATGATGTTCTCAGAATTTCAAGATAGTTATTGGTGGATGTCTTAGCAAAATATTATTTATTTTGCTGGCACATTTTGAAGAAGAGTACTTTTTTTAAATGACCATAACTTCCATCTTCTTACTATTCAGTATTAAACAATTTATTTCTTAATTTAGTAATAGGTAAACATAAAACAAATAACTTGAGATATGCTGATGACAGTGTCTTGATTGCAAAAAATGAAAGATCTCCAGGAACCAGTTAAAATGGTGTTAGATACAGCAAGAAGATAGTGAACAGTCTAACATCATGTACGTTATGTGTATAATGTGCTTCCACTACTGCTGTATTCATGTGAAACATAGACTGTGTATCAGCATCCTGACAAGACTAAACCATGTCCATAGTCTGCAAATGAAAGGTGATAAATATCAGATGGCAAGATAAAATCCAAGATACCAATCTTTGACAGAGCAGATCCGAGAAGGTGAAAACGTCCATTATGGTCTAAAGATTAGTTTCAAAGATATGCTCAAGAACACAACAAAAATGTTTGGTATAAATACTGACACATGGAAGAATGCTGCACAATATTGAACAACTTAGAGTACATTAATTTGCCATGGTGTAATAGTTTGTGAGACATCTTGAACTGTACAAGCAGAACAGAAGAAACAAGCCAGAAAAACAATGCAACATTTAACAACTGCAAACTGTCCACACTGTCCAAGAGACTTCCAGGTCCACATCTGGCTTATAAGTCAACCACGAACTGATAAATTTAATCCAACTAATCTTTCCTATGTATTGGATGAACAGAGCGGTCTTCATTATTCCTAACGGATGAGCAACAATATGGTGCTAGATACAAAGAAGATGCTGAACATCATGACATGGAAGAGTGTCAACAGTGGGACTGATCGACAACACCGAAAATAGAGAATTGTGGCGATGCATGATCGTTAAAGCTAGTAGGGACTATACCTTATGATGATAAGGTATATATGAATCGTAGCATATCCTTTACAGGACTTGGCCATCAACATATCTATCAAAAGGTCTTCATTATGGAAACAGAAATGCTGAGATAATTATGTAGGATGATGAGAACAGAAGTGATGGAGAAGGCATGCTCTCTATCACTAATTGATATTTAAATGTCCTCACCTTTTCTTAACATCTTTAGATTCTTTGTCTGGCTTTTCCTTTGATTCTTTATCTTGTTTGTCTTCTTTGTTCTTTTTCATGAACCCTGGTATCCACTTCTTGCTATAAAATATATATTTTAAAAAAGAAAGAATACGATTATCAATATAATGTAATTTGAAGATGGAAATTAATGCGCCAACACACCAGTTCAATGTTGTTTAAATTTATCTTTGGCTGAAATATACACCTCTCTCGATTAGTCAGTACGGGGATTAACAGGACACAACCCAGTTCAATGTTGATTAATTATTTGCATTTGATGTTATTCTTTGGCTGATAATATAACATCTCGATCGGACACTGGGATTAACAGTACACAACACCAGTTCATGTTGATTAATTCATCTTTTTGCATATTTCGTATGTTATTCTTTTTGGGCTGGACTAATATGACACCCATCCCCCTCAATCTGATCAGCTACTGGGATTAACAACACTGAAACTCCTCAAGAATATGGTTAACTGATCACTGCCTTCTTTCCTTCCATTCGCTTTAGATATTGTCTATATTCAATGTTTTCTCTTGTATAAACTGCAATGTCTTTTGTAGCTTACACAGAGGTCAGTACAGTTTTTTTTCCATATTGTTTCAGTAGGCCAATGAGTTTATCTTAGAATATTACTTGAAGTGTCAACGGACAGTGCGTCTCAAAGAACAATGCTACAGTGAATACAAAGCTAAATGCCGTCCATGAAAATGGTGGTCTTTAGAAATTACAGAGGCTATGAAAAACACTATTTATGAAGTGCACATAAATGCTTGTTCTATAAATCTCTTCTTATCCTGATGCTGTGAGGAAAAACAAAATTAGAGACAAAAAATAAGAAAGACAATGCGCATTAGATCCACTAGACTATATCTATGTGCAAACAATGCATATTTAATCAACTAGACTATATCTATGCACAAACAGTGCAATTTAACATTTAATCAACTAGACTATATCTATGCACAAACAGTGCACATTTAATCTACTAGACTATATCTATGCATAAACAGTGCACATTTGATCCACTAGACTATATCTATGGGCAAACAATGTACATTTAATCTACCAGACTACATCTATGCACAAACAATGCACATTTAATCCACTAGACTATTTGCACCAGCAAACAAACCTGGAAATGTCCTCCTGTTTAGTTTTCTGTGACTCAACTTTCTGTACTGGTGCTGCAGAGATGTCTTCCTTACTATCTTTTGTTATATCCTTTCGCTCTGATGATTGAGATGCCTGTGTCTGGTAGGAAGGGGGATGATCATTGTTTACATTCTCCTCCATTTGTGTTGAACCTAAGTGTGAAACACAATGTCAATACAAACTTAAGTCTTGTCACTTACTGATAAGAAAGCAATTCATGTGTTCCTGTATGCTAATTTCTGTTGCAATCTGTTTTACAACATGGCTGTTATTGGTACAATTAAAAACTCTCATTAGTTCCATTTTACAACATGATATGTATAGTACATAGTCCTAGTGTTGTGATTTAGGGAATTTGGAATACAATGTAGTGCAAGTTGGGATGTATACCTCAGGGGCAGGATAAGGAGTGTCTTAAGCCAGAGGATCATTTTGTTTGTTTGTTTATTTCCTTCATTCTTCTCAATCATTTTGATCATTCTTATTGTGATATATAAACAGTCTTTGCCATGAAAGATTGGAACGTTGTGCCCCCGTTAGGCCCCTACTAATGTAGGATGAGCACATCCGAAACTGAAGTTTTCGGCCTATGAGGATCATTAAAAAGCATGACATCAGCTGGGAGAGACAGAGTACATATGGGTCTAAATGAAGTGCTATCAATGACTTGGTTCAATGACTAGCAATCAACACTATTACTTTCTCCCCAATGCTGGTCACTCTTCCTGCCCCAAGACCATTACCTTGTTCGTGGTGGTGGAGGGGGTGTGAAGTTTGAGTACCTTATTGAACTAGTGAGCTATGCATGCAGGACCATTGTTCCTGCCAGGCTCACCCAAGATGGACAAGACCCTGGCAGGACAGACAGACAAAGAATTATCCCTGCTTTCCCAGGTTATGGGTTTGGAGCAGTGCTAACTTCTTCTTTGCTTTCGTTCTTTACGACCAATTTTATCACTCTTTGTGATATGGTTGATCTTTGCCAAGAACGTGTATACATTGCACATTGGTTTAGTAGGTCCCTAAACGCATAGACTTCTACACGTTTAGGACATGTGCATCCGATTTCAGCCATACCTCCTTAGTCGCCTCTTACAACATGCGTGGCAGGTAGCAGTAATTCTATTCTTTACACCCCAAATTTGGGCCCGGTAACCACTCGGGCGACAGTGCTAATAATTCTGCACTAGATAATATATTGTTACAAAACGTAATAAAGAAAAATAAAATAAGTGATCTCAATGTTCAGAAGTCTTGAAAGAGAACTACACTGTCAGAATGAAATGGACCAAACCAAAAGGAAAATCTTGGTAGATCAAGCCTGCTGGATGTCAAAACTAAAATAAAAGATAGGGTTCTGGAGCATGATGGCCATATTCAAAACTTAAGACTACTCTGGTAATACAGAAAATGCAACTTAACAACCTACAAATACTGAGTATCAGCAAGTCTAAATCTACAGGTTTTGGACAAGTGACAACTGATACAGGGTAAAACTATTACGTATTCTGGATGAGATGACGACCAACACTTTGTAGGAGTTTAACTTATTTTGAAAAAACACACAAAAAACTTGACAAGCAACTTCTAGAATGGTATCCAATAAATAACAGAATCATGACAGCTAAACTAAATGTGAAATATGGAGAAAACTTACAGAAAAGAAAGAACTACAAATATATCCATTGGCAAGCAAAATTATAGTGCTGGGAGTATCCAGAGAAAAAACTGGTTAAAAAATGAAGACAGCAGGCAAAAAGATACAACATCAATACCGAACTTCATCAAGAAACAATAAATGTAATGGTTGACCACATAGCCAGATTACCAACAGACTCTCAGAGCAATGCCTTAAAGGGCTGAGTCTACTGAGTTATACTGTAGCATGTGCCAGATTTGATTGATTGATTGATAGGACCATCATCCTTTCACTTCGTTGAGTAACCATGTGTGTTCCGATCTCTTTCGTACACAGGAAGATCTCAGCTACAGTGTGCACACTCTGTAGCACTGGCGAGGTCCCGGTGTAATTTTGAAGATGGTAAAGATATTTTGTAGGAATTTTATTTTTAATCTTTTCTAAAGAATTATGCATGCAGCTTTCCAGCCTGCTCTCCTCAATTTTGAACTGTGAATCGTTCATTTACATGCTTAAGTTGAGCAAGGGACCTACGTTTTATCGTCCGTCTCCGAAAGGACTAGGAACTCAACTTCACCTACACTGAGATCAGGGATCTCTGGAAAAATATCGTGATGGCTCCACAAGGGAGCAAACCTGTTACAATTGGCATGAGAGGTGAGGCATCTAACCTCTACACTACAGAGACCTGTAAAAGATTTGATTGGTCATAGAGAAGTCCACCAGAGCTGACTCATGCCTTTAAAAAGCTTTCAAATGTAGTTAAAAGATGGAGGGTCGGTGACGGAGAGAAAGATAACTTTTCACAAGTAGAAATAAAAACTCAATTCCATTTTCAGTTTTCTCCCCTTATCAAATTGAACTGTATCTCAGTCTCACCTGTAGCAATAATAGGTCTTGTTGGTCTATGTGTCTTTTCCTCCGTGGCCTCCTTTGGTAACATGATCAAGAGGTCTTGTAGACATTGAAGGGAGATCAACAAATTCATTCAGTTGTTCTGTTGATCCCAAAGGTGTGATTTCTAAAAAAAAAAAAAAAAAATTAACAATTAGATTAAATTACAATTTAGCAAGCAAATACAAGAGACAAATATGCAATCTGATTTTATACCAGATGTTATTAATCCTTTCACTCTGTAATTTTATTTATACCAGGACACATTTAGATGGCAATATATACTGAAATAGACGGTATACTGGCTTTGTGCCATCTTAGAAAAATATGAGCCAGTATATCGGCACAGAAGAAGAATGGGTTAACGTTTGTTCTAAATAATATAAAGATAGCATTGAACTTTTTGCCCCTTTCATTCTCTCACAAAAAAAAAAAAGAAAACTACCATTACATATGGAGGCAAAAAAAGAGCGCAGAGAGAACATCCTATGTATCCGGTTTCACTTGCAGCAACTGTGGCAAGTATTGCCACTCCAAAATAGGCCATTACAGCCACAAGAGATGTGGTGATTCAGCGCAAAACAAACTATGTGACGCAAAACTTATTGTCTCCTGAGACAAAGAGGCCAATGATAATGATTGATTCACTAGAGTCTACAGTGGAGTTTTACATACTCTACCTGACTTGTGACATCACTTTCATGGCTAATGGAATGTGTGCTTGTGTTGTCTAGAATTTTCAAAGGTAGTAAGTTTAGCGTATAACAATACACAGCGTCTTTCAACCAAAAGGCCTTTATCAAGCAAAGGATACAACAGAAGTGAAAAAATATTCACTTCTTACACGGAACACTACATATAGAATCAGTCAATAAATTTGTAACGGCCCTAAATATGAGCTGTGTATAGTTATTATTTTTGAATTTTGTAAAATTACAGTACTTTGTTTTTAGTGTTTTGCAATTGCTACATAGTTTTACTGCAGTCTTCCCTTATATCAATAGGTTTAGCATAAGAACAAATATGTTATTATAGATGAACTGAAGTAACTCAAGTAAGATAATATTTTGTATAAACTATATGGACAATACAATAAGTGTACACACAAACAAACATGGATATATGATTACAAAGAGAACATGCTGAATAAGGTCAGTTATAGATTTCATAAAGTATAAAGCACAATTTGCAAGCTTTTAGCTTAAGCAATGATATCATGCTATTTGAAAATGTAGAAAGTACTTAGACAGATATTTCTTTTACAATTATCAAATTCAAAGCTGAAAATTGGGTTATTTATAGTATAACTATATATATTACTCGAGAGACTGAAACAGTCTATAGATGAAAGGCTAAGAGAAGAACAAGCAGGGTTTAGACCAAAACGAGCATGCATAGATCACATCTTCACACTAAGAGTAATCATTGAAGAGTTCGTAGAATTTCAATCTAATTTAATCATCAACTTTGTTGATTTTCAGAAAGCGTTTGACAGTATTCACCGTCCTACGCTTTGGAAACTACTCAAAAACTATGGTTTCCTGCTAAATTCATCAACATCATAAAATCCTTCTACAGTGAATCGCGCTGCAGTGTAAGAACAGATTTCCGTAACTCTGACTGGTTCCCAGTGGAAACAGGAGTGAAACAAGGCTGCGTCTTATCGCCAATGCTCTTTGGAATAGCAATTGACTGGGTCATGCAAAAATGCACCAATAACGCAAATATGGGCATCAAGTGGGTTGATAAAATTTTAGAAGACCTTGATTTTGCCGACGATATAGCCCTTTGAGTTCATCACATCAAGATATTCAAATGAAAACAAACCTTCTCCAAAATATCTCAGGACAAATTGGTCTCCAAATAAACACCACAAAAAAAAAAATTGTTGACCTTACCAGTAGTCCAGAAAATATTCAACTAAAAAACTACACTCTTGAAAAAGTCAATAGTTTTACATACCTAGGGAGTATGATGTCATCTACGGGGGATACAGCGCAGAAATTCCACACAGAATCGCATTGGCATCAAGTGCTTTTAACAAATTGTCAAATATATGGAAGTCCAATTCACTCAGCAAGCACTTAAAATTAAAGATCTTTAACTCTTGTGTGATTCCAGTATTAACTTATGGATGCGAGAGTTGGAAAGCAACAAAAGCTCTAGAAAGAAAATTAGATAACTTTGAGAATAAATGTCTTAGAAGAATACTGAACCTCAAATGGTCAGATTTCAGACCCAATACACAAATAAGACAAGAGACCAAGCAAGAAAATGTATCAAATTTTATAAGAAAGCGCCCCTGGAACTACATCGGCCACACACTTAGAATGGATGAGAGAAGACTCTCTTACCAATCCCTCATATGGACACCAGAGGGAAAAAGAAAACGAGGAAGACCAAGAGAGACTCTGCGTAGAACCATCACCAGAGAAGGCTCAACGATGGGCCTAGTAAACATAAAAGACTTAAAGCAAATAGCAACGAACCGCGAGACATGGAGAGCTATGACCTCTGCCCTATGCGCCGCCACAGGCCCAAGAGGAACTTGAATTGAACTATATAACTATCAGTATAAGCAGTGGGCGTCTGTAGCTTAAGTGGTAGTGAGCGATCACAACCCATGAGTACTTGGTTCAAACTAGTGGCGGGCAATTTGAAAGAAAATTTGTTCCAGTGGATTTTTATGAACGGTAAAATAGACCTCACCGTTCAGAAAGCAATGGCAAACTACTGAACGTATAAGTGGTGTCTAGAACATCATTGACTCATTTACTGTGGTTGATGGAGACGTCCTATACAGGATATGCCACGAATGTCATTTTTTCCATAATATAATTGTCAACAAAAGTTTTTTTTTAAAAGGCAGTATTTCTTTTTGTGCACATTTAAAAAATGTATTATTTAATATATGGTGTTCAGCTTTACAGGCCCACCTTATATTTGATTTCTATCAATTCTATGATCACTATTTGTTCTCTCAACACTTCATCTGTTATTTATCTCTGTCTTCGTAGTTTACTTATCTTTCATAGTTCTCTCACAAGACTATACTATTCTTGTCTATCCATCTTTTATACCTATTTGACAAATGTAAGTCATTTCAATTTTGCATAATTTTCAGTGGTTATATATCTTCTTCTTCTTCTTTGCGTTCGTTCTTTACGACCAATTTTAATCACTCTTTGTGTCATGTTTGATCTTTGCCAGAACGTGTATACGTTGCACATTGGTTTGGTAGGCCCTAAACGCATAAGACTTCTACACGTTTAGGACACATGCATCCGATTTCAGCCAAACCTCCTTAGTCGCCTCTTACACATGCATGGCAGGTAACAGTGGTTCTATTCTTTACACCCCAAATTTGGTCCCCGGTAACCACTCAGGCGAGTGGTTATATATGAGTCCTGATATCTTCAAGAACATATTTCAAAATTTTTCAATAAAATGTTTGATTGGATCAGCTCACTAGTCTGTTCATGTTTTTGAGTCATACAGTGGCTAATTGTCATTTCCACAAGACAATATCAATATTAGTTGAGGAAATAAATTGATGATTCTCACAAGAAGTATGTCTAGTCACATCAATCATAGATTTGTCTGTTTCAGAGTATGTATCTCTTGCAATATTGATCTTCCAGCACTTATGTAGTGGTCTGTTCTGTCTATTTATATCTTCTTCATGTTCATAGCTGACAAGAAGACATCACAATAAGTGATCCCCATTGCTGTCAACCTGTGGTCTTTCTACCCATGGTCTCCAATGTTAATCAAAACCATTTTATTTACCTGCTTTCAATCAACTTTGTCCAGGTTTCCTTTGTTCTGCCATGTTTTCTTCGTCCATCTGTTATCCATCAAAGTACTGTCATTGCCAAATAGCCTAGTGGCATTCTATCACACATTTTCTTTCTTTGATCATGGTTGTCAGTAGATGTTCAATTAGCTTTCTTCTGCAACTCCTCATTTGTGATTTTGTTTAATGATATGTTACTGTACTTTAATAAAACAACCTCCCTTTATTGTTCATATATTCAGCAACACTGACACCCAATAAAAGGCTGTTGTCTGGATTCATATATTTCCTTACCTGTACCTGTCTCTTCCAAATTCTGCAAACCATCATTATCTGCTGCTATAGATTTACTGATCATGATCATAGCTTCCTCTCCTGTAGTTACAAGCACACATGTATACAGTTAAAACATTGCAAGCATTAATGTAGACAGACAGGCTGTCCCTTCGTAAAAGAAAATAAGCGCTGTACTAGTACTTATGTGGTTCCCAGTTGGGAAAAGAAAACCTGGAGGACCTAAGACCACTCTTCGAAGAACAATCCTACAAGAAAGTAAACTATTAGGATGTAAAACTATACAAGCTCTCCAACTGCTAGCAACGAACGCATCACATGAAGATCTAAAACCTCTGCCCTATGTGCGCGCTTTGGCACAAGAGGACAAACTAAAACTAACTAGTAGATTAATATTATGGATCAGCAAATAGTCATGAGTTTTTTTTAAAATCACATTACTTTTTTTTTTACAAACTTCTTGAAATTGTCCTACTAAAATATAAGAAATATATGATTCCAGATGTTTCTATAATAAGGACAACTCACAGTGGAAGCTCTTTATCAACATCAGAAAAAGACAATCATTATTTTACAGGTTTGTCCTGAGAAAGAGAAGTTTAAACCACGGTGCGACAATCTGCTAAATCAATGGAGGATGAGACAGATGGAAACAAAGATAGAAAATTATGGACAGCCTAACATGGTGATGGAAACATGGCTACATCCTAACTGGTAGTCAATACTCAGGGGCTATGTTTGTGAAGATTCGTGATCAGCTACAGCAACCAGCAAGACACATGATGATGATTCTAGCAAACAGTTTTAACAAAACAGTAATGCAATAATTTGTGAACATGCTGAAATAGATGTTGAAGGGTAAGAAGTATGCAAAGCAAGATCTAATCAAGCACTTAGCAGACAGTGTTGCAAGACAGACAAGTTTACATGTGCATGATATGATGTTTAGTAATGATAAGATTCATCAATAACTTCTACTTCATCAATGATACAACAGTATTTGGAACACTGAACTGTATAAGTAGCTAAACACGCTTATCATTTGTTGTTTCATTTCATATAATATCTTCTATTTATCTGGTCTGAGAGCAAGAAGTCCCTGTCTAACATTATGTGGCACTTAGTACTCAAAGACTAGATCTACAAAACTGTCACTCTGGAACTTGTAGTGGTGGATTCTTAACTGATAACATAACCACTTACAGCAAGATGTATTTCAATTGCAGTTCATGAAATAGCTTGAAGATTTTATGTAACGTATAAAAGTATGAGAGGAATATAATAAAAAATAAATACTCATTACTTAATACTTGTACTTATGAATCATTACGTAGTTAGTATTGACTATTAGACTGTAATAATATGGGGCTCTCTGTGGCGTAGAGGTTAGGTGCTCACCTCTCGTGCCAAAGGTACCAGGTTAGCTCCCTCGTAGAGCCATCTGGATATTTTACCAGATATCCTTGATCTCAGTGTAGGTGAGATCGAGTTCATAGTCCTATCGGAGACGAACAATAAAACATAGGTCCTGTGTTCACTTTAAGCACGTAAAAGAACCATTGGCAGTAAAAATCAAGAAAAGCAGGCTGGAAAGCCGCTGCCATGGCAAAATTCATTGTAAAGATTTTTTTAAAAGTTACTATTAAAATATATTCACCATCTTCAAAATTACATCGGGGAACCTCGCCGGTGCTACATAGTTCGTGCACTCCAGTTGAGATCTTCCTGTGTAAGTAAGAGATAGGAGCACACATGGTTACTTACCGAAGTGCAATGATGATGGTCCTATCAATCAATCAATCAATAATTCTCAATGAAATATTTATAAAATAATTAAAGAAGTATTATTGTTAGAAAAAGAAAATAATAAGAAAATAACATTGTAATAAAATACAATGTGAAACAAAAAGTATAATATAAAATGTATACAATATTAAAAAGAAAAACCCATCAAAATGGCAAATCAATTCTCTGACTTATTTTTATAAAAGCTAGATTTGAGCAATTTGGTTTCTAGAATGCCAATATGGCAACCTTGTTTTAAAGTATACAATTACATACTTTTTAATTGTCAGAAAATGGTCCACAATAGAAAATAATGGATGTTTATCTTCTAAACAATACAGAAACCTGTAACAAATACTGACTAAATAGCAAATAATTGTGATGTAACAAGCATTAGTAAAGTATTGATTATTAGCTTAGTAAGTACTATTCTAAATATAACAATTAGTTTAAATATAAACTAAAGCAAATCTCATAAAACGATTTTCTGGCCAACACTATGTTACCAGTGTCAAACATGGCCAATAACAGCAGCTAATGAGCAGAAAATCATAACGACAGAGATGAGGTGTCTTAGAAGAGCTGTAGTTGTGACAATAAGAGACAAAATTAAAAATGAAGAAATCAGAAGGAGACTGGATGTGAAACCAGTCATACAATTTATAAAAGAACAACAGATTCAATGGTTTGGACACCTGACCAGAATGCCCTGGTATCGCCTACCACAGAGAGCCACACAGAAAAGTATAATGAGTACAAGGCAAGAGGAAGACCACGCAAAGATGGAGCGACGGCATAAAGAACAGCCTTACGAACATGAATATCAGCTTACAAAGTGCCTTAAATAAAGCACACACAAGATCACTACGTTTCACCCCCAACACTTCTATAAAGAGGTAAATGGTGGAAGAGAAGAAGAAGAAGTTTAAATATATAGAGTAGTCGCCATGTAACAAGTAGTTTTTAATTCATTCATCTTAAGTTAGTATTACTGAAAATAATCTTTCTAAATGATATAAAGCTAGTCACAAATACTGGGCTACAGAACAAATAGTGGCTACATACCTAGCAATGGTACGGTAACAATTACTTTTTCCTAGGTTACACTTATTACTTTCAGATCAAGACAATAATAGATATTCAAGCAACGAGACATGACTATCTGTACATCTCTACTGTAGACAGTATGGAAAATATCACTGACTAGAGAGAGCAAACCCAAACAAAGTGCAGGTAGAAATCTATGTACTGGACTGAAAGGCGCAAATATCAAAGTTTTACTGCAAACTAGCAGCCCAACATACTTACTTCTAATGGCAAGAATCATAAAACCACAAAGGAGTAGTTAATACATGGTTATACTGAAAAGAACCCTGAAGAACATTATGCTGCCCTAAACCCAGCCCACCCCCAGAAAAAAAAACTAGCTTGGAGCTGTTCCCAAAAAAAAAAAAAAAAAAGTTCATGTGCGGTGACTGACTTCCAAAATTTTGTTACTATTAATATTATTTTTAGTCTATTATCCTTTTACTGTATTACGAAACATTACATGGCAGATGTGTAATCATGAAGGCATTTTCTTACAATTTAAAAAAATATATAACTGACAAAATCTACCAATAAAGAAGAAAACTAATAAGAGAACTACAGGTTATGAATACAGTGCAATTTAAAAAAATTATATATAATGAAAAATGGCTACCGCAAATAAGGTATATATACCTGTTGCGATTGCCAACTTATGATAGACAGTTGTCTCAAGTTTACTTTCCTCTTCAATCGTTTCAGACATCTTGTGGTCAAAAGCTAACATAATACAAACATTGTTCATTCTTCCCTTTATAGTAAACTCAACAATGTGAAATAGCAACTACATTATTACTTATTCCCTTTATAGTAAACTCAACAATGTGAAATTGTAACTACATTGTTCATTATTCCATTCATAGTAAACTCAATAATGTGAAATTGTAACTACATTGTTCATTATTCCATTCATAGTAAACTCAATAATGTGAAATTGTAACTACATTGTTCATTATTCCATTCATAGTAAACTCAATAATGTGAAATTGTAACTACATTGTTCATTCTTCCCTTCATAGTAAACTCAACAATGTGAAATTGTAACTACATTGTTCATTATTCTATTCATAGTAAACTCAACAATGTGAAATTGTAACTACATTGTTCATTATTCCCTTCATGGTAAACTCAACAATGTGAAATTGTAACTACATGTATCTCCTTATTTCTGATCTGCCATCTGATGTTACCAGGACTCCGAGGTATTTAAAATGATGTACTTGTCACAGCCCCGTCCCATTTACTGTGATGGTGCATTTTGTCAAAGTTTGCTTTTTTTGATAAGATCATAACTTTAGTCTTCTTAATATTAAAACCCCATCCTTGGTTGCTACTTTCTGTTGCTACTTTCTGTCACCTAGTGTCAACCGTATCAACTAGTTTCTGGAGCTCTATTTCAATAGTACACCATTACATGTAAAGATTATTGATTGCTTCATTTGTGTAGGTCAAAGGTGAAAGAGGAATATATTCATAATTCTTCTTCTTCTTTGTGTTCGATCTTTACGACCAATTTTAATCACTCTTTGTGATATGTTTGATCTTTGCCATGAACGTGTATACGTTGCACATTGGTTTTGTAGGCCCTAAACGCATAGACTTCTACACGTTTAGGACATGTGCATCCGATTTCAGCCAAATATTCATAATGAAATATAAAGTGTTTCAAGAATATGTGACAGATATACTCAAATCTCTGCATAACCCCATCTCAAACTTTCAACTAGCCATTCTTCTTCTTCTTTGAAAGCTCCATATCGACCACTTGTCCATCACTCTGTGTGATTTGTATGTGATATGAGCCTAAGAGAAATTGAATGTTGTGCCAGTTATGCGCCTACAATTAGGCCAGCACATCTGATTTCTGCTATGCTTTTTATTTACTAAGGTAGCTTCCCTAGGTCCTACATCAGTCGACTTTTACGACATGTCTTGTAGGTCGCAGTGGTACTATTCTTTGCTTCCTTATGGGCCCCAGCACCACACGGGTGAACTAGCTATTCAATACAATTAGTCTTTCTCAAAGTATGTTACTTTTCAACAATGCTTTGAAAGTCATGCTTTGTTGGTTTGTACATTTGTAATGAACAATAAAACTGAAAGACAGTGTTTATGATTGAATAATGTGTTCCTTGCAAGATTGCAAGCAAGGTAATAAACAACAAAGAAGATGTGCATGCATATCCTCACATTTCATCGTTTGTTGTTTCCTACTTTCCTTGTTATTTTCTTGTTTCATATAATATTTATAAAGTTTGTATGTTGTAACAACATTTATGAAAATCAAGATGCAGTGACACAGATTGTGCTATATTTTATAATAATGCTATGATGATGATGATGATGATTTACAGGCAGAGGACTAACAACAAGTATTTTAATGACAAAATTAGCACATACCAATTGTAGACTGTGGTCGAGTTTTTCGGCTCATCAAACTTTTCCTCTTGTGTACAAACTTGGGAGAAATCTGCAATTTTAAATATGGAAACAAGATAAAGCACACACAAGAGATTGTATGGCAGTTTCTACCTAGACATGTGTGATAATGTGTGCGAGAGTAGACAAACATTACTAGAGATACATCAAAGTAGAGGTTAATGAACCTCTACTGAAAGGTTTTATGTCTCCTCTCATGCCTTGAGTAAGATGTCTGTGTTCCTGAGCCATATAGTAAAGTGTCAATAATATTCATCCCTGCCTAACTCTTTCTTTTTATTTCTAGAAAGTATCAATCTAATTGTCTACTACTACTCTTTTGGCTGCTGTTTGTTGCCAATATATATTTTTAGATCTTTGCTGTCAATACTGAAAGTCTCAAACATTTTGGGAAAAACCTGATGAATCCCTTTGTTCAACGCCTTGGTGTAAATCTATAAAGCACAGGTATAGTAAAAATATGTTCTTAATTACAATGTCTTTTCTGTTAGTCTACTTACGATATATATATATGAATGATATATATAGCACTGCCATCAACAAACCAACACTATTCTTTACCAATTTCTGGTCATATTCTACTTGTCATTCTTCTCATCACTATTTCCTGTCAATATTGCTGTGATCTTCTGTTCCCAGATACACATAATTCTCAACACAAAGTTACCACTTCTGTACACAAAATTTGAACAGAAACATTGTCTAATTTCTCACCAAAGATGGAAGAATATATTATCAATATTACATAAATCAGTGAAGTTTCTCTACCACACTTGCAAAAAAACTAATGCAAAATAATCATATACATAGCATATTTCTGACCATAGTAACAAACACTAATATGTCTTATCTTATCTTATCTTAACCACATTTGCCGTGAAGGCGTGGGAGAGTTAGTTTCTATCTTGTGCCAGGTGTGTTGCGCTTGACGTTGTCAGTCCATGCTTTCGCAGGGACTCTGAGATGTTATCTATCCATCTTGTTCTTGGCCTGCCTCATGCTCTGCGCCTGAGTGTCGATTATTATAGGCACGTGATGGTAGTAAATGTGGTTCCATTCTCATTAAATGGCCGAACCACTTGAATCTTTGCTTCTCGATGTACTGTATGCATGGTATAGTACCAACGATGCTTCTGATATTCTCGTTTCTCACTCTATCTCGCCTTGTAACGTTGACAGCTTTTCGTAGACATCTCATTTCACATGTTGTAATCTTTCTTTCTTGTGTCTTAGTCAGGGGCCATGTTTGGCACTGATAGCAGAGAGTTGGAATAAATATGCAGTTTATCAGTTGTCGTTTGACTGCCATGTTAATGCTTGGATGTTTTAATAGTGGTGACAGTTGGTATGTCACTGCATTTGCCTTCTGGCATCTAGTCTCGATTTCTCTGTCCATCTTTCCATCTGCTGTGAATATACTCCCGAGATATTTGAATTCTGGAGTCTGTTGTATTTTGACATTATTCACGTGTATATTTAGTTGACCTGTTGACCTGCTTATTGTCATGACTTCTGTTTTGGAGGTGTTAATTTTCATGTCATATTTTTCGCATGTGGCTTGCAGGGCATTTATGTGTTGTTGAAGTTTGTTTTCGTTGTTGTAAATTATACTCTGATCATCTGCAAAGAGTAGTTCGTTTATTAAATTGTAGTTGTTATCGAGGTTGTTATCTGTCTTGGTTTCTTGCGTTATCCTGTCTATGTAAATATTGAAAAGTATAGGCGAAGCACACATCCCTGCCTTACTCCTGATGATAATTCAAATTCGTCTGTCAGGCCGCTGTTCGATTACTACGCTTGAGCATTTTTGGTATAGCGCTCTAATATTGTCTAATAGTTGGCCCTGAATTCCATATTCACTTAGTATGGTCCATAGTTTGTTTCTGTTTATTCTATCAAAGGCTTTTTCTTGGTCTATGAATGCTAAGTTGAGCTGTTTGTCATATTCTATGGTGTTTTCGCTGAGTTGCCTTAGTGTGAACAGGGCATCAGTGCAACTCTTTCCCTTTCTGAACCCAAATTGAGCGATGTTCAGCTGTGGTTCTATTATAGGTTTGATTCTAGATTCCAAAATTTTAGCATATAATTTCCCAACATGACTTAATAATGATATGCCTCTGTATGTATTGCATTCTCTTTTGTTGCCCTTTTTTTCCATATTGGTATTATGATGGCTTTCTGCCAATCTTTGGGGACTTCTCTTTCTGTCCAGGCTGACTTGAAGATTCTATGAATCCATTGTATTCCTGTTTCTCCGCATGCCTTGATTGCTTCATTGGTTATACCGTCTATGCCTGCTGTCTTGTGACGTGGACTCTTCTTCACAACTTCTTCTATTTCTTGGATGAGTATATTTGGTTCTTCTATGCTTGTGTTATTTTTAAATCTATTCGCAGTTGGTGTTGGTGGTTGGTTAAGTAGTTCTTGGAAGTATTCTTTCCATCTGTTCTTCCTTCCGTTTGTATTAAATATCGGTATACCGTTTTTATCATTAATAATGTCAGTGGGGTTGAAACTTTCGTCTCTTATCCTCATGGAATTGACACTTTTGAAAAAATTTCGTGGCTGTTCTTTGCATAGTAATGACAGTTGTTCTCCGTATTTTTCCCACGATTCTGTCTTTGATTTTTGATTACTTGTTTACTTTGTCTTCTCGCTGTTCTGTATGCTGTGTAATCCTCTTGGCTTTTGGATTTTATCCATGTTTTGAAACATTTCTTCTTGGCTTTTATTGATTCCTTGACCTCGTTGTTCCACCATGCAGTTTTTTGTTTGAATTTCTGTCTTAACTGTTTTTGCCACATAGTGTGTTTAATGTTTTCATCATTGCTGTTTTAAATGTTTCCCATTCTTGATGTACATTGCTTATACTTGATGGTAGCGTTGTAAAAATATTTGTCATCATGTTGCTCATATCGTTTTGTATGTCCTCTTCCTCTAATTTTTTCAAGTTGGTGACGTAAATTGGATTTCTCTTTCTCTGTTTAGTTTCTTTTGCCTTGAATTGTGTTAGTATGACTGGTCTGTGATCTGTGACTATATCTATATTCGGTATGGTTCTTGCATCTATTATATTCCTTTTTGTCTTTGTCTAACAAGTATATAGTCGATTTGAGATGACTGTTCTATGTTGTTCCACTTATACCATGTTTGTGTATGGCTTTTTCGATGCTGGAATAGTGTGTTTGTTATGATCAGGTCGTGTTCGTAGCATAGGTTGATCATTTCTTCGCCGTTGTTGTTTCGTTCTGCTTCGGTGTCGCTGAAATTTCCTAGGCATGTCTCGTGTCGTCTTTTGCTTCCAACTCTTCCGTTGAAGTCTCCCATTATAATTAGCTCATCTTTATCGTTTGTTTTATTAATTGTGTCTGACAGTTGGTCGAAGAATTCACGTCGTTGTTGTTCATTGCAGCTATCGTTGACGGACGTAGACTTGTATAATCGTTGTTGTTTTGTTTTGTTCTATGAATTGAATACGTAATATTCTTTCCGATATATATTCTACTTCATTGATAGACTTTGCTTTCTCCGGATGTATGATGAAACCAACACCGTGTTTCGCCTTTTCTTTTATGTCGACCCGCTCCATATTATTGCATATTTATCGTAAGTTTCTTTGATGTTATGGCCTTTCCTTCTAGTGTCAGCTATTCCTAATATTTCTGTACGTGTCTTAATCATGAATTTTACTATGTCTGCTTCTTTGTCTCCTAGTCCACTAACGTTTAATGTTGCTATCCTTGATTCGTTCCTGTACCGCGGTCTTACTGCGGTTAATGCGGCTAGTTCTTGTCCCCGGTGAGTTGTTGTTGCGAACTTTGATGGCTTTTTGTAATCTCCGTAGTTCTTGTGTAATATCTATAGCAGAAATTTGTGCACATACTAATATGTATGGCCTTTAAAACTAATTTATATGGCCTTTTTTGTCTTTACAGATGGTCAATGGGCAAGTGCTTTACTGTGACAACTTCTGAGTTTGCACTTGTCTAACGTGCCTTTCAGCTCATACATAAGTCTCTTTTAAAAATATTCTGCATCATTGCATAATGTTTTTTTTCCACATAACTCGGTCATCAGCTAGTTTTTCCCATTTGTTGGGACCGAGACTAATTTCTTCATTGAGGCCTTGCAAACATTATTATATCTGAGCAGTGGTCTGCCTTGGTGCCTCTTTCCTCCCGAACGTTCACAGAACAACTTTATCATATACCTATATATTGGGGGACTGCCTAGAGTAGTTGATAGTAGCTCGGCCTGCTAGCTGTGAGACGCCTCATAGCTCGGGTTCGAACCTACTGTCCGGCATTTGTTCGAGTCCCTGGTCTTACTCAGGACGATAACGTGAGTACCTCTGAAGTCGGAGAAAATCTGCCTGTATGGCGAAGGAATACTAATTATGAGTACATTGAGCACACGGCTGCCAGTGTAAAGTAATTTACAATGTGCACGCTGCTGCCATTGTAAGAAATTGGAAAAACAGATTTTCACGCAAAAATCAGTTTCAGAGATGAAACTTCGTCTGAGTTGAAAGCGGACGAAAAAAAAATAAAAAAATATACCTATCATATTTCTGACACTAGTAACAAACACTAAAAATTATACTACACAGAAAATTAAAGTAAGAACACCAACAAATATTTATATGCATTGTCTATCCTTCTTAATAACGATCTAACAGAACTCATTAAGTAACAGTATGGTAAAGTTCAGTTATTCTGAAGTTTCTTCTTGCCCTAGGAAAGCATAGGTCTGCAACCAAGGCCTTTTAAGCCCACCTATCCAAGGCCATACTTTCCAGATCTCTCCACTCTCTCCCCCTTTTTTTGCATTCCATCTCCAACTCCCATCTCCAGGTGTTCCTGGGTCTTCCCTTACCTCTACTGCCCTGGGGGTTCCATCGGAGAGTCTGTCTCATGATGCTGTCTGCGGATTTCCTCAGTGTGTGTCCAATCCATCACCACCTTCTGCTCCTTATCTCTTATTCCACTTGTCATTGTCTTGCTCTTTCCCCACAGTTCCCTGTTTGTGGTCCTGTCATACCATCAATAGTTCATCATCTTTCTATAAATGTTTTTATGTTATTTTATTCCTTCAACTACAATTTTATGTTTTTCGTAATCTCATAAAGTTTTATTGTTTTTTCAACAAGTGCTCATCTTTTCATTTCTAATCTCATTAGTTGTTCAACTCCTAAGCCGTACTGACAACAGTCAAAATTGTTATGATAATGGAAATGAACATAAAAACCGGTTGCATAAGTTCATCAAAGCAACATTATTGACATGAATACTTCTACTCCTGACTTAACCTCTTCCTCCTTCTGAGCTGATATAACGGCTCGCAGTATTTCTTTAAGATGATGCAATGGCTAATTTTATATACATTGCAATATAAATACATCGGAGGTCCCAAAAAATTACTGAGTGAAAGGGTTAATAATAGTAAAAGTACACTTTTCACTAATAGTATACTAGTGTTTATGAAAAAATTATTCAAGTAGAGAATACTGGAAAACAAAAAATAAAAACAGCAATATTCAAAATAATGAAACTACATTCTGAAGGAAATGGCTAACAACTGTAATAGCATGTAGTGGATTAGTTTTTAAAATATGGGAAGGAACTAAAATACACAAAATAGTAAGTAACTAAGATACACAAATATGAAAGGTAACTAAGATACACAAATATGGGAGGTAACTAGGATACACAAATATGGGAGGTAACTAAGACACACAAATTCTCTGGACTCATAAACTAGGTTTTCTTTTCTATAGAACACTTAAAAATGTTTTTTTTTTATTTTTGTAACAGCATAGAACACTTATAATATGTGGCTTTTTTTACAACAACATAAACTACTTACAATATGTGTTTCTCCTTATTTCTGCACCAACATAAACCACCTACAATTTATTTTCTCTTTCTGTACTAGCATAAACAATCTACAAAATATGTTATCTGCTATTGTGTACTAACATCAAACATAAACTCACATATTCATTTCTATTTTGAACCAAATCTCAACTTGTCTTTTTATTTTTATTCAAATATTAACGCCTGACTGAACTATTATCTCATTTATGATATCAACATTTTAAATTGTCATTAATTTTGGTTCTTTTATAAAACTGACATTGTATGCATTGTCCACATACAAAAAACTACTTCTGTGGAGATGATCAATGACATTCAAAGGTGTAGGTTAACTCTTTCCACGCCCATTTATTTCCTCAATTTTTAATCAGTTAATTCAAGGGAAGTAAAAAAAAAAAAAAAATTTAAATTACGATCCCAACTACTCGTCAATAAATAAACATATATATATTATTATACACTAAATTGAAGTAAACTGGACAACCCAATAGAATAACAAGGTTAAAAAGTACTATAAGTAAAATAGTAGAAGTAAAACTAGAAAGACTTCTTATAAGGAAGCAACTCTATGGCGCAGTGTTCGGCTTAAAGCGTGCAACGGACTTCCGCCATGGCGCAGTGTGCGGCTAAAGCGTGGAAAGAGTTAATAAGAAAATAATAACTCAAACAATAACTTGAACAGGTAATGCTTATTTGCATTAACTCCTTGTGAACCAGACGCCACACTAAAGGGCATTTTTTATTATAAAAATAAATATGCCCTGGTCCATTAAGAGTTAAGAACACAAACACTCAGAAACTACACAGCAAAGGAAAACAAATTATGAAAGGGATTGCAGATAAGTATTTATATAGGACTAAACTATTTTTTTATGTGAATCGATTATTGTGTAAGACTGTACCATTAAAGCACTAGTTTGTGTGTGTTGTGTTGTACCCTGATGAAGATCTATTGATCAATACATTGATTCTGTAGATTGTTTCTTATCTTCACAATAGTAAAAATTAAAATTATATATATTTAAATTTTGATCCCATTTATCTTCTGTTTTCTCTCTCTTCACCTCTCATCTCCCAATGGAGCACAAGTCTTCAACAGACTTCTTCCAGTCCTTCCTATCTCTTGCCATCCCTTCCAATTCTTTCTATGTCTCGCCTATCATTTTAATAACAGTCTTCAGCTCTATTCTCCGGATATTCTAGGCCTTCCACTAATGCCTGTCTTGCGATGCTTTATGCAGTCTTCTCAATGTTGTGTCATATCATCTATTTTACAGTAGTTTTATTTTCCAGTAATTAGATTTTCACTTGCATGAAAGAATATTGCAAATATAAGTACTATTACTAAATGAGAATTAATTTAGGTCAACAATGTTAGGACATCAATTTCCGTTATCAAATTTACCCTTACTATTTTCAAAGAGTCGCATGTCACATCAAAGAGTAATTTATTTCATTCTCCCCAAGTCACTAAAACATCCAGCTGGATTTTAATTCTCAACCACTCTTAAAGGTTCAACAATTGAAAGAAAACACTGTGGGATTAAACTATTGGTCACAGACAATATCAACATAGATTATAATTCTCAACCACTCTTAAAGGTTCAACAATTGACTGAAAACACTGAGATTATTGGTGCAAACAATATCAACGTAGATTATTATTCATAGATAAAAGAGATTAAACTCTACATTACATTGCAACAAGAGCTAAAGAGAAATTTAGGATTCAAAATAATTACAAGAATTTCAATTGAAAAACAAGCAAACAGTTAAGCAAGGACCTCACACACCAGTCTAGCATTTGTTTATTTCAATATTTGAATTCTACATCACATAATGTCATGAATGACATGCTCACTTACACCATAGCTAATAAAATCCAGTGTTTGCAAAAAAATGGCTGCAAAAAGTATACAGTATCTTATGATTAAATTTTAAAAATATGTTAAAATCTTATCTGCATTAAGATTATGATAAACATAATTATAGAACTAATATTGTTGGAGATTTTACAATACTTATCAAATGGACTACATTTTCCCTAACCTTTGTCATGCCTTTTGTATTTCATCTACTAGTTTTGCCCATCTTACCTACAAGTTCCAGTGCCATATAACTTCCATTTCAGAGTCTTATTAAACCAGCTCTTTAGTTTTACTCCAGTCTACTGTCACCAACCAGATATTTATGTCTGAACTAACTGTTGGCCTTTGCTATTCTACAAAACCTTGCTTCTGATTAGTCCATTTACTTGATATGTCAGACATTTATCTAATCTGGGGTTTGCCATTGCTAGTTTCTCAATGTGTCCCTAATCCAAATTCTTACTGAGATGGTGAGTTTATTTCTCTGCATACAGATGCTGTATTTCATACTATTTTGAACACTTTCAGGACAAATCTGGTCTTGCTGTTTCTATGTTTCATGTTTCCCATTTTAAATATAGTTCAAAAGTGCTTGTTACTTTCATAACACTAAAGTAGTATGATCTTTGAAGAGAAACTATGATTCTATATGGCTTGTTCCACATACTTCGTCTTTCTTTTCTATCATTCTGTTTTTGCCTCACAGCATCAGGGTAAGAAGAGATTTATAGAATGGGTTTTTGAATGAGCTTCATAAACAGCGTTTTTTGGGCCACCTCTATTTTCTCTGAGACCACCTTTTGCATAGACAGCCTTTGCTTTTATCTACTGTATTAGAGTAACATTGCTCTTTGAGACGTATATCGAAATAGGGGAAGACTGCAGTAAAACTTGGTAAATAGTGAAACACGTACAAACAAAGTACTATAGTTTTACAAATACATAAACAGTGACGATAAACAGCAACGTTTAGACCAACAAGGCCTTTATCAAGCAACGAACAAACAGGAGTGACAAATTAAAATGAAACACAAATGGACGACCAAATACCAACGTATCTAAGAAAATCTGGAATAAAACGAATAAGCAAATAAATGTAACACAAAAAACACACATAAAAACTAGAAATAGAAAGAAACAATGAAACATCTAGTAAATATATAACTTGAATACATGCAACATATACCCATATAGATTATAAAGCATGGGAAGAGAAAGTACTAAGAAGCATAATAATGTAATACATGCAACATATACCCATAGAGATTACAAAGCATGGGAAGAAAGTACTAGAAGCATAAGAATGTAATCGTTGAGCCAGCAGTGGTCGAGGTACCATACAAAGAAATCAACCGATTCTCCAGAGCAAATCGACTACGATCATCAGAGGAACATGATCGGATGGCTGTGACCTGGACATCGCAAGCTCCTGAATGGCCAGTATCATTGAAATGGGTAGCTACAGGGGTCACAGAGCATTGGCGTATATCGCGCAAGTGTTGGGCGAATCGGTCACTGAGTCTCCTGCCGGTTTCCCCAATATAGGCCTTGTTGCACCGCTTGCAGATAATGGCATAGATAATATTACGGGACCGCACGTGAAACTGTCTTCAACAACGAATGTGGCTTTTGGAAAAGACACCGTGCGGGTCTGTATTACATAAGCACAAGTGTTGCAGCGCCGGCGGCCACACTGGATGGTGCCAAATGACTCTGGATGTTAGGCTTGAGGCGACTGTGAACCAACATATCCTTAAGGCTTCTGTCCCGTCTGTACGCCACCAAAGGATAGTGTTGGAAGATTGAACGTGTATCAGGATCAGACTGAAGAATGGAGAGATGACGGAATAAGACTTTCTTCACAAGGGAACTATGAGGGTGGAAAGTTAAGACAAGTTTCACCCTGTCAGAATTGGAAGTTCTATGCTGGTTAGAGAGAGCCTCCTGGCGAAGAATTTGCTGAGCAGCGCCGCATAGCAGAAGCAAGCACCTTATCCGGGTATAGCGCTTACGAAAAATCCAGCATCTGTGAGCTCTATCGAGAAATCGTCGTCCTCGCTACAGAGCGACAAGGCCAAGTTGAGAGAATGGTAAAGAATCACGACAAGCCTGGGAATTGGAAGAGGTATAAAGAAGAAAACTATGTGCATCAGTAGGCTTGTAGTATACTGATGTAGTGATGGTGGATATGCTGATAGTGATAGTGATGTCAAGAAAGTTGACACAAGAGGTAGAGATGTGAGATGTAAACCCGAATAGCGGATTGAAGACATTAATGAAATTAATGAAGCGTGACAAATCGGCTTCAGGCATATCCGTAATGCCAATACAATCATCAATGTATCTATGATACACAGACGGAAGAGGGCCATCATAGGAATTCCATACTAGGTGCTCAAGATGACCATGAATAGACAAGCATAACTGGGTCCCATTTTAGTACCCATGGCGACCCCACTGATCTGCTCAAAGAACTGGTCATTAAACTGAAAGGAGTTGAGAGTTAGAACTAGTTCTGCAAGGCGAAGAGAGCGGGGTGGAGACAAGTGGGTTAGTTCTCCTGTTGAGAAAGAACTGGAGAGCTTGAAGTCCGTCGGAATGAGGTATGGAGGTGTACAATGAGCACACATCAAGGAGGAAGAGACGGTAAGTCCTGCCAGGCAACAACTCAATAGACGAAAAACAGACAAGGTGTGGTTCGTATCTTTCAAGAATGAAGGTAGTGTGGTGACTATAGGATTGAAGATACTATCAAGAAATTCGGAGATATGTTCCGTAGGAAAAGAGCAAGCAGAAGCGATGGGCCTACCGGATTGTTCAGTTTATGAATTTTGGGGAGCATATAAAAAGCGGGTTTTCCTAAACAGCTATCAATGACACAAAGTGATGATGCGCGGTAGGAAGGTCGTTAGAGGCAATTAAGTTCTTAATTACTGTACGGACTTTACTATTGTTAGATAGTGTGACATCAGAAGAACTAGTTTTATAGAATTGGGTGTCAAGTAATTGGTTGCGGCCTTCCTGAAGGTATAGTTCTTTGCTCCATACCACTATTGCACCGCCTTTATCGGCGGGTTTGATAACAATGTCATCACGTCGACGGAGGTGTGATAGAGCACGGAACTCGGACGGAGACATGTTAGAATGCCCTAGGCGTTTGGGGTGGAGCAGTTCAATATCGTGTAAAGTATTCTTGATGTAGAGATCAAGAGCGTTGGAGACACCAGGGTTGGGTGTCCAATCATGTTTCAGTAGAATATTTAGCGAACATACTCGATGTAACCAATTACTTGACACCCAATTCTATAAAACTAGTTCTTCTGATGTCACACTATCTAACAATAGTAAAGTCCGTACAGTAATTAAGAACTTAATTGCCTCTAACGACCTTCCTACCGGCGCATCATCACTTTGTGTCATTGATAGCTGTTTAGGAAAACCCGCCTTTATATGCTCCCCAAAATTCATAAACTGAACAATCCGGGTAGGCCCATCGTTTCTGCTTGCTCTTGTCCTACGGAACATATCTCCGAATTTCTTGATAGTATCTTCAATCCTATAGTCACCACACTACCTTCATTCTTGAAAGATACGAACCACACCTTGTCTGTTTTTCGTCTATTGAGTTGTTGCCTGGCAGGACTTACCGTCTCTTCCTCCTTGATGTGTGCTCATTGTACACCTCCATACCTCATTCCGACGGACTTCAAGCTCTTCAGTTCTTTCTCGACAGGAGAACTAACCCACTTGTCTCCACCTCGGCTCTCCTTCGTCTTGCAGAACTAGTTCTAACTCTCAACTCCTTTCAGTTTAATGACCAGTTCTTTGAGCAGATCAGTGGGGTTGCCATGGGTACTAAATGGGACCCAGTTATGCTTGTCTATTCATGGGTCATCTTGAGCACCTAGTATGGAATTCCTATGATGGCCCTCTTCCGTCTGTGTATCATAGATACATTGATGATTGTATTGGCATTTCCGATATGCCTGAAGCCGATTTGTCACGCTTCATTAATTTCATTAATGTCTTCAATCCGGCTATTCGGTTTTCATCTCACATCTCTACCTCTTGTGTCAACTTTCTTGACATCACTATCACTATCACCCTATCACCATCACTACATCAGTATACTACAAGCCTACTGATGCCCATAGTTTTCTTCTTTATACCTCTTCCCATTCCCAGGCTTGTCGTGATTCTTTACCATTCTCTCAACTCTTGCGCCTTCCCTCTGTAGCGAGACGACGATTTCTCGATAGAGCTCACGAGATGCTGGATTTCTTTAATGCGCTATACCCGGATAAGGTGCTTGCTTCTGCTATGCGGCGCGTTCAGCAAATTTCTCGCCAGGAGGCTCTCTCTAACCAGCATAGAACTTCAATTCTGACAGGTGAAACTTGTCTTAACTTTCCACCCTCATAGTTCCCTTGTGAAGAAAGTCTTATTCCGTCATCTCTCCATTCTTCAGTCTGATCCTGATACCCTTCAATCTTCCAACACTATCCTTTGGTGGCGTACAGACGGGACAGAAGCCTTAAGGATATGTTGGTTCACAGTCGCCTCAAGCCTAACATCCAAGTCATTTTGGCACCATCCAGTGTGGCCGTCGGCGCTGCAACACTTGTGCTTATGTAATACAGACCCGCGGTGTCTTTTCCAAAAGCCAGTTCGTTGTTGAAGACAGTTTCACGTGCGAGTCCCGTAATATTATCTATGCCATTATCTGCAAGCGGTGCAACAAGGCCTATATTGAAACCGGCAGAGATCCAGTGACCGATTGCCCAACACTTGCGCGATATACGCCAATGCTCTGTGACCCTGTAGCTACCCATTTCAATGATACTGGCCATTCAGGAGCTTGCGATGTCAGGTCACAGCCATCCGATCATGTTCCTCTGATGATCGTATCGATTTGCTCTGGAGAATCGGTTGATTTCTTTGTATGGTACCTTGCGACCATGCGGGCTCAACGTATTACATTCTTATGCTTCTTAGTACTTTCTCTTCCCATGCTTTGTAATCTCTATGGGTATATGTTGCATGTATTACATTATTATGCTTCTTAGTACTTTCTCTTCCCATGCTTTATAATCTATATGGTATATGTTGCATGTATTCAAGTTATATATTTACTAGATGTTTCATTGTTTCTTTTCTATTTCTAGTTTTTATGTGTGTTTTTGTGTTACATTTATTTCGTTTTCGTTTTATTCAGATTTTCCTTAGATACGTTGGTATTTGGTCGTCCATTTGTGTTTCATTTTAATTTGTCCTCCTGTTTGTTCGTTTGCTTGATAAAGGCCTTGTTGGTCGAAACGTTGCTGTTTATCGTCACTGTTTATGTATTTTGTAAAACTATAGTACTTTGTTTGTACGTGTTTCACTCTTTGAGCGTACTGTCTGTTGGTAATCTGCTTATGTGACCAAACCATTTAATTTGTTGATTTTTGGTGACGTTCAGTATTGATGTTGCACCCAAATTTTCCCTTATTTCTTTATTTCTAAACAAGTCACTTTTTGATATTCCCCAGCATTCCACATACACACAAGCACAAATCCCACAGAAATGGAAATGATCATTTTGAATACAAAAAATTATCCCCCTTCTTTTTCTGAATTTACACTAATCGTCAAGGTCAGTCTGAGGCTACTAATGTCTTCAAAGAGTTTGTTCTAGAATGTCACATGTGACTGCCACATCAATAGTCTCATGTTCCTTACACACTCTGCACTTTTGTAATAGACTTTTAGTAGTTTTTTGTCTGTAATTACTCTCAGAAGTTCTCATATAGTGAAAATGTCAAACATATGATGCTAAATTGGATTACCACACGTTTGCTATGTCTTCTTCTTCTTCTTACGCTCCATATCAACAACTTGTCAACCACTCTGTGTGATTTGTATGTGATCTGAGTCTAAGAGTCATTGTACGTTGTGCCAGTTATGCACCACCTATAAGTAGACCAGCACATCCGGTTTCTGTGCTGCTTTTTATTTACTAGAGTAGTAGCATCCTAGGTCTACATCAGTTGCCTCTTACGACATGCATTGTAGGTCACATTCGTACTATTCTTCACTTCCCTTGCGGGCTCAACATGGGCGGTTTGCTATAAATAGAGGAGTGCTTCGTCACAAAAAATGTATCTCCATTTATTTGTAGCAATAATTCACAGCAGATTGTTCAAACAAAGCAAACAGACAATGGTATACTATATTAAACATCAACTATTTACCTCTTCTGAATTCTTTGCTTTTGAGGTTTCATCAATATCTTCAATTTTGTCCTGCTCTTTTACCTTGTGCTGTTCACTCTTTTTTAAGTTCAAATGAGAGGCCTAAAACAGACAATGAATTTTCATTTCATTTAAGAAAAACATTTTCCAACAAAAATTATTCTTCCTCTTCACCCCATAGGGAGGCATAGGTTCGCAACCAAAGTTTCTCAAGCCCCTATCCATGACCATCTTTTCCAGATCTCTCCACTCTCTCCCCATTTTCTTGCATTTCATTTTTAACTCCTGCCTCCAGGTGTTCCTGGGTCTTCCCTTACCTCTATTACCCTGGGGTTCCATCAGAGAGCCTTCTTGTGATGCTGTCAGGAGTTCTCCTCCCGTGTGTCCTATATATCGCCACCTTCTGTCCCTTATCCTTGTTCCACCTGCGTTGTCCGGCTCTATCCCACAGTTCCTGTTTGTGATCCTGTCATACCATCGTAGATGGAGTATCCTGCGCAGGCATCTATTGATGAATGTATGCAACTTTTCTGTGTTACCTTTAGTTGTTTTCCATGTCTCCTCTCCATTCCAAAGGACAGCCTTGACATTTGAGTTAAATATCATTATCTTAGTGTTATCCAAAAAACACTTAGTTATAAATATGTAGTCTATTATCAATCTCACAGTGCTGGTTAAACTTGTGGAGACATCACATAACAGAGTCAAGGAAGTGTCTTTAATTATTTAGATTGCCCGTCTTCCCAGCGTGTTCGTAGCGCGTTGGACTACAGGTGACTATCCCTCTGTGTGTGCAGGTTCAATTCCGCGGGATGGCAGAAAAAGCCACAGATTCCCCAGATTTACGGTGTTCGTGCACCGAACCGAAGGGTTACTGATGTCCATGGCACGGCAGAAGAGCTGAAAAGCTCAAGTGTTTCTGGATCGGGACAACAACAAAAAATTGTTTAGATTAGGATCTGGTTTAAGTGAAGTATATAAGAAAAACTCACAAGTGATTTGTGACACTTTGTCAGTGAATCAATGACTGTCTCAATGACACTGTCAGATATGAAAGCTGCATTCTCTAGATTCCTCTCGCTGTCAAATATAAATAAATGCATCACTTTACAAAAGTATATTTATATTCACTTCTAGTTACCTAGTCCTCTCCCAAAACAAATTCTTTCTTTCTCTCTCTCTCTCTCCCGGCCTAGACTGATGAACCAACTTTTATCATGAATTTCATTCTTTCTTTCAACCATCTACAAAACACTCCAATATTCTGTAATCACATCAACATATTGCAGCAGCATCACAAAACAGATTCTTATTTTCACAGAACAAACATGCGAAAAGTACATGTACAATGAGAGAAACCTAGAATGGAACAAAGTGGACAAAGAAATCACATGCTCAATTACCTAAACACACAAGAAAGTTAAAGGATATCTTTTATTCTTTTCTCCAATCCTGTTTTGCCTCACAGCATCAGGATAATAAGAGATTTTTAGAACGAGCCCTTGTGTGCACTTCATAGATAGTGTCTTTCGTCGCCTCTGTTATCTCTGAGGTCCATATTTTGCGTGCGCCTTTTGCTTTGTATCCATTGTATCGACAACATCGTTCTTTAAGGTGCACTGTCTGTTGGTAATCTGCTTATGTGGCGAGCATTTAATTTTTGTTTCTTGATGAAGTTTAGTACTGATGCTAAAGGATATAACTACTTTAATAGAATTTTATAATTATACAGTGGCAGGCATGGATGAAGGGTAATGAAAGTGCTTATAATATAGCTGTAACTCATCCACTGCAAGTTGGAGAAGAATGAGCAGGAGAGATGTTATAAATGTCCTCTGATCCACACAAGTAGAAACAGAATCAGAGACATTGAACCACCTAATTCAAATGAGGATTAAGAGCAGAAAAGCATGCTGGTACTGTCTGCAGGATAGAGAGAAGATAAGTCAACCAACATCACTTACATAAAACGTTTCTTCTTCTTCGAACGCTCCATATAGACCACTTGTTAAACTACTCTTTGTTGATTTGTATGTGATCTGAGCATAAGAGCGATTGTACGCTGTGCCAGTTAAGTGCCTACAAGTAGGCCAGCACATCCAATTTCTGCGACGCTTTTTATTTACTAGGTAGCTTCCTAGGCTTTCTACCTCAGTCATCTCTATGACATGCCTTGTAGGTCGCAGTGTTACTATCCTTTCTCCCTTGAGGTCCCCGCAACACATGGGCGGATATAGGAACACTGAGATGACTGCTGCAATGGAGAACGGAGCATGTATTAACTTGCCCACTATTGTCATATGTTGATCAGAAGAGTTCATAACTGAACTATACAAATATTTTGTTCCCATTTGATCAAGTACTATCTTCACATCAAATGTTACCCGCAGAATCAAGATATTCCCAATTTTGTATATTTTCAATGCCTTTATTATTGATGGTAACTTTGGGTTGACATCTCATTTTGTGAATGGATATAATCTTCATATTACTTGTATTCAAAAGGGATCTGCTTCACTATGTTATTCATTTTCTCAAGGCTGTTCTTGATTCCATCGCTCCATCTTTTGCGTGGTCTTCTTCTCGCTCTGTACTCATTATACTTTTTTCAGAGTGGCTGTCTGTGGTAGACGATACCAGGGCATTCTTGTCAGGTGATCAAACCATTTAATCTGTTGTTCTTTTATGAATTGCATGAATAGTTTCACATCCAGTCTTTTTTTATTTCTTCATTCTAATTTTGTCTTTTATTGTGACTGCTGCAGCTCTTCTAATGCACTTCCTCTCTGCCATTATGATTTTCCGCTCATTAGCTGCTGTTATTGGCTATGTTTGGTACTGGTAACATAGTGTTAGCCAGAAAATTGTTCTTATAAGATCTGCTTTACTTTTTATGTGACAACAGTGGTGTTAACTGCTCAAGTATCTGGTTAGATTTTGTGTATCGATTGCTGATTTTCTTATAGAAACTTCCATCTGCAGCAAAAATTGCTACTTGTTATTTGGACTCGTTGGTTTGTTTAATTTCTATGTTCCTGAGTTTTTATTGTAAGGTTTTCTGGTTGTCTACCTGCAGCTACATATCAGAATCATGAATAATAACATCAATATTTCCAACTAACACTTTCTCACTTCTTCTTCTGTGATCGCCCGCTGTCAATTCAGGCGGAAGTCATGAACCTGGTATTGCGCTTCTGACTTGATTTTTGCGTGAGGCCTGCTTACCATTTGAAAGGGGCCCTCCCGACTACAGAGGTAAGGAATTTGCTCACTATACGATGACACAGAAATACGCATGATAACTTAATGTTACGTTACATAACATTGCATAGTAGAATAATCATAAAATATATGCACCTGGTCATATTATAAATATCTGTATTGGCACCTTCAAGAATAACTTGTGTAAAATCTTTAGGCAATGTGCTCTTTGACATACAACCTTCCTTGACTGTTGTCTGAAAATCCTGTAACAGATATATAAAAGAAAGTAAATACATTATCTAGCTTATTATTTCATTAAGATGTCAAGTGTTAGAGGCTTCAAAGTATTAGACCCTTGAGAGTCGCCCGTATGGTGCCAGGGCCCAAGGGAAGCAAAGAATAGTATCACTGCGACCTACAAGGCATGTCGTAAAAGGTGACTGATGTAGTGGCCTAGGGAAGTTACCCTAGTAAATAAAAAGGTCGCTGAAATTGAATGTGCTGGCCTACTTGTAGGTGCATAACTGGCACAGTATACAATCGCTCTTAGGCTAAGATTACATACAAATCACAAAGAGTAGTTAACAAGTGGTCAATATGAGCATTGAAGAAGAAGAAGAAGACCCTTAATATCTAAAGTTGAGCAATTCTCCTTCTTGCTATCCTATCTTCCCTAACTCAGAACATTAGGAACTAATTTACAACTGAGCAAGGAGAATGTTTGTACCTAGATTTGCTCTCTGTAATTTTTCAATATGAACCAGTTGTCTTTACTTGTGTTCAAAAGAGTCTAATAACATTCAATTTATTTTCTAAATATCTATATCCTATTCATGTCATAGTTTACAAGAATGAATTCACAACTGATCTCACTCAACTACTACCTTGCTCATGTATCCTACGTTCAGACTCTGTCACCATCTCAGTTTTTGTTTATTATTAATAGCTGTCTTTGCTAATTGCCTGGTGGTTATCTACACACATGTTTGCCATCAACATCTTCTTCTCTGACTGTGGTTGTCATTTTGTCAGAAAACTAGTTTTTATTCTGTAGGTCCTCTTTATAATATTTTCTGGCCAAAATAATGCAGGAATCTTCTACATTTATTTTGACAGGTTTATAATATATATGTAATAAATAGTAATTTTTCAGCCCTCACTATGTATAGTTATGTTTAAGAATGTTATTATGGAATACTCTGAGCTTGGTTTCGAAACTCTGTCACTTTTACATCCTGAATGATCCTATCTCATAACATCTTTGAGACTACTTCACAGTTAAAATATTCTTTCAGCTGTTACTAGTGAACAGAACTGACTTCACTGTACTCTGAGAACTATGAGTGTAAAGTTTCTTTATCTGTTACTCATGAACAGAACTGCTTCACTGTACTCTGAGAACTATGAGTGTAAACTTCTTTCAGCTGTTACTAGTGAACATAACTGACTTCACTGTACTCTGAGAACTATAGTGTGCAAAAAGGCTTTCTTCTCTAGCTAAGACAGCTTTTGCTTCTCTGGTTAGCATATTTACTACCTGCCTACTCAAATGAACTTTTCTATTCATGATAGTTACCAATGTCACCAGCTATTGCTGTGTTATTGTTCAACAGATGGTTTTTGAGTGATTCTATTTATGCAGTTTTAAAATATATATAATAAAACATTTCTTAGAGAGCTCAAATTTCAAACTAGGTTCTTAGAAGGTTATAATGATCAGTGCAAAAATCTATATTGACCAAAGATGGAATGCTTTCTTACTAAACACATGTTTCACAAAATACTTAAACCAACCAGAAATACAAAAAGGTATGGTAAAATAGAAGCACAGAAACAACTTACAGGACTCGTCATGACAGCTGGACAGGAATGCTGTGTACACTTCAACATGTCATCTGCTGTTTTCTGAAATATTTCACGTATCATTATTATATATAATTGTTATTTATCATTATGTGAAATAACTGCATGCTCATCATCATCAAATAGCTTGTTCTAAGCAGAACTTTGCCACCCCAACAGTCCTTCAGAATTTCTCTCTCGCATAGGCCAGATGTCCTGCCACTGCAGACATCATCAGATCATCATCAGTTCAAATCATCAGTTACATCCTGAATCATGAGTACATCTTTAGAGGCCAGTGTGTGCATGTTAAATTCTATAAAACGGTCTTGCAATGCAACTTTGTGCAGACATAGACCGAGAAAGGTGCATCAAATTTGAATTCTGCACCATGACAATGCCCTGCTCATAGGTTTGTAACCACAACTAAATTTTTGGTGAGAACACAATATTCCGTTGCTCTCACACCCTCCATATTTCCCTGACCTTTCTCCATGTGACATCTTCATGTTCCAACAACTTAAGAAAGTAATCAAAGTTCATGATTCAATGGCATTGAATTTAAGCCAATGCAGTGAGAAATGTCTGGTCAACCACTATTGACAACTGTTATAAGAAGGAGAAGATGGAGATATGTTGGGCACACCTTGAGGAGAAATGATCAATGAATATCAAAGCAGGCATCGAAGTGGAATGCAAAGGGTTCAAGAAGGAGAGGACGACCTAGGGAAACCCGAACTTTGCTGAGAGAGGCAAGAAATATCGGTCTCAGTTCCATGGAGGAGATTGAGCGAGTTACCCAGGATAGAGCGGTATGAAGAAATTACTTGCAGGCATTATGTAACATATAATGGTACGAGAGGAATTATTATTATTATTAATGAGAAATAAAGGCTATTACAATAAATTTTTTTACTTGAAAATAAATTAAATACAAATTTCATCGTCTATCAAAATGTCTCTCAGTGTTCAGTATAATTATATCTAATTTGCTTCCCTTCAAGTTCGCCAAAACAGCTGATGTATGGCGAACTTGAAGGGGGCAGACGTTCAGCTGGTGGACAGAAAAACGCTTTAAAGACACTCTTAAAGTGTCTGAAATGCTTCGATATAGACACCACGTGCTGGGAATCCCTTGCGTAAGATCGCCAAATGTGGTGCTGTAACAACAAAAGAGGAACCCGCATGGCTGAGAATCATCGAATTGTTGACGCACGGAGAAAACGAGCTGCGCGAAAAGAGAGCACACAACACACATGTCTAACCTTGATCATGTATGCCCCACCTGTGGTAGGGGATTCTGTTCTATGATTGAACTCTACAGTCACCTCCGCACACACCAGAGAGGTGCAGCAGCACACGTTTGAGATTGTTGTCATCATCGCATGCGAGACGGCTATTATCTAATTTGCTTCACATCTCAACTACTTTACTGTCTGATAAGTTTCTTTCCTCATGTTTTTCTCACCTGCATTTGTTCCTCTATTATGTGCCTCAAACTTTGAGCCATTTCTTGTAGCTGCCTGTCTATGTCGTTTCCTTTCTCTTGAGACTTGATTGCAATGTCCTGAAGGCCTGAAAAAAGCTGGAACAAAACAGTATTAAGAAGTCAAAAAAAGACATTACATAAAAAATTGTAGAAAGATTATAAAGATGAAACTTAGTTAAGTAACTTCTCTGTCCTATAAAACTCTCCAGCGTGCTATTAGAAATAAGAACATAGCGCTGTTAGGGAAATGTTGCTATACTTGTTCTGTCCAACACCTCATTGATGGCGATGTTTTCTATTCATGCAATACCACCAAGAAACCTTCAAAGGCACCAAATGTGGAGGTTGTTTAGGTGTTTCTTGCGATGTTAGTAGATGGGCCATGTTTCACTACCATAAAGAAGTATACTGAGGACACATACATAGTATCTATCTATATCTATCTATATCCTCTTCATGTGCCGATGGACACATAACACTTCCACAAGAGACTTTCACTCTTGCCGTTCTGCTGCCTTTCTACCAACCGTCTCCCATGTCAGGCCGCACTCCTTCAACTCTCTCTCTCCAGTTCTTCTCCATGTTTCCTTTGGATGTCAGGCCTTCTCTTCCCATCCGCTGTCCATCTGAGAGCTGTCCTAGCCAATGCCCCTACTGGCATATGACATACATGTCCAATCCATCTCCATCTTCTAATGACACGGTATACAAAGGGTTTTGAAATATTTTTTATAGTGGTCAGTGATCTGTTCTGTCACACTCATCAATAAACAATGCAGAATCCAGTATTCACAATCAACTAAAAAGTAGACATTCAACTGGAGAAAATACAACAACACTAAATGTAAATATTCTCACTTGTCTAGAATTGTTAGCATCAGCAACCAGTTTGTCAGCAGTTTCAAGATCATTGACATAAACATCCATTGTGTCCATGCTGCGAAGTGCATTCACTGTGTCTTGAACTTGAACCACAAGTCGATCCACCATCTGTCCCAAACAAACATATGTACTAATCATCAAGAACAACAACAGTGCTAACTCAGCAGTTTGTGTATGCCCATACAAGTATGATAAAATGAGATGTGTATGCCCATAAAAGTATGATAAAATGAGATGAATGCCATACAAGTATGATAAATGAGATGTGTACTGCCCATAAAGTATGATAAAATGAGATGTGTATGCCTATACAAGTATGATAAAATGAGATGTGTATGCCCATAAAAGTATGATAAAATGAGATGCATATGCCCATAAAAGTATGATAAAATGGGATGCGTATGTCCATAAAAGTATGATAAAATGAGATCTGTATGCCCATACAAGTATGATAAAATGGGCAAATTTAAAAGTAAGGACCTTACTATCTTGATAGGAGACTTCAATGCAAATATAGGTAGAGACAACTGGGGTTTCGGGGAAACTATGGGCAGACATGGACTGGGGAGATAAATGAAAATGGAGAGATGTTCGTGGATCTCTACGCAGCAAACCAGTTGGTTATAGGAGGCAGCCTTTTCCAACACAAAAGAATCCACACAGCTACATGGATATCACCAGACCACAGGACAGAAAACCAAATCGACCACATCTGCATTACAGGGAAGTTCAGAAGGTCACTTTATGCTGTAAAAGCCTATAGAGGAGCAGATGTGGCCTCTGATCACCACCTTGTAATAGCTAAGGTGAGAATGAAACTGAAGAGATTCACGTCAACCACACAAGTAGCAGGGTGCGATACAATGTAAGACACCTGAAGGAGCAGAAGGGAAAAAGATATATTTTGTGTCACGATTTCCAACACTACATATAGACTACGACAGAAACATCCTAACGGCAATAAAATGAAAAATTGTGACTAAAAATTAATTTTTTTTAAAATGCAAAAAACTAGACGTGGAAAAAGAAGAGAAACAATACAAAAATATCAAAGATATATATATAACTTATATACATTTAACATGTACACATATAGAATATGGAGCATGAGAAGAGAAAGTACTAACAAGCATAGGCATATAGTGAGTAAATGTGACAGTAAGTCTGGAAGAAACTCACTTGCTGAGTTGAACTAATTAAAAATCCCTGCTGAAGTCTATATGCATTATCTGAAGCAAATCGTCTTGGGTTGTGGTTACGTTGAAGGTATGATTCAATCTAAATTAGAATATAAACATGTATTCACATGATAAATTATTATCCTCAAGTAAGTTGGAAGACTGGTGATACAGTTGTCTGATCATGTCTCTCCACACATGGGAGTCTCTGTGGCTAGTGGTTAAGCCCTTGCCTTCAAGTCGAAGGTCATGGGTTCGAATTAACCGTGCTATTCTGTTCATGAGTGCATTTTTTTCCAGAGACCACTAGGATTGTTGCTGGAGCTAAGAATTTCGTGCTTTGTGTAATACTCTCGGCTAGTGGTGTGCCATTTCTGTGGAGATGGACCAAGCCATATGGGATAAAACCTGGTGCAATGAAGTCAATCCTTCGGCTTTAAAACCCCTTTAATTTCTCCACTGTGCCATGTCATCATCCTCAAGTTAGACAGTTTGAACACTAGTGATAAAGTCATTGTATCATGTCTCTATACTGTATCATCATCATCAGGCTACACAGTCTATATGTGTCTTTTCACTGTACACTGTTGCTCATCAACTCTTATTTTCTTAGGTCAACAAAAGTGTTAAGTCTGATTTCACTCCATGACTGAACAATGAAGATTATTCTCAGATTACATTTTGTTCATATTCTGATTTTTCCTCTTCCCTCCACTAATTTCTGCAGCATAACTTTTTCTTATTAAGCTTATCATGACAACATATATATTAAAAATACACATAATTGTTAGAATATTAAAGAGCAAATAAACTAACTAAAACAGCACCAAATTGCAAGTGGGAGAAGTATGGAAAACATAAATGCAGTCTGCTCTACATATGTGGAAACAGAATCAGACAAGTTATCTGTTTCATTTAAATTGGGTGGATGTGGGGAGGGAAGGTGGGTGGGGGAAGGGGGAGGGGTTAGGTGAAACATGACTTGGCTATAGTATGTGTCAAAGCAACTGTAAGGGTTTTCTAATTGCTTGGAACACATTCCACGAGAAAAGTACTCAATTCCCAGGAATGGATCACTGTGATAGTGTTAAATAGATTACTGCTAGATTTAGATCAAATAAGATCAACTTTTAAACACAAAGCTGAGAATCTTCCAATCAAATGGAAATCAGTGCTGTTCTATGGATCAGAAACATGGAAGACAACAAAAGAAACCACTAGAAAACTAGACCTTCATAAATGGATGTTTGCGTAGAATAGAGGGACTGAGATGGTATGATATGATTACGAACAAGAAACTCAGAGAAAGAACTAAGCAGATACCAGTGGAGAAAGAACTAAGCAGATACCAGTAGAGAAAGAACTAAGCAGATACCAGTGGAGAAAGAACTAAGCAGATACCAGTGAAGAAAGAGCTCAGGAAGAGACGCTGCGATGGATAGGACATACATTGAGAAGACCGACCGGAAGCATTGCAAGACAGACACTGTTTTGGAACCCGCAGGGAAAGAGGAAGGCCTAGACAGACCTGGAGAAGAGAGCTGGAGGCTGATATTAAAAGGATAGGTAAAATATGGAAAGAATTGGAAGGGATGGCAGGAGAGAGGAAGAAGTTTGTTGAAGACTCGTGCTTCGTTGGGAGTTAAAAGGTGAAGAAGAAGAAGAAGATGATCAACTTTTGCATATATCAGATGAATATTACAGTCATTTTGTAAGATGATGTGGCAGTCTCCAGGCACTGAGCTGTTTTCTCTGAGAAAGTGCTTCAGATATTAGATCACTACCACATTGGATGGTGTATTTGTTGTTTGCATTTGGTTAACAGTAAATCAGGTTAACTTTTGTATAATCCAAGCTTGGTAGGATCACAGCATTAGTCCTGAACACTGAACTGCTTTCATTAGGAATGTGATACAGATGTGGATCAAAACCAAACATTTGGGGCATATGTTGCTTCCACACCATTTTCCTGCCAGGACTAGAACATGGTGACCACTGATGGGACTTACCAGCATCATCCCTGCTGTCAGGATCAACCTGGTACCAGTCAGGGACATGTTATTTTGACACTTTCACCAAGTGAGTTTGATGTGAACAGTTTCCATAACAGGTTAAACTGTTTGCAACTCCCCTGAAGCTACACTATTACTCAGTAGCAGCCTTCTTCTTGATCATCTCGACTGACTTCACCAGACTGCAACAAAGCAGCCTGTTTTGAGTACCATCACTAGGAGGATGAGTAGGATCTTGGTTGGTGTTTGTTCACTGACCATGCATTGGACACATTATTCACTGCATCTTTATCGCCCACCGCCATCAAGTCTTCAGATCAACATTTCATACATAGCTCAGAAAGTTTGCATTCATAACAATTTGAGAAGTTTCACATCTTCACCTTTTGCAGAGCAATTTCTGTTCTCTCTGGATACAATTTGAGTGCAGCAGCAGCATCATTGACTGGGTATGGCATCTTCTTCAAGGTTATATTTCTATGATAACATCAAAACATATATTTATATATAAAGTTATCAAGACATATCAACAAATGTTTTTCAAACAAATGAATACACAAACAAATCAAATATTGTGTACTGAAATTGTTGATAGAACAGAAAAACCACAAAAAGTAGATTCACCAGCAAATGTTACAAGTTTAGCAGTTGAACATGTTCACTTATTTCAAATGAAGTTGACTACAGTACTATAAGGACATGTCAGACAGTGTCGTCTTCATGGCACAGAGAAAGAAGGTATACTAATCAACTTCTCATGGGTACGGAGGGCAAATGGACTTTAGGATGGCTGCTGTGGTGGAGGACAGAGCACGCATGGGAATGTCCAATGTGCCATGACGTTGATCACATAACATAACTATAAACAGTTTTAAGGAAAGACAAAGACAATGCTAAATTGTAGAGAAGAAAACCAACAGGTCAACAAATAACATTCTGCTGGTATGAAAGACAGACAATTTTAGTATTCTATCACAGCTATTCTAAACATGGCTTTAAAGGTTTTTAAAGGTTTAAAATGGACTTTAATAAAAAATAATAACAATAAATTGTAGTTTTAAAGGCTTTAATAAAAATTAAACATCTAAAAACAGTATGTAACAGGACTGATAAAAAAACAAAGATCAAAATACTAAGAGCATGCATATTCCCAGTGGCAATGTATGGGTGTGAAGCGTGGACATTTAATAAGGCAGTGGAAAAACATATATGTGCTTTTGAATATAAGAGTCCTTCGTATATCATGGACAAAGAGAACAAATAGATCTATCCAGAAAGAACTCAAAATCAAAGAAACCTGGATGATGCTACAAATAAGAAAGAGAAAATCTAGTCTATGAGAGAGAGAAATTCCAAAGAACTGTAAGGAGGCAAAGTTCTGCTCAGGACAAGCTATTTAATGATGTTCACAGCTAATATTTCATATGGAGATAGCACTTGATCTTGATTGTGGACTCCAACAATGAATAATGAATACCAATCCAGAAAATGTACATTTATATCTCTTTTTCTCCATTTTCATTCTTTTTCAGTTTTTATATCATTCTTCATTTCATTTTTCAGTCCAATATATATTGAATTGATATTAATATAAAAATAGAGTAATTAAAAGCAAATTAACGAAAATAAAAAAAAGCTTTCCTTATAAACAGTTTTTCAGTATTATGAAAAAGCTTAAAATTGTTTGATTCACAACTCATTTAAAGCACAATATACAAACAAGATTTACTTTTGCAGAGCTTCAGCTACATCTTCAAACCCTTGAGCAGAAACATTGTTCTTGTCCCAGATCACCTTAGAGAGTTTAGTGTTTATCAGCAGGGCTTTTGCTAGCAATCTTGCACCCAAGTCTCCTATCAAATTACCACTGGCAGAAAATATAATTATGAAATTAGGTTAGTAATCAATCACACTGGTATAAGAACATGATATGGTTAGAATGACACAATTTTAGGTTCTCAATCAAGCAAGTGCAACTCTAACCGTGAGTCAACTCCAACTGTGGGTAAACTCCAACCACTCACATAATTCTATCAGACTGATTAGATGAAAATCGTGGCATATCATTAGCAGGACATCACCAAGAATCACAGTAAACGAGTTGTTGATTTTCTATGCACCTAATACGCTCAAGTTTGCCATTGCTTTTTGAATGGTGAGGTATATTTTTTACCATTCGTAAAAATCAACAGGAACAAATTTGATTCTTAACTGATGGCCGCAGAGTTTGAACCAGGTACTATTGGGTTGTGATCGAGCTCACTACCGCTAAGTTACAGACGCTCACACTCATTATCTACCGAACCTAAAACAAGACCCCACATTTTCATCACAGTCCAGCATTTGAATAGTTTATTTATTTGAGCTTCAGTCCTAGAACAAATAGAGGTGATGCCTGTTCTAAACTATAAAACTTGTTTACTGACCATAGGACTAAGTCTAAATTAAAACTAATATCATATATATAATAAGATTGTGTTCATTTGAACTCAAGTTGAGACTACTATATTAATACAAATTATTAGATCAAATACCACTAGAGAAACATACAACTTAGCTGGCACATTCATGTTAAACAGAATATTTCGTAAGGTAGGTCATTTGCGTCTGCATTGCACAGTGGCAGATAATTGAATTTTATCCCCAATGTGTGGTGTTCAATTTCTGGTACTGTCATCAAAGAATAACAAAGCAGGCCTTGAAGTTGGAGGCAAAGGGTTCAAGAAAGAAAAGACGCCCTAAGGTTACCCTGAAACAAACTTTACTGAGACAGGCAAAATATCAGACTCAATTCCATAGAAGAGATTGAGAAGTACCCAGGATAGAACAGCATGAAAAACATTACTTGCAGGCCTTATGTAATGTTTAACGGTACAATAGGAATATATAATATAAAATACCATATGCTCATTAAACTTACATAATACATAACCAATCAATTTACACCAAACCAGTGTACAATTTTAATTACGACTGGATTAATCATTTTCCCAGCATGAAGCATCATCATACTTGCTGAGTAATGGTAATTAACTTTGGATTCTCTAAAGGAGTCAATTCCTATTGTTGGTCTACACACCCCAATAAAACCCACAAAATACATTCTTAGATTGAATGAGGTACCTCAGCTTAAAGAGTCTTTAATTTTTAAAAAAAACCATACAAACAACATCAAGTTTGCAAAGTTTATATTGTCACAGATTGTTTTTCAATTCTGTGTTTAATGTGTTTAAAAGAATGATGAGAAATCTTGAAATATCAATTGTGTCTATTATTACCATAACAAACAAGTTCAGAATAAACATTCGGAAGAAGAGGACCAGATAATCACAGTAATAAATTATGATATGGTCATCAACATCACTACATAGATCTCTTACTGCTATTTTTCTATGTTCTAAAAGTGGGACAAACTAATTTAGTAGAATAGAAAACATTTCTTCAAATATATTGAAATACTGGAATATCTACTTTTGTCAAGAAAAACAACATACCTTATGTCAATTTCCTGTAAAGAATTATTGCTGCCTAAAGCATTGATGATGTATGTTGTGTCTGCTTTGAGTTTAGAATCTGCCAAAGATAAAGACTCCAGGGCCTGAAATTAAAATTTACATTTATTTCAATAAGTTGGAGCACTAGTAGTCAAACCAAAGAAGTTATCATGCTTATGAAACCCTTATTTGACATCACAATGAAGAAACAGTAATCAAGTCTTACCAACAATAAACACATCTTCATGTACTACAATCAAGTTACCACAAAAAGAGCTCAGTTGCCCTCAGCTTACTGAAAGTGCCAGCATAACAACACTTACACAGTATCTATAACATTTATTCCTAATTTTCCCTTAATGAGAAAACTGGATTAATCAGTAAAAACAATGCTCTATTCCATTTATAACTAAAAATGGGTATCTGGCTCACAGATTTAAGGAAGTGAGAAGTTAGCCAGAAAGAGAACTGGTCACACAAAGAGTGGACCCCAGAAATACCAGAGGTAGTGAAAGACACCCTGTATGAAGCACACAGTAAGCCAGTTCTAAAAATGTTTTCTTATCCTGATGCAGTGAGGCAAAACTAAACACATTTGATTGTAGGTAACTACTAGATCTAAACATTCATAGAAGAAGGACAAAGATGATGAGTTACCCAGGCAAATGACAACCTAATCTCTCTGGGTGAAACTCCCCTTCAAGATGTAGAATCATACACATACTTGTGCACAAATTTTGACAAAGTGAATGAATGAATAGAGAGGTCAGAATAGGAATACAGAAGGAAAGAGAAGTTTTTAATCGCACTAGGAAATTTGTGGAATTCTAAAGTAATCAAACTAGAAGAAAAATGACAATATTTAAATCCAATGTTACAGAATGTCTACTGTATGTGTTGGTAACATGGATAACAACTAAACAATAACTAATAAATTGCAAACATTCATCAACTGGTGTCTGCAGAGAATTGAGGGAATGGGATGGTATGAAAAAGTCACAAATGAAAAGCTTATGGAGAAGAAGACAGATCTCAGTGAACAAAGAGGAGAAAAAATCTGCTAGCATTGGATAGAACAAATCTTGAGAAAACCTGAAGCGAATATAACAAGACATAACTTTCCTAGAACTTACAAGGAAAGTGAAAGAGAGGAAGGTCTAAAAATACACTGAGAAAAGATTTGGAGGCAGAGTTTAACATTTTACTTAGGAAAGAGTTTCAAGTGATTACTTATAGGAAGACTTGACATAAGTTGGTTGAGGACCAATGTCCCAACTGGGGTTAAAAAGACATAATAGAGAGAGTGAGATGGAATGGAGCATGTGTAAGATGTGAAAAAATGATGTCTTACAGCTTACAATTGAATGGAATTTAATGTTTGAGACGGGGACAGAACCATGTCTTACACCTTACAGTTTGATGGAATGCAGCATGTATGAAATGGGTGCAGTTGGAAGGACTAGCAGTTGAAACAGCAGTTGAAAAGAGCTGTTTAAACAAGGGTTGGAAAGAATGAAGCATGTCTGAAAGAGGTGCAGTTGGAAGGAATGAAGCATGTCTGAAAGAGGTGCAGTTGGAAAGAATGAAGCATGTCTGAAACAAGTGCAGTTGGAAAGAATGAAGCATGTTTGAAACAAGTGCAGTTGGAAAGAATGAAGCATGTCTGAAAGAGGTCAGTTGGAAGAATGAAGCATGTCTGAAAGAGGTGCAGTTGGAAGGAATGAAGCATGTCTGAAAGAGGTGCAGTTGGAAAGAATGAAGCATGTCTGAAACAAGTGCAGTTGGAAGGAATTAAGCATGTCTGAAACAAGTGCAGTTGGAAGGAATGAAGCATGTCTGAAACAAGTGCAGTTGGAAGGAATGAAGCATGTCTGAAAGAGGTGCAGTTGGAAGGAATTAAGCATGTTTGAAACAAGTGCAGTTGAAAGGAATGAAGCATGTCTGAAACTGTGCAGTTGGAAGGAATTAAGCATGTTTGAAACAAGTGCAGTTGAAAGGAATGAAGCATGTTTGAAAAAGTCAGTTGGAAGGAATGAAGCATGTTTGAAAGAGGTGCAGTTGAAAGAATGAAGATGTCTGAAACAAGTGCAGTTGGAAGGAATGAAGCATGTCTGAAACAGGTGCAGTTGAAAGGAATGAAGCATGTTTGAAACAAGTACAGTTGAAAGGAATGAAGCATGTCTGAAACAAGTACAGTTGGAAAGAATGAAGCATGTCTGAAACAGGTGCAGTTGGAAAGAATGAAGCATGTTTGAAACAAGTGCAGTTGGAAAGAATGAAGCATGTCTGAAACAAGTGCAGTTGGAAGGAATGAAGCATGTCTGAAACAAGTCAGTTGGGAAAAGAATGAAGCATGTCTGAAACAAGTGCAGTTGGAAGGAATGAAGCATGTCTGAAACAAGTGCAGTTGGAAAGAATGAAGCATGTCTGAAACAAGTGCAGTTGGAAGGAATGAAGCATGTCTGAAACAGGTGCAGTTGAAAGAATGAAGCATGTTTAAACAAGTGAGTTGGAAAGAATGAAGCATGTTTGAAACAGGTGCAGTTGGAAGGAATGAAGCATGTCTGAAACAAGTGCAGTTGGAAGGAATTAAGCATGTTTGAAACAAGTGCAGTTGGAAGGAATGAAGCATGTTTGAAAGAGGTGCAGTTGGAAGGAATGAAGCATGTCTGAAACAAGTGCAGTTGGAAAGAATGAAGCATGTTTGAAACAGGTGCAGTTGGAAGGAATGAAGCATGTCTGAAACAAGTGCAGTTGGAAGGAATTAAGCATGTCTGAAACAAGTGCAGTTGGAAGGAATGAAGCATGTTTGAAACAAGTGCAGTTGGAAAGAATGAAGCATGTCTGAAACAAGTGCAGTTGGAAAGAATGAAGCATGTCTGAAACAAGTGCAGTTGGAAGGACTGAAGCATGTTTGAAACAGGTACAGTTGGAAAGAATGAAGCATGTCTGAAACAAGTGCAGTTGGAAGGAATGAAGCATGTTTGAAACAAGTGCAGTTGGAAAGAATGAAGCATGTTTGAAACAAGTACAGTTGGAAAGAATGAAGCATGTTTGAAACTGGTGCAGTTGGAAAGAATGAAGCATGTTTGAAACAAGTGCAGTTGGAAGGAATGAAGCATGTTTGAAACAAGTACAGTTGGAAAGAATGAAGCATGTTTGAAACAAGTACAGTTGAAAGGAATGAAGCATGTTTGAAACAAGTACAGTTGGAAAGAATGAAGCATGTTTGAAACTGGTGCAGTTGGAAAGAATGAAGCATGTCTGAAACAAGTACAGTTGAAAGGAATGAAGCATGTCTGAAACGGGCAGCAAACCATGTCTTACACCATAGAGGTGGATAAGATGGAGCATGTCTGAGATGTGGTAAGAACCATGTCCTACAGTTTTATTTTGTTTAATGTAGCTAAAATACTTACCGCAGTTTCCTCTTGAAGGACAAGTATCAGTGCATCCATCACATCTGGCATGTGCCTTCAAAGACATCAAACAAAATGTAATGAAGATATCATAGACCAATAGAATAGATAAATTACAGTCTACAGTGTCTTTAAAATACCTTCTCATTCCCCCTCAATTTTCTCTGTCTTTGACATGTGCGAAGCTCACAGGCTTTCACTGCTCAGGTCAGTGGGAATGTTGTGAAGGAAGACAATGGTATTTTTGTCGTGACTACAAGCAGTCTCACTATGGAAATCATGACAGTAACTAAAGTGATGGTCTGGCTAGAATCACATATTTTTATCAATGCATGCTTTCTCAGTGACTCAATGAGTCTGCTCAGTAAGAGTGCAACAGACTGGGCTGGGAGACAATGGTTGGAGTCACTGAGGAGGTTCAGGCTAACAAAGATTATTTTTTTTTGGTGCCAGGGCATGCAGGTGTAAGGGGAAATAAGCGTGTCGATAAGCTTGCAGGTATAGCTATTATATATGATATTATAAATTCCTAAGGGAGAGATGATGTGTAAAAGATTCCAGTAATAGTGGTGAACCTACAACACTAACCAGACTGCAAGAATTCCAAGTCAAATGTGGTGTAGCTAGACAAGAACACTATGCTGGTTGCCAAAAAAGAACAGTAAACCAAGAAAGAAAGGTGTCGTTAGTTGCCACACTCTAATAGAGATATTGAGGGGAGATCAGAGCACTTATGGACTAATTGGTTCGATGTGCAGTGATGATGATCTGACACTAAACTAAACCTAAACTTTGTCTCTCCTCTCTCTCTCTCTCTCTCTGACTCGTATAGGGGATGGACTCCCTTGGTCAGCGGGTTTTAAAAAAATCAATTTGGAAGTGAACCCAAATAAAAGGCATGCAGAAACTGGATGTGCTAGCCGAGGGTCTGTAGGCTCTTAACTGATGCAAAGAACTCATGCCCTAAGGAGCATATAACACAGACCACAAAGAAAAGTTTAACCCTTAGAACCCATGATCCTGATATTTCGGTATTGAATGTAAACATCTCACATCCCGATGTCCCAAAATATCAGTCTGAGAAGACTCCACCGTTATTTGTTGTGACTGGAGATCAAATATGTACAAATTTGACATCACACACAAACAACACGTCATAAATTGGTTTAGCAAGATGGCAGATTCTGGTATGTTATAAATTTGTATTTTGATAAGGTCACTTTGATAAATGTTTTCATCATGATAAGATGTGATGAATATCAGGAATTTATCACTAAAATGATAGCAACAGAACAAACTGTTGAATTTTTCATGTTATTATTTTATTGATATTGTTTTACAATTATAATAATTATTATTAGTATTGCAATTGCCACACAGCACCACTTCCTTTATAGCCATCAGTCAGATGCACACATAAAAGAATATTAAAACATTGGTCAGCACTGTTCTAAAGTAATTGTAGTCTGTGCTCTTTAGACTAAAGTCACATACAGATTACAAAGTGTGGTCTACAAATGGTATGTCTTTAGCCCATACTGTGCTAGAACCGAAAAGGTACTGCAGTGACTACCAATATATTTCATCCAACATATTTCATCTGAGTAGCAGCATCCACAACGCATGACATAGCATCAACTACACGTCAAGGACTGCTTTTGAATCTTCTGAGTATGAAAAAAGTTCAGTATATCCATACTGCTCATAATATGAGAAAAAGAGTGAAAACTTGGAGAAACACTTGCACAAAAAAAGTCATGAACATACATAAGTAGTCTTTTGTGCTGGTTTCTTTCAAGTCAGTACTGAAACTGAACTATTTGTCACAGCATATAGACAAAACATGGAATGCATGTCATATACAACATACACAACTTGAAACATGTAAACTTACTTTGGTTTAGTGTTGGTAAAGTTTCTTCCGATAGACAAATGTTTGATGTAGGAATTTTTGGCAATTTCTGGTAACAAACTTTTCAGGTCAATATCAAAACCTGAAAATTCAAACAGCTAAAAAGTTAATCTAGAAAATATCAATTCATGATGAATGTGTTCCAAACACAATTGATTGAAAACATGCATTGCTGCTGTTTGTTGTCTTCACTATTCTTAGATCTCTGCCTTCATAAATTTCTTTCTAGCATATTGATAACTTCCTTGTGTTTTATTTTGTCAATATTTTTTTTTCACAATGCTTTGTTCTCATTTTCTAAGAACATGATGAGGGATTTTATAGGGCAGTGGAATTAAGGTTGCTTGCCCTGGGCTAGTGCCCACATGTGCATGTTATAGAATATGGAGCAAGAGAACAGACAGAGATTCATACAATTAACATACACACATTTAGAATATGGAGCAAGAGAACAGACAGAGATTCATACAATTAACATACACACATATAGAATATAGAGCAAGAGAACAGACAGAGATTCATATAATTAACATATACACATTTAGAATATGGAGCAAGAGAACAGACAGAGATTCATATAATTAACATACACACATTTAGAATATAGAGCAAGAGAACAGACAGAGATTCATATAATTAACATATACACATATAAAATATAGAGCAAGAGAACAGACAGAGATTCATACAATTAATATACACATTTAGAATATGGAGCAAGAGAACAGACAGAGATTCATACAATTAATATACACATTTAGAATATGGAACAAGAGAACAGACAGAGATTCATACAATTAACATACACACATATAGAATATAGAGCAAGAGAACAGACAGAGATTCATATAATTAACATATACACATTTAGAATATGGAGCAAGAGAACAGACAGAGATTATCCAAGAATCCAGATATCAACAAATGACACTCACCATTGTTACTGATATCTAAAGACTTGATGCAGGTCACTGAAGAAATGCATGAAGCAAGAACATTAGCACCAGCTGTATCTAGCTCGTTGCTGTTCAGATCTAAGTGGACACCTTTAATGTTACGGTTGGTTGCCAAACCCAACATTAAATCCCTGAAAACAAAATATCGTTTTGAGAATTAGAAAGTGAGAATTTTACTGAAAGAAATGGTAATATGTGATTCTTCCAAATACTTATCACCATCTACCAGAGTCTCTGGTAGGGGTTCTGTGGTGTAGAGGTAAGGTGCTCATCTCTGTGCCAAAGGTACCAGGTTCATTCCCTCATGGAGTCATCTTGATATTTTTCCAGAGATCCCTGATCTTAGTGTAGGTGAGATTAAGTTCCTAGTCCTATCGCAGAACAGACTTTACATTTATATTGAAAAATCTACACATATTTCTCTGAGAGAAAGCTGTTGAGTGGACAGAAAGTTGAGAGCAAACCTCACTATGCTAATCCTAGTATTTAAATCTTGATGCGTTCCATCAGCTTTGCTAATATTGTTGTCCAAATATGTAAATATATGTACTTTAATTATTTAAACAATCTGCACAAATCTTTTGACAAAAACAAATCAGCTGAGTATAACACAATGGGAGACTTGAGACTGAAGCTAACTAAATTGGAACCTAACATAAAACCTCTTTGCTGCATGCATCAAGCATAAGGATCTCACTAAATGTAAGATTAAATGTGAGTAATAAATATTTACTAATAATTAAAATAATATAGAAAAATCTTTCTTGAAATTATTTCATTCTTGAATTTCAGATCTCCATTATATGTTTTGAAAATTTACTTACTGTGTTTCCTCAAAAATTTTCCAGTGATTTCTTCCTAAAACCTATCATTTAAGTTTCTTCAGTGAACAATTCAATTTTTGAAAATTAAAAATTATGTATATGTTACATAGCAGGCATAAGAATTTTATAAAGGCTTAGGTGGGGCATGGCACAAAAAAGGTTGGGATACACTGTTCTAGATAATTATTTATGAAAATCTTAACCTAATAAGACTGCATATGTATGCAGCAAATAATAAATATTGTGAACATTATCTTGAAGAAAAATAAGATGCTTAAAAATGATTACTTTAGAGCCTCTACGGGCAATTTACAGTTGGACAAGTCCAAATGTTCCAGACAGCACATAGAGGAGAAGAGTTGTTTCCATGACAATGGTACATTAACATCCCTGTTTCTTTTATGTGTAAACACTGTCCTTGAAGCTTTCAATGTCACAAGATTAGGACAACCTCTCATAACTGGATCACACAGCTAAAGAAAAGGAAAAAATGGATGTTATTAATATAAATATGTCATTTAATCAATTATAAATGGTAGTATTCTTTTGTAACAAGATACATTTTAAAAATAATTACTGTCACAAGCAAATTGTTCATTGTTCAGATAAAAAAATTGAGATCCATTAGTGTGCGATGGTTGGTGCATAGATGCATGGTCTCAGGTTTAAAATGCCCAACTGGAGTGGATTTTCTCTTGATCTTAACGGCTCTCAGATCAACTCAGCTTCAATTGTGCATCAGAGAAATTGTGGGAGGTAAAAGATGACAGGTGTAATGTTAACTATATTATTCAACATGCACAGTTGGTCAAAAAATATATGAACCTAAAACTGTCAACAGGTTCTTTACTTAACCCTTTCGCTGCTACAAACTTTTCGAGGGCTGAGCTAAAAATAGCTACTCTTTGTTTCTAGGTCACAAAAGTGAATGTATGCCTATAGCAGTGACAGTAGCAATGTATAACGTGTTAACACGTCTTTAGCCCACAGAGAGAGATAATAACAGATGTGTTAATGTGTTTTTAGAAGTGAATGGGCAAAACGTATATACACGTCTTTAGCAGCTAAAGGGTTAATAAGGAAAAGCCACAGATTCCCAGATTTACAGTGTTCGTGGCACCGAACCGAAGGGTTACGATGTCCATGGCACCAAGTCGAAGAGCTGAAAAGCTCAAGTGCTTCTGGATCGGGAAAAAAAAATAATAATAATACAACAATTCTGCTCTTGTATTCCTAACAATAACATTTAAAAGCAGAATCTATGGTTCAACAAAACATATGTTAATATTAGGGGGAAATCACTGCAGTTAGTAAAATGTTCAAATGTTCAACTTACAGCATCTAAAGCACAATCAGTGAAAGAAACATCTAGATATGTGATAGCATTTTGTTGAGCCAAGTAGTTGTACAGCATCTGCAATAAAGAAACCAAAAGTGCATCGTGTTTTATATCAGCTAATACTGAAGTGTATAACTAGAATTGTTGTTCTCGTACTTATGTTATATCAACCATAGGTGAAGATAAATGTCTATATTATATCAATCATAGCTGAAGATATGTAATGTCTATATTATATCAATCATAGCTTAAGAAGATATGTAATGTCTATATTATATCAATCATAGCTTAAGAAGTTTTAAGCATTTATATCAATCATAGCTAAGAAATGTTCTATATTATATCAACATACTTAAGAAGATAGTGTCTATATTATATCAATCATAGCTAAGAATGTAATGTCTATATTATATCAACCATATCTTGAGAAATGTAATGTTTATATTACATCAAAAATAACTGATGAAATGTAATGTCTATCTTCTTCTTTTGTCGTTACATTGCTACCGGGTTGTTTCCCAGTGTTGTGGTTTTCTGTTTTTGTCTTGCGCTGTTCTGGTGGCTTGGGTGATTGTTATTTTGCTCTTTGACAGGATTCTGCTATGCCATCTAACCATTTTTTTCATGGTCTTCCTCTTGCCTTCTTTCCCGGTGTTCTGTTGTAGAAAACTCTGTATACTGTGGAGTTTGGATGCATTCTTATTAAGTGGCCAAACCACTTCATTCTTTGTTTCTCAATGTAATTCAAGCAAGGTTCTGTGCCAAATTTCTTTCTTCTGCTGATGTTGGTGACTGTCTTTTCTGGTGTTGTTGGTAACTTTTCACAGGCAACATTTCACATGTAGTTATTTTTGTGATTGCGCTTTGCTCATTGTCCATGTTTGACTATGTTTTGTAATGTCTATATTATATCAACAACAACTGAAGAAATGTAATGTCTATATTATATCAACCATATCTTAAGAAATGTAATGTCTATATTATATCAACCATATCTTAAAAAAAATATATTATATCAACAATAACTGAAGAAATGTAATGTTTCTATTATGTCAACCACAAACCAAAGAAATGTATTGCTTTATTAAATAAATCCCAACTAAAGAAATGTAATGTAATACTCTTTCCACTAAGATTTGAATACATGCCTAGAGCATAGGAGAACTCAGCATGACCAGCATGCAATCTGGTGACAGGGAATTAGCACGGTGAACCTTACATTTCTCATGATATCCCTGAGCAGCTCAGAGAGCATACTCATTCCTCAGTGCTACTACAGCTAAACCTTATTGTTTCCAGTGGAGCCTATGGATGCAACTGTTATTCCCCATGAAATTCTATTCTGGGCTGTCTTCTTCAGCTCTTTTCATGAGACTTTGATATCTCTGGTCTTCTCTTCTTTTGTTCTCTGCCCTGTATTCTTTCACCTTCTCACTTTTCTCATATGTGTGTTATAAATCCACAGATTCAACGTCTTGAAGGGCTATAGACGCAGTGAAAAAGGTATAAACTTTGTTTTTTATTTAAAACTAAACATTCATAAACAAAATACAATAATTATTACTTAAACGTTTTTTGAGAATCAAATATAAAAACTCACTGGAAAGTCATCTCCCTTGAGACCATTATCATTAAGTTTCAGGACGGACAAATTGGCCATGACATTTGGAGACTGTGCAAAGACTTCACCAATTTTGCTGAAACAACGAGTTGTAATCCCAGTCTTTGACACATCAAAGTTTGTCAAACCACAAGGCAACAATTTGATAGCACCCAGCAAATGGGAGACAGCTGATGGAAACAGTATGAAACACATATTAAATAGAAATGCATAGGATCACAAAGAAAAAAATTATTATTATTACTTATAGACTTTTTGGGACTTTTAACCTTGGTTGGGACATAAGGAGACGTTGGCATAAGCAATAATTACAGATTTGTACAATGAAATATACAGAACAGGACATTTATCAAGAGATTGGAAAACACCAATCTTTGTAATCAATCTTCTTGCTGCTGCTCATCAATCACAGTGATGAAGACCACTCTATTCATCTAAAGAATAGAATATATTACTTGGATCGAGTTAATCTATGGGTAATAACTGATGAGCTGATGTCACCATGGAAGGCTCTTAGAGTGTGGAGAAGGGCATATTTGGTAATTGTTTGATGTTGTTATATTGCTATTCAGACATGTCTCCTGTTATATATATATATATATATATATATATATATAAATATATATATATATATATATATATATTTGAGTTACTCTGATTGGTTAATGAACCAACCTGATAACACTCCAGGCAGACCCATAGGTGCACAGTCTCCCTCAGCAGATGTCAAAGAGTATGCAATGTTGATGGTACCTGTAGTTTGCTGGTTAAATACTACTGCAATGCTTGATTTCAAATGATTCCAATTGCAGTATAGATGCCCATTTATTGCTGTATCTTCATTCAACAGACGGTCAACTGTTATATGTTCCTCATATACATCTACAACATACTGACTGGGCACTTTGAATACAAACCTTATTCATCGATGCTCTATCGGTCATCAGGGCACTCAAAAGCGAAGGCAAAACAGAGCTCAATGAGCTGAAAGCAACCTCGATGCACTAGTGTACGCACTCAAACGCACCGTCATTCAGTGGATCCCATCACACTGCAATATAAGCGAAATGAACACCCACAAGCTAGCTAAAGAAGGTGGTCGACTACCTCAGACTGATCTCGAGATGAGTTATGAGGAAGCCAGAACAACCACCGACTGGCACTATAAAGACAAATTGACAAAAGACCATCCTCAGCACAACAACAGCGACGGGCACTATGGTCTATCACGTAGTGAACAAGTTGCCATACTTCGCCTCCGTACTGGCCACAACAAGCCCACATGTTTCACAAATTTAAAATTGGCACAACTAGCCTGTGCCCTGCAAAAAGGCGGACATGACGGCAGAGCACATTCTGCAAGATTATCAACTGATAGAAGGTATAAGAAAAGAAACCTGGCCTCAAAACACAGAGCTTCGAGAAGCTGACGGAGGAACGGAGTCCCTAAAAACACGGTAAAATTCATGATAAAAGTTGGTTCACCAGTCTAGGCCGGGATGCGCGGAGAAGAGAGAGAGAGAGAGAGAGAGAGAGAATACAAACCTGTTTTATTAAAACTAGCATGGGCATGTCCAGGACAGAATATCCTGAACGCTGACAGAATCTATATGATAGATTTATGTGACACAATATTGTATGTTTAGCAATATATCATCTATATTATTTGTAAATCTCAAAACATAACATGTACAGAAAGGAGTCACAGTTAAGTCAGATACTAGTAGATCCACACTTTAGATAATCAAAAGATGACCGACTAATTAGTACTGAAAATGTTAACTTAATTGTAATGTGAGTAAACTAAAAGACATGCTATTTCACATGTTACTCTCTCTTTACACCCAAAATACATATATTTCAGATAGATATACCTTTGTCCTCTAAAACATTGTTAGACAAGTCTAGACTGGTAAGTTGGCTTCCACTGTTTGAGATGATGGCTAATGCAAACTTTTGGACAAATTCTCTGTGTTGTAGAGATGGACAAAATATTAGCTTACAATCACTGTTTCACAAACTACATTTGCAAATAATAGCATTTAAAATACTAATAAATTATAAAAAGATAAAGCAGTACTAATATTAATTGTATTCATATATAAACTAACAAGAATAACTATGCTAAAGAACACTTGTGATGAAAACATATTATAGATATTGAATTTGATGTATTCCATCAGGAGAAATGGGAATCCTACAGCAAACTGTCTCTTTCTATTGGCAATATGATGAAACATAAAAACAAAGTACTGTAGTTTTACAAAGTACAAAAACAATAACAATTCACAGTGATGTTTCAGCCAAAAGGGCTTTATCAAGCAAAGGATACACCAGAAGCGAAGAAAGTCACTTCTTAAACGGCAGACATAACATATACAGTTAGACAATAAATCTCTAATGGCCCTAAAATGGAAATATGTGACTAAATATGTATCCTTTTCTTAGTGAGGGCCTTTTGATCAAAACGTCACTGTATCTTGTTTTTGTGATTTGTAAAACCATATTACTTTATTTTTACATGTTTCGCTTATGCTACATAGTTTTACTGTAGTCATTCCTTTACATCAATTATAATTCTGTTAAAATAAAGAAACAATATAATTTGAAACTTACGTCTTGATTCCAGTGTTACTCAGATTTACTTCCTCTAAGACAGCATTCCTTCTCATGACTTTGATAATCTCATTGCAGTTTTCCACTGTCTGTTTTCCAAGAACAGAAAAATATACTAAATCTTATTGTATTGAAATCTTTCCAACAGTAGTATCAATAAAAGAATTAACAGATATAGTATGTAAAATAAACTCAATCAAACTTAATAATAATAATAATTCTTCTCGTACTGTTATATGTTACATAGGGCCTGCAAGCAATTACTCCATACTGCTCTATCCTGTGCAACTCACTCAATCTCTTCCATGAAACTGAGACTGATATTTCTTGCCTCTCTCAGCAAATTCGTTTCCGGGTCTCCTTAGGTTGTCCTCTCTTTCTTGAACCCTTTGCATCTCACTTCAATGCCTGCTTTGATATTCATTGATAATTTATCCTCAAGGTGTGTCCAAGATATCTCCATCTTCTCCTTCTTAAAACAGTTGTTACTAGTGGTCAATCAAACTTGGCAGTTGCAAATAAGCATCTCAGATTTTTAAACCAATAGACATCGGTCATGACTTCATTCTACAGTTCGTTCTACATAACATGATTTACAATAAAATTCAATCAAATTTCATCAGTACAACTAACATAGCATATATTTATTCAAACAAAAAACAGAGATAAAATGTTACTCTGACAATTAAAACACAGAACAGATAACTCTAGTCTCACAACACATGACAATGTGTACCAGTTTGACATTGCTAGCATTGAGTCGCTTGAACCATGTATTGTGTTCTAATGCTCCAATGATTGGCACCAGGTCCCTGAAACAAAACATTAGCAAAGAAATAATGACTGGTTCAATGTTAATCAAACAGCACATTACTTAATGCAAGCACAAGTACATTATATTATGTTAATGCTGACTTAAACAGATTCAATTGTTCAAAAAATTGCAGTTATTTATTTTGGATATTAGTTTTAGTTTAGTTTAGTTGTCGGATCACCATCACTGCACGTCGAACAAATTAGTCCATAAGTGCTCCGATCTCTCTCTCAGTATGTCCATCAGCGTGTGGCGACTAATGACACCGGTTCTTTGTTGGTTTACAATTCTCCTTTGTCTGCCAGCATAGCATTCTTGTCGAGCTACACCACACTTAACTTTGAGTTCTTGCAGTCTGGTTAGTGTTGTGGATTCGCCGCTATTACGTGAATCAGTACACTCCTCTCTCTCCCTTAAGGAATTTATAATATCAGCCTGGTCCATTGCTCGCCGCTTTGGACAGCAGCCATACCTGCAAGCCTATCCGCACGTTCATTCCCCTTACACCTGCATGCCCTGGCACAAAATAAAACTGATCTTTGTCAGCTTAGACCTTCCCAGCGACTCTATCCAATGTCTCCTAGCCCATCCTGTTTCAATCTTCCTGAGCATACTCATTGAGTCACTGAGAAAACATGCATGGATAAATCTCCAGTAGATGTCAAAGTGTATGTATGCTGGCAGTTTCTGTTGTTTGCTGAATGGACCAGCAATGTCATGTCATCTACATATTCTAAGCCTTCCAGTGAGAACATTGTCCATCATATTTCTCTAGGAATATCCTTTGCTGTCTCTCTCATAACCCAGTCTATGACAGTTAGGAAGAAAATACCTGAGATGGGACAATCTTGGCACACCCCCATTTTTACTTTCAATGATTGCCTACCCTGACTGAGCAGATTGTGAATTTAGTATACCTGCTTTTGATAATTGTTTCCAGTTTGTTGAGAATTTTATAGGCTTTCAGTATTTTCCGACGAGCTGTCTATTTATACTGTCAAAAGTATCTTATCTGTTACAAATTAATTAATGGCACAGAACTATTTAAAAAAGTAAAGAAACCCTTTTTCATATCTCAAGGTACATTGGGTAACAGTCCGTATTTTCATTGACCGTCGGAACACGATGGGTGATGTGGTCAACATTACATCACCCGTCTTTACTTCCCAGTACTTTTCCTGGTACCCAATTGAGGCTGGTCAGCCTGATAGCCATTACGATCGAAAAAATATTCTGAGCCTGCTGTGGAATTTAACCCAGACCAGTAGCCTGAGAAGCGAGTTCATAAACAACTATACACTAGTGCCGCACTCCATAACCAACTCTTACAACAATTATACAATGAATTTTATTACATACTTCCCATGTAAATGGTCAAAGTCTTGCAGGCGTAGTTCTCTTGAATCATGTGACAGGTAAATAGTGTCCACATCCTGAAGGCAAAGTTTTATCAAATGTCACAGAATAAAAATAAACACCAATTCAGATATGTATGTATAATGTTTCTTACTGTCCTGGCTAAAACAAAAGTGCTGACGGTATTCTTTGGTTAAATTTATATTACGCAACAGAAGTACCAAAACAATTATGTGTCCATAAGCAAAGACAAAAAATGTATATTAACTTTTCAGTTAACCAATAAATAATTAAATATTTGCAACAGATTGCTTAAATAACTGACAGAGGTAGCTCACATTATGCTTTTTCTGCAAAAGAAAGACTAAAGTAATCGGAATAGGACATTATTATTAACTTTAGTCAGGTTTCGAAAACAGGATAATATTAAACAAAGGTACCACCATGCTTCCATGTTACATCTTCTATAATAAGAACACAACAGTAGGTATAAGTGTCATTATTCACAAATATCCCTTCTTTTCTAACAGGAATAGTACTGTAGACAGAAATAACATCACCTCTCACGGATGTCATTTCTTATAACATAAAACATCAGCTGATTCACTCTTTTAATTCCATTCACTCCAAGTGTGAAGCTTGTCAGCATTAATCCCTCTAAGCATACTCATTATGTCTGTTACTGTCATAGTATGCATCATTTGTTATTCTAAAATTATGTTAGTGTCCCAAAGACACCAGTTATCTTCATTAGCATGCCTCAAGTGGTTGAATTGAATGTACAGCTTCCTCCCTGAGCTGTCTTCCTGTTCACTTGCACCATATAAGCTCATTCAAACTGCACGTCCTGGATCACAAACTACTTTTATAAATTATAAAGTCATATGGCAGGTGTGATATCAAGTGCTTCAGGAGAAGATCCAAGGTGAGCTGGGAAGACAACATATGACAGTCTCTGCCAGACAGAGGACTAGACTAGAACAAAACCAAAACAGCTAATAAAGAAGGATGGAGCTCCTCTGGCAAACCTTTACGTTCAATGTAGAAGAGATCGGCCAAGTAAAGTAAAATTTATCAACACTCACATGTCACTCTCTAAAAGGAATATTACTGTGGTCGAATATACCGCTCACCCCTGCCAATTTCTTGCTAAAAATAATATTATTGTAGTCACTCATACACTACTCCCAATAGTCACTTCTTTCCACAAGGAATATTATTGTAAAGATCAATTACTTTTTCAGAATAACTTGACTCATGTCCCTTTCTTTGTTTTCAATCTCTACTAAGAAGAATATTATTGTAGTTCCTCACCATGTACAAATCAATCTTACTGACTCCATTTCTTTCCACAAGGAATATTATTTTTAAATTACTTACTGACTCATGTCCCTTCTTTCACAAGGAATATTATTGTAGTCAATTCCTACTGACTCATGTCACTTTTCAAAAGGAATATTATTATAATTCCCTACTGACTCATGTCCCTTTCTTTCCACAAGGAATATTATTGTAGTCAATTACTCCTACTGATTTCATGTCCCTTTCTTTCCACAAGGAATATTATTGTAGTCAATTATCTCCACTCACCAATGCTACTGCCTCTCTAAAAGGAATTCTATAGTAGTCAATCAACAATACTCTCCCAAGTAACTTTCTTTCAATAAGGAATATTCTTGTAGTCAACTATTTCCACTCACCCATGCCACTTCCTCTCTAAAAGGAAAACCATAATAGTCACACATGCACTGGTACATGACAGTAAATCCACCACATGGAGCCATTTCTCTTTTCTCAGCATTTTTGATCATGTCGGTCATTGTTTTTAGTCTATCGGCAGGCTGGACATCAATCTTCACTATCAGACGCCTGCAGGAACAAAGCATTATGGCCTAGAATTAGTTTTTCAACTACGATATTAAATATTGTTTAAACCCTTTCACATCGTAATTTTTCATTATACCTCCAGACACACTTATATAGGGTGTTCAACTTAAAAGCAGCCAGTGAATGGAGCTAATCTGGCAAATATGTATGGAAATGAGAAGGTTCAGTTATGACGTAGTATAGGTCAAGGTTGTGTGATGGTGTGTAATTGTAGGCGGAAGGGCGATGAACAAATGTGACGTAGGACAAGCTAGTCAGAACCGGTTTAAATAGTAAATAGACAAGATGCAATGCGTACCTGGCAAATTTCTATTTATCACTGGGGCTGCTTTTAAGTTGAACACCCTGTATTACAATCTATATTGAAGTAGTCAATATACTGACTCAGCTTCATTTTAAAACAAAATGCGAGCCAATATATCGGCTCAGAAGGATGAAGAGGTTAAAGGGATCAAATAAAAACAATTTCAGACATTTTGGATACTTCTTCTTTGCGTTCAGTTCTGTATGCTCGTCTAAACAACAAGATGGGTTGCCTCTATGAAGCTGCATGTTAGTTGGAGTTCCTCGAGAGTTCCCCATAGCTTGCTTCATTTTGGATACAAAAATAGATATTGACACTTTAGAAAACCAAACATAGAAGAAAGGTTCAGAGCAAGGGAAGTTAAGTAGGAGGGAAACGTCACAAGATTGACAAAGAACAGTCTGATGGAATACATCCCCATGATAGGAGGAGAAAATTGAAGAGGAAATACAATCAACCATCAATGTGGAGTTCATAATTATTAAACAGCAAAATAAACACTAGAAATGTATGGAATTATAAACAATAATGGAACAACATGGAAGAAAAATAAGATAGAAATTGAATAAATCAAAATTGAACAATACACCAGTTTAAACAGCAGTAATGCTTTACCCCAAGAAAATAATGTGTTAGTGTTTTGTACCAAATAAAACTCTCAAAACATTAGCCATCATTAATGAGTCTCTCTAATAAATCATTTCCGCAACTAAGGTATATGAAACAAGTTCATTCAGTTATATTTATAGATGGAGTTTTTTGTGGATATGATACGCTTGAAGCATCTATATATGTTTTACACTCATACTGACACCGACCATTTTGAACATTTTGAAGCACGGACAGAGTTTAAAATGATAATTGCCCTAGTAAATGGAGAATCAGAGAGCAATTGGATGGCGACTGTAATGGTATCAACCTCCATTCTCATACTGGTAACAGTTGTGTCCACTCTGTTAAATATATATAAAATTGAACATTCAACAGTTGCTGAAGTAAGACTAGCTAAAGGTTAGTCTGTAGGAGACTGTTTTTCCTAAATTCACAACCCTGGAATAGCTACAAGTTACAATAACAAAACATTACTATATATATATATATATATATATATATATATATATATATATATAATATATGATTGGTTAAGTTGAAAGACAGATACAGAACAAAATGTATCAAATAAGACATACTCTAAAGGAAATGATGGAAATATCTGTTTGAGGCTTATTCCTATGTGTGTGATTACATGATCCATTTCATCAGAACTGGCTTCAGGGTACAAAGTTATATGGTTTTCCATCAATTATTAAGGTCAGCTGAAACATATGACAATAATCAATAACAATTTTATGCAGAATATATAAAAGAAAGTGAAAACTGTCAACCTTCGACATCAATAGAAAAATTCAAATTTGTTAGCAGGAATAGGTTGTGAATGATTTGTTTGTTTGTTTCGTTCGTTCTTCTCAACCATTTTGATCATTCTCATTGTTATATATAAACAGCCTTTGCCAAGAACGGTTAGAATGTTGTGCCCCCGTTAAGCCCCTACTAGTGTAGGAGGTGCACATCCAAAACCAAAGTTTTCAGCCTTCAGAAATGTTTGAGTCTGTCATGCTGGCAGTCAAACACTTTCCAGATATAGCGAGTACATTTATCTTGAATGATCCATTTATCGCAGTATATTTTGGCTTGGATTCACACCAAAGAGCCTTTTGTACTTTGCAAACTTTTCTGACTGAGTGTGGTGTTCCTTTTGCATCGTATGATTAACACTCTTTAATTATATTTACTATTTTGCTAATTTTCTGACTGGATGTGGTCGCTCCGAGTTATATACTTAAATTCAGCAGATAATCTTGTCCGATCTGAGGTTGGAGTGGTTGTGAATGATAAACTTTTAAAAGTTTGAGGGGGGTAATTTATGTCATGAATTATCTAGTCTCAAGTGCAGAGACATCTCAGACTTCCTGGCTGAAATTGAGTGCCTGGTTCACAGTTTTAAGGAAGACAGGTTAGTAAAATTCAGCTTACACAAGAGACAAGTTTATGGATTGCATGCCTTTCATGATCAATAGAGCTATGTCAATGAGAATAGCATGTTTCTGGTAGGTTCAATCAATATGAACAGGTTGTGGGGAAGGAGATCAGACATATTGAGCAAATCTTTCCCCGAGTGTATGAGGTTTGGTTAGGACTAAATATCCACACACTGAGAAAAAAAATATTATTACAAGTACTGTAACTAAAACTAAAACCCACACCTAACCAGAATCCTTAGCAGTTCTTGCAGCAGAGACTTATGACACAACCTGATCAAAAGAAGATGAGTCTAAAGAGGTCTGCAGCTGAACAAAAAACAAAACAGCCTAAAATATAAATTGTTCTCTACATTCCACAGGAAATCAGAAAATTTTGTATTTGTTTTCAAATTTGTAGACGCATGGTTCTTGAAATATGAAGCAGAGGATGACTAAGACGAACGTGGCAGCAGAACATCAAAGAAACCTTGAACATGTCTCTAGAAGAGGCCGGAGAACTTGCAAGAGAAAGAGAGCTTTTCAGGCAGGCTGTGATGAATGTGACATTTCGCAAGGGACATGCTACTACTTGAGATGATATAACATCATTTTTATTAGAACTCCAATGAATGAATGAATATATATATGTTCCTATTTTTTTTATGTACCTTGCATCTTTCCACTGTGTTTCTGTCACACTTAATATTTGCATAATATTTGTTTATAGCATTTAGTTTTCTGTCTTTAACTCCTAGCACAAAATCTGTACCTGAGAAGAAAAGATGGCCAGTGTGATGTCGACCACATAACCCATCAAGACAATTATGGGATAACACCGCACCATATCCTCTATATCCTTCATAGTCATAGTATGAAAAAGAGTTCTTTTATTTCATTTACTTTATCAAATGTGTACAGTGTATGTTCCTATCTTTAGATATCTTCTAGTTGTTAGATAAAGGGGACTCACTTTGCATTGTTGCTATATAAATTAGGACACAATCTGAAATAAAATGTATATATTTAACTAAAGAGAAAACACTGCATCTTCTTCTTCTTCTTTATTGTCACACGAGTATTGAGGTTGTTGCCCAGTGTCGTGGTTTTCTGGGTTTTTTTCTTGCGCTTCTTTAATGGCTTAAGTGATAGTTATTTTTGCTTTTTGACATGATCTAACTATTTTTTTCGAGGTCTTCCTCTCATCTTCTTTCCAGATGTTCTGTTGTAGAAGACTATACAGTGGAATTTAGTTGCATTCTTATTAAGTGTCGAACTACTTCATTCTTTGTTTCTCAATGTAATTCAAGCAAGGTTCTATCCCAACTTTCTTTCTTATACTGATGTTGGTGACTGTCTTTTCTGGTGTTGGTGGTAACTTTTTGTAGGCAAAGCATTTCCCATGTAGTAATTTTGAGACTATTCATAACTACTCCATTGAAAAACCATGGATTTGGACTCTGTTGAATGAACAAAGTAAGATGCATAAAGGAAAATGAAATGGCGAGTAAACTGAATCATCTGTTGTCTTAGCTGTGTCAGGTGGTATGTTTGAGGCTTTACATTAATGGGTGTAAAAAGGCTGAAATGCTGAGTTTTTTAGCTGCAAAAATTTTGGCTTTTTTATGCAACTTCTACTCTAGCCTCTATCTCTCTGTCTAGTCTTCCCTCTTCTGTGAATATGCTTCCTAAGTATTTCAATTCTTGCACTTGATTGATTGTAGTGCCGTTGACATAAATGTTTCGTTTATTATGTTTTCTTCCCATATTCATTATTTCTGTTTTAGTGTTATTGATTTTCATGTCATGATTTATACAATTTTGGTTCAAGGTGTCAATATGTTGTTGTAGATCTTGTTCATTTTGGTGTAACAGGCACTGATCATCTGCAAAAAGCAGTTCATTTATTTCATCATTATCTGAATTTGACTTCTTGAGTTATTTTATCGATCTATATGATTATGTGAATATTTCATTTTCCTTTTTTCATATGATAAAGAGTAGTGGTGAGAAGCTACATCCTTGTCTGACACCTGATTTAATGGAGAACCAGTAGACCATCCTTTTGTTGTTCTTACTGTGCTATGTAACCACATCAAAGTGGTTTAATTGCTACAAATATATATACAGCATAAATGTGATACTGAAAGAAAGAAATGAAAAACTGTCTATGTTTAAATGTTCCATACAAGAAATGAACATACAATTCAGTCTGATACAATGACCTGTAAATACTTACATATTTAAACTATTATTACCTGGTTTTGTTTCTTGCTTTCAATTGCTTGGATGTCCAGGAAGTGAAAACTATTCTCCAGCTAACAGAAAAATTAGATATAGATTACAGATACAGTAGATAACAATGTCAAATAGAGAACAGAAATTATGCAGTCAAGATCAGAAAGTCTCCTCATCTTCTGCTGTGCACACTATCAGCCATTAATATGAATATATTCAAAGAAAGTAGTCATCAGCCTAAGGTTATTAGCATTTTGAAAAGCTCGTCCCAAAATGATGACTCTTTCTCATAACTTGAACCCTTTTGCAACAATTGCTCAGCAGTTATTTTCGCTGCAGCAGCCACACACAAGAGCTCATAGCATAGTGGCTAGTGCATTTGCTTCGCAGGCACATAGTTTCAGGATCAAATTCAGTAATGTGTGGCTTTCTTTTCTTGAACTTGCAAGCACTACAAAACTAGTTTTGCTTAAATTTGTGCTGCAAGAACACCTATATTAAATAAATAACACTAAGAAGACCGTTATTAAATTCCAGACTTACACAAATTAAGCAAGGACTATTAAATGATTCCAAAGCATTACTCCTCCAACAATTACTATGAAAATGATATACTTGAAAAGTATATTTAAAAAAAAAATTGTTGATCAACCTTTCAATAAGCATTCAAACATCAAAGACTGAGTGAGACGATATAAAAAAAAAAAAGAGAAGAGTCAATGAGAAGTAGCCATTTCAAGAATTTGTGTTCAGAAAGAAATATGAAACACCAGTATGAGAAACGAGTATATATTACTGAGTTTCCAACAACGAGTTTTAGACATATTTGACAACTTAATTTAAGTCAGTGATGATCAAATTTGTAGTTTATTTTGTGTATGCCATATTTGTTAACTACATGAGAGTAGATTCATTAAACTGTAGATCTTGTGTCATAATGAAGCAACTGTGATTGAGAATCATGAGCAATAAACTATCATGAAAAAAAAGCAAATAGTATGACAAGGTTGCTGCAGCAGGTTGAGAAGGTAGAAACAGATGGAATTCATTTTAATCGAAGTTCTAATATATGTTGTGCTTTTACACCTATCAGCGAAGTCGAGAGAGGATACTTGACACTTGGGCAACTTGGCTTCTCCATAAAAATTGCCAGTCATGTGCAGTGGAGAGGTCACTTCATGGTCGACTTTGTCAACCAAACTAACATGGAAGACAACAGTGACGAGTTATAAGTCCAGCAAAGCAGGCACACCCTGCTGAGCCAGTGACATCTGAGATGGTTGGGACATGTGTGCTGCATGAGAGATGGTAGAATCCCAATGGTTCTCCTAGACATTCAGCTGGTACTAGACAGCATGGGCACCCATTACTACATTTCAATGATACCTGCAAGCATGATCTAACATCATGTGGCATAGACAAAGGTAATTGGGAGCGGTTGGTCAGAGAAAGGCAGACTTGGTGGGCGGTAGAAAGGTATGGCTCAAAAATAGGAAAAACAAAATGCCATCGCATATAGAGACAAAAGAGAGTACAGAAGGCAGAGATACCATCTTCTACATCAGCTCCAGTCCCCATTTTCAGCTGCAGAAACTGCTGTGACAAGGATTGCCACTCCAGCCACAACAGATGATGTGACAGCACAGAACACACTCTGTGATGCAAACGCTATTGCCTCCTGTACAAGAACATTTTAAGCCCGCATTGGGTTCACTAGTAATCTGCAAACACACAGACAAACATAACGCAACTACCTTCCCTTGAATGAAAATTGTGGTCATCATCACCCGTGATGAGTATCAACCTGACTGAAACAAAGAGGCTGATGATGATATATGGTTGAACCTGAATTTGATCATAAAGCAATCTCTACTTGAAGACTTGTGATGTCATTGTTATGATGTTTAGTTTACCCTGTTCTGGGACCTTGAATTAGAAGAACTGTTAAAACAAAACTTCTAGCACAATCTGTTATTATTTAATGCGCTACTCACTTTTGAAGGCACCTTTGCTGTGAGCAGAAACACTCTGCAGGGAGATAAAGCCTGAAATGTACAGTGATAAATTATCATACAACATGGCTATGATAAGTAATCATTACATTTATCTGAAAACATATGTCTACACCACCAATACTATAATCACAGCAAATTAATTAACTTGGACTATTTCAACAACTAAACATCATTTTTAATTCATTACTGTCATTACAGCACTTTTTCCCATTTCTAAGTGTATGCTGGGATATTGTATGGGGCAGAGAAATTAGGCGACTTGCCCAAAACCATCACCCAGTGTGTACAAGTTATCAGTTTTATTTCTTCCCGACAGAAAAAAACTTTTGACCTTACGAGAGGTCAAACACAGGACATTTCAATCAGGAAACACCATGTTAAACTATTCGGCTACCTACTTTTCCTTGTTTAATTGACTTATCTCTCTCTCTCGATTGTTTTTTTTTGCCATTTTTATTGTGATATATAAACAGACTTGGCCAAGAACGTTTTTTTACGCCACATCATTCAGCGCCATTTGCAGCTTTGGTGCTTATCCTTCGGCAATGTAACCGGTTTCAGCCAGCGTTTACTGGGTTCGCTCTCCGTCAGCCTTTGGCTGTCCCCAGCCTACCCGCAAGGCAGCAGGTTGTTTAATTGACTTATCAAAAAACTTCAATGACATGATTGACAGATGAGCTATATAAGATAGTTCTAACACAAAAGTGATGATGCTCGTCCATCACAGGTGATGATGACCACACAAATTTTCATCCAAGGGAATGTAGTTGCATTATGTTTGTCTGTGTGTACGTAGATGACTAGTGACGAATTGAGGACTAACACAAAAGTACAGAAACAATGAATACCAACCAAAACTTTGGTTTCCATTCTATCAGCTCTGATCTCCAGCTTGACTAGCCGCTTGATGGATACTTTCACATGTTTGTCTAGCAGATCCCTGATACTTTCTGTTAGAATAAATTTAAAATATATTTGAATCATGTCTTTACTAAATAAATGAAACTAACATTACACATTGATTATTTGATTGATTAGGTGCCATCTCCACATTGAATGTCAATTATATGTATCTCCAACACTTCCTATTCCTTGCCATAGCATTCTGTTAATTTTGTCTTTTTCCTATCTCTTAGAAATGACTCCTCTTTCAAATTATCTCACTGATTGTCTTCCCCTTTCTCATTTCATTGGCACAATTAAAAACCCTTCCTTTCCCGGGTCTGTCATGGCTATTTGAGCCTCAAATGTTTCATCACTTTCCTTTTTTATGTATTTCTTTCAATATTGGATGGTGAGACAAAAATGGGTGGAAATATTGGTACAGACAGGGATTAGAGAGATCACCTTCAATTTTATCCCCGGGCATGCAGAAGTAAGGGGTAATGAGCGAGCTGATAGATTGGCTGGTACAGCTACGATATCAGAAGGCAGACCGAAATGACATTCTTAATGCATTGAGAGAGTCTTTCCGAACAGAGGGGTTTCAGAGTTATGAATCCCAGTCACTGACCAGATTGAGAGAAATGGGTGTCGATATTGGTACATAATAAACAGATGTATAAAGATTAATTTATCAATATCAAACTGGCATATTGGGTCACTGGATTTGTTGAAAGGGGGAATGTTGCTCTATGGACATGTCCTCATGTAACTGGTAAATAATCCAAAATATTTAATTTGTCTGTTTAATCTCCTTCAACAAATTCCTCTTTGTTTCTAATTTTTCCAGAACCTTTTCATTTGTTTGTTTCTATGTCCCTGAAATAAAAGGGTTTAAAGCCGAAGGATTGACTTCATTGCACCGGGTTTTACCCCATACGGCTCGATTCCTCTCCGCAGAACTGGCACGCCACCTGCCGAGAGTATTGCACAAAGCACAACTCCGTAGCTCCAGCAACAATCCTAGGGGTCTCTGGAAAAACTGCACTTGTGAACAGAATGGCGCTGTCCAGACTCGAACCCACAACCTTCGACTCACAAGGCAAAGGGCTTAACCACTTAGCCACAGAGACCCTCGTCCCTGAAATAAGCTCAACTCTTCAATAACTCCACATCTGAAATGCTGCATTTTTAACACTGTGCATACAATTCTAAAACTGAGAATATTGTACCTTTTTTTGCCTTAGTCGAAAGTCGTGGGTTCAATCCGGACCGCCTTCTGTTCGATGCAGTTTTCAGAGACCCTAGGATTGTTGCTAGAGCTACGGAGTTCGTGCTTTGTGCAATACTCTCGCAGGTGGCGGCCATTTCTGCGGAGAGGACTGAGCATATGGGTAAACCCGTGCAATGAAGTCAATCCTTGGCTTTAAAACCTTTATTGTACCTTTTTTTTTAATAATCTGGTTTTATATTTTTTTTATTTTTGTGATGATGGTGATGATGGGGAAGGAAATGATGGGGGATATTAGGGTATATTAACTAATGCAACTATCTAGCACCCATGTGCTGAAACTAGTTTCTGAAGGCAGATAGATACAAGAATACGTTCTATCATTTGTTGTACTGCATCATAAATACATTTTTCTGTAAAGGCTATATTATTATATATATTATATACTCCACTCGTACCGTTAGAAGTTACATAGGGTTTGCAAACAATTTCTTCATATCGTTCTATCCTGGGCAACTTGTTCTAGCTCCTCTATGGAGTTATTCATTATTTCTCACCTCTCTCAGTAATGTTCAGTTAAGGGTTTCTCTAGGGCATCTTATCTTTTCTTTCTTTAACCTTTTGCTTCCCACTTTAATGCCAACTTTGTGGTTCTTGCTCATTTCTTCTCAAAGTATGACCAACATATCTCCATCTTCTCTTTCTTATAACAGTGTAAAGGACATATATCTATTAAATAATATTGGTCTCTAATATCGGCTAGTCATGATCCTCAATCAAGATATTTAAAGATCTGTTGAAGAGGTCTAGGCTGACAAAAATCAATTTTATTTTTGTGCCAGGTCATGCTAGTGTAAGGTGAAATGATTGTGCCAATAAGATTGCAGGTATAGCTGTTGTAAAAAGTGGGCGAGCAATGGACCAGGCTGATATTATTAATTCCCTAAGGAAGAGAGGCTGTGTGAATGATTCAAGTAATAGTGGTGAATCTACAACACTAACCAGACTGCAAGAATACCAAGTCAAATGTGGTGTAGCTAGACAAGAACACTATACTGGAAGTAAAAGAAGAATAGCAAACCAACAAAGAACCGGTGTCGTTAGTTGTCACACTCTTAAAGACATACTGAGGAGGAGATCAGAGTACTTATGGAATAATTTGTTCGATGTGCAGTGATGATGATCCGACGACTAAACTAAACCAAACTGATGATGGTACTTACATGCGACCCCAATAAATGCTAGTAAGTAAAACTTATGGCAGCAACAAATTATACTATCATCTTCCTCTTGTCTGCTTCTCCACTATCCTTCCTTCTAATAAGATTTTCACAATATTCACATATGGGTGAGCACAAATTTTAACCTTCCTATATCCAAATATATGTATCACCATCCCACACAATTTTCGACACTCAGTAGTTTGAGTACTTGTATAGGGAATTTTTGCTCTCATCTTGTGGGCCTTTATGTTTTGGTTGAGCCTTTCTTATCTGGATATTTGTAGCACAGTTGTATAGTGCTTTACACTTTGACATTTCTACTAAGTCATTTACATATACTTGTATTTCAGGTCAAACCTTCCTTTTAACTTTTCTTCTTTCAGCTGGTTATTTATCATCTCTTCTTTTTACTAGCCTATCTCTCCTTCCTCAATCATGATCCCATTTCACGCCTGTGTGGTGCCGGGGCCTGCAAGGGACGCAAAGAATAGCACCACTGCAACCTACGATGCATGTCGTAAGAGGTGACTGATGTAGGCCCTAGGGATGCTACCTAGTAAATAAAAAGCAGCGCTGAAATCGGATGTGCTGGTCTACTTGTAGGCGCATAACTGGCACAATGTATAATCGCTCTTAGGCTCAGATCACATACAAAGTGGTTGACAAGTGGTCGATATGGAACATTCGAAGAAGAAGATCCCATTTCCATTTGCTGATGATAGAGCATTATCACTAGAACTCCTGCAGTGTTACTTATTAGTTTAATTCTCAGTTAGCATTCATATCAGTTCATCTCAGTTCTCCTGAATGGCATCCTCGCACATTGCACAAGTTCATATGTGCTCAATCCCTCAAAGCAAAAGTCATCTTTCAAAGTTTCTTAGCTCCCTGTGGCCAAGTTATGTTGATATGCACATCTTCTCTCTCAGCCAGCAGAGAGCATATGTGTGCTTGTCCATGCATAACCCACATTTCAATCAGGCAGTTTAAAGTCTCTGATTCTGATTTTACATATGAGGGATAGAGGGCATTTATGATGTCCGTCTTGTTTCTTGCAATGGGTGCCAATTACGCTTGTATTTTTTGCTCTTCCATCTCCCTTCATCTTTGCATATTCAGAAATGTAAAGTCAATATAGTTTATTGAGACTGGACAAATGAAAGCTGTTTGTCTATTCAGTGTGAAGTTTGTATCGATCGGCTTAAACATAATCAGACTGTTACTATCATTTTATGTTTCTTTTTGTTCAGTCAGCCATGAAATCGTCCTAAAGACAGCAGCTATCACCACTTTCAATGCTGGTGAATTTAATGTACAGCTTTCCCCCCGCACTGTCCTTTCTTTCATCTGCGTCAAATAAGCCCATTCCAATCGCACTCCCTGACTCAGCAAACCACCTGTATAAATTAAGTCACATGGGCAAGCATAGCTATTAATTACGTTCCTTATATCTGCATCTGTAGTCACTTCCAACAGTACTTTCCCAAGGTGACTACCACCTCCAAATGTTCATGCAACTTCACTGGAGTGTCAAAATAAGTGGATTGTAATTATAAATTTGCAGTCTACGTGAGGAAGTAAATGCATATTATTATTTTGTTCCCCGTTTTAATTTAATTTTTTGTTCCAACTCAGTTTAAGCTTTTAAAATTAAAAAAATGTATGTATAAACATAAAAAAACCAAATTGATTCTTATTACCCATCCCTTTTTTTACATTTGGATACTAAACTAGACAATATTACTCCTCCATTATATTATAAACAGGAACTATTGACCATATACAAATGTTACTATTTACTATACTATAATTTCCCCCCTGCAGTTTCCACAGTAGTGAAGAATAGAACCACTGTCTCCTCTCGCATTACATGTCGCAAAAGGCGTTTAGAAGGGTTTAATTGAGGGGTCGGCGACTCAGGGATAGAAACAGCAGCTATAGAATCAGGAATAGAAAATACTCAAAACTGTTTATGATGATCTAGATGTCATAGTTAAAGGCACAAGACTGAATGTTGTTTATGTCTTATGTAAACTTGGGCACGATGAGGGTTGATGGTGATTCTATAATTTACATAAAATATGGAAACCGAAATGGTTGTGGCAGACGATAAACTCTACAACTCTACAGCACAGAATAAGTTAATAACCCTTACTCTTACTTATACCACTTATTCACTTATTATTGCAATAAAGAGTTCGTTAATAAACTGACTCAATAGATTAAGATAAGTGAGTGACTACTAATTTAGTCAGTGGGACTCATTAGATTAGTCTCATTTACTTAATCGTTACAAACAACTCATTCATTCATATAATGATAATCTTAGTTTCTGTCACTGTCTAGTAGCAGTAACTGTAGAGTGACTCACTTCTTGGTTGGAAAGTAATGGTGAGTGGATATTAACACTAATTAAATAATGAAAATAACTTACCTTGTATGTCCCGCGGTATATTACTAACCGCAGCCATGACAATAAATACGAACAATGACCGTAAAATGATGTCGCAAAAGTTGTAAATTACAGAACACCTACTACTATGTACTAAGTAGCAGGGGCTATCAAATCAAAACAACACAGTAGCCTCCCACTATTTGTAACTCGCCATCTTGTAATAAACGTCACTTCTTCCGTGTTGGTGGTAACCTTGACATTACTTTATTTGGACGCGGAAATAAGATTCAGCTCAGTATTGTCACCATCATTATAAATAGATACTGATAATTTAGGCTGCGATATACCGTTCCCTGTACCATACACGCACAAAAATAAAACTATTAATACACATTGCTGTGTCTGTGACAAGAGTGCGTGCTACTAGTAAACATCAAAACAGTATTGGTTGATACATCTAGCTGAAAGTTTGGTGCACTGTTTATTAACAGTTGGTGGGGAGAGACAAGTAGAATAACAATCAGTCCCGTAACTTCGTCGATGGGCGTGACATATGACCGAATATCAGCTATCATTCCTGTCGGTTTTGCACAAGGGTCTAGTTTTTATGTATGCATTGACATTTTTGTCTCATAATATCCTACCATAGTTTCTGGAACTATATTTTCCTATGCGTTATCAAGACAGTGTCGTCAACATTTCTTGATCTCAAAGGTTGCTGCTGGAGAGGAAAAGATTCGGCGATAATACACATTCTTGTCTAACTTTCAATTTGCCTCCAGGGCTCTGGCATGGGTGGCTGAGCAACAGGTAACCCATACGATTATCATATCAGACTCGATGAATATGCTTCAAAGGATTGAATCTGGAAGTATGGGCGTGGAATGGGTGGACATCATTCAGAGATTACATCTCAAGAAAATGACTTTGCTACACATGCTGGAGTTCAAGGTAACAATGCCCCAACTCAAGCGAGCATAAGCATGAACAGAGCCGATATCATCAATGCAGTGCACATGTGACATGAGCGAGTTTCGTACACTGAAAAGTGTTCGAGAATTAGGCATTAAGTTTGGACATGCCAGATAATGTCGTCTTCGTGGTATAGAGAGAAGAAATACTAATCAGCTTCTCATAGGTACGGTGAGCAAATGTACATTGGGATGGCTGCTGCAGCGGAGCACGGAAGACAAATGGGAATGTCCAATGAGCCATGACGTCGATCGCATAACATAACTTTCAATTTGATCTGCTGGAAAGTTCCCGTCTGTTTGTCTACTCGTGCGGCTACTGTTTGTTGCCAACAGATATTCTGAATCATTCTTAGATCTTTGCTGTAAATATTTCAGATCTCTACCATTGTGTATGACCATAATGACTTGCTTGTCGAGCGCACTGCACTGGTGTAATGTAATTATGTCAACTCATCATGTCAATGTTGTATCTTATTGCAACAACTCATCAGGTCGGTTTAAAAAAAAAATTATATCAGCTCATCCCGAACGTTGTCAACTCATGACCTAAAAATTGTTTCTCATTATGTCAGCTTCTCACCTTAGCTTTCTCCCATTTTATGCCAACTCATCACGTCTATTTCGTTTCTTGTTGTGCCAGTTTATCACGTCAGCTTTCTTTTTCATTATATCCTTTGCTTCTGTCAGTTTTCTTTATCACTGCTAGCTTTTCACGTCAACTGTGTTGTCGTCTCACAAAAGTCGAAAAGTTTATTCAAAATTAGTCTTATCAAATGAAATTTACAAAATCAGCTTCGAATAAATTTCTCTTACAAAAATAATATAATGATAAATCACGTGAAAAAGAGCGAACAGTACTATGTCTTGTCCAATTCTTACTTACAAATTTCCTCCAACCAGATCTGTCTCGAGCAGACATATGCTTAGTTAATTCCAGCGGGGCTCTGTGGCTAAGTGTTAAGCCCTCTGCCTTGTGAGTCGAAGGTCGTGGGTTCGAGTCCGGACCGCGCCCTTCTGTTCACGAGTGCAGTTTTTTCAAGAGACCCCTAGGATTGTTGCTGAAGCTAAGGAGTTCGTGCTTTATACTCTCGGCAGGTGGCGTGCCATTTCTACGGAGAAGGACCGAGCCGTATGGGGTAAAACCCGGTGCAATGAAGTCAATCCTTTGCATTTTAAACCCTTAAAAACCCTTCTCTTTCTCTATCTACAGTTCGTCTCAATGTTTCTCTAGATTGCCATCTGCCTCACGGATTCCATTTCTAAACCACATGTGTGCATCTGGTCTTCTGCGTTCTTAATATATGTCCCAACCACTTCCACCTCCAACGTTTTATTTCCTCGTTGACATTGTTGATGCATGTGCGTCGGGTGATCTCAGTATGTGGTATTCTCTGATCCCAACGAATTCGAAGAATTCTTCTGAGACATCTTTCCTCAAAGCCTCTGATGCGACTGTCTGTCTTTGTACTTGTTTTCCATGTCTCTGATCCATACAGTAAGACTTTTATTATTATTTATTTTTAAACCTACAGATTTGGCCAATCGCCTTACTGTGTTTGTTTTCTCCGTAGCCTCCGGTAACCGTTATGATCAACAAATAAACATGGTACAGGTATTAAGAGCTTCCGAAAAACAAATAGACAAACACGGGACTCGAACCACTTACCCCAGTCCTTACGACACCAATCGCCTAGCCTAGCAATACGAGCATTTTTACGAACACAACCAATGAGCCATTCTAAAAAATGACTCACGGGGAGTGTCTTTCTCAAACGCTCGTTATTTAACTAGACACAGAACAATCAGGTATGGTTCGTTCCAACAATGTCTGCACAAACACATGCTAAAAGCTTATTGTGCTTGTATATATTTGAGACGAGACAATATCATACATACACACATGTATACACATATAACAAACATGCATACATCATTCAAAGTAGCTTCAAATTTATTATAAGATGAGCACACGGAGTTTTTAAGAACCCCAGAGGAAGCAGGAAGTAACGAATATTGCTCCTCCGGTAACCATACGGCCAGCGGCCTCAGGAACAAATTCTAGGAAATAAGACCACAACCTTTGTGTCCTCTTTAATGTGTGTGCCAACAGTACTATGTCGTCCGCAAAGTCAGTGTTTTCAAGCCTTTTGGTTAGTCTTCAATTCTTACATACACATGCAAACAAAAACATGCATAAATGCGAACATACAAACGAACATACAACATCAGCTGTTTACAACTCGTGAACAGTTTTAAGTCCAAGTTTAGAGAACGAAATGCAAACGTGATGGACATTGGTTCATGGGTCAGTAATAGATTTAATAAAGTCGCTCAATAATATATTTCACGTTTGCAATTAGCAGTCATAGTCACGCCGTCCTACTGCTCCATTTCACAGTTACAGCTATTTTAGTGTGTTTCTCTATGATTTTAATTTCAGTGTTTTGTGTTTTCGTCATCAAAATATAACATATGTTCATTTCAATCGTCTACATCCGATGTAAAAACTTTAGGCTGGTAGGAATTTACGTTATTGTATCCCCAACAGACATTTAAAGGCGAACAGTTGCCTACAGCGAATAAAAAAAAACATGGCAGTCTGAATGAAATTGTTGTCGTTAAATTAATGTTTTATTTAGATTAACTTCTTCTTCAGCGATCTCTGGTCATGCGCTTAATTTACTGTGGACCACAAACTGGGCAGGCAGCTTCAGGTCTGTTAGGTTTCCCAAAGCTTAGTTTTCAGGTCGACTGGGTGTGGCCACATGTTGCTTCTCAGCTCAGCCAGGAGAGGACAGTCTTGCAGGATATGCTCTGGTGTCTGTTCCGCATGCTGACACTGGCAGAGGGTTGTTTGACTTACTCCTAGTCTATGTAAGTGTTTGTTGAGTCTGCAGTGTCCGGTTAGTAGTCGAAATATAATGACCTGGTCTGTTCTGCTTAGGTCTTGAGGGAGTCTTTTCCATTATCATATCCAGTGTTTGTTTTCCAGTCTACTGTAGATTTTCTATGTATGAGGGTTTTGACCTCTTGAAAAGACAGGGGTTGGTAAATTTGCTCTTTGGCACTGTCCTCCTTAGCTAAGACATCGTCACTCTCATTGCCTGCAATGCCACAGTGAGATGGAATCCACTGCAAGTGTATTTCTGTCTTTTCTGAGAGCTGAGCAAGTTATCTTTTTAGGTTTTGTACTGTGCTGTCAGCAGATTTAGCCTCCAGGGCTTGTATAGCTGACAGTGAGTCTGTAAGAAATACCATCTTGCCTGCAGGTGCTTGCAGCTTATTCGTGTGCTGTGCTACCATCAGAAGGGCTAAGAGTTCTGCTTTGTAGTTGGAACATATTCTTCCAGTAGGGACCGATAGAGACACAGTAGTAGCATCTGGGTGCCTAATGTACACTCCTGCTCCACCATTCATGGTTGCCTCCATTGCCGATCCATCTGTGTAAATTATTATTCAGCTGTCTTCTGGAAACATGTAATGGAGATGTTCCATTGTAGTTGCTTTCTTCACTAGATTAGTCTCGGCATCTTTGCTTAACAATTTAGGGATAGAGGTTGAGAAGTTTAGTGCTACTGAGTCTGGTTCCCACCCAATGATCAAAAAGTAATTCTTCTGGTATGGAGTTATGATTTAGTAGTTCCAAGTATAACTTTCCTATTTCTTTTGCTTTGTGGTTTAGACTTGTACGCTTTAGTCTATTTTTTTCCTAGCCGTCATTTTTTTCATGCAGAGAATGATCAGGCATCCTTTTGATCCTTTCAGTCTGTAGAATCACTTTTTCACTTCTTCTGTCTTCTAATTGCTGGATGTTGACTGCCTTTTCTACAATTGGTGTAGATTTGATGGCTCCCAAAATAGTGCTGTGGATTCGATCGTACAGAAATTTGAGCCATTGGGGAGTAAAATTTCTCCGAAGTGGTCTTAAGAATACATTTTCAACTATGCAAAATTTACTACATCTGTGTTCATATTACTAGGCATGCTATGTGGGTATGTCATCAGATCATAGTCAGGACCAAGAGCCCAGTCTTCAAGTTTAGGTAACAGTCTTATGCTCTCGCTGTTTTCTTCCGCTCGCTAATTGTCGGTTATAGGAGCAACACTATGTTCATATAACATGTCCACATCTTTCCTTTAGTTTCTGCCAACTCATCTGCATTCTCGTCTCCAGGAAGATCAGACATATAATGCTGGACAAGTTTTACTATTGCAATTTAATATTCATTTTTATTTCTTCGACGAGCTTGTCTTGTTTGAAACATGTGAGAGCAAACCTTGCATTTAGAGCGACGATTTTATCGTGTGGTGTTAGGACTATGGTTAGTGCTGGGACTGAGGTAGGTGTTGGGCTACGGATGGGTTTAGAGTAAATGGAATAATTATTTAAGTCAAGAATAAAGAATACCTTTCCCAATGCAACAATTGTAGAAACTATAATTCACCCTGCTATCTGATCATCGGAAGGTGCTGTGAAGGGTAATATGTAACAAAATGAAGAGACTACTAGACGTACCTGAAGAAAAAGCAGAATTTAGACATGGCAGAAGCTGAGGTGACAATTTCTTTACTCTGAGGAAGTAATATCACAGAGCAAACTTTGGAATGGAATGATATATTATACATAGGCTTCCTGGATGATTTGGAAAAGGCCTTTGACCCTTTACTTAGAATGACAATCTGGAAGATTTTGCAGTATATGGCCTACAAACTAAAGTAATCAATGTATAGACTATGGTGTTTATAAACAGGGCAGGGCGGTATATTTTCTCAGTATGATGCAAGTCTTCGAAATGTCGTCCCTTGAATGTTTTTTCTTTAAATAACCTTCGATTGTGATTTTTTTTTTAAACTGCACAAAATGTACGTCTACTACTTTTATTTTGAAAATATAAACTACTTATATAAATAATGATATCGACAACAATAATCTACTACAGTTTTACCCTTCTAACTTTAACTTTAGCAAATTATGGGTGTGCAGCCTAGAGTGGCACCCAATATAGATTCAATAAAAATTAATAACAGATTTCTAAGTTTTGTTTTGCTACTTAATTTTTTTTTTGCTTTAAGGGGCGGCGGGTAAAGGGGCGAGTTTAAGGGCCGGCGGGGAGAAGGTGCTGTTGCGGGGTGAAGGTTCGGCGGCGGAGTGAAGGGGCGGCGGGGATCAAACGTGGCGTGAAGGGGCAACGTGAAGGGGTGACGGTACGGTGTGAGGGGTGGTGTGGAGGGGCCAATGGGTAGAGGGTCGGCGTGCAGGGCGAAGGGGCGGCGTGAAGGGGCACAAGTTGCGAAGGGTGGTGCGAAGGGGAAGAGTGGCACACGAGGCGATGGGGCGACTTGAAGGGGACGGGAATGGACGAAGGGGCGGCGTGGAGGTGCGGCGTGAATGGGCGAAAGGGCGGCGTGAAGGGGTGACTGGGCGGCGGCCGGTTGAAAGGGGCGGGATGAGCCAACTCCGAATGGCCCACCTAACCTTTATTTTTGTGCCGTATCAAAGTATTACACCAGACAAAAGTCAAAATCAAACGTATTCATGTCTAAACATGATTTGATTTCTTCGGCAAAAATTTTAAAAAAGAAAGGAAATACACTATATGACCTCGTACCGAAAAGTTTGAAGACCTTTCCATTCGAGATTGATAAAAACGTGTACGTATACACATATTGTAAAGTTGGACTGCAGATAAGCTATGAAAAAACAAATATAATTAAGACACCTATGGCAAGTAACGCAGATATCACACTGGAATCTAAAATGATAAAAATAACAGAGCAGTTCACCTATTTGGGTAGCAATTTTGATTGCACAGGAAATGTTAAAAATAAATTATGATACGAATTGGCAAAGCAACATCAGCTTTTAAAAGTCTAAATAAAATATGGAACTGCAAGTTATATAGTAATAAAACTAAATTACGAATTTTCAATTCAAATGTTGTATCAGTCCTAATATATGCCATCGAGAGTTGGAAAAGGACTAAAGATATAGAAAGCAAGTTGAATGCATTTGAAAATAGATGTCTGCGAAAAATAATGAATATAAAATGGAATGAATTCAGGAGAAGTGATGCATCTGAGACATGTCTTGTCAACCACTAGTGACAACTGTTATAAGAAAGAGAAGATGGAGATATGTTGGACACACCTTGAGGAGAAATGATCAACGAATATCGCCCGAGTGGTTACCGGGTCCCAAATTTAAGGTGTGAAGAATAGAACCACTGTTACCTGCCACGCATGTCGTAAGAGGCGACTAAGGAAGTTTGGCTGAAATCGGATGCACATGTCCTAAACGTGTAGAAGTCTATGCGTTTAGGGGCCTACCAAACCAATGTGCAACGTATACACGTTCTTGGCAAAGATCAAACATATCACAAGAGTGATTAAAGTTGGTCGTAAAGAACGAACGCAAAGAAGATCAACGAATATCAAAGCAGGCATTGAAGTGGGATGCAAAGGTTCAAGAAAGAAAGGTCGACCTAAGGAGACCCTGAAACTAACTTTGCTGAGAGAGGCAAGAAATCTCGGTCTCAGTTCCATGGATGAGATTGAGCGAGTTGCCCAGGATAGAGCGGTATGGAGAAGTTATTTGCAGGTCCTATGTAATGTATAACGGTACGAGAGGAATTATTATTATTATTATAGACATATTGGTACATATAAGTATGTTTTATTTACGGGGGTTGGCGGGCGGTGTGCTTGAAGTATTAATTGTTCAATCAATTTTTTTTAACAGCACCGTTGTATATTTTAAAATGTCCCTCATACTTTAATTAGCTCATAACTTTCTATTCAAATTTTCTTGTATGTTATTGCACACCTTAAGTTGATCGTCACTGTGATTTGTTTCCTTTCCAATATCTTGCACGCATGTTGATTGTTTCAATGTAATTTTTCGAAAATTGATTCATGTTTTTAACGAACTTATGAAAGTGCATTATTTTGGTTGTACTGTGTACAGAAGTCTGAGAAGTCGGCTTGCCGCTGTGCAACGTTCCGTTTGTATTAAACTATGCAACTCTATAGTTTATTATAGTATACTGTATATACACATGTTTACTGTGTAATTACATATGTTTGATAAAGCAAATAGTGAGCATTAGGGTGGAGGACGAAAGTAGTCAGATTAATTATTTAAACTTAAAGTGTAAAGTCGGTGTACCCACCGGTTTTACTAGCCTACTAGGTTTACTAGTCAAGTAGGCTGTTGAGACGTGTCGTAAAGTAATGAGTACAGTACACACTACAGTCTGAGTGGTAGTGATTATTGAGGTAGTCTATTTGATGACTACGTTACTTTTTTAGTTACGAAAACATAAGAGGCAAGATAAAATAGTAGTGAGTAGTGTAACTCACGGGCGACACTCACACTGAATGACTCAATGCGCGTGTAGTCTAGCTAAGAGTGTAGACGTAAAGAATTGCTTAGTAGTTTATCCACTTTATAAAACTATTTATACTAAATAATACTATTCAACTCAGTCAACTAAACTACAGTCTCATCAGTCTGTACATCTACACTGAAACGACCTGGTATATAAAGTTGAATATGAAGAAATGAATCACAGCTGGAACACAACAGTTATTCAAGTCACTGTACAGTGACTGTTGTGTTCCAGCTGTGTTCATTTCTCCCTGTTCAACTCAACTTTTCTACACCAGGTCGTTTTGGGTCTTTCAGGGCCACCACTAATAATCTATATTCCCCCACTTTAATAACCTTAAATCTAAAGTAGTGCATTGTATATAAACTGGTATGTTTTCTTTATTACAAGATATTGAGTTCTTAAAGCTCTTTGTTTTCTTAATGATAATCATTTAAAAATATTACTGTTATATTTTACCTGGTTCTTTTTTTTTTTTTTCTTTTTTTCTTTCGTCCGCTTTCAACTCAGACGAGTTTCATCTCTGAAACTGATTTTTGCGTGAAAATCCGTTTTCCAATTTCTTACAATGGCAGCAGCGTGCACATTGTAAATTACTTTACACTGGCAGCCGTGTGCTCAATGTACTCGTAATTAGTATTCCCTCGCCATACAGGCAGATTTTCTCCGACTTCAGAGCTACTCACGTTATCGTCCTGAGTAAGACCAGGGGACTCGAACAAATGCCGGACAGTAGGTTCGAACCCGAGCTATGGCGCAGGCCTATCAACTTAGGCAGTCCCCTACCTGTCTAACTACGGCCATTTGAGTTTTGAACTGTAACACTTCAGCATTCAAACGACAACTACCTGATTAAGTGGGCCAGAAATCAGCTATTTGATATTTGATGACTGTAAAAAGGATATGCACGATTTTCATTAGGTTATACTAATAAAAAAAATATTTAAGTGCGATTTTCATTAGTTATAAATAAAGAAATATTTTAATGGTTTTCATTAGGTTATACTAATAAAAGATATTTTAATGCGATTTTCATTTAGGTTATACTAATAAAAAAAAAGAAATATTTTAATGCCTAAAGAACAAAAATGCAGGAAAAAGCTAAATAATTATTTTGATATCTAGTATTTAAATAATACTCATTGTGTGATTCATTCATACACACATAAATGTTTTGTCTTCATGTTGAGCATGTACTGAATTGTTTACATGATCATTCAGTAGAAACTTTCTTGCTTGCCTTCCTGAAATATATATATATATATATTTGTTTAGTATATACATTTTATAAATATATAGTGTCACCAGTAATAATACATACACTACGACTACTACAAGTTTCTTGTGTCCAGTTCATATACATATATATATGAACTAGATGTATTTATTTATTTGAGTGCTTAGATAGATCTCATGCATAATTTCCAATGTTACCCATTCAACAATGACTTTCTGTATTTTACAAGGTGATCCATTGTTTCTAAACGTACGTTAGACAAAGAACATTTCCATATTTTCCTACTGTGGGTAGGGCACTGTCTGTGCTCTGTTATTACCATGCTTGGGATTCCTTGGACAAAATTGCTGCTGGGTGCATTTGTAGGCTACTTGGCTTATACAATGTACACTATGTACAGTATATTTATGCCTCAGCCTTGCGTAGGGGGCCAACATTGCATCAAATCATATCTGGTTACGAAATCAAAACTTGGGGTAAGACTATTATCTGAAGTGTTCTAAGTAGTTTTTGACTGGATTAGCTAGCTGTTTGTGTTTTAAGTATAACTACTTTTAGAGTAAACAGTACTGCGAACGCCTAAACATACGCAAGAGTATGCTAAAAGCTGGGGTTGCAGACTTTAACAAAGCCCTCCAAAAAGCAGCCACTGAGTCCATCCCTCGAAGGTGCGAGACCAAACTACAGCCCATTCTGGACGGACGAATTAGAACAACTAGAAGTAGAACTAACGAAAGCAAGAGACATTGCAGAAATAGAAAGAACAACAGAAGCAAACATCAAACTTAAAGCCACCTCTGCAAGATACAAACGAACACTAAATGAAAATGCTAGAAACAGCTGGATAGAAAAACACAAAGCCTTAACCTAGACAGAGATGGAAATAAGTTGTGGAAACTAGCCAGGGCACTAAACCAAGAAAATAAATACAAGCACACAATCACCATCAAACAGAATGATGAACAGCTAAGCGGAAACAAGCTGCCAATATCCTTAGTGAGCACTTTACACAAGTAAATCATATAGATGTTCCTGAAGAAAGGGAGGAAACCATGATAGAAGAACTAATGGCTCATGACCTCATTCAAGGTCCCCGGAGGAGCACATGACAACTAAATTCACAATGCATGAATTAGAAAAAGCATTGCGCTCTCTAAAGAAAAGAAAATCACCAGGCAATGATGGGATAACTAATGAAATGTTAATAGAAATGGGACGACAAGCGAAAAAGAAGCTACTAGAAATTTGTAGCTGGAAAAGTGGTGTTATACCCAAAGAATGGAAGGAAGCTATACTGATACCGATAAAAAGACGGGAAGGATCCCACAGATCCTAGCAGTTATAGACCAATTAGCCTACTGAGCTGCGTAGGAAAATTGCTAGAGCGCATGATCAACACCAGACTAATGTGGCATCTGGAAGAAAAGTGCTACTACTCCCCAACAAGCAGGCTTCCGAAAACACAGATCTACAGAAGATCAAGTGACATACATCGCCCAGGAGATAGAGGATGCCTTTCAAGAGGGAAAACAAACGCTAACAGTATGGGTAGATCTGGAGAAGGCTTTTGATAAAGTGTGGAAGGCTGGCCTAAAAGTGAAGTTGCGCAGAAACCAAGTAGCAGGATGAATGTACAAATGGATATCACAGTATCTAGAAAAAAAAACTGCTAAAGTGCAAGTGCAAGAGTTCACCAGCAGGAAAACAACACTAGAACAAGGAGTTCCTCAGAGTGGAGTACTGTCGCCAACACTGTTCCTCATATACATCAATGCCATAACCGAGAACATACCCAGAAGGATCCACCACGCCCTGTATGCAGATGACCTGGCCCTGTGGACATCAGAGGAGCGCATTACCGCTGCAACAAGCAGAATACAACAGGCCCTCACATCCCTAGACCAATGGTCCAATACATGGCTGATCAAAGCCAATGAAAAGAAAATGACATATACGATTTTCTCCCTATCAACAAAGCCCCAAAGTCCAAAGCTCCTACTAAATAACCATATATTGCTCCCAGAGAAAACCCCACATACCTTGGAATCACCTTCAACCAGCGCATGACATGGAATGCTCAGATTGAAAAAACAAAACCCGAGCAAAATCCAGGATGGCAATCATGAAAAACTAGCTGGCACAACCTGGGGGGCAGATAACAGTGTTTTAGAGAAGCTTTATATGGGATATGTTGCCCGACACGGGACTATGGAATCTCTGCATGGGCAACTGTAGCCCAATCCAACTTCAATAAAATCAACCGTGTTCAGAACCAAGCTATGAGAACTATTACAGGGGGAATGAGATCTACTCCAATACAGGAAATGGAGCACAACCAATGGAGGATATAAGAGACAGCAGAACACTAAAACAAGCAGAAAAGTTCAAGAGATTAGAAGACCACCCAATGTACCACAGAATGAATGGGCTAGGAAGGGGCAGACTAAAACGAACCAACTTTGCAGCGATAACCAAGATGATGATGAGCAAACAACCATCATGTGCTGAAATTACTCCCAAACCACTAAAATATACCAACACAAGACAGATATGGAAAGATACAAAATTCCCAGAGCTGAATGAGAACATCACAGGGATAGCAGGCAAAAACCAACAAACAAGTGAAGAAGAAAATCCTGGCCACCGAGTACCTAAAGGAACACTTTCCTAACAGCAGGTGGACCCATGTATACACAGATGGGTCTGCAGCAAATGCAACTGAAAATGGAGGAGGAGGAGCCCTCATAGTGCTCAGTGACATGAAACACAGGAAGGTTCTCAGCAATTACAGAGCAGAGCAGGGAGGCCCTAAAAGCTGCGGCAGAAGCCATAGTGTCAGAGGAACAAGTAAATGAAAACCTGGTATTTCTTACTGATGCCCTGTCAGTAATTACTGCTCTAAAAATCAAGACGATAACAACTTGAAGGAACTGCAAGCATCACTACACCAAGTATGCAACATCTTCTCTAGAGTGGTAATACAGTGGATACCATCTCACTGCGGAATACCTGGCAATGAGACTGCGGACATATTGGCAAAAGCAGGAAGCAGACTACCACAGACAGACACCAGTATGACATATGAGGAAGCAAAAGTACGGATAAAAATGGCCTACAAGAACAAATGGCTGAGAGATCACCCAGGGCATGAAAAGGACGATGCTTACCACCAACTAAGTAGAGAGGAACAGGTTGTCATTTTTCGTCTACGAACAGGGCACAATAGACTGAGGTACCATCTGTTTAACAAGTATAAAATGGCCCATCTGACATATGTACATGTGGCACCAGCAAGATGACAGAGACACACATACTGCAAGAATGTCCAACATACATGGAACAGAGAGAAAACACATGACCAATCCCCATATCAGTCCAAGACAAGCTATACAGAGATGTACATAGACTCCGGTTGACCACTAACTACTTTAAAAGTATACAAATCGATGTCTGAAAACTTTGGAAGAAGAAGAAGAAGAAAAGGGAAACAGTATTCTGAGGGAAGTCTTAACATTCATAATTCCATTTAGTATGTCTATTAAGGATTATACTTACCATTACAAAGAGTTTAAAGTCTCCTTCATAATATCATTTGTTCTAGAAGTATAATTCATCTATTGAGTATGACTATTCTTCTTCTTCTTTGCGTTTGTTCTTTACGACCAATTTTAATCATTCTTTGTAACATGTTTGATCTTTACCAAGAACATGTATACTTTGCACATTGGTTTGGTAGGCCCCTAAATGCATTGACTTTTATACATTTAGGACATGGCATCGATTTCAGCAAAACCTCCTTAGTCGCCTCTTACGACATGAGTGGCAGGTAACAGTGGTTCTATTCTTTACACCCCAAATGTGGGCCCTGGTAACCACTCAGGCATGTATGACTACTCGGGTTAGGCTCTGTAGAAAGTTTTAGTCAAAAACATCGATTTTTCAAACTGTTTAGTTCTATAAAGTACAACATTCATACTATCGATCACTTTTTTCTTTCAAATTCCAAGTTTAAAATTGAGTTTTCTCAAAATCATTTTTTTCCATTTTGTATGCGTCGGAAATCCTAGAGTTTTAACTAATACTAAAGCTAGATACCGCCCGAATGGTTACCAGGGCCCAAATTGGGGTGTAAAGAATAGAACCACGGTTACCTGCCACGCATGTCGTAAGAAGCGACTAAGGAGGTTGGACATGGGGCTAGCCACCCCACCCCGTAAAAAACACTAGATGGCTACAGAAACCACAACCAGGGACATTCATAGCTCTCTACCCGAGGAAGATTTTGCAGACGATCTAGCACTCCTCTCCCACAGTCATCACGGGAGTTGGAGACGAAATGCAAGTAAATGGAGATAGAGTGGAGAGATCTGGAAAAGATGGATAGGCGGGCTTGAAAGGCCTTGGTTGCGGACGTATGCTTCCCTAGGGACGAAGGGTGAAGAAGAAAGCTAGATACACAAAATTTGAGGTGCATATCCCACATATAAATTTGTAGCTACAGGTCCATTTCATATTACATTTTTGTGAGAATGTGTTTTTAAAATTAATTTTCAATGTGAAATTATGACACATTTTGTGCGGTTTTTGCTAAGCATAAGTTTTAAAATAAAATAAAATATGTTTCTGGAGATTTTACTGAAAATAAAAAGACCTGTAGCTGTTAATATGCTTACAGTTTATGAATCTTCCCTTTATTTCTCAATATTTTTTTTGTTTGTTTGTAAATTTTAGGATTCTAACAGCATGTATTTTTTAAAAGATGGCAGCTGTCATCATGGTAACTATGCAATGCTTTTTGTTAAGGGGGCAATTTGTCAATTGAACAATTCAATTTTTGAATATTAAAAATTATGTATATGTTACATAGGGGTCATGAGAATTTTAGAAAGGTTTAGGTGGGGCATGGCACAAAAAAGGTTGGGAAGCTCTGGTGTAGACATGCAACATGTTCCCATTCTTTGCACAAACCACACAAATCACAAAGAGTGATTAGCCTGGTTGATAAAAACAAATGCAAAGACAAAGAAGATCATATAGTCACAAAAAATATTTGTCATCTGGAGGCTGTCAACATTTCCAAAGAACTTGTCTCAGAATGCTATCAGTGATGACCACATAAAGCACTTTTGCAACAGAATGTTCTGAAATAAGTTTGCATTTGCCACAGTAACATTCATAGAAGTTCTACTAATTTTCAGATTATTAAATAAATGGTCTGTTGTGACATGGGAAAGGTCTGAAGATCTTGCCGTATTCTTTTCTATTGAACTGATATATGTATCATGTAACATGCTGTCATTAAAGAACTGAGTTCTCATCATCTAATTTATAGAAAATATTGTTTTTATTGAAAATACAATATTCGTACATTTATTTCTGAATTAATTTTTTGTTATCACTTAAAGTTGCAGATTTCAACCTCCACACAGAGTAAACCAGGTGGACCACTATCATCTATATGGAATTATGACAATTTTACAGTGGATGACATAGTTGAAAAGTATGGGAAGCTTTCATTTACTTAGCTTACCTTTGTAGACTGTAATAAATTGTAAAAAAAAGTTGAAAAATAGATTGTGAAAAAAACTTTCAGGACACTTTGTATTTGTTTAATTGCTGTCAAAATGTGTAAGGTTGAATAAATAAATGTTTAAGAAGAATCCTGCAAATTTTCTGACCAAATACCATAACAAATGAGGAACTTTTGAAACAAACAGACTGTGCATCCTTGAAAACCATCATTAAGAGATGAAGATGGAGGTGGTTTGGACATGTATGTCATATGCCAGTCGGGGTATAGGTTAGGACAGCTCTCAGATGGACAGCGGATGGGAAGAGAAGGCCTGGATGTCCAAAGGAAACATGGGGAAGAACTGTGGAGATAGAGTTGAAGGAGTGCTGCTTGATGTGGGAGTCGGTTGGTCGAAAGGCAGCAGAATGGCAACAGTGGAAGTCTCTTATGGAAGCCTTATGTGTAAATCGGGACACAAAGAGGATACAGCTAGATAGATACATTACATTACATGGAAGATTAGTAGCTAAACCTAATACTAGTTTTTGTCATCTTATCTTTGCAGGACTGTGAATGTTACCATTCCTATGAAAGTACGCAAGAATGGGACCCTGTACATTCATGCCTTTGTATATCCTCGTGGAAGTAAATTTGCTGAATCAGATTATTTAACATATGCTATCTCAAAGATTACAACCTACTCTCTACCACAGGCTTCATTCATCAACCTGTTAGGAAATAAGGATCAGGCGGAAGTAAGTCATAGAAGAGCATGCTGTCATGACTAAATTCATAGCTACTTTCTAGCATGTGACTTTTGCTTTATGTCAAAAGCTTTTTGGTTTGAAGAGGTGATAATTTTGTTTTGCATGAGTTTCTGGGTGAGCTTGTCTGTTGGATTGTAAAGACAAAAATTTTAGTGAAATTTTAGAATTGAGAGAAAAAGGGTGAGGATTTAGTTAGTTTGACTTTGTATGGCAATTTGGGACCAGTTAGAAATGGAAGAGGAAAAGAATGTGGATAGCGCCACACCAGTGTACTCTTAAGTCTGAATTTGAACAGGACAGCATATCGAAGGGGAAGAAGGTTAGTTAGTTACGGTTCCAACTTCACGACAATTGGTTGCCCCATAATTACTCCGTTCCTGCGGCAGAAGAATGCTCAAACCACTTAAAGTGCTCATTATTGTCTCATGTGTGCTCGTGAAGGAAACAGATGTCCCTACATAAACCAGCAGCTTGCATACCCATTAAATGCATAAGGTAGCCTCCAGTGTGCCAAAACTAAGCATCTGCCACTTGAATTTGAAATTCATGTAAAAGGAGACAGCCATCATAACAAACCAGCAGTCTGCACAAGCTCTCTTTCTCTCCTATGATTTTATTTTACCCCAATTGAGGCATAGTCCAACCAACTCCTGCCAAGTTTTAGTCCGCACAAGCATTACTCCACAATATCCGCTAGATCGCTGTTTGCCGTTTTCTAAGTAGACAATTCAGAACCCCTGTGGACACAAACAAAATACATTTAGAAAGAAATCCATAACTCATAGTGTTGCACCAAGCACTCAAATCAGTAGCAGGGTGAGGAAACTGGGTTCTACTAGTCCAAACATGAAGAAAAATGCGCTATCAACTGAGCCCAGAAGCAAATAACACTCCAAGGTCTTAACGGCTTGTCCACCTTTCCACCATGTTGGTCAGGTAGTCAATGTGTGGAGCTTAACATAATATACATATATTCATGATAGTATATTTTTGTTGTTGGCTCATTTATATATTACCATTTTGTTGCAAACACCTGAAACATTGCTTAATTACAGTTGGTCATGAATTTTTCCAGCTTTATTTGTGATCTCTTTAGTTATTCATTTTTGATGTCTTTAGTTATTCAAATGCATCAGTTTCATTTATTTTGACAAAGGAAACTAAAACTTTAAGTTGTCTAAATGTTTTAACTGGGAAAAAAGATTCATTTATTTTGTAGCCAGTTTCAGCTAAACAAAATGTGTCTGTAGCCCTTTAATATGAGGTTTGTTTGCAGGTTCATCTCCTGGCATTGTCTAAGGACATTTATTTTGCAAAAATTCAGGCATCCCTCTATTCCTAGCAGGCGATCCTTGCTATTCATGTATGGGTGATTCTCATTCAACACAAGACTGTTGGGATACAATTCATTTTCATCTCCTCCAGATTTCAATTTTCACTCTGTCTTGTTCTCATCTGGCAGTGCGTAAACAACATCCACTGACAGAAAATACTACTACCAAGCATTATGGCACGATTAACAAATTTTTACTTTCAGAACTGACAAAGTAGCTGTCATGGATACAATTACCCACTACTATATGTACTATCATACTATGGGACGAGCCGAACTAAGATTTTCTAGCAAAGCTGCTTATGCTTTACTGCCTTCTTCTTTCACCTGGGTTTGGCACCGGCAATGACATCGTTATTTTGATTCTTATCTCTACTTTGTTACAAACATGTTTTTTATTCAGAATAATAACACAGTCCCAAGTTTAGGAAAGAATGAAGTGAAGGTGCAACCTCACACCCACTGGAGACAACGGTTATCAGTTACTGTACTTGGAGATAATATAGATATAGACCGGAAAAAAATACCTGGGGAGATATATCCCTATATCAGGTAAGCTTGGTACATTTGCTAGCTACATCTAAAATGTGAGCTCATTTAAAATTATTGTAACTTGGTTAAGTACACTAGTAAACTCTACTGAAATAATCTCATTTGTAAACCTTGTTCTTTTTCTGTCATTGAAATTTTTGAAACATTGAAACTAGACCTGAAAATTATCAGAATTTGTTAGTTCTTATCGACCAAGTTAACCACTCTTTGTAATCTGTGTGATTTGCACCAATAACATGAGTACATTTCGCCCTTTAAGTATCTATGACAGGCACATCCAAATTTCCACCCGAGTGGCTACTGGTGCCCAAATTGGGGCGTAAAGAATAGAAAAACTGTTACCGGCCATGCATGTCGTTAGAGGCGACTAAGGAGGTTGGACGTAGGGCTAGCTACCCCACCCCATAAAAAACATTAGCTAGCTACAGAAACCCACATCCAAATTTCGGCTAAAGTGTATGCATATTATCTAAAAGGACACAAACTTGTACAGGTGGATAACTAAGAATTTGCAAACAGAAAAAACCACACTTCTAAGTATCACATCTGGAGTTATAGTGTAGCATGGTATCAGATCTGATTTGTCATAGGGAGGCTATCAGAGCTGATTCATGCCAATTATTTGAAGTGAATCATACAGTTCTGTAATCTGATAACTGATAGAATAACAAAGAGAAAGAAGAAGAATATGTCTGGAGATGACTTCTCTGTTACCCTATAAGTTTATTAGTAATATCTACTTCAAAATAAATGTTACTTTTCAGCACCATTCATGCCTTTCTTGCACATTTATGTACTTACAAGTATTGAATTGTTGCATGTTCTGTTGCTGCTTTTTCTAACAATGCAGTTCTTAAAGGAAATAGAAGTATTTTGTCCTGCTAAATATAACATCATCAAATAGCTTGTCCTGAGCAGAACTTTGCCACCCCGTCCTTCGGAATTTCTCTCACAGGCCAGATGTCCTGCCTCTGCAGCCATCATATTCAACCCATCAGTTACATCCTGAATCCATCTTCTTCGTGGTCTTCCTCTTCTTCTCTTTGCTGGTATGCCTCCTTCCATGATGGTCTTCTCCAGCCCTTCGTCTTTTTATATGTCTAAAATACCTAAATTTTCTCTTTCTTATTTGTAGCATCAGCCAGTTTTCTTTGATTTTGAGTTCTTTCTGGATAGATCTATTTGTTCTCTTCTCTGTCCATGATATGCAAGGACTTCTGTAACACTTATATTCAAAAGCACATATATGTTTTTCCACTGCTTTATTAAATGTCCATGCTTCACACCCATACGTTACTAAATATAACGCAATAAAAATTCATAGAATAGCATTATGGTTCATTCAGAATTTAGTGACATGTTATAGTTAGTCAAGTTTTCAAAAAAGTTTTCCAGAGAATACATAATTAGTGATGGGGGCAAAACATGACTATTCTTACACAAACATTTGCTGATAATCATGCATTTTATGTGTGTATTGTAGGATAACACCAGATGGAAAACATTATTACCCAATTGTCTTCATTGATGAGATGGGATACCGCACAAAAGACTTATTGGTAACAACAGTTTTATTTCAGTAATCTTCAGTTCAACTAAGTTATCATGAAGATGTGTGTCTGTGACTATCATTATTTTTTGGGATGTTATCCATTATATATCTCTGTGTAGGTGAGGTCGAGTTCCTAGTCCTATCGGAGAAGGACTATAAAACGTAAGTTCCGTGTTTAATTTGAGCACTTAAAAGAACCAATGGCAGTTCAAAATTGAGAAAAGCAGGCTGGAAAGCTACCAGGGCAAAATTCATTAGAAAAGTTTTAAAATAATATTTCTATGAAATATCTTCACCATCTTTAAATTACACAAGACCCTCAACTGTGCTACAGAGTTTGTGCATTGCCACTAAGATCTTCTTATGTAAGAAAGAGATCAGAGCACATATGGTAACTCACAAAAGTGTAATGATGGTGGTCCTATCAATAAATATTTAAATTTGCCAATGCTTCCATTTGGCAAATCTTCAACTTGGTCAACTACTTTTAGTAGTTTAGCATAGACACCTGAAACCGTGGGTATATGATGATTATATAGCTGGCTCAACTTTGTCATGTGTGATTTCATAGTCATCTATTTCTTGGAATACATTACAGTTAAAGGTGGCTACATCCTCATTGCCAGATGGTTGTATTACCCAGTATAATATTTGCTTCACTTGCCAATAATTCCTTTCTTCTTTACTTAACAGTAGAGGTAAAATATATGACCAGATTTTTGAGTCTTTGTGAAATTATTCTCAGAGGAATTCTAGAAGGAAAAAAAAAACTGATTAAGACAGAAAAGTAAATGGATTTGACATAAGGGAGGGAGCAGATCTTAGTGTAAACAGTATTTGTGAAATAGTATATAACAGACAGACCAGGAAAGAGCTTACATTGGAGATCATCCTCATCATTGCTCCCCATGACACCCATTGTTAATGAACTATTAAGAAGATGAGATGCATTGATGGAGTTACAGACATCTTAAAATTTCACAATACATCATATCAAGCGACAGAGCATGCACTATCTCAGAAACCGATCATCAGTTAAACCTGCTACCCTAACGGCAAAAAAGCAGAGAAGAGCCACAAAAAAGAAAGATTCTGCTCTTTTTTTCTGCAGATATTCATGTTCATAATGTAATTTCTTTTGCGTTCGTTCTTTACTACCAATTTTAATCACTCTTTGTGAGATGTTTGATCTTTGTCAAGAACATGTATCCGTTTCACATTGATTTGGTAGGCCCCTAAACGCACAAACTTCTACACGCTTAGGACACATGCATCCGATTTCATCCAAACCTCCTTAGTCGTCTCTTACGACATGCGTGGCAGGTAACTGGTTCTATTCTTTACACTCAAATTTGGGCCCGGTAACCACTGGCGCCAATGTAATAATTTCAATGTATTTTATGTTCTCAGCCAGTGAATGAGAGCTCAGAAGTGATGCCACTGACAATCACATATTCTCCAATTTCCCTTGGCAAAATGAGATTGTGGATCAACATTAAGGAGTCCATGAAAATGCTTATTGATTTAGGTAATTTATTTTGCAATGTAAAAATAATGTCACTATGTCATAATTTTGTAATTGGTATGTATCTTTTTCATTGAAATGATTGATTGATAGGACATCATCATTGCACTTCGGTGAGTAACCATGTGTGCTCCGATCTCTTCTTACACAGGAAGATTTCAGCAGCAGTGCACAAACTCTGTAGCACTGGCGAGGGTCCCGATGTAATTTTGAAGATGTGAAAATATTTTTGTAGGAATTTTATTTTTAATCTTTTCTAATGAATTTTGCCCGGCAGCGGCTTTCCAGCCTGCTCTTCTCAATTTTGAACTGCCAAGGGTTCTTTTATGCTCAAATTGAACATGGACCTACTACGTTTCTTCGCTCTGATGGACTAGGTACTGATCCACCTACACTGAGATCTGGGATCTCTGGAAAATATCCAGATGGCTCCAAGGAGCAACCTGTATCTTTGGCTGAAGCGAGCACCTAACTCTATGCCACGAGATCCTGAAATCAAAACATAAGAGTCTCTTTTATGTGTTACGATCATTTGAATACCTTGTGATGTTTGATCTTTCAGAACATGACGTTGACATTGGTTTGAGGCCTAAACGCAAACTTCATGTAGACACTGCATCCGATTTCAGCCAAACCTTCTAGTCGTCTCTATGAATTGTGGCAGGTAACAGTGGTTCTTACTTTACATCAAATAATTGCCCGAACCACTGCAACATAAAGAAGTAAAACGTTCAATAAAACTTATAGAAACGAAAAGGAGAGTATTACAGTGCTATTGGATGTGAATCATTACCAATAAATAACGAAAATAATAAATTATTAAAAGCTACAGAGATGGGGTTTTAAAGAAGAATGATGAGAACATCATGAACATAAAAGATAACATGATAATGTTCTCAAGAAATCAATCAAGTGAGAACAGATTGTTTATGTATTGCATTAAAAAGAAACAATTAACATTCTGTCAACATGTTCTAAGTTGTTGACAAACAATAGTTAGTTGTTTTTAAGCTGAGTTTTCTACCCAGCTTTCAAGAATAAGACATTTGGAATACATTCTATCAAATTATTCTTTGTCCACTTCTTAATGTTATCTTCCAACTTAGATCTGTGTGTCCTTCATCTTACCTGCCTGCACTTATTTTTTCCTTCTAGGATGGTCTACAACAGTTTTCTCTTTATATGTCCAAAATAAAATTGATCTATTTTTATATTAAATAAATCTACTAACAAATACGATTTTTTAGTTAAATATGTTTTTTTTTTCCCTAGGTTTCACAGAGAAAGATACAGATGAGATCAAAGGCATCTTTGCAGACACAAACTTTTTCTTTTTAATGTTGACCTTCACAGTCGCTGCATTTCATGCAAGTATCAACATTGTGTGACTGTATGTGTGTAGTCTGACTTCATCAGTACTGTTGTATTTGTGTATGTGTGTGAATGTCATTCTATCTGATTCCATCCATAGTATTGCATCTGTCTTTATTTGTGTATGTGTGAATGTACTTTGTATGTCTGACTCCATCAGTAGTATTGTATTTTTATTAGTGTATGAATGTATGTCTCTCATACTCCATCAGTAGTATCGTATTTTATTAGTGTATGAATGTCTGTCTGTCATACTCCATCTTAGTATTGTATTTTATTAGTGATGAATGTCTGTCTGTCAACTCATCTTTAGTATTGTATCTATCTTTATTTGTATGAGTGTTTGTGAATGTTTTTGTGTGACTTTATCATTAGTGTTATATTTGTATGTGTGTGTGTTTGACTCCATTTTTAGTGTTGTGTTTGTGTGAATATGTTTGCCGGACTTCGTCATTAGTCAGGAAAGAAATGGATGACAGGTAGAATCTTAGTTATTGAATGCAGGAAGACATTGATGAAAGAGGCGAAAGAATATGACATACTAGATAAGTGCAGACAGCAAAGGAAAAGTGTCTCAGTCTTTGCTACGATTATACTTGTCTTCTCTTTATTGAGATGTATCTCTCCATAGTTGTCTTTCCAGCTTTCATGACGTTTATATGTCCGAAATACTTCAATTATTTTATTTGTAGATTCAGTTTTTATTTTACATTTGGAGTTTGTTCAGGACAAATCTACTTGTTCTCTTCTCATTTCATGGTATAGGATGACTTCTGTAACATTTATTTTCAAAAGCACATATATGTTTTTCCCTGTTTTGTTAAATGTCCATGTCTCACACCCATACAGTTACTGGGAATATGCATGCTCTTAGTATTCTGATATTTGTTGTTCTAACTGTTACACTTCATATAGTTTTAGTTTTTCAAGTTTTTGTAGGGCCATGTTTGTTCTTATTTTGATTTTCTCTATCCAAATTTCATCACTTTTTGCAATGAGCTGAGATATTTGAAACTGTTCACATCTTTTTATTTTCTCTACCTCGATACTACTGTTGAGAATACTATTTTATGATGCAATTTATTTTCAGCTTTTTTGACTTTAGCATTCAAAATGATATCTCATACTGGATCTAGAGAAACAATGGTTGGGCTTTCCAAAAAAGTAGGTGAGTTATCGTTTTTAGACATCTAATTTTGGCAAATAGGTTCAGAACATTTGACAGTCATCTTGTTGTACATTCATTCAGACTTGTACAACTATATTGGATAAGAGTCATCTTGTTATACATCCATTCAGACTTGTACAACTATATTGGATGAGAGTCATCTTGTTATACATCCATTCAGACTTGTACAACTATATTGGATGAGAGTCATCTTGTTATACATCCATTCAGACTTGTACAACTATATTGGTTGAGTGTCATCTTGTTGACTCCATTCAGACTTGTACAACTATTTGGTTAGTATCATCTTGAAACTCCATTTTCAATTTTTACAATATATGTTGAGATCTATCTTTATGATCATCTATTCAGTACTTTAGACTATTTGGCTTCAAAATGAGTATCATCTTGTAGACATCAATTCGACTTTCAAATATGGTTGAGTATCATCTTTGACATCCATTCAAATGTAAACATTTGAGATCATCTTGTTGTACATCCATTCAGACTTGTACAACTATATTGGTTGATATTGGTGGTAAAGGAACCCATAATACTTTATACTAGATATATATATATTCCTCTGTACTGTTATATGTTATATAGGGCTGCAAGTAATTTCTCCATACCACTCTGTCTGTGCAACTGCTCAATCTCTCCATAGAATTGAGTCCGATATTTCTTGCCTCTTTCAGCAAAGTTTATTTAAGGGTTTCCCTATGGTGTCCTCTCTTTTTTTAACCCTTTACCTCCCACTTCAATGCCTGCTTTGGTATTTTTTGATAATTTCTTCTCAAGGTGTATCCAACATATCTCCATCTTCTCCCTTTTATAATAGTTGTTACTAGTGGTTGACCAGACATTTCTCTGACTATACTAGATACCATGGCAACAAAACACCCAGTATTTGCTGAGTTTTGTCATGTCAACTTTAGCCATATGAATACAACTGAGCCACATTTATGGAGGACACAATAAAACAACTGCACTTTACATTGCATGTTGTAAAACTAAGGACTAAGTATTGTTTCAAATCTGGCTAGAAGCCTTATTATATAAAAGAAACTACTAGAGAAACCAGCATTGCTACAACTTCATTTTACAGTTTACCTACAAGAACTTCATCAACAGAAGTAGTCCTACAGAAGTGTGTTCTGCCTTTTTGCACTACTAGTTTTCTCTGCCCCTCAGCAGTACGATGATTCTCATCTTTGCACGTTCCTTTTGTGTTGTTGCAGGGCCACATTTGAACATGCGAAAGGGATTCCCAGTGTGTGATATCTATATCAAAGAATTTTAGAGATACTTAAAGAGTGTCTTATAAACATTTTGACTGTCTACCAACCGATCATTTGCCCCCATCAAGATCGCCATATATTAACTGTTTTGGGATGCTGGGATAACATTTGCTGTCTTGACTAGAGTCAATCCTATGATGCTTTGACTAGGCTAATATTTGCTAAAGTTAACTTCAGTTAACTGAAGCAAATTTTGTCTTAACTAGAGTTAGTTCTACAATGTTTTTGAGTAGGATATGACAGCAATGCAGGCAGTATATTCATAATTAATAGAATTGCAAGTAGAAATCAAATCCCCCCAGGAACACTACATCAATTATCTCTCAGGACTAACAGGATGCCAGCATCATCAAGATTAGAAATAAAAATCTAGTATGCTACTAACCAACTAGCATGTTAACAACTACTGTTCCTTACCAAACATAGAGGGATCATGTGAAAGCATCTAGCTTGAATGCAAATCAAGGTTACAACTTATAAAGAACATCAAAATTGTAAACTTTAAGATGTACAACTATTCCAACTTATTTGTTAGAAAAAAGTCTGAAAGGTTTGTAAAATGTTTTATTTACATATGACAATATTCATGAACAATTTGCAGTGAAACATGGTCATCATTAGTGTCATTTGGTTTCTCTTCCTGACAGTTATCTGGCGTTGCGTATCTACAGTTATTATATTTTTTTATCTGATGGATGAGAACACAAGCTTGTTAGTTCTAATACCAACTGGCATTGGTATGGTCATTGAGGTAGGTATTAGAACTTCATATAAAAATGTTTGTTTCAATTTTCTTTTGTTTACTACTTTTATTATTTTTGTTTTTTTGTCCAAATTGGAATTATCTTCTCTGTTGATAACATTATTTTGGAAGTCAGCAGAGCACGGGTGCAGTCTGCTGAATTTGTGTTACAGTGTTAAATTCTCAGTAATTTGATTCTTTAGTCACAAAGTTGAAAATGGGTACCCAGACTTTCTGAACAGGAGAACGGTTCAGAATCTTGTAGTTTATGTCACCAAATAACTCTTCTACCTCTGATACTTTCAGTTAGCTGAAATAGACTGGGCACCTATGGTGTCACCCAGAGTGCAAAGATGCTGATTCTGGTTTTTTTAAACAGTTTACCAGATTGAAATATGAAAGTTCATATGTACCTGCTTTCATCTACTGTCTAAAGTACACAGAGTGTTTTTGTACAAATCTTGAATATTATCTTCTCATTTTACTTTTTCATAGTTTGACTGCCAATTTTTATATAGCGGACTGTGTCTTGTCAAAATATTCTTCATCATAACTCTGCTTTTAAATAAAACATATCATAAAATACTGAAATTCAACATTTTGTAAGAAAAGGTATTCCTGTACTAGAATGTAAATTTGAACCATATCTGCGAGTGTTCAGGGCCCAAATTTAGGGGTGTAAAGAATAGAACCACTGTTACCTGCCACGATGTCGTAGAGCACTAAGGAGGTTTGGCTGAAATCGATGCACTGTCCTAAACATGTAGAAGTCTATGTGTTTAGGGCCTCAAACCAATGTGCAACATGTACATTCTTGAAGATCAAACATATCACAGAAGTGATTAAATTGTGTAAGTGACCAAAAGAAGAAGAAGAAGAACCATATCTGTGCATGAAGCACTACAATCGTATAGAATTGTGTATGTCAGGTAGATGAGGGAATTATTAGACCCAGAAGACAGCTTATCTAGGACAAGGAAATTTTTAATCTAAACCTTGCTCCCTTACAGTCGTACTTATTCACAGAGAAGGCTATCAGTAAACACTTGGATGAAACTCTGAGGGAATCTCTAAAGCAGCATATTATTGTTGTCATTGACACCATGGCAATCCTGCAGTACCACTTGTACTGGCTACTGCCTAGCTCATGAAATTACTCGCTGCATGGAGAAGAGAGATCTACTTTTTCAACTCAGATCCTTCCTATTAATTGGCTCAGGAAAGTACCATACAGAGGACACTCTAGGTTCACATCACAGTATCAATGTAACACATGAAATCTTGTAGAGAATTCTCAATGAATACAATGTCTCAAGACTAACATGGTACCATCATTGTATACTTGTATCAGAAATATTGATTGTTGTGAAGATCTACACTCAGAAAAGTTATTGATGTTAAGTGTCATAATAAGTTTGTATTCACAACAAAGCTTTGCTTTCAGTTGATTGATCTATATCCTCTTTACTCTAGATGTGGAAAGTCTCCAAAGCAATGAAGATTCAGTTGCTATGGCGTGGTATAATACCAAAATTTCAAGTAAGTTATCATGAAATATCCCACTAGCTACCACCTAAATGAAATTAAACAATAAGACATTTTTTATGACAGTAAATACATAAATGTGTTGATATGTGGATTACAGATGGATAACTTAAGAATAACACCATTGTTTGTTGTCCTTAGTTTATCATGTTTTCATGGCATTCTCATTACTTCATATGGATGTGATTTTCTCTCGCGATCATTCTTTTACGCCGTTTTATCATTCTAATTGTGACATATAAACACCTAACACCAAGAACGGTTGTATTGCACAATCTTCAGTACCCTTTGGAGCTCTGGTGCTTATCCTTTGGTGATGTGTTTGATTTCAACCAGCATTTACTGGTTTCGCTCTCCATCAGCCTTTGACTGTCCCCAGCCAAACCTACAAGGCAGCAGGTTGCTACTTTCTTTTAGGTAGCACCTGCCCTCCCGGGTTGATGAGCGTCATCTGCCCAGAAACCCTGTCCTTTTGGACTACTTGGTTTTCCTGCCATCCAGTTTTGTGTACGGTTTACTCCGCTAGCCTTTGATTGTCCCCAATCAAACTACAAAGCAGCAGTAGGATGTGATATAACGATGTTCATACATTTTATGATCATTATAGATATGTTCACCGGAGACTTGCACTCCTGGTAGATTCAGCCAAACTGAAAAATCATCAAGAGGGTAGGTGGCAGACAAAGATTTTGTGGACTAGAGTTAGGGCAAAAAAGTCAAAACCTATTTAAAAATATTGTGCAGCAGCTAGAACTAATTTTAAAAACAATGCAGAATCCAGAAGAATCCATACGTTGAAACTCATGTTGGGTCTAATGAAAACCAACCTGTGGAAACTTGCGACTATTGTATTTTTATGAAGGCCAAAACAAGAATTACAACATGGAGTGTAAGAACCCTTTATGTAACCGAAAGATCTGTACAAGTGATCAGAGACATGCAACATTATAACATAATCCTCTTAGCACTTGAGAGATCTCAGAAATGGAAGAGAACAGAAAAAATATAATTTATTGAAAATCTATGCTTACAAAAGAAACTAATCTTTATGATGACATGAGAAATTAAGAAGGTACTTATTGTATGGAGATAAATGAATTTAACTTCATTCAAAATAAAACAAGATAACAATGAAATTCATGCAAACATTTTTACCATCTTCAAAATTATATCGGGACTCTTGCTGGTGCTACGGAGTATGTGCACTGCTGCTGAGATCTTTCTGTCTAAGAAAGATAGTTATTCACCAAAGATGGCAGAAATCCATCACTCAAGCCATCAGAGAAACACATGACAAACATAGACCGTGACACTTGGCTGCAACCCAATAGCAGTTTGATGACATAAGAAAAGATAGAACTTGATGATTGGATTTAACATACCCTCAGGATGCAGTCACACATCATAGCCAGACATTCACTTGACTGAAACACCAAAGGAAAGAAAAGTGGAGAGACCAAATAATACCTGGAAAAGAACAGGAGGAGTAGGCTGGATAAATCTGTTGTTCTTGAACAGAGAGATAGAGAATGGCAGAGAATAGAAATAGATTGAAAACAACATTTGCAGTTCTGTTCAGAATAATAATGTTTAATAACAGAAGTAGTAGTAGTAATAGCAGCAAACTTAAAGTATTACTGTTTTGTGTTTATTCACAGATAAATAATCACAGTCATTAACATTATCAAAATGTTCAAAGGATAACGTTTGTTTGAGAAAAAAAATGTCATGAATTAATTTGATTTATTTCCTCTATTCAGATTGGGGACAGCAGTGAACAAGAGAAAATAACAGACACGCTGGACACCCAGGTAATGTATACTGACAAGATATTACATTATTCATATGATAATTAGCTTCATACATGAACTGTCACTTGTGTGAAATTCATTTGTACTTGCGTTCATTTTAATACTGGAAACAACCATTTAATTTGATAATTTTCAACCACTCATTTCTCTTATTTTCTTATTTACATTTTTCTAAAGCCTGTGTAGTCATCTCATTTGGACATTTGGAACAATTCATTTGAAAGTGTATGAAAGATATAGTTGGTTTACAAGCCAGATTCACAAATAATTGTACTGTCATTGAGAGAAAATAGTTACCCATGTCTCTTGTTGAGTCGTTATTGTTAAAGATACCAGAAACTGTTCTTCTTTGAATGATCCATATCGACCACTTGTCAACCACTCTGTGTGATTTGTATGTGATCTGAGCCCAAGAGCGATTGTATGTTGTGCCAGTTATGCGCCTAAAGTAGGCCAGCACATCCGATTTCTGCGCTGCTTTTTATTTACTAGGTAGCATCCCTAGGGCCTACATCAGTCACCTCCTACAGCATGCATTGTAGGTCACAGTGGTACTATTCTTTACTTCCTTGTGGCCTGGCACCATACTGGTGCCAAAAACTGTAATTACCATACTTGCCTATGAGCAGATTTCTTATAAGATAAGATTGCATTTTTATGCCAGATTAAATGCAAATCTCTATGTCAAACAATTAAACAAAAGTCTAACTTTCAATTAAAAGTCAATGATTTTCTGATTTTTTTGTATTCATGAGAAAATTTGGAGAATGAAAAGAGGAATAGTAAATATTGATACTTAAAAAAAGGGCTAACAATAGAAACTGTTTGATTATATATCATTTTAGATTGTGCCATCCCCACAGAGAAGACATCTGTAATAGTTCTGCATTATTTCTAATCCCTAGCCATTGTATATTCTTTCGGACATGGTCAGCATTAGATTGTAAGCACTGGTGCTGATATTCTATCTTCTTATTAACTGTCTTCAGTCCCAAGGTTCTCTCAAATTGTTTACATTATAACCACATAGTGTTTCTACATGATTTCTCATCTGGAAATAGAGAAAATGCAACTTACCATTATTTATTTTTCACAAATTATATTATTTTTTGAAAAATTATTCTCAGAATGATTTATTAATTAAACAATTAAGTAAAACAATCACGGGAAAGGATTGTGTATTACTGTTTAAACTTGGTGTAGAATATAATATAGTTTCTTACAGAAAGCTACATAGACCGATTATTGTATAGAATGGCTCAACTCCATCCAGTGACTAGTTGATGATCTTATGTAAAACTGTCATCGTTATATGTTTCATTCATACTGTAAACATTTATTGCTTATATCTGTTTGTATGGAACGGAACTGATAGAAAAACAAAGATCAGAATACTAAGAGCATGCATATTCCCAGTAACAACATGTGGGTGTGAAGCATGGACAAACTTAAGGCAGTGGGAAAACATATGTGCTTTTGAATATTAGTGTTACAGAAGAGTCATTCGTATATCAGGGACAGAATAGAACAAATATTTCTATCCAGAAGAACTCAAAATCAAAGAAAACTGGCTGATGCTACAAATAAGAAAGAGAAAATTGAGGTATTTTGAACACATGAAAAAGACACGAAGGGGTGGAGAAGACCATCATGGAAGGAGGCATACCGACAAAGAGAAGAATAGGAAGACCATGGAGAAGATGGATTCAGGATGTATCTGATGGTTTGAACATGACGGCTGCAGAGGTGGGACATCTAGCCTATGAGAGAGCGAAATTCCCAAGGACTGTTGAGATGGCAAAGTTCTGCTCAGGACAAGCTATTTGATGATGATCTGTTTGTCTCTTTCTATTATTATGGTCAATAACATGCCTGCAATGTTGAACAATATAGCTCACATTAATCAATCATCATTATAAGTTTGTTTTGCTATCTTTCAGGCAATGAAGTACTTGTCATATGTACTTTATCCTTTGTGTCTGGGAGGAGCTGTATATTCCTTATATTATGTGCAGCATAAAAGGTTTGTGGCCATTATTGACAACAAATAACTGAACTTTGATGATATTCAATTTTTCGTCACAGCAAAATATGAAAACACAGTGAAGTTTACAAAACACAAAAACAAGCGCTAAAGGGACTTTTCAACTAAAATGTCTTTATCAAGCAAAATGAAATCAAGCAATTGTCTTATATGAAACACATCACAACAGACACTGTTACTGGGAAATATTAATATGAGTACACCTAAAATATAACTAGAATGGTCGCAACAGAATCACAACGTGGTTAATAGTTGCAATAAAATGGAGGGATGTTGGTATAAAAAAACTGCAGTCAAACTACAAAAGATGAAATATCATAACAATAGTTATATTTTAGATGTATTTGTGTTAATGTTTCCTCTTAACTGGGTCTTGCTGTGTTAAATATAGGATCATCATTTTGTATCTCTTGTCTTATATCCTTTGCTTGATAAAGGCCTTTTGGTAAAAATGTCATGTTAGCCTATTTGTGTGCTTCTTTCATGTTTTGATCAATATTAGACAAGAAAAGACTGTACATAATCCATCTTAGGTTTACTCCATGGCAGAATATAAATAGTCATGTACCAAATTATGAGACTTTCCCAATAGGACAGATTGAAAGAACATTGGTGAATTGGTGTTCCCAGTGAAATATTCTATAGATCCAATAACAGGATCACCAAGCAAGTATCAAGATTCGCTTTAAACTTTAACCATAGGAAAAAACCTTGATTAAAAAAACCTGCTATCTTACAGCAATCATCATGATGAAAATCTATGGGAGATGAATTGTCTAGTGGGCCACATATAGGGCTTAAAGCAGGATAAATCTGTATCTTCTTCTTCTTCTTTCTTTTGTCGTCACACTGCTACCGGTTGTTGCCCAGTGTCGTGGTTTTCTGTTTTTGTCTTCGCTGTTCTGGTGGCTTGTGTGATTGTTATCTTTGCTCTTTCACAGGATGCTGCCACGCCATCTAACCATCTTTTCCGTGGTCTTCCTCTTGCCTTCTTTCCCGATGTTCTGTTGTAGAAGACTCTGTATACTGTGGAGTTTGGATGCATTCTTATTAAGTGGCCAAACCACTTCATTCTTTGTTTATCTATATAATTCAAGCACGGTTTTGTGCCAACTTTCTTCTTATGCTGATGTTGGTGATTCTGTCTTTCTTGTGTTGTTGGTAACTTTTCTCAGGCAACGCATTTCACATGTAGTTATTTTTTGTGACTGATAAATCTGTATGCACACACAAATACAAGGTTGTAAGCATACAACAGTCAAATCTATTATCATGCTGTACAACCAAGGAGGAGAGAGTCCTTTACAAAGTTGTTATCTAAATCTGAAGAAGAAAAAACACTTCACCCTGGGGAGAAATCGTTTTATCTAGCATGATCCAGACTTTAACACAAAAGCAGAAGAATGTTCCTTAAAATGTGACTTTTCCTCTACAGCGTCTTGTTCCACAAACTAGTGGATTGGCATTCTTTAGCAATACGACTTTGAAATGATATGCAATTGTATGAAATTAGCTTTTCTAATCTTATACTTCTAATCATGTAATATTCTTATAATATTTTTATATTCTCACATGACCATCAACATTTTACATGAATAACACGAATCTGGATGAGTCCAAGTCTGCACTACACTGTTGCCAAACAGACCTATATTGTTGATTGATTGATGAATTGATTGATTGATTAAATCCTCATTGCGCTTGTAATAGCCATGTGCTCAATCTCTTTCTTGCACAGGGAGATCTCAGCAGCAGTGCATAAACTTTGTAGCACTAAGGATTGTCACCCACCAATTTTGAGGGTGGTTAAAAATTGTGCAGGGTTTTATTTAAATATTTTTAATGAATTTTGCCAGAGCAGCGGCTTTGCAAACTATTTCTATTTTCTATGTAGGTGAGATTAAGTTACTAGTTCTATTCTAGACAGATGTTAAAACTTCGATCCTATGTTCAAGTTGAGCACATAAAAGAACCTTTGCCAGGAGAAAATCGATACGGGTAGACTGGAAAGTCACTCTACTGCTAAGGATGTCTATAATATAATTAGACAGTTATGTGTTCATTTGATGCTATAAAAGATTGCAGTGAACAAAATAAACTGAATAATTAATGAATTTATGTGTATGTTGTTTCCAGTTGGTATTCCTGGAGCATCAATAGTTTGGTGAATGGTAAGGAAATGTTTTAATTTATTGTATTTGTATGCAAGTTTTGTTCATATGCATTATGCAAGGTTTTTATGCCTTTTCTTGTCATAACTATACAAGTGTTTTGCATACAGATTGTTCTATACATGCTTCAGATTCTTCAATATTTATATATATATTGGGAGTGGGAGGGCTACAAGAATATGATGTTTTAGAACTTAGTTTTTGCTATTTCTTGTTGAAACAATATTTGTTCTGTACATATTTCATTACTTCCTCCGCCCATCTGTTAGTCCAGTAGTTGTTCTGCTCATTGTCCATTGTTTCCTCCACCCATCTTTTTGTTATACAAGTGTTTGTTCTGACCATGAATCATCTATCCAATGACATTAGTGAAATAACATTGTGAAGGAGAAGATGATGATAAACTAATGTTTCTTCTGTTGCCATACGTAAAATCTGATTGTTATTTTGTCTCAACTATAGGTGTGTATGCTTTTGGCTTCTTGTTCATGTTGCCACAGCTGTTTGTTAACTACAAGGTAACTGGACTATTCTTGACATCCATCATTCTTAAAAACAGGATTTTCATAGAAAGATGGATATCATTTTATTTTTACTATTACTTGATGATATAGATATCAGTTTGCTGTTTTGTATCTAAATGATCTACAGTGAAATGTTTGTATCATTATTAAATAATCATGTTTCTTTTACTTGAATTTTTAGATTACAAAAAAAAATATTTAAACTTTCTTGTTGTAAAGCCATACTACATTCAATCATAGACCAAATTCTTTGATTATATCAGGGTGTGTTTGCATTAATAAATGGCTTTCATCCCTGAATTCTTGTCTAGCACTAACAAAAAGCATCTATACCTGATAAAGACATGCAACTTCTTCATTACTAAGAAGTATATTATTTTCATTTTAAATGTGTATCACTCTTTATTATTTGAGAAGTGTTGATTCTACTGTAATGTAAGAAAATAATTAGTGGAGCAGAGGAGACAGGCTAGAAAGGTTAGCAAGCTGAGATCTCCATCGCCCACAAATTTTCTTTGCCCAAAATGCCCACAACTTTTCTTTATCCAACTCAGGCTCATCTGTCATCTCCGTACAGATCAACGAGAAGAAATTTTTTGTGAATAGCTGATTTAAAAAAAATTTCATGTGCAAAATGGTCATCAGCACACATGTTAGGAACGAACAACCAACCATCAATTATTATCATTTATCGTATTTTATCGTTATCGAGACTTCCGTCAAGATGGCCCCAAGCTGGTTGTGAATTTCTGCCGCCTCTAACAGTCGATTTTCAGTTTTCTTTGGATGGAATTTGTGTATTCTAGCCTGAATGTGATAGTCTAGTGCACCGGTGACCATCTAGGAATTCTGAAACCACTGGGACAGGCCTAGCAAGCCGACAGTGGTATAATCCAATTTGTGTCGAGAATTATGAAGAGATTTCGAAAAACGGTAAGCAGGGACACAGTGGGGAAACCAAGAAATAACATCAAGATATGTACTATTAATATCTGTGGAGCACGAGGAAAATTTCAAGACATCGTAGAACAAATGAAAAAAACGTAAAATAGCAATATTAGGACTAGCAGACACACGCACCAAAGGACAAGGCTGCAAGAAGTTACATCTAGATTACACATACGCATACTCAGGTGTAGAAATCAATGCAAGAGCTAAACATGGTGTCGGATTCATCATTGACCCAGATCTAGCTAAGTCAATACTACACATAGGTTACATCTCAGAAAGAATAATGACAATCACAATACGGAGAACACATGGACACGACCTACATTCAAATTTACGCCCCGTGAATAGTGCTGACAATATAGAAGAATGCTATGAATTTTATGACGTCATTAGCGATACTATAAATAGAATCAAATCAGGGGAGACTACTTTCTATTGGGTGATTTTAATGCACATTTAGGTTCTGATAGGACAGGAGTTGAGACATATCTAGGTCAATTCGGAGACAACACTAGTCAGAGAAATGGAAACAGCATAAGACTTCTGGAATTGTGTAACCAGCACGACCTAATTATTACCAACACAAAATTTCAACACCGGCAATCACACATTTATACTTGGTACAAATGGAACAACTTAGACTGCAAGAGCCAAATAGATTTCATTCTAGTCAAAAGATCAAAAAGAAGGTCAGTGGTAGACGCTAGGGTTATACCAAATTTATGCATAGACACGGACCACAAAGCGGTAGTTATGACTATCAGAACACACAAGAAGAGTACCAGAGGCAAACACACAACTACAAAAGAAATAATCAAAATCAATAAATTAACAGATGTCAACACACAAGAGTCATATCTACAAAGAGTCACAGATAATTTTGTTAAACTAACTGAAGAAAGCAAGTCAGTAGAAGAAGAATGGACAGTATTTAAGAGAACTTTATTAGAAGCAGCCAAAGAACATGTGGAACAGCAAATACAGAGGTACCCGACCAAAAGCACAACTTGGTGGAATGACGAAGTAAAACTAGCGGTAAAGGAGAAAAACACAGATACAACTTATGGGCAAAAACAAACATCAAAACGACCTCACTGAGTATAGAACAGCTAGAAAACAAGCCAAGGAGATAATAAAGAAGTCTAAAATACAAGCATGGCAAGATTATGGCGAAACATTAAATTCAGACTACAAAAATTCAACAAGACATTTTTACAAGAAAATTAAAGCTATGCGGGAAAGACAAGAACAATATGACCCAACTGAAATTATTAACGATGAAAACGGCCAAGCTCTTAATGATCCAAAAATGATAATGAACAGATGGCGACAATACTTGAGTGAACTTCTCAACCTTCAACAAGAGGACCAACCGAACACTCAAGAACTCACAGTAAATGTAACTTCAGAAGTAGAACCAAGCATAACACTATCAGAGATCAGAAATGCTGTAAATATGGCCCCACCTAATAAAACACCAGGCCCAGACAATATCCCGCCGACCTAATCAAAGCAACTAAAGAGGTAGGAATCAGCTGGCTCCATAGACTATTCAACCAAGTCTGGATCACACAAGAAACACCAGAAGATTGAGGAACTACAATTGTTCCCATCTGGAAGAAGAAAGGTAGCAAGAGGGACTGTACAAGTATAGAGGCATAGCGCTACTGAGCCACACTGGGAAAATATTCTGCAAAATACTTGAGAAAAGGCTCCGCCACATCATCGAGCCACAGCTTAATGACTCCCAAATGGGATTCAGGAAGAACAAAAGCTGTACAGACGCAATATTCGTCCTCAGACAGTTAGTAGAAAGGACTATCGAATCCGACAAACATTTACACGTTGCATTTGTAGATCAGGAAAAAGCGTTCGACACGAGATAGGCACAAGTTGTGGAAAATACTAACAACCTATGGGGTTAATGAACACCTAATCAACCTTTGCAAGAACATTTATACTGACAGCCAATGTACGATTAGAACAATACAGGATTATCAGAAAGTTTCACGTAGGGTCAGGAGTAAGACAAGGCTGCGTACATCCCTCGCTGCTATTCATCACGACATTGACCACATTTGTAAAATAGCTAACACCAGCGAAGGAAACAACCCGGAGAACTCTTAAATGAATTTCTTTTGCAGACGATCAGGCAATCATATCAACAACAGAAGAACAGCTACAACAACACATCAACAGACTCCAGTTAGCATGTAACAGATACAACATGAGAATTAACATCGACAAAACAGAAGTAATGACATTCGCCAGAGAGGAAAACACTACCAACATCTCCATCGATAATCATCTACTAAATCAAGCAAAGATTTCACATACCTGGGGAGCATTTTTTCAGCAAATGGAAGAATAACTAATGAAATTCAACACAGATGCAACAAAGCAAACCAAATGATAGGGCAAATGGCGCCAATTTTAAGATGCAAACACGTCACCATGAACACAAAAAGAGCAATGTTCAACACAATCTTTCTCCCCACATTATGTTACCAGTGCCAAACCTGGACGCTGACAACAACGATAGAAGAAAACTAGTCACAACAGAGATGAAGTGTCTACGCAGAATGCTGGGTGTAACAAGAAGAGACCGGTTGAGAAATGAAGACATCAGGAAAAAGTGGGTACAACATCAGTACTAGACTTCATCAAGAAACAACAAATTAAATGGTTCGGTCACGTAAGCAGATTACCATCAGACAGTGCACCCCAAATAGCAATGCTGCTCCGATACAATGGGTACAAAGCAAAAGGCCGGCCACGCAAAGATGGACCTCAGAGATAACAGAGGCGATGAAAGAGACTATCTACGAGGCGCATACTAGGGCCCGTTTTAGAAATCTCTTCCTGACCTGACGCTGTGAGGCATACAGGATTCAGAAAGAAAGAAAGAAAGAAATCGTTATTTTAATATGAAGCAAACTTGTGGAAAATTCAGTCTCTTTATAAGATTGTTTCATTCATCAGCATTTTTCCTTATGTTTTGTTTTCAGCTGAAGTCTGTAGCTCATTTACCATGGAGGGCATTTATGTACAAGGTCAGTTGTATATGCCAAGCTAAATATAGCATGTTCATTGATAAGAGATAATATTTTAAATAATTTCCCTAGCCAGTCTCAAACATAAGTGCTAGGACATGTCAGAATGGAAAATAGCTGCATACCCAACAGGTGTTGTTCTATGAACTTTCGAAAGGGAAGAGGCAGACCACTACACAAATATAAGGATGTCTGCAAGGCCTCAGTGAAGACCTTTTCTATCGGTTCCAACAAATGGGAAAAAACTAGCTGATGACTCAGTTATATAGAGAACAATATTATGCATAATTTTTGAAGTAACTTAGGATGAGCTGAAAGGCAAGTGCAAATTTAGAAGTCGTCACACTAAACACTTGGCAATTAACCATCTGTAAAGACTCGAAAAGCCATATATATATATATAAATATTCTTTTTCATCTTTTCAAACCTTTAAGGTTCCTCGCTGAAGATTTCACCAGCCTCCATTCATCCCTGTTCTTAGCTTTCTCTTCCCAATTATTGACTTCTAGTATTTCCAAGTCTACTTCAATATTATCTCTTTCATTTTCGTGGTCTGCCTTGTGGTCTCTTCCACTTCATCTTTTTGTATATGCAATTTTAGGCTGTCTGTTTTCTCGTCTTTCATAATACCTCCTACTTATTAACTGATTCACTACCGGGTTTTTCGCTCTGGACGGAATTATTTTGTTAGTTTCCAAAATATTGCACACATACATATTGCTAAACTAAAATATTGTTTTTAAATATGATTTAAAGTTTAACTTATTATATATCAAATTAAAGATAAATGAATGTACTTTCAAAAAATATTTATTGTGTCCAAAAATATAATGTTGTGTTTACTATGCTTGAAAAATATGAGCATGTATTAAAAATAATTGAAATTGTGAGAACGAAAATCCAACTTTTCAAGGGCCTTGATGAACATTATGTGAAATAAATCAATCTAACTGCTTTCTTTATATATGAATCCCTTTTATGAATACACAAACGTTAAGAAAGTAGTGAAGGAGTGTATGGTTTATTAACTGTTCACAAAGTAACATCATGACCATTCATAAAATCGCTAGTTTTTTACGTCGGGTATCCTAAAATGAATGATAAACTCTGTTTCAATTATACTTCTAGCATAAGCCATGCTGCTATGTATTTGTTATCGTTTACACATCACTTCTAAGTATTTTCCGGTTAATATAAATCTTCAATCGGAACAAAAATAATAAAAACTCAACAAAATAGTAATCGCTTTTTGAGCAGCGTGGTCCAGGCAGATAAGAAATAGTTACACTTGAGTGTTCCACGGTACGGAATCAGTTAACCTTCATGATGGGGTAATTAATGGTGATTTAAACAAATTATAAATATCCTTATTGTTTCTCATTCTCCATTCTCCACTATTTTCATTTTTTATTGGGCCCAAAGATTTGTCTTAAGACTCAGGTCATGGTCTATAATAATGTTTCATCTTGTGTTGTTCTGTTCCAGTTTCAGGATCCAGGACTTTCATCAAAGTTGTTGATTTAATTGTATAATGTTACTAATGCAATAACACAGAGAATACTATACAGAGATTCAAGCATGGTTTACAACAGTTGAAACAAGACCAGCATGCAAGCCTTTTCACTGTGACTTTTTATCATCCTGAATCATCAGTTGGTTCCATCAGTAATCTCCAATGGATTGAAGAACAGGACTGTTACAGAGCTTTAGGAAACAACCTCCTGCGTAAAGTCAGAGATTGAGGCAGCTATTGCATCCCTATGGTAGTTTGCTAACATCTCTCTAAACAGGGCAACTACTGTGTCAGACAATCAGTCCTTGCTGTGCAATGTGCTTGGCTGTGATATGAGTGAATGACATCTATAGTGATCTCAAACCTTCAGGGTCCTACATGGATCACTTCTTCTAACCATTAGTTTTGTGGTTGTACTATGTGCCAGTTATGTGCCTACAAATAGGCCAACACATCCGATTTCTGCGACACTTTTTATTTACTAGGTAGCTTCCTAGCCTCTACCTCAGTCGCCTCTAGACATGCCTGTAGGTCACAGTGTTACTATTCTTTGCTCCTCTTGAGAGCCCTTGCAACATGCGGGTGAGATTGGGCCAACTGTAGGAACATTTGATTTGCATAGTCAACGTACTAAGGCACCTACAGGATTATCTTTTGTGATGTTGTATTGTCTGTGGCACTTTAATACCAAATGTTAGTGGTCGTTGTAATAGTGTAGTTGTTCATGGTGATGTCTGGCAATTGTTCTTAATGTATAGAATTGTGTAGTGATTTTATAATATATATGTATATTTGCAGTATTAATGTTTTTTCCTGAATGATCAACAGGCCTTCAACACTTTCATAGATGATGTATTTGCATTCATAATAACCATGCCCACAGCTCATCGAGTAGCATGCTTCAGGGATGATGTGGTTTTCCTGATCTATCTTTACCAGAGATGGTAAAATACTTTGTTTAAATTCTTATACTGTGTATATACATTGATTTAATTTCTATTAGTTGTGTATATATATACTTCTGTGATACTCTCTTTACTAAAATGGGGGGGTCATTTTATGGCTTGGGAACTGGAATCTGCTTCTCTGATAGGGAGAAGCTGCATTACATTTAGTACTATTAATATCAAATACTGCTCAGCTATGCCCTGGATTGCAACATGATTCCTCACTATCACATGTGTTGTTCAACATCTGCATAGAAAATTTATTATAAATTCAAACAATCCGCTAGGTCAGAAATTTACATTTGCTGAGAACATCCTAATATAAAAATGGATCTTATTATAAAGTATACTTAGGAGGATCGATGCAGGCAAGCTTCGCACTTAATGGACAGCGTTCAGCAGTCCTACCTCAAGAAACTGTCTTGACTGGACATGCAGGGCTGAAGGGAAATGACAGATAAACTAGCTTGAGAGGTATCCACTGAAAGTAGGAAAAGCATGACATAAATAACAGTCTGCCTCACATGTGTAACTGCCTATTTTAAATAGGTTTTAATCAAGGACAAGCACACAGATATTGTCTGTGAGGAAAGAGATAAAAGTGCTAACCAACACCACTTGAACACAGTAAGCCTGGGAATATTGCTGTTGCATTAGTGGATGAAGCATGATCACCGCTTGCCAAATGTGCAAGGCTGTTGATCGGGATAATTATAACTTACAACCAGTTATCTATTTGACTTGAGTAATACTTACATACGTCTGTGGCCTAGGGGTTAGTGACTCGGTCTATTAACCTCGACGTTCTGAGTTTGAATCACGCTGCGGACATTTTGGTTGCAAATTGTTTGCGTGATTTTTACAAAGGACAATGGCACCATCCGTTCAGATAGCAGTGGCAAACTACTGAACGTAATAATGCCTAGAAAAATCACAAACAACGTTAAAAGCTGGGGTTGATTTGCAAAGTCCTGTAAAGGATATGCAATTAACATTAACAATGCTTACATATGTAATACCTATAAAATGCAACACAATAAGCTTGTGAGATTTCTCTCATGAACTTGTTTGCAAATTAGTATCATGACCTTAGTTTTGTATCATATTCCAGGTTATATCCTGTCGACAAGAAACGGGCAAATGAGTTTGGTGTTTCCTTTGAGGATGAGAGCAAGAAGACTAAGTAAACTGATTGAGACAAGGCCGACCTACATCACTGATATGTTTATTGAGAAATGAAGTTAAACAGACGCATGTTCCTAGACTGTCACACTCGCACAGAGTTTGTAGAAGAAAGAAATTGTTTATTTTGTTGTTCTTGTCTTGTCTAGTCACTTATGCCATGAGAAACTTCAGCTCTTGTTGTTGTGCCAAATGTTTTGCAGCAGAGGCAGTGAAGCCCATGTTGTAGTATTTATTTGATGTTGTTTCTATATATATATATATTATTCTTCTGTCGTCAGTCTTCTGTCATCACAGCACCATTAGCTTCAATGTATGATTCGTTTCAGATCATCCATAGTAGTTATAGTAGTCCATCTTTGTAGTTGATATATTATTTATTTATCTGAGACTTAAGAAGTAGATATACATTACACAAACTCTTAACATTACTAAACACAAGTTGTCATTTTGCACCTCAGAACATTACTATTAAACACAAGTTGTCATTTTGCACCTCAAAAAGATCAAGAAGACACAATTGTGTATACAGTCACATGGATACACATTCAATATTAGCAACTCTACCTTGTGTACATGTGGACAGGCACACCATGCTGTAGAGACTTCATTACAGCAAAGATTATATTGATCCTTGCTATATTAGCCATAAAAATCTGTATCCGAGACACACTATGGGGGGAATGCAACAAAACCTTGACCAGTTTTGTGGTCAAAGCACTAGCTCTGCATCTCATGGTACTGTCAGTGTATAATTTCTTTCAACACTGTACACATTATAGCTATTCATATTGATTGATTGGACCATTATCATTGCACTTTGATGAATAACCATGTGTGCTTCGATCCCTTTCTTACACAAGATGATCTCAGCAACAGTGTGAGAATTCAAATAGTACAGAGAATCCCCAATGTAATTTTGTGTAGGAATTTTATTTTAATGAATTCTGTCAAGGTTTTTTATATGCTCAACTTGAGCCCAGCAGCTCTGTACACCTTTAGTTTTGTCTGTAAACTAATGCCACTTCTGTGCCAGACATTAAGGTATAGTCTGTCAAATTTACTGCTGGCCATGATGATCATGGCATTTATTTCCTCATCAATGATGACATTCTGGGAAAGTGTGTAGCCAATATATGTAAATCTGTCCTCTTCCTTCAATCTCTTCCATTTTATTGATGTATGTAATCTTGAATTGAAATGCTGGAGTGAATCAAATATTCCATTGCCATTTTAATTAAAATTAAAAACAAAAAAATTGATTTTAGTCTTTACATAATTTATGTAGCTACATTTTAAACAATCGAATGGTTAGGTTTATTTTAGTTGTTTTACATCTGTTTGTTTTTCAATTGTTTATCTGCTAGCTTTTTTCAATTTTTGATGTGTTCAATGTAAATAAATGTGGTTTTTTCTTCAATTTTGCTTTGTGACTGATCCAGACAAAAGTGAACAATCCAAATATCAGTTATTTCTTTTCTAGTGGAAGAAATTCATTTTTTTTATTACATTTACTTAATTTTAATAACATTTGTCAGTCAGCACGTCCCAACTGAAGAAGCTGAATAAGATGGGAAAATAAAAATGTGAGATTAGCCTTGGGTGCAGAAAAGACACTTCATACCAAGCTATACATGCTTGACTTTTCAGACACAAGATTGTTTAGGTGAAGGCATGCTTACAAGTTTCTACTGATAGACTGCATGGTACATGCAAAGAACTAAAAGATCACATCAGCTGTGATGTTGAAGTATACTGACACTCAAACTTCTTGAGACGCTCTCAATCATATCGACTCACTTTTAACCTCTTGCATGATTTGTATGTGATCCGAGTCTAAGAGCGATTGTACATTGCACCAGTAATGGGCCTACAAGTAGACCAGCACATCCAATTTCTGTGACGTTTTATTTACTAGGTAGCTTCCCTAGGCCCCTAACTCAGTCTTGTAGATCGCAGTGTTACTATTCTTTGCTCCCCTGAGAGCCGCAACACATGGCAGACACTCAAAGTTACATGAATATAATGAAGGTAATAGTCATCTTGGGCAGATACTGCAAGAAAACGGACCCAGAAAACTACAGATGCAAGGAACCAAGTTAATCAGTACACCTGCCTCAGTAACTTCATCGTTATGGATGGTCTATTGATTCATGGAGTGCAATCAGGATGGGCTTAGGCACAGATCAATGAAGATCCATCTCCAGCATCTCTTTTGAGTGAAGGTGCTCATATTCTCCTGTTGACACTGTTAGCAGTTCTTGGTTAGAGATAGTTTTTTGGCCAGAACATAAGTAAGATCTTTTGCAGACAAGTTCTGTGGAGAGTTTGAACATATCTTGTTGTCATTCTCCAGCATTCTGATCCATATAGTATAGTTGATGGTGCACAGCTGCGGTATATATTAGTCTTGGTTCTAATTCTGTATTCGGTTGATTTCCAGACTGCTTGAAGAGTCATGAATGCACTTCACTCCTTACTCAGTCTGCTTTTAATGTCAGATTCAGCTCCTCCTTCATGGCTGATAACACTTCCAAGATATATGAAAGCAGTTGTATTTGGAAAGATTTTATCTTCTAGTTTGGCGCTGGGGCCTCCATGTTCGAAGTCATTATTTCTGTTTTCTTATGATTTATTGCAACCCAACCATCTGGCTGTACTGGTTAAGGTGGCTAGTATCCCTGGATATCTTTTAAGTGTGTAGATGTCGCCAACAAAATCTAGATCTTCCAGGGTATAGGCAGAGTCTTTGTTGCTGTTTCCGTAACATAAAGATTTTTACTGAATGGGATTGTTAGTCCCAACCTGGAGGATTAGGAAGCCATATTTAATCTGGCCCCTCCTCAGTAGCTTGTCCAACCGGTTGACCCTGCCATCCTAGCCCACTGTATCATTGGATCATTCAAGTATTGGAGGTTTCAGCATTTGGTGTTAGAGAAACTCTGGGAAGTAAAGGCAGAATGTGATGTTGACAAAATCACCATTTGTAAAAATAAAGACATGCATATAACACTGTAACCTCCAAATGTACCTCATGGTATGAAAAGCGGTTCTTTATTTACCAAGAGTGTTGAACATCTCAATGGAAACAATCTAATAGGCAGTCTTACGCCTGGATTTTTTTCCAAGCATAATGCTAACTGTAAGAGTTTACCATCAGATTATAGATGTTAGTTGTTGCTATACTGGATACACTGAAAATCAGCAAGTTTTAGAGTAATTTTGTGTTCAAAGTCTTGATTAAATCATTATTTTCTGGTTTAGCGTAATTTTGTGTTCAAAGTCTTGATTAGTAAATCATTATTTTCTTCAATAATTTATGCCGTATTAGTAGTTGTTACATTCCAAAATAAATGTTTCAGAAGAATCCTGCACATTTTCTGGTCATATACGATAGTATATGAAGAGCTTCTGAAATGGACAAACTGTGCATAATTGAAGTCCATCGTTAAAAGACAAAGGTGGATTTGCATGTATGTCATTGGCCAGTAGGGACATTGGCTAGGACATCTCTCCGATGGACAGCGGATGAGAAAAGAAAGCCTGGACGTCAAAAAAAAGAAAGATGGAAATAACTATGGAAAGAGAGTTGAAAGATTCTGTCCTGACATTGGAAACAATTAATAGAAAGATGGCAGAACGACAACAATGTAAATCTCTTGTGGAAGTCTTATGTGCCAAATGGGATACAAAATAGGATATAGATAAATATTACATTGTTATAGGCACAATAATTATCAGCACTGAATATTGATTATGATACCATTGATTTCAATCAGTTGCTTGTACTAATAGAATTGGTGACTGTGCACTAAGGGCTCTTTCACTGGTGCTGGGTACCTTACTGCTAGCAAAAAGTGTCAGTATAATAGCACTTACACAGTGGTTATAGCAAATTTGCTCCCGCAATGTGCGTGGAATTTTTCCAGACCGCGACGGTCTCAGGTCAACCCAGCCTCAACTGGGTACCAGACATGCTCTGGGAAAGTAAAGGCGGCCGCGTGATGCTGACCACATCACCCATCGTGTGCCGATAGTCAGTGAAAAATACAGGCCTAACACTGTATTGACCCATATACCACAAGGTATGTAAGGGTTCCTTTACTTACTATAGCAAATTTCCCCTAACCCCAAGTCATTTTTAGCTGTGTAGCAGGAAAATCCATGGAAAGTGAATTAAACATCATTAACTGGTGTGCAGTTCCATCTAACTGTACTAAGCCAACAATAATTTATTACTGTTAGTAAAGTGAGATATAAATAGTTGCCACTGACCATAAGAAAGTTTTTATTTTTATGCCTCATGAAGTTGAACTTTGATGCTTGATATCTGTTCAATATATTTTCTCAGTTTTAACCTTGGCTTTATGTTTACAGTTCTTTATATACCCAAAATAATATGCATTGTATTTTATGAAATTAAAGTTTTGTCTCTCAAGTGAATTGTAACATTTATTGATAAATAGTCTATGTTGATGTGGTCATTGGATACTTATCTCTCTTGCGTGCGATCACCACTTAGACTGATGTACCAGATTTCCCCATAAATTCTGATGTTGTTTTAGGTACTCCGTCCCTGGATACTTATCTGAGCTTGTGCGACTAAAAATTTAAAGTCCAAGGATTTACTTCATTGCATAGGGTTTTCATAATGGCTCAGTCAGAGGCTAATCAGAGGAAGAAAATATATGAATTATGATATGATGACGAGTGTTACTGTGAACATTATAAAAAGGGATTGAGAAATTAATAATGGAAGGGCAAGAGAAAAGTGCAAACCAAAATCTATATCTTAATGTGGCAAAAAAATAATAACAACATAAAACAAACAGGACAACAAATATTTTTATCAATGTTGACAAAATTGAAAATTTGAAGTGTTTGTCATTATCTGTTCATTGCTTACAAGAGATAGAAATGGGATGAAAGAAATTAAAAGAATAAGCATGGCGGCCTTACAAAAACTTAAAACAACTAAAAACAGTATTGAATGGAACTGATAGGAAAACAAAGATCAGAATACTAAGAGCATGCATATCCCCAGTGGCAACATATGGGTGTAAAGCATGGACATTTAACAAGGCAGTGGAGACATATACATGCTTTTGAATATGTGTTACAGAAGAGTCCTCTGTATACAATAGACAGAGAAGAGAACATAGATCTATTCAGAAAGAAAACTGGCTGATGCTTCAAATAAGAAAATTGAAGTATTTTTGACATAGAAGAAGACCATTATGGAAAGAGGCATCACTGCAAAGAAAAGACTACAGAGAAGATGGATTCAGAATATAACTGATGATTTGAGTATGTGGGACAGAATATCTGGCCTATGAGAGATACAAATTCAGGACTGTTAGGGTGGCAAAATTCTGTTCAGGACAGGCTATTTGATGATGGAGTCTTCAGTTTTATTGTAATGTTATTATTTATATACTCAAATTATTTCAGTGTATAAATATAAATGTTCCAAGCTTGATAATGACAAGTCTGATGCACTCACAAGACAAACTGCATCTAAATTGTTGGCAATGAGAGAGCAGACAGACTGGCTGGCTCTGTTACCATATCAGAGGGCCAGCCAATGGATAGAACTGATATTTTGAACACCCTCATAGAGTATGGCTGCAAAGAAGATTTTCATTTAAACCAATCCATGTCAGCTACTAGATTGCAGGAGCTGGGTTTGAAGATTGGAGTAGCAAGAAAAGAACAGCATAACAGGTATATGAATAGGCTCATCAATCAAACTGGTACGGTCAGTCGCTGGACGCAGTTGGGAGATATTGCGAAGATCGGAGCACCTATGGACATGTCCGGAGTGCAATGAAGATATTTCAAACTGAAACTGTACCTAAAACTTTCATAATGCTTGCTTGCTGACAGAGCCATATTAAGACACATTTTAACACCAACTATCAAGTTTATTTGTATTGTCCAGATGTGAGAGAAATTGTATAAATCATTAAATTAGAAAAAATAAAAGACAAGGTTAACCAATATTATCATCCAATTAAAAAAATGGAGTGATTACATAATAGAAATGGTTTCAATATCACTGAGCACATTTGTGGTAGCTGGATTCAATATGAAATAAATAATAAACTGATATGGCATTTCATAAATAGTAGTTTCTGATCTTTTTCTCCATGGGTACATTTGTGGTCCAAACTTAATATCTACAGTTGATCAATTTCATATACTTCTTGGTGACATGCTTGAAAAGCAGGATGGTCATTATTCAATCTGCTTATACAGGGTGTTCAAGATAAAAGTAGCTGATTGACAAATCAAATGTTGCCAGTTACGCATTGCATTTTGTCTATTTACTATTTAAACTCGTTCTGACTAGCTTGTCCTTTTGTTCATCGCCCTTTCACCATAATTACACACTATCGAAAAACTAATTGCACACTTGACCTATACTATGTCATAGTTGAACCTTCTCATTTTCATAAATGTATACCAGATTGGCTCTCTTGACAGAATACTTTTATCTTGAACACCCTGTATCCACAGGTTTCTCTGGTAAGATTTCAATCTTTGATTATAAGATTATGACTCAAATTAAAGGACATTTCATATCAAAGGTGAACTCACTGTAAGTGTACATCTTGTTCAATCTTTCTTCTTTCTTTTGTCCTTCTCTGCTTTTTTGCCGCTAGGCGTAGCAGGTTTAACTGATGATCGGTTTTCGAGATAATGCACGCTCGGTCGCTTGATATGGTGTGGTATTGTGGAGTTTTAAGATGTCTGTAACTCCATCAACCCATCTTTTCTTGTCTGCCCCTTCCTCTTGATGATTCCATTTTCAGGTTGTACGCTCTTGCAACTGGTGTATTCGGTTCATTCTGACCAAGTGGCCAAACCATTTGAGTCTCTGTTTTTCAATAAATCTAATAGCAGGTGTTGTTCCGACTGTTCTTCTAATTTCCTCATTTCTTATATGGTCTCTTCTTGTTTTATTTACTGCTTTCCTCAGGCATCTCATTCGCATGTGGTAATTTTACTTTCTTGTTTTTTGTCAGTGCCCATGTTTGGCTCTGGTAGCACAGTGTTGGTAGAAAGATTGAATTTATAATCTGTCTTTTAGTCACTACTGGAATAGCTGGGTGTTTCAAAATTGGGGTAAGCTGGTATGTAATGTTGTTGGCTTGCTGGATTCTAGTTTCGATCTCTCTGTCCAGTCTACTATCAGATGTGAAGATACTTCCAAGGTATTTGAATTCTCTCACCTGCTTTAGCGTTTGGTCATTTATTTTTATGTTGATATCTTTATGTTCTCTACTTATAGTCATGACTTCTGTCTTTTGAATATTGATCTTCATGTTGTATTTGAGGCAGCTATTGTTGAGTAAGTTTATGTGTTCTTGAAGCTGTTCAATATTATTATGGAATATACACTGGTCATCAGCAAAGAGCAGTTCATTTTGTTGGTCTGCGTTGAGTGATGCTTCATCTATTTTGGTGATACTATCCATGTATATAATAAAGAGAAGAGGTGATAATACACATCCTTGCCGTACTCCTGATGTTACTGGAAACCAATTTGTGAGTCAGCGCTTGTTCTTATGGCACTTATCTTGTTCAATATGAATGATATTTGCTACTGACTGCAAGTGTATGGTATACACCCAAATTAGGACTGGATATGTGGTATCAAGATGGAATGTTTCATACACAACCTGGGGCAACAATGCAACAGAAATATGTATATGTGGTCCAAACATACGTGATGGAATTTACAACAAACATGGATATTCTGGTCAACAATAAAACTTGATAACTGGATATAAACCATATCTATGTAACCCCAAAGGTGCAAGGTCCCTTTCATCTAGCTCAGAGTGTCAGCGATTAAGGAAGTATTCAGCAGCTGACACTTTCAACTAGTTAAAAGGGACAGAGAATTGGTGCACTCAAGTGCATAGACATTGATTATTTTTAGTATTGCAGATGCTTTTCTTCCAGCCATAAACATTCATGACAAAGTGATCTGAAATAAAATGATGGAAGTTTCATGTAAAATATAAACACTTCACTCAAGAGTAACCACAGCATAGGGAATCTAAGAAAATATGTTAAGTTCCAATTACAATGCAATTACTTGCCATATTTACAAGTGAAAATGTTTAGGAATTTACAAACACCAATATAAAAATAAAGTTCACAACCTTTCTTCATTACTACTTTTGTAACAACACTTCATTGAGGGGAACAAAGAGGTATAAATGTGACCCATCATTGAATCCAATAAATATAAGAATGGCAAAACACAAAAGAGCAAAGTACTATAGTTTTACAAAAATACAATAACAGTACTTTGTTTTATGTGTTTTGCCATTAATAATAATAATAATTCCTCTCGTACCGTTATACGCTACATAGGGCCTGCAAGTAATTTATCCATACCGCTCTATCCTGGGCAACTCGCTCAATCTCCTCCATGGAACTGAGACCGATATTTCTGCCTCTCTCAGCAAAGTTCGTTTCAGGGTCTCCTTAGGTCGACTCTCTTTCTTGAACCCTTTGCATCCCACTTCAATGCCTGCTTTGATATTCGTTGATCATTTGTTTTGCCATTGCTACATAGTTTTACTGCAGTCTTCCCTTATATCAATAATAAACGTAAGACAAAGTCAAGTCAAACAAACAAGTATAAATTATATATTTGGTGGCACTCAATAATGCATTGAGAAATAGTACAGGACTTAGGAAGAGACTTGTATAAAATAAATACTGTTAAATACTTTGATTACAATCTGCATTAGCTAAATGTGAATGCCTACAATTTTATTTCAGTTGAAAAATTGTTCTCAAATAAATGCATAAATATGAAATATGTACAATATACAATAAATATAGAGTGCTGACTTAGTCATGTGGTTGAGGACTAGTAGGTTACTTGATTCATAATTGAAAGAGTTCAGTATTACTTCCTCCGTTCCTGTTTCACCGTGATCCGGTGGGATGGCTTGCAAGCTTTTAAGATCTATAGAACTATGTTGGATAATTCCTTGTAGATTTAACAATACAGAACATGCCAGGGTGAAAGGGCAGATAAATTGAGAACACATTGTGTAGTGTTAGAGAACAATATAAGCTTAAGATTGTATTCTCCAATATACCACATGATATGCAAGCTGTTTGCAGCATAAAAACAAGACATAAAGGCAGATAAATAGAAGAAACAGCATTACAAATAAATAAACAAATTCAAGGAAATATAAATAAAATAACCCAATCATGACTAATGACCAAATAAAAAGTCCACAGTTTTTAAAAATACATATTTGGACAGTATTACCCTGAAAAATAGTGACAAAATAGATGAGACTGCAGTAAAACTATTTGATTGGCAAAACACGTAATCACATAGTACTGTAGTTTTACAAATTACAAAAGCAATGACAAAATACAGCACGTTTGACCAACAAGGCCTTTATCAAGCAACGAACAACAGGAGTGACAAATAAAAAAATTTAAAAATGGACGACCTAAAACAAACATTTCTAATGAAAATCTGGGAATAAAAACGAATAAAGCAATAAATGTAACACAAAAACACATAAAAACTAGAAATAGTACGGAAGAAAAAACTATGAAAAATCTAGTAAATATATAACTTGAATACATGCAACTCTGGAGAATCGGTTGATTTCTTTGTATGGTACCTTGCGACCACGTGGGCTCAACGTATTACATTCCTATGCTTCCTAGTACTTTCTCTTCCCATGCCTTTAATCTATATGGGTATATGTTGCATGTATTCAAGTTATATATTTACTAGATTTTCATTGTTTCTCTTCCGTTCTATTTCTAGTTTTATGTGTGTTTTTGTGTTACATTTATTTTGTTATTCGTTTTTATTCCCAGATTTTCATTAGAAACGTTTGTATTTGGTCGTCCATTTGTTTTTAAAAATTTGTCACTCCTGTTGTTCGTTTGCTTGATAAAGGCCTTGTTGGTCGAAACGGTGCTGTATTTTGTCATTTTTTTTGTAATTTGTAAAACTACAGTACTTTGTGATTACGTGTTTTGAAAAATAGTGGCAGCTTGAGCAATATAGTGATTTAGAAAAAGAGATAAAATTCAAATTTATTTACTAGCGATTATTTGACTTGACAATTTTTACAAAGAACAAACTCAATGGGTAAGGGTGACATTATAAAAGCAGATGTAAAATATAATTATTGAATATAAATAAACATGATTTATTCTCACACACATATGTTTATAATATAAAATTATATTTCACTAAAAAGGAAACATCGGCATGCATATATGCATGCAATAAATGTACTGTGTTTGATATCAAAATGACATTTTACAACTATCATTATCATCATCATACGACCAGCTGGCATAGACGAGCATAGATTTCTACATGTCTAATTGTCCATCCTTTCTTTTGTTCGCTTAAAATAATGTATATATATTCAATTTTCTCTTGTATAAACTTCACTGTCTATAGTAGATCCCACAGATGTCCATGTAGATGTCGGTTCTGAGTAGTGTCCAGTCATAAGATCAATAATGTAAAAAATCTAAATAGAAATACTTTTTTTTTTATCCCTCAGTTTGTTGCTTTATCACATATAACAAAACTCCATATAGCGCTGTTATTTTATTAATATTGTACAAAAGAAATCAAGAGACTGGCCATGGCAATTCAAAGGTTAAATAAACAGTATGAAAAACTGATGGTATAATACAAGCAAAAAAAACAAAAGTAAAACCTCTGTGGACATGTACTTTTCTTATGACAACATTTGAATGTGTATCATGGATCACTCACTGTACATGCAATGAAGAAGAAAATAAAACTTTTTGGAACAAAATGGTACAGAAACATTTGTAGAACACCCTTTACAAAGAAGTGAACAAATAAAAACATCCTTCAAGACCATATCATCATGTCTTGGAAACTGAAGTATTCGGATCACATTAAACGTCCCATTATGCAGCCTTGTCTGACTCCCTGCCTTATATCAAACTAATCTGATGTATCATCACATAGGTCTATTACAGCCGCCATTTGATGACTATAAAGTTCTCTTATGATCTGTATTAAATACAATGGGAATCCCATTTCCTCCATTATTTTCCACAATTCCTGATGTTCTACACAATCAAATGCCTTTGAGTAATCAATGAAGCATGAGTATAGCTATACATTGTAAATAATTCATTTAAATCTCACAGATATGCAAGAAATTTCATTGTTTGTTCCTGCCTCTAAACACAACAAGTGTGTTGCAACCAGGGCATTATTCAAGCTTTCAAAATAATTTACAGTACGAAAGTTCTGGGGTAAAAAAGGAACTCAATACTGCTATGTAGAGCTTTGACAGCCATCTAAATTGAAATCTACTTTATGCACTAACTATGGCTGCTGCTGATATGTGTGATGACTGAAAAGCCGGCACCATTGCAAAATGCTTATTCATTGTTACAGATACATCATACTGTACAGATATCATTGGCTAGCTATCATCCACAACAGATGATCAATTTCACAGACACAACAGCGATTACCTGTTTGATAGGCTGAGATTCATTTATTTTATTAGTATGATCATTGAGAAGTACCTACCAGCGGATGCAACTTTTGTGCCAAAAGAGCTTTCAATACAAAACATTGATTAAAAAAATTCTTGCACAAAATAGCTGTTACTGAGGACGAACAAATTGAAAAATCCTGCTCCCACAATACTAACCAAAGCAGTTTCCAAGCAGTAGAGACTGTGGATGTTTATCATACAAAAGACCAACAACTCGGCAGCTCTAACAAAACTCAACTCTAATGACAGCCTTGTAGATGATTTCCCTATCAAAGTCCCAAAACAAAGGATAATCTCAGATTTCTTTACACCCAGAGACCTTGCTTCACAGTGTAGCGGGTAGCTAGCTAAGAGATGGGAGATCAGATACTGCTTCTATGTGAGTACAGTATATCTATATTTTTTAGTTCCTTTACACTATCAGTAATAAAAATGATAAACAAAAATGTGAAAACTACCAACTCCAGCACACACACAAAAAAAAGACAAAACTCTATTAACAGGAAGAATGATGTACTGGAATCTAGCCATAACCATCATTTTGCAAGTGATATAACTAATAAAATGCATTATTAGTCTGTGTGCTATTATCCTGTTAATTATTTTACCTCCCATTCCCCTATAAAGACAATATTTTGTTGATCCTGTGTCTCTTGTTAGAACAGAATTCCACTGTCACAGTTTGGATGTTGACATTTTTCTATACCAGGAAGTTATGCTGTCCAGAATTTTCTCCATCACATTGATTTTTACTGTGGTCACAATGTATACTAAATCTCTTTTTCTCTTGACATGCATGAGAAGTAATGACTGTATCTTTCTGATGTTCTTCTGTTCATTTACCTCATTTAGCACATTAAACATTTTGGGGTGTCTCAATATTCTTCTGTAAAATTACACTTCTGTGACCTCCATAGATGTTGCTGTTTTTTTACTGCAAGTGACTCGCTTCCATATGTCATTACTGACTATGCAATGCAGCAGCAAAGAACTCTCTTTCTTACTTCCATAGATGATCTGTTGTATATAATTTACTTTATTTTTACAACTACAAGTAACAACAAAAAAGTGCTATTTCTTATATAATGAAATAGTTTATGTGCATTGGAATGATCTCACTTAGGCATGTGACAGTATATTTTATAGTTGTGTGATTTACTTAAAAAATGCTATAATTAGATCATTAAAAAAATGATAAATAACAAATGCATTAATTGATTGATCAGCTATATCGTGAATAAAGAGCTTTCTAAATCACATACAATTTGTTTAAATGGTGGTAGAACATGGATTTTTAAAAATTGTAATTGAAGAAAAAAGTATACTGTTCATGGCATACTGTATATATGAAATGAAAATCATGGCATATCCTTTACAGGAAGTAGCCATCAACAACAGTAAATAAGTCATCGATTTTCTAGGCATCACTTATACTTTCAGTAGTTTGCCATTGCTTTCTGAACGGTGAGGTCTATTATTACAGTTGGTAAAAATTCAAGGGAACTAATTTGCTTCCAAACTTGCCTGCCACGGAGTCTGAACCAGGTACACTTGGGTTGTGATCAAGCTCATTTCCTGCTTATCTATAGACGCTCGCACTGTAAACACACATGCCTACATTTCAAACGAACAAGAAATTGTTGGTATGTAAACACATGTCATACATTAGATGACATTGGAAACTGTAGTTTGACTCGTTGACTCACAGTAAACACAGGATAAACTTTCAACTCATTCTCACTGCTGTAGACACTTTTGTCTGTATCTAAAGCTATGACTCTCTGGCCACAAATTGCACTGGACATGCCACTCATCATCAACTTGTATGCCATAACTAATCCAACCTTACTGATAGTCACAGCGATGGTTGCACAGATAGGGAGATCAGTTAAGGGTATGATAACGTTGTGAACCTTGTCTTGACAGAAAACTAGCTGTCCACCAATGCAGGCTATAGTGCATGACTCAGGAGTCATTCCAGCCTGACAAAAGAAAAGACAAAATACTCCTGTTACACTGATTCATGAATATAAAAATGTAATATGAAGTAGATTTCAGTAAAACAAAAATGGACAAATTAAGAGCCATGTCAACATCAAAGCTTAGCTACAACGAATCGCCAACACTTCCTTCCATTTGTCATGGTGTTGCTTTCTACCAAACTGTTCTTCTTCTTCTTTGCGTTCGTTTCTTACGACCTAACACTCTTTGTGATATGTTTGATCTTTGCCAAGAACGTGTATACGTTGCACATTGGTTTGGTAGACCCTAAACGATAGACTTCTACACATTTAGGACATGTGCATCCGATTTCATCCAAACCTCCTTAGTCGCCTCTTACGACATACATGGCAGGTAATAGTGGTTCTATTCTTTACACCTCAAATTTGGGCCCTGGTAACCACTCGGGCGAAAAAACTATTCTTTATCAATCCTTTAATGTTTTTGTTCCAATTATATCAGTGTCTTCCTCTTGTCAACAACCTTTGCCTCCAGTATGGTTTTCAGCAGATCATCATGTATTTTTGGATTCAAAATATGAAATATACATGACTTTCTTCTGCATGTTAACATTTTCAACATTTTTCTGTGTCGGTTCTAAAGAAGTATACTATTTTCAAAATTCTATATCAGTATCAAAAACTCAACATGTTTCAAGTTTTTCCCATACTCTACTACTAACTTTTTCAGAAATAGAAAATGTGGTTAGGTGTAATTTCTGACCAAGTATCTATGAACAATTTGTCTGAAATATCTATAGCAAGGAAGAACATGATGAAATGGAAAAACTACTAATTATCTGGGTCAACTATCAGCTGTTTACAATTTCTTTCTCAGACAGGTGGTCACAGAGCAAACGGAGAATGTCCCCAAAATATTTTCAACTGCTTGATATTCTTCATATTTTCTGACTACTCGTTAGTTATGAACAGTCATCTACACAGCTAGAATAAAAAGATCAGCTATGACAGCTTCACCTATGACCAGTCAGGATTGGACACCATGCTACAGTATAAACTCACTAGATGGGTACTATTCTTCTTTATCTTCTTGACGCTCCATATTGATCACTTGTTAACCACTCTGTGTGATTTGTATGTGATCTGAGCCTAAGAGCGATTGTATATTGTGCCAGTTATGCGCCTACAAGTAGGCCAGCACATCTGTTTTTTGCAAGGATTTTTATTTACTAGTGTAGCTTCCTAGGTCCTACATTAGCCACCTCTTACGACATGCCTTGTAGGTCGCAGTGGTACTAATCTTTGCTTCCCTTGCAGGCCCCGGCACTACATGGGTGGATGGGGTACTATCAAGTTGAGTTTTATTTCCTAAAATCTGATTAGTAACCCATCTGTAGAAATGTGTATACTATTGGACAATATTTCCTCAGATTATCAAGTGCTGAGTTATGACTAACAAACTATCTATAAAAATAGTGCTATTACAGAAACTGTAATGAATTACTGATATAGTGTTAAGAACAATTTCAGTGATATGTTTCATAAAGGAAAACTCACACATGTGTTGCTGAGCCCTAAGGGAACAAAGAATAGTAACACTGCAACCTACAAGGCATGTCGTAAGAGGCGGATGAGGTACAGGTCTAAGGAAGCTACCCTAGTAAATAAAAAGTGTCGCAGAAATCAGAGGTGCTGGCTCACTTGTAGGCGCATAACTGGCACAATGTACAATCGCTCTTAGGCTCAGATCACATAGAGTGGTTTAACAAGCAATCGATATGGAGCATTCAAAGAATAAGGAAAAGTAAAGTAATAAACTAATATAAATGTTAGTGATAAGTTGTAGCCCTATGTTCCGTTGGGAATAGGGAGAAATAAGAGAAAAGAGTGACAACTATCACTCACCAAATGATTGTTGACTTCTAGTGTTCTATTTTTTAATACTGATAATGTATACACGAAATATTAGTCCATGTTGTTTTCAACAAATATGTACTATTTCTGTTAAATTATAAGTTTATTTAAGGGGGATTCGGTCTTGAAAATCAAGAAGCTATTTTCGTTGTTTTCATATTAATATAAAATTTGTATAAGCATTTTGAAAGAGTATGACTTAGAATAGTAGAAAAAAATTGGTAAAAAAAAATGTCAAAGTGTTGCCATGGAAACAATACAAAATGGCCACAAAAACAAAATTTTAAATCCTAAGGCTCTGAATCTAATGAATGTAAATGAATTCTGTTTTCACTCTAAGGTGCGCAATTGTAATATCTAAAATATTACACATGATTTTTAGGATATATTAAATATTTAATTTTTTATTAATTTTTGGGTAAAAATTCCTCAAAATTTGGTCAAAAAGCTGTTTTTGGGGATGTGTTTACATAAAAATGTAATATTTAATATATCCTAAAAGGATTTTAATTTTTAGATATTACAATTGCTCACCTTAGAGTGAAACAGAATTCATTTATATTCATTAACTTCAGAGCCTTAGGGATTTGAAATTTTGTGATTGGTGGCCATTTTGTATTGTTTCCATGGCAACACGTTGACATTTTTTTTTACTAATTTTTTTCTACTATTCTAAGTCATAATCGTTCAAAATTGTTATACAAATTCTACATTAATACCAAAGCAACGAAAAAAGTTTCAAGACCAGAATCCCCCCTTAAGGTTTGACTCTGCTCCTTCTAAAAGAGATCAGGTACTAAAGTCTAGGAAAAAAAAGATGGATAGACAATATCAAGACCACACTAAGTAAAAACGGATTTAACACAAGAAAGGTGACTCATCTGACACTGGAATACAAATAAAAGCTCTCACCCCTACGCTTAACGGCAAACGTGGACAACAATAGACAAATAGACTCTATTCATTGTGAGACCACACAAAGATCTAGTGTAACTATTACCTGTTCTTTTGAACTCAAGGGTTTGGTAGAAACTCCAATCCCAAACAAATATCCAGTTCTAATGTCACCAATATGACTAGTGTTTCGTTGAACATTGACAGACCACTGCACACAGCCTTCAAGAGGATCAGCTGTGAATGTTGTTGAGTTGAATCCCCATGTGATTAGTGTTCGACTCTGAACCCGTGGAAAAGCTGACTGACCTAGGCTTAGAGGTGTGACCACTGATCGAATAGTTGGAGTAATGATTGGGTAGTCTGAAGGGAAGTGGTCTGTTAGTTGAAAATATGAATTGAAAAAGTGTTAGTTAACGTATGAAAATTATCAATATTTGTTTATTGATGTCTACATATCAATATTAACATAATCATCTAATAGCTTGTTCTGAGCAGAAATTTGCCACCCTAACAGTCCTTCTGAATTTTTATCTCTCAATAGGTGTGACTGTCTCTGCAACCATCATGCTCAAATCATGTCACATACTGAATTCATCTCTTCCGTAGTCTTCTCCTCTTTGCCGAGATGCTTCCTCTTATAATGGTTTTCTCCAACCATTCATGCCTTTTATATGCCCAAAATACCTCATTTACTTCATTCCTATTTATAGCATCACAGCAAGTTTTATTTGATTTTGAGTTCTTTCTGGATAAATCTATTTATTCTTTTCTCTGTTCGTGATATACAGAGCATTCTTCTGTAATACTTATATTTATATTTTATATATAATATAATATATTTTATATTATATGTAATTTATATTTTTCCAGAGACCCCTAGGATTGTTGCTGGAGCTATGGAGTTTGTGCAATACTGCTGGCAGGTGGTGTGCCATTTCTGCGGAGAGGGACCGAGCCGTATGGGATAAAACCCGGTGCAATGAAGTCAATCCTTGGCTTAACCCTTTTAAACTTATATTTAAAAGTGCTATAAACATAAACAAGTAGATATTACTGTTACTCAAAAGAACATATATAACAAGGTTGTGTTATACATTGTTTGTGTTGATATTAAGTACTAAATATTAAAACATAATTAACAATAGAATGAAATAAATCTAAATGTCATAAGAAGAAATACAAATACCTGATATATTGCTGAGCAGTGTCAAACAAGATGTATGAAAGTCAGAAACATGTGTCAAAATATTTTTATCCTCATCATTGCTAGGAATAACTGCATCTTCAGCTTCCATGGACTTCTGGCACTCATTTCTAAAATTGAGAATACAATTTCTGTTACTTAAACAACTTGGTTGGTATTACAGATATGACATTTCTGTTACTTAAACAACTTGGTTGGTATTACAGATATGACACGAGAATACATAATTTAGATACATAAAACTGACAGCCACGATGGCATAGTGGCTAGTGCGCTTGCATCATAGATGTGTGGACCCAGGATCAAATTCCTCAGGTAGAGTGGGATTTTTTCACCACCGCTATGGCTCTTAGTTTGACTCAGTTTCAATTACGTACCAGTTTCTTCTTCTTTGAATGCTGCATATTGATCACTTGTTAACCACTTTGTGTGATTTGTATGTGATCTGAGCCTAAGAGCAATTGTACATTGTGCCAGTTATGCACTTACAAGTAGGCCAGCACATTCAATTTCTGAAATGCTTTTTATTTACTAGGGTATAGCTTCCTAGGTCTTACATTAGTCACCTCTTACGACATGCCTTGTAGGTACAGTGGTACTATTGTTTACTTGTCTTGCGGCCCCAGCACCACACGGCAGGTACTAGAGCAACACTGGGAATTAAAAGACGGTCAGTACAATGATGACCATACCATTAGTCAAATAGAAAAATATGAACCAAATTATTTTATTTCCCAGTATACCACATGGTATAAACACAGGTTCTCTTCTTTCTTCCTTTGTAAACCTATGTCACTTCATGATGTAACCTTTAACCTTAATATATAATTTAAGCTGTATATACTGGTTATTTATCAAATACAGGAAATATAGCCAGGTAATGTTTAAATGAGAATAAACTGAGAGATAGCTTTGTGTCTTTCGATTTATTTCTGCAATGCACAGATAAATATGAACAATAATTACAACACTACATATTTGTAATAATTGGTGGGCATCTGTAGCTTAAGAGGTAGTGAGCCTGGCTCAAACACTGTGGCGGGCAAGTTTGTAGCAAATTTGATCGCATGGAATTTTATGAACAGTAAAAAACAGACCTCACCGCTCAGAAAGCAATGGCAAACTACGGAACATATAAAATGAGTGCATCGAAAATCGATGACTTGTTTACTGTGGTTGATGGCGATGTTCTGTAAAGGATATCCCATGATTGTTATTTTCAGTAATTGTAAACACTCAAATAACAGCGCAAATATACTTACTCTTTGATTAAAGCAGCCACCTGCTTCAGTACTGGTCCAACTTCAACTGCCCTCAGTAGCAACTGATCTTCAGGTTTGGTTTTCTCCTTGATTGACTTCTCAAATACTGGAGTGTCTAAAGCTCTGTCTATCCTTGTACTTAACAATCTGTGTGACTTATCTATTCTTGAATGATTGGTATGTGACTTCTCTTCAGTTTTTAAATCTAGTATTTTCTGATCTGCAAAATCTTTTCTTCCATGATCAAAAGTTTGAGATTTATCAGCATGGCAAAGAGGTTTGTCGTTACTGACTTGCGATTTAGTTTTTACACCAGATATCTCAAAAGCATCTGCATGTCTAAGTTTTAGATTACTAAAACTTGCTCTCCTATTATCTTTAGAATCTGAAACGGATCTGTTTTTAAAATATGTTCCATCTTTGATCTGGTTACTGCTAATATTTTGATCATGCGTTGCAACATTCATTTCAGGTTGTGTTGTACTACTTTTTATGTCACACGAAAAGCTTTTTCTTGACAGCGTGGGACGATCATGTTGTTTAGCACTAGTTATTGATGTACTACACTTAGAAATATGAGTCTCCGATACAACATCTGAATGGGAAATATTATCTTTGAGAGGCAAGTTTTCCAGGCCCTTGGAAGCACTGACATATGACGAATCACTAAAACTTCGTAAATTTTGAGAATCTGACCGTGAACTCTCATGAACTATGTCATTAGTTTCTTCTACAGAAAGAAGACTGTCACAGGCAGCTCCTAAATTCTGACACTGCAGTAGAACAGTTTTAATCTGATGACTATGTGCTGCAAGATGTGAGGAATGTTGGTTGGAAATGGTACAGATGGATTCCAGTGATCTCGTTTTAACAAGATTTAAAGTAGCGGCAATATCAGATAAGATGCAGTTGTACTGACTTGAGATGATATTTCTGGCTGAATCTTCAAATTCCTAAAGAGTAAAATAACAATTAGTCATCATTGGCATAATCAGTAATATCAATGAATTTGTTTTTGCTATGATCAACTAATTTGTATTTTATAACCATCTCGATATAGGGGGAGACCGCAGTAAAACTATGACAAATGGCGAAATACGTAATAACAAAGTATTGTAGTTTTACAAAATACAAAAATAATGACAATACACAGCAACGTTTCGACCAAAAGACCTTTATCAAGCAAATGATATAACAGGGGGGACGAATTTCATATCACATTACATATAGACTACAACAGAGATGATTTCTAACACGCAGAAAAGGATACCCCCCAAGTAAAGGATCAGTCTCCCATGAGCGCATACCAAGAATTTTTTTGGGCCAAACTGATCTCAAACCCTGGAATTTCCATGGTTTCTGGCGAAGAGTGTTATCAACTTCGCTATTGTCAACCCCATTTATCCAAAATAAAACTGACAGGATGTAGATTAAGATCATCCCACTATTTGCTACCAGGGAACATGTCTTGTTGAAGTTGGTCATCCCTTCTGCTAGGATGTCCTATAAAGAGGCAGACCATATCTATACAGGTGCTATGAATAGTATCGTCGATGAAGACAAAATGATATAAAGTGGATGATTGTAAACAATGTTGACAAGAAATTTCAAGAAAGTGATTGTTGATGTAGTAATATACTTAGACAACACATTTTACAGAGTGAACTTTACAGTCTTGATGAATTCTTGGATTACATGTGGTCAAGTATTGGACTATGAAATAGAATGTCACTACTCTAATAGAAGCCGCTGTAGCGTAGTTGTTAGTGAACTCCTCTCAAGCTGGTGGTCTGGTTCAGCTCGTGCGCGTGGAATTTCGGACGGACGACTCTCAGGTCGACACAGCCTCAACTGGGTACCAGACATGCTCTGGGAAGTAAAGTCAGCCGAGCGTGATGCTGACCACATCACACTCTGTGCCGACAGTCAATGAAAAATACAGGCCTAACACTGTATTGGCCTATATACCACGAGGTATGAAAGAGTTCCTTTACTTTTACTCTAATAGAGAGAACATTCCTTTTAAGAAGATGTAGGTTAGAACATATATGCACATGTCACGCCCGAGTGGTTACCGGGCCCAAATTTGGGGTGTAAAGAATAGAACCACTGTTACCTGCCACACATGTCGTAAGAGGCGACAAAGGATGTTTGGCTGAAATCAGATGCTCATGTCCTAAACGTGTAGAAGTGTATGCTCTCTCTTCTTCTTTGCGTCGTTCTTTACGACCAATTTTAATCACTCTTTGTGATATGTTTGATCTTTGCCAAGAACATGTATACGTTGCACATTGGTTGGTAGGCCCCTAAACGCTTAGACTTCTATACGTTTAGGACGTGCATCCGATTTCATCCAAACCTCCTTAGTCGCTCTTACGACATGCGTGGCAGGTAACAGTGGTTATATTCTTTACATCCTAAATTTGGGCCCCGGTAACCACTCGGGCGAGAAGTGTTTGCATTTAGGGGTCTACCAAACCAATGTGCAACGTACACGTTCTTGGCAAAGATCAAGCATATCACAAAGAGTGATTAAAATTGGTCGTAAAGAACGAATGCAAAGAAGAAGAAGATATGCACATGTCCAAGATTACTAAAAGTTTCTCTTTTATCGTCGTCGATATTGTTCAACTTCTCATTTCTTCTATGAGCCCTATATAATTCAGTCGATTTGCTGGACCTGTCACAGTTTCATCTAATTCCCCTAGATGGCTTAAACCGTGCACTAGTCTATCACATTCAGGCTAGAATAACACAAATTCCATCTACAGAAATCTGAAATACAGCAAAGATGTAACAAAGCAAGCCAAATCATCAGCCAAATGACACCTATACTTATTTTCAAACATGTATCAAACATTTTCACACACAAAACAAGCCTTATACAATACGATCTTCATCACAACTTTGTGCTATCAGAGTCAAAATTGGACACTTACAGCAATGAAAAATTACAACAGAGATGAACAGATACCTGCAGAAAATAGAGGGAGTAACGAGGAGATATAAGATCAAGACTATTAGAGATTTGGTCGGAACAACACCAGCGCTAGAGCATATTAAGAAACAACAAACCACATGGTTCGGCCATGTAACACTATTACTGTCCAACAGTACACCCCAAACGAGCGCTACTATTCAGATACAATGGTTTCAAGGCCAGAGGTCGCCCCTGCAAACGATGAAATATCAGAGGAGATAGGAAACATAATATACAAGACACACTCAAGGGCACTTGCCATAACTTTTCACATACCCTGAATGCTGAATAGCACAACTGGAATAGACAATAGATAGATAGACTGTTCAACATCTACACATTTTTTAAAAAGTAACAAAAATTCAATACACAAGATTGATCAAATGTAATTTGTTTGTCTTTAAATAAGAACCTACTGATCAGGAAATGGACAGACAAGGCATCTGGATCTGTAACAATATGGATACCAACAATGAAAGTCAACTAAAAATTGAGGTAACTAAAATAAATGTCCAACATATTTCTCTTTTTCAACATTAATGTTTCTTGTATTATTTTTGCATCTTGTTTCTATAATACAAATCTCTTTATATTTCATATGCATTCTAACACACATTTCTCTGTCAATTGATATATAATATGTCAATCTACAGCCAACAATATGCCCCCAGGAAGCTCTTAACTAAGACCTGTTGCAATTGAAAATTCCATCTCAAAATTACATACAGACCAGGGAAAAAAATGACACTCAGAAAGAGATAACTAATAACTTCAAAACAGCAGATTAGATAAGGCATAGATGACAATTTAACCTTCATATCCTGAATGTGAGTGTCAATAACACTATCCTGATCAGAAAATGAAACCATCAATGTTGACAGTTCATTCTTGGCAACCTGAAGAGATTCCTGTAACAACAAATATCAAGTTATTCAAATGTAATTTAAACTTTATAACCTTATTCATTCTGAAATACAGCCAAATTCTGTCTACTTTTATCAATTCTTAAATACTGTTAATTCCTGATTAACCATATTAATTCTTCTCATTTAATGTGAGCAAAATATTCAGTTTGCTAGACAATAGTATTGTTTATGGGCCAACATTCTTCAATGTTCAGGTCTTGTATGATGTCTATATTTTTCCACTTTTCTTTCCAGAGCATTCTAAGCATTGAATTTTTTTGGTAGCACTTTTTCCTTGAATTTTTGTATTACTGTCCATGATTCCCATCATTATGTTGCCACAGAAAAATTGCATGTCCTTAATAGTTTTACTTTTGTTTCCATACTTGTGTTACATCCCAGGTTCTTCATACTCCTCACTACCTGCATTACCATTGATAGTCTTCTGATTTCTTTTGTACAATCTCCATTGTTGTTAATTATCGGAACCAAGATATTGAAAATTTGTTACATTTTCAATGTCTTCATCACTGATAGTAATTTTTCCTATGGTAACAAGGTTAGAAAAACCGGTCTGGAACAAGAAACAGAAAGTAAAAGAAAACAAAATAAGAAAAAAAAATATTGCGGGAGGAGAGGACGATGCAAAATATATCCAACATATGCTATATCCGACATATGCATGTAAAATATTAAGTTTATGTAACCGTAAAGTATCTCTGGCAAACACAACCCATGTTACAATAAAATGTATGCAAGCCATCTCGCCACAACAAAGTGGAGTTCATGTGTCAGTTTACTAGTACATACACATACAATATTTCAAAAGGAATTTTATCAACTTAAAGGATAGAAATGTGTACTACTTCATAATCCACATAAAAATGTTCACTCAATAATAATATAAATAGTAAAACAAAGATGCAACTAAGATAAATGCATCCTGGATGCTTAAGTAAAATATTGCAGTACAGTATATACCTGTAATTGTTTTCGTGCAGTTTCCAGATCCAAAATAACATGACCACAGTGTGAGCCTGGACCTTGGCAAACACACAGGTGACACGCCACTACGTTGCATGTGTCACAGAAAATGCTGGCTGATTCAGAGTTGTGGTCTGGACAGTGCAGCATACATTCAACTGATTCTTTCAAAGTGGGTTTTCTAACCTACAAAAGTGAACAAGAATTTCAGCAGTTATGAAGAATTGAATTCAGTTAATGCTAAATGTTTGCACTAAAATGTCATTCAGTCAGTGTAACTCTTTCCACGCCAATCGCCGCACACTGCGCATTTCTGTTGAGTGCTATTCACAGTACACTGCACCATTCAAGTCGTTCCCCTTATACAAGTCTTTCTAGTTTTACTTCTACTACTTTTTAACTTTGTTATTCTAATAGGTTGTCCAGTTTTCTTCAAATTAGTATATAATCAGGTGTATATATATGGTTTTTTTTATTAATGAGTAGTTAAGATTTTTTTGTGTGTTCATTAATTTCTATGCCTCCCTTGAATTAACCGAGTAAAACTGAGGAGATAACTGCGTATGGAAATAGTTAATAGATCTTGTTGCATGATTACTTGTAGCTATCCTTCAGTTTTCAAACACTACTGGAAGTAGTCACTTAATGAGCAACCTGTGCTTGGCCTGATAAGCTCTAGATATGATTCCTTTTCTCCCAAGGGTATCAAATAAATTCCTTTTCTCCATAGAAATACATTTTGCAAATACGATAATTGTTCCCCTCTCTCCTCAAAAATATGCCAGAAGGGTGCAGAGCAATAACCAACTTATTACAACTTATTACTAATAGAACATAAATTTATGAATACAAAATCTACAACAATATTCAAAGACATTGAATATCAACCACAAGTACATAGTTAGTTAGTTAGTTTGTTCCTTTCGTGCCAAAGGCGGCACATAGGGCAGAGGTTTTAGATCTCCATGTGATACGGTTCTTTGCTAGCAGTTGCAGATCTTGTATGGTTTTACATCCCAATAGTTTACTTTCTTGTTGGATGGTTCTTCGAAGAGTGGTCTTTGGTCTTCCACGTTTTCTTTCCCAACTGGTGACCACATAAGGACTTGTCGATTTAGTCTCTTTTCGTCTGATCTAAGCACATGACCTAAATATTTCCACCGTCGTTTCCTTATATTTTATATGGGTTGTTGGTGTGTTCTATCTCTCACTGTGTTGTTAGAAACTAAATCACTCCATTTGACTTTTAATAATTTTCGTAGACATTTATTCTCAAAGCTGTCCAGTTTCTTATCAATTTTCTTTGTTGATTTCCAACTTTCACAACCGTAGGTCAGTACAGGAATCACACATGACCTAAATAATTTAACTTTTGTGCATATACTAAAGTCTTGAGATTGCCAGATATTCGTTAATTTAGTGAAGGCACTAGCTGCTATAGCAGTACGAGAGTTTATTTCTTTCATTGTGTCTCCGTTGTTTGACACTTTACTACCCAAATATGTAAAATGTTCAACTTTCTTCAGTGTTTGGCCATTTATTACGATGTTGTCTGTCGAGTTTGTGAGGTCCATAATTTTGGTCTTGGCAGAATTGATCTGGAGACCAACCTGTTCTGCAAGTGTGCAAAGATTGCTCGTTAGTTTGTGGGTTGCTTGTGTAGTTGAATTCAATAATGGCCACGTCATCGGCAAAGTCAAGATCAAATAGTCTGCTGTTATTAAGCCATTTGATGCCTAGTTGATCATCTTGGGTGCATTTGCGCATGATCCAGTCTATAGCTATCCCAAAAGCATAGGTGACATAACGCAGCCCTGCTTCACAACCGAATTGACTGTGAACCAGTCTGAGTTTCCTGCATCTGTTCTTACACAGCAGGATGCTTCAGAATAGAAGGCTTTTATAATATTGATGTACTTTTCCTGGAAGCCATAGGTCTTAAGAATCTCCCAGAGAGTAGAACGATGAAGACTATCAAACGCTTTCTGAAAGTCTATAAAATTTATCACTAGTGGTGACTGGAATTCAATTGATTCTTCTATAATGGATCTCAGCGTGAAGATATGATCGGTACAAGAACGATGTGGACGAAAGCCAGCTTGTTCTTCTCTTAGCCTTGCGTCGACGGCTTTTTCAGCCTCTCCATCAAAATACTGCAGAATAGCTTGCCAGGTGTTGATAGCAGAGTTATTCCATGCCAGTTGTTGCAATTTGACAAATCGCCTTTTTTGGGAGCTTGAATATCACTCCGTCTTTCCAATCTTTTGGAGGGGTCTCATTCTGCCAAACATCGTTCATTAAGGTAAGTAGGAATCCCATTGATTCCTCGTCAGTTGCTTTTAGCACATAGAGAAGTACATAGAGAAAGTATCATTTTTCCTACCTTATGTTTACTGAGTGATCCTCGCTTTGGATGAAAGCTGTCTAAACATGACTGACAATAGTACACCTGACATTGTTGACAGAACCATTCTGCCTGACAGCCTTCTGGTTCTTCACACATTCCTGTCAGTAAGTATGCAATTATTTCAACAAATAACAATTATACATTCTGTTTTCAGATGCTACAAATATCACACAAGCACTTATGTTTCTGTTAAATGAATAATGCTGGAGAAAAGATTAAATATATTCATAAAACACTATTTGTGGCAATAATTCTTATATTTTTAGGATGAAACACCTGATATTGTTTAGTATATTCTGTGATGGTGAAGGGAGTTGTCTTTATATGTCGCTTAAGTATGGTGCTCACCATGCTGCAAAATACTTATTCGCATTTCAGTAATTGATCTAGTCATTTTCCAGTGATCCTTGAGCATCTGTGAATTGAGTTACTAAATCTATCGAAGGTGGACAATAAAGCAGGTTCAGTGTTAAAAATATGCAAGTAAAAGGATCATTGACAGTTGAAAATCGATAAGAGTAGGCTGAAAAACAGCTGCAAGGTAAAATTATTAATACCATTAATAAACTCAATCCTATAATTTTATAATCTCAAAATTTCATGGAGGACCTTTGATGCTACAGGATTCTTCACGAAGGCCGATATCTATCAAAGTAAAACATAGATCTGAGCACACATTCACCAAAGTGCAATAATGATTGTCCTATTAATCTCTTGTTAAATTTTTAGTATGATGAGGGCCTAATACCCAACACTAGTATTCTACTAACATTTAAAGTATTTGTCACACATAAATGAAAAGAATGTACAAACCACAGTAACACTTTTCCATGAACTTCTCAGGGGCATTACAGCTATCATACAGATTGGATGCAGCAGTGGATGTAGACAATGCTGTTGAACTCTGTGGTGAATCAAGCTGAGAAATTTTACTGAGACTACAGCTACGAATCTCTTGATAGCGAAAAACAATATTTTCTAAAGCCAAATTCTTTGGGAGTTTGATGACTTGATCTGCATTCAAATAGTGGTTGTGTCTGCAAGCTGGACAGTCCAGACCTGTGAATAATTAAATCAAATGCACAAATGCATGAGTTACTTAACACTCTGTATTGCAGCTAAATGAAAAAATAACACATCCTCATATTCTTTATTTGACACCTAAATTACACCAAATGAAAGGTCTGGTTTACTTTCAAATTTCGTATTCTTTTATGCGTGTTCTGTAACTGTGTTCTGTGTGTTATTCCTCATTTAGTGCCAATGTTTTTGGCTCTTAATGCGTCTTACATATTTCACTTGATATAGGACTTATAGTTGAAACATAGGTTTAGTTTGTTGTACAAGGGTCAGTCAAAAGTAGTGTGTCACATTCTTTTCTTAGTAAATAATAATAACAGAAGGATGAGTCTTGCAGCTCATAAGGTTATGGTAGTCGCACACCTTGAGCAGAAACTAGTTTTCCTTTTGTTCCATCCACTGATTATGTCCATGGTAGATAAAAACTCAGCATTCTCATGATATCAATATCACAATTGGAATGACTCAAAAGTATTCAGAATGAAGGCATGCATATAGTCCTTGGCTGCACTAGAGATACTCTCATTGTGAGGATGAGATATATGCTTGGCCTTCTTCACTCGCTCCTGGCATGCTATCGCCCAAGCCAAAGCATACACGCAGGCCACTGTGGATAAGAGACATCAACTGCACAAGAATACTAATGATGTTAAGTGCACGAGAATCAAGCATGTCAGGAGACCCCACTTGCAATCCTTTTGCCCTAAGCCAAGTTGTCAAAAAGCTGCATATATTGATTCTCAATCCTCAAGTCTTGTCAATACCATTCTGATCTTTTTTCACAAATTTGTACAGATGAGTTACTGATAAGATTTTGCAAAAGGAAAACCTCACTTTATAGTATCACCTCTAGTGAGTTATACTGCAGCAAGTTGTCAGATATGATTGGTCATATGAAAAGTCATCAGAGTTGATACATGCCAAATTCTTGCAACATCAAAACGACGCTTTAATAATTTATATATGTATAATTCTAGATGCCATGTCCGCCCATGTGGTGCCGGGGGGGCGTCAGGGAAGCAAAGAATAGTACCACTGTGACCTACAAGGCATGTTGTTTAAGAGGCAACTGAGGTAGAAGCCTACTGAATCTACTATAATAAATAAAAAGCAGCGCAGAAATCGGATGTGCTGGTCTACTTGTAGGCTCATAACTGGCACAACGTACAATCACTCTTAGGCTCAGATCACATACAGATCACACAGAGTGATCAACAAGTGGTCGATATGGAGTGTTTGAAGAAGAAAAATGCCATGTATATGGTAGTTTGAAGCTGTAATGGGATATAATTGGATTTCAATGAGGAAAAGTTGCAACAATCATCACCTTCATCTAGGTATATTTGAATTTGAATGATAGATGCTGTGTTATACCAATGTATTCTGAATGTCTTATTGCACTCTTTACATTTCATGTTTCACTTTCAAATCCTCTTCCTACCTGCTGAATCTGCAGGCAGTTTCATCTGTGTGATCTGCTCACTCCATCCAGTTTTCACATACTTGGACAAACATTAGTTCACAGAGAGTTGGGAGTCCCATTAGCTACCCACACCTGGCTTAGTCTGTAAGACAAAGTGGAGGAGTCCCATGATACAGCTACTTTGAGCTATAAGTGAGAACTGAGTGTTTGTGAGGATCAAGAGTAGTTGAACTACTTTTATATGGAGCATGACATGCTCCCTCATCTGATGTACTTACCTACACACATTAGGATCATATTCTAAAATATTAGAGATATGGTAAGAATAAAAGTTGTCAATATATTGGAGATATATATATATATTACCTTGTTTCTCTACTTTAGCCCTGCTTGTCATGATGTCTCTCAGACAAGCCTTACAAATGCTATGAGAACATGGCAACATGAGTGGATCCGCATACAGCTCTAAACAGACTGGACAAGTTAGTTCTTCCTCCATTTCTTTGAAACTTAAATCTAGCAAATAATAAAACGTATATTTGGTAGGAGAACATATATAGGTAAAATTCTCTCAGCGTACCATCATGTCAAAAATCAAAATTTGCAGAAAATCCATTTTGGCTAACTTACAATTTGGAGATGGTGCATTTTATGAATGTGTTATATAATAATGATAATCCTGTGATGGTAATTTAAAAAAATCAGATTTGTATAAAGTCAGTACTGACATGAACCATGAATGTGAGTCTTGAACAATAAATAACTCTCAACTCCACAGAGATGTATTTTCACAGAAGGATGTTAAGAATCCAATGGACTGCTAAAATTACTAATGTTCTGAAAGAGGTGAAGGCGAAGGAATAGAGAAAATGCAGGACCAATAAAAGAAGCAACCATCATTTTTCAGGCATCACCCTGTATGTAATGAGTATGAGAAAGGTAGTCTAGTTAAGAACATATAATTAAATGTTAATATATATTCCCATATATAATTATATAATATATGTTATATACTAAGTTATAGTATAGTTGTAACAACCTGCGAAATCAATGGGAGACGAGACGGTGGACGCCCGAAAAAAAACAAAATTCTGGAGAGCCTGATGTCATGTCACCAATCATTGGTCAATGAGTGTTATACTTAATCTGAACTGATAGTTAGTACTGATGCTCATCCATCACGGATGATGATGACCACATCAAATTTTCATCCAAGGGAATGTAGTTGCGTTATGTTTGTCTGTGTATACGTAGATGACTAGTGAACCTGATCTTCTTCTTTCTCCAATCCTGTTTGCCTCACAGCGTCACTCGTCAGGTCAAGAAGAGATTTCTAAAACGGGCCCTTGTATGCTTCGTAGTCATTCGTGCTCTGTTATCTCTGAGGTCCATCTTTGCGTGGCCGGCCTTTTGCTTTGTACCCATTGTATCGGAGCAGCATTGCTCTTTGAGTTGCACTGTCTGTTGGTACTAATTACTTACGTGGCCGAATCATTATATTTGTTATTTCTTGTGAGCCTGATACGGGCTTGAAATGTTCTTGTACAGTCACAGTGTGAGCAAGGTATACTTGCACTTGTGGGATACAACTTGCAGTTGTACTTAGTTAGTACTAAGTAACTAAGGACGGACGTTTGTGGATATTCAGGATATCTATTAATTATCATTAAATTTAATAATTAATGAATCGTCTACTAAAGCCGGCACGCACCGATGTTTAATCCCATGGTCATAATTGCTAATAATTAATAAGTGAACGTATTTTTATGATTGCATCTACAAAAGATTTGATATGGTAGATTAGATTACAAAATTAACATGAAGACTGGATAACTTAAATTACATTAAAGTAACTAAACTGATGTGACAATGACATGTATAATGTATGAATATGTCGCTACCTTGTGAATCAGAATGCGATAATTCTTTGGACAATACCCAAGGCCCCGATGATAAGGGGCGATTTCTGATCATGTTTCTTATTTAAACTTGCTTATTTACTGATTTTAGCATCCGTTTGACACACTGAACACATGAATGATTAAATTGTCCACATATTCTACTGCAGTAAACGCCTCCACATAAAAGTTCAGTTACAGTAGAGTAGAGTAGATTCTATATGGAATTTGCTGAGACTTTTATATTTAGCTAATATTGTCATTAAGTAGCCTCGTTTTCACGTTTTGTTTATTTCTCCGTCAGGCTTGCAGAAACAGCAGGTAGCACAACAATTTTTAAGTCAAATGAAAATATCGGACTTATTTTTTTTTATTTGAGCGTGTTTTGTGTCTGATTCCACAAACTTTGCTGATTAAATGCGATATGTCAACATCATCATATCATTCTCCATATACCCAGCAGTCCTGCACATGCAAGAGGTAGAGGCAATTATAGAATCATCCCTATGCTGAATAACATTGAGAAATTTATCCCAAAGAAAATTGCTTACAGGCCATCCTGGATATTGGAGGCTGAAGATTTAATTAATTCATCATTTTTTTTCATTTTGGTGAATAACCGTTAATATGAGTGCCACGTTTTCTTTCTTACACATGAAGATCATTTTCAGTGGGGAGGGGGTTGCAGGCTGAATTTAAAAAGTAACAAGGCTGAGCCATAGTTATTGAGCTGACACTGTGAAAGACCATATTCCACCTCCACGTGGTGGCCCTGGAAACATACTGCTGCACTGTATTCTGGCACAGCGGGTAAGGATCAAAGGAGAACTACCGTTATCAGATGACTATCATCATAGAACTCCGGACATGTCCATGGGTGTTCGATTCCGTCTCAACAAATCCAACAACGTCCAGCGGCCCAACACTCCAGTTCGATGTTGATTATTTAGTCTCTTTGCACATTTGGTATGTCATTCTTTACGGGGTGTACCAATATTGACATCCATCTCTCTCTGATCGGCGAGTGGGTCTCGCAACCCTGACTACCGTGCGATCAGATAGTAATGTAAATGTAGCAACGAATGTTATGTGTTTTGCACGACAGATGAGAAGAATTTCAGAGTGGATACGTCTACACGAGTCTCCTGGTCGACGTCTAGAGATGAATAGCAGACACAAATGACCGAGAAACTGGTAACGGAAACCGCGTCAACGAATCGTCCACAAGTGTCAACTCACGTCACCCGGATTCAAGCTGGTTCTTCTTCTATCGTTTGTAGTCACAATGCTACCGGTTGTTGCCCAGTGTCGTGGTTTACTGTTTTCGTCTTGCGCTGCTCTAGTGGCTTGGACGATAGTTATTTTGGCTTTTTGACAGGATTCTGCTATGCAATCTAACCATCTTTCTTGGGGTCTTCCTCTTGCCTTCTTTCCTGATGTTCTGTTGTAGAAGAAACTGTGGAGTTTGGTTGCATTCCTATTACATTGCCGCAAACACCTGCATGTTCATGACAGTATAACTACTTACGATTCTGGGTAGGACAGTCACTCAAACCGTAACTTGCCGTTTTGAACCTTACGAGCATTGACTAATGGCTACACTAAATTGATTCAATGAAGCCATTGGATGGTAATAGTAACGATCGCAACCTGTATCCAAATACTGGAAGTAGTTCTGTATATTCCATTTCGCTCTGCAGCGATTGTACTGTGTGCGCTAGCTAGAAAACCAAAGTCTGATTTCTCATCACGATGCACGGACCAATATCTGTATATACATAAATATCATCACCCCGTGTGCTATCTGCTATCATCGGCTTAATTGAGAGTTCAGATGTTATATTGCCCAAATCTCTACATTCCTTTACAAGACCAAGAATTATAGTAACACTGTGAAAGTTGGCCATGCCTCCTTTATCTGGATCTATTACTTTCCTTTTGGTATGGTCACCTTGTAAATTGTTCTTTTATCTTTGACCATCCACAACGTGCCATGCTTGATTCTCGTTCCATTAATATTTTACTAATCATTAGTAATCTTGGGAAGTTTCTGCTATGCAATAACCTGCATATATGCTTTGGTTTTGTGATTCAATGACCCGGGGGCGTAGTAACAGAATGCCAAGCATATATTTCATGACATATGCGGGAGTTGAGGGTAATGCACGTGCGGACATGCTGATCAACTTGCCATAGGAGTATTCTGGATATATTGAATGCATTGAGAAACTTCGCACGAGTTGTGGATTTTCAGAGGTGTATATCATGGTCGCTGACAAGGATGCATCAGATGGAAAAATCTTGCTTGGCACAGTCCATAAGAATAACAACACCAACCACCAGTTCACAGAACGTGAGTTGTTAGTCTAAACACACTGACTGACATGCTTAGGATACGATTGCAATAATGAACGGATTACTATATGACAGTTTCTGTAACCAGCATATTATTGTTGGGGTTTTCTAGGCATTGTCTTGGAAGGTAGTCTGCCATTGCTTTCCTTCCTGCAGTGACATAAAGGGCTGGAGAAGACCATCATGGAAGGAGGCATACCGGCAAAGAGAAGAAGACCACGGAGAAGATGGATTAAGGATGTAACTGATGGTCTGAACATGACGGCTGCAGATGCAGGACATCTGGCCTATGAGAGAGAGAAGTTCCGGAGGACTGTTGGAGTGGCAAAGTTCTGCTCAGGACAAGCTATTTGATGATAATGATGAAACCAGCAACATGTGCTGCTCAATACTAATCGGTATTGAGAGCTCTTTAGCCGTAAAACACTGAAATCCTTAGAAGAACTCTTTTATATCCGTCAATTGTCAATAAATAACAAATATGGCCGATGTGGCTCGTAGAGTTGATGCCACGTCTTCTTCAACATTTGTTGAAGTTGACAGCTTAACTGATATCGAAGAAATGAACAATGCTTATGCAAAGCTCAGTGAAGAGGAGGTATAACCCTCGACTTTCTGTAGAATGATGTTTAATTTTTTTTTTTTATTGTGGACAGCTAATGAAAAATTTGGGGATGGGGCAATCGATCGCGGGTTCAAGCCATTTTGTTGACAAAAAAAACTACAACATTTGAACCAAATAAAACCAAAAAAAATATGACGACTTTCACTGCATATATGTACCATTATATTTGTATGGAGATATATTCTTACAGCAAACATATTTTACCGCTATATTGTATAAAAACACGAGATTGATTGAGATTTTCTTCAGGAAATGCAATCAAAATCATATTGAAAATAGGAGGGTTTAAGGGGATGGGAGAACATATGATATGTTACAATGTCTGCGAATGCTATTAGAGTGAGTAGTAACTATGGAGTGGTGCGCCAGGTCACAGCAAACTTACATTAGTACAGCTTTTTTGCAAGAACAATATATTAGTATATTTACAATTATGTTGGTTGTGTGCCATTATCGTATGCAATCAACATGAATGAGTTAACAATTTTAAACAAAAAGCTGATTAAATCTAAAAGAAAAGGCTCATCGACAAAGAAATAAACTGACAGTGTACTAGAAAGTTCATTGCAAACTTCTTTGTGTGATGCTTAACCACACTCACTGCACTGTGCCATTATCAGGGTCTAAAAGAGTGCCAAAGAATTATAACACACACTTTGTAATCTGTTATTTATGACCTGAGAGGGTTAGGTAGGGAACCGACTACCCTGTCATAAAGAAAAAGTTGCTGCTTAGCTTGAACAATCAAAGTAAAACAAAAGTACAATCAATAAAGTCAAATAAACGGTGTACAACAGGATGGTACTTGATGCAACTTAGGGAAAGTTTGTATGAGTGAATGGCATTTACATGTTTTTAAACTCTAAGGTCTAGCATGGATGTACTGTCCTGGATATGCAGTAATGAGAAAGCAGACAGGCTTACATCTATAGTTGGGAATATATAAGATGGTTATACTGCAATTGCTTAGTGTCCATCTTTTACAGGAGGATACATGTATACAAAAGCACTAGCTAGAAAACCCAATTCTGATTTCTCACCAAGTTTCACAGACCCAGCCGTATCGATACAACAATATCATCCCCTATGCTATCTACTATTAGCTGCTGCTTAATTGCCAGTTCAGCTTTCACATTGCCTCAATCTCTACATTCAAGAGTAATGATAACATTGTGGAAGTTGACCATGCTCCCATCTATTGGGATTCATTCTTCCGCTTGAGTAGTTCACAACTGTGGTCATCTGGCCAATTGTTCTTTCAGCTTGGGCCATCCACGACATGCTATACTTAATTCTCCTTTCTTTAATATCAGTATTCTTGTGTACTGGGTGTCTGATCTGTAGTAACCCTCATATAAGCTTTGTTTTGGGCTATAGCAGGACAGGAACATAGTGATAGAAGGTCAAACATGTATATCTTATCTTTTGGCTACACAACGAAAGTATTTCTATTGCTACCGATCTAGTCCAATCAATGGTTATCTCAAGATAGCTTACAGTGTAACAGCAGAGTCAGGCTGATCATCCTCAACTATGAAATTATTCAAAGACCACCACAACTTGCACACCTTCACATGGTTGACCTGATAGCAAGACTCCTTACACCAACACAAGGTGGTATGTAACCTCCCTTAACTCTTAGTGGACAAAAGCAATTATAGAGTAAAAATACCACTTAGTGTGGCTCCTGGTCCACATGGAGTTAAATGCCTTGGATCATTTCTTGTCAATCCGATCCAGTCCTGTATATTAGTATGCCATTGGGGACTGCCTAGAGTAGTTGATAGTAGCTCGGCCTGCTAGCTGTGAGACGCCTCATAGCTCGGGTTCGAACCTACTGTCCGGCATTTGTTCGAGTCCCTGGTCTTACTCAGGACGATAACGTGAGTACCTCTGAAGTCGGAGAAAATCTGCCTGTATGGCGAGGAATACTAATTACGAGTACATTGAGCACACGGCTGCCAGTGTAAGTAATTTACAATGTGTACGCTGCTGCCATTGTAAGAAATTGGAAAACGGATTTTCACGCAAAAATCAGTTTCAGAGATGAAATTTCGCTGAGTTGAAAGCGGACAAAAGAAAAAAAAAAGTATGCCATTAGGACAGGTCAATGTCCGGTGCAGCCCAGTTGTTTGAATTTTGGTTATATTTGCAGTGTAGATGTTGAACAACATGGGTGTTATAGGGAAACCCTGGAACAATCTTCAATATGTGTATGCAGGAGGGTCTGACACTTATTTTCCGAAACCAATCAGTCTAATGTTATGTTATGTTATGTTATGCGATCGACGTCATGGCACATTGGCATTCCCATTCGTGCTCTGTCCTCCGTTCAGCAGCCATCCCAAAGTCCATTTGCTCACAGTACCCATGAGAAGTTGATTACTATATCTTCTCTCTACCACGAAGACGACACTGTCTGGCATGTCCAAACTTAACACCTAATTCTCGAACTCGCTCCAGTGTCTGAGACCCGCCATGTCACACAATTGAGAGCGTACCGCATTGATGATATCGGCTCTGTCCATGCTTCTGCCCACTTGAGTCGGGGCACTGTTTGCAAGAGAGTCAGCACGCTCGTTACCCCGCACTCCAGCATGTCCAGGCGTGTACAGCCAAGTCATTTTCTTGAGATGTGATCTCCGAATGCTGTTCACCCATTCCACCCGCATACTTCCAGATGCAATCAGTTGAAGCATACTCATCGAGTCTGATATGATGATCGTATGGGTAACCTGTTGCTCAGCCACCCATGACAGAGCCCTGGAGGCAGCGGTGATCTCCATAGTCATGCTCGATGTCGTTGTCTCGAAAGCCCGCAGTCCTCATGAAGTGTGCGACCGTCGTTAGTCTGAGTAAGCCCACGATGATCTGGTGCCACGCTTGACAGAGCCATCGGTGTAGATAATGATATCACCTGGGTTGGAGTGCTGATCCACGAGTGCAAGAATTTCTGCATTGACGACGCCCGGGCCCATTCTCTACAGCGGCGTCCAAATGTGCTGATAACCCTGGCGTAAGCAGTCATATCCTCTGATATAGGCATCCATTCGCACCGTGCCTCAGCTCATCTAGAGTACAGACCTGTTTAATAACATCCTCTGCCTCGCCATCCAGGATCGACCTCTCTTCAATCGCCTTCCCTTGTTCTTATTTATGGATTTGTGCAGAGGATGATTTGTGTCCGCAGAAACTCTCAGATACGCTTTTACCTGTGCGACTTTGTGTCTCGTGGCCATCGTTGGCAATCCAAGGACATAGCGCATTGCCTCACAAGAAGTGTCACCTGTGCAACCGAGTATAAGCCTCATCGCTTCATTTTGGATCCTTTCTAACTTATCCAGCGATGTTCTGCTTACTGTTAGAAGACCAAGGCCATAGTCCACCACGCTCAGCACTAGTCCTTGATAAAGAAAGAGTAGTAGGCGTTGCTCAATACCCGCCATAACTTTGAGAGCGGTTAGCCCTTTTCTTGCCTTTATGATTACGTTCTCAACATGGCTCTTAAATGACAGGCTTCTGTCAACTGTTATTCCAAGATACTTAGTGTTTCGGTTCTGTCAATGTCTTTGTTACACATGCTGACAACCGGGTAGGTGTCTTTACTATGTGAGTGTTAAGAGAGAACCATGTTAGAGAGGCCTTTGCTGGGTTCTACATTCGCTCAATTCATTGCACCAGTCACCAATCCTATTCAGCTCACACTGTAATGCAGATGCGATCTCATTTCTGTCCTTGCCCATGCGATACACCAGAATATCATCGGCGTACGACATTGTTCTGCCAACTCCGACCCTTTGTGTGCTGGTTACCCTGACGGTGTATACATTGAAAAGGACTGGCGAGAGTGGTGATCCCTGGGGAAGGCTAGAAGGTAGCTTCTCTGCCATGCAATTGTGTGAGAATGCAGTTAGGTCAGTCCGTTTTGTATTAAATATCTGATTTCAAATCTATCTGATCTAGAAAAAAAACCAGTCAGATCTTCAAGGTGAATTGAAATGGAAGGTATTATTTAGCATTTTTCTCTATTCCCAGGGTAAAAATAAAGGACTAATTAAAAAATACATATGTGTATACATATTTCTACAGTTGCCACACAACATGGCAGAATAAATATGATACTGAGTTTCACTCAATAAACTCATATAAACTCAATAAAGTTACAGAAGCAGGTTATGAATATAAACTATAATAACTTTTAATAGTTACAAGTGTATGTTTGACGTGGCTAATGGCCTTATCGTTGAAAGATAATATTGCAGATGATGAAGTGAACACATCGACATCTTACAATACTCTCTTCTTTCCTCCATTCTCAGGTTGCAATAGATGAAGAGTTGAAAACATTACTTGACCACCAGGGTATCTTAGAGAGTAAGATGTCAAGTCTGCATAAAATGTTGTAAGTTAACTATGTTGATGTGATCTGTTTAACTGCACAATATTAGCTTGTTTATTTTACTTCATAAAACTGTTCATATTAGTAGTTGTCCACTTTATGAATCAGAAATCAATAGCAAATAGCTTGTCCTGAGCAGAACTTTGCCACCCCAACAGTCTTTCAGAATGCCTCTCTCTCATAGGCCAGATGTCCTGCATCTGCGGTCATCATGTTCAAACCATCAGTTACATCCTGAATCCATCTTCTCCTTGGTCTTCCTCCTCTCCTCTTTGCCGGTATGCCTCCTTCCATGATGGTCTTCTCCATCCCTTCATCTCCATTTTTATGTCCAAAATATCTCAATTTTCTCTTTTTTATTTGTAGCATTAGTCAGTTTTCTTTGATTTTGAGTTCTTTCTGTATATACTTATTGGTACTCAATGCTCATTGTTAATGCTCTGTGCTAATAGGCTACTATCACTAGATTTTGTCATATTTCACAAATATTATCTTCTGTATATGTGTAAACACCACACATATGAGTTAGTATCAAATTTAGTAAAGATTACTTGATGTTTTATGCACTTGTGAGCTAATACTGTAACCAACTATAGACCAGTAATAAGTACTGTACCATATAATGTTGAGAGCTTGTTTATTTGCTTAGTGATGGGCTGATGGATAAATATGTGTTTATTATGTTTCAGACCAAATTTACAGATACTTGAAACAGATTCAAAACAGTTGTGTGGTATGATCTCCTTCACATCAACTCTTGCTGAGAATGTCAGCAGTAAAGTCAGGAAGCTTGATCTTGCTAAGGTTGGAAACGTATCTTGAATGCAAGACATGTATTATTGTATATTAAATGCAATCATTGACTATTAGAACAAGAAATTAGAGCACTGTATCTCATTATTACCCCAAGCGTACCTGGCTCAAACTCTGCGGTGGGCTTGTTTGGAAGCAAATTAGTTCCCTTGTATTTTTTAAAATAGACCTCACCGTTCAGAAGGCAATGGCAAACTACTGAACGTATAATTCGAGCCTGAAACCTGAAAATCAACGACTCTACCGTTGTTGATGGCTACGTCCTGTAAAAGTATATGCTACAATTTTCATTTTCATCTCATTATTACTGATACTTGCTGTTCTATCATTTAACACTTTGGCTGCCACCGACCACAAAAGTCAGCGAAATACCAACTCCCTTTCGCTGCCATCGTCAACTTTTGTCGGCTGACATGTGCCATCGACGATGTCTTTTAAACGGGCTAAGCAGGTAAAAGAGCCCTTAGTAGTTCAAAATAAATAATAGTAGGCTGCACAGCCACTGCCCGGACAAAGTGTTCATAAAAATGTCACCCTGTTTATCATTTGTAATAATAATGTGTTCATCATAGTCCAGTAAAAAATGGTGATGTGAATACCATTAATTATATCATAACTTGAAAACGGGGGATTGCCTAGAGTAGTTGATAGTAGCTCTGCCTGCTAGCTGTGAGACGCCTCATAGCTCGGGTTCGAACCTACTGTCCGGCATTTGTTCGAGTCCCCTGGTCTTACTCAGGACGATAACGTGAGTACCTCTGAAGTCGGAGAAAATCTGCCTGTATGGCGAGGAATACTAATTACGAGTACATTGAGCACACGGCTGCCAGTGTAAGTAATTTACAATGTGCACGCTGCTGCCATTGTAAGAAATTGGAAAACGGATTTTCACGCAAAATTCAGTTTCAGAGATGAAACTTCGTCTGAGTTGAAAGCGGACGAAAGATTAAAAAAAAAAAAAAAAATAACTTGAAAACATGTTGAAATCAAATTCTCTTAGAGTATTTAAACATCTCTGGTGACGATTGTAAATTTCTGAAAGTGAGACAAAAATAAGTAATTATTTTCTGCCTTAGGACTTGACATGTGCCCCTGAATGCATATCTACATTACATTCAATCATAGATTGCCAGCAATACCATATGTGTGATTGCTTACAAGAAACTGTCAGCATCTCTCCAATGTCCTGTATTCAGTAACTTACTCTGCGAGTATCTACCCAACCTACCCAGAAGTTGATAACACTATCTACACAAATACACTACAAGTCAAGCTGAACTAAATTTTCTATATGGTCTCAGTTGGAAAAGCACACGATCAGATGATGCTGGGTTAGAAAACCAAACTGAGAGAAAGTCTTGTGTACCAGTTTTCTGCTTAGCAACTCACTACTGGAAATGAAACATTATACATTGATGATTGAGATTGAGTCCAACGGTGTGCTATGCCAAATACTCAGTTATATCATAACCCGCCCGAGTGGTTATCGGGCCCAAATTTGGGGTGTAAAGAATAGAACCACTGTTACCTGCCATGCATGTTGTAAGGCGACTAAGGAGGTTTGGCTGAAATCGGATGCATGTGTCCTAAACTGTAGAAGTCTATGCGTTTAGGGGCCTACAAACCAATGTGCAACGTATACACGTTTTGGCAAAGATCAAACATATCACAAAGAGTGATTAAAATTGGTCGTAAAGAACGAACGCAAAGAAGAAGAAGATATCATAACAGAATATCAATTTATGTTTTTCGACCATGTGGTGCCAGGGCCGCAAGGAAGCAGAGAACCACTGCAACCTACAATGCGTATCGTAAGAGACGGTTGATGTAGGCCCTAGGAAGGCAACCCTAGTAAATAAAAAGCAGCGCAGAAATCTGATGTGCTGGCCAACTTGTAGGCGCATAACAGGCACAACGTATAATTGCTCTTAGGCTGAGATCACATACAAATCACACAGAGTGGTTGACAAGTGGTCGATATGAAGTATTCAAAGAAGAGGAAGAATTTATGTTGATGAAAAAATGTTTCTAATATGTGAAATATTGCCACAGATTTCGTTATCAATACAATCAGAATATGATGAACATAACCACAGGAAATATGCTTTTATACAGGGTGTTCAAGATAAAAGCATCCCCATTGACAAATTAAAGTGGTCAGGTACGCATTGCGTTCTGTCTATTTACTTTTTAAACCAGTTCTGACTAGCTCGTCCTTCGTCACCATTGTTCATCGCCCCTTCCCGCATCATAATTACACACCACAAAAAGACTTGCTCACTTGACCTATACTACGTCATAATTGAACCATCTCATTTTCATAAATATATGCCAGATTGGTTCACTTGATTGGGCTACTTTTATCTTGAACACCCTGTATATATGTTTGTTCGTTTAATGATATGATACATATAGTCGCACTAATTGTATATTTTTAATATATTTTTGGTTTCATGTACTGCATTAAACCACAACGTTGATTATGTGTTTTCCTTTAATATGAAAACTAGATTTCATTCACAGAGTCGAGTGGTTGACTGTATGCAGAGAGTAGAAGACATCTTAGATTTAAAGTTCTGCACAGATGGAGTACAAACTGCACTACAAAATGAAGACTATGAGAAGGTGAGAAAATATATTTGATTGTTATGGTTTCATGTAGTGCAGATTTAAAATTTCTCGAAGTAGCTTCTTGTTAACAACTGAATAACATAACTAGATATACAATTAACTAGAACCCACAGGGGAAGAGATGTGGGGTGGAACTACCTGGTGAAGAACTGGAAAAGCAGGTTGTTGTGATTGTAGTCTCATTGACAAAATGGAAGAAGTCCAAAATAGAGCTTGGTGGAGAGCAACAGTTGCAGCTTCATGTTTCACTGGAAGAAAGAAGATTTAATTGTATTATGAATGGTATTAGATATCAAGATATTAGCAGCTTTTTGAATGATGACAGGGTGGACCTGACCAATGAATTCAACATCATTATCCAGGACGGTGAGATCTGGGTGTCGATGGCAATGAGATAGAGGACAGGCTGGCTGGCTCTACCACCATAACGTGGGGTCAGCCAGTGAATAGATCTGGCATTCTGAACACCCTCATGCAGTGTAGCTGCAAAGAAGAATTTCATCTAAATCAATCCACATCAATAGCTATATTGCAAGAAATTGGATTGAAGATTGAAGTTTCCAAAAAAGAGCAGCACAACATATTTATGAGTACATCAATCAACATCAAACTTGTATGGTTAGTCGCTGGACACTGTTGGAGATATTGCCGAGATCGGAACACCTATGGACATGTTAGAAGTGCAATGAAGATATTCCAAACTGAAACAGAGACGACTAATGCTTTACACAATAAGTCAGGACCAGCAAACATACTGGTTAAGATATTGCTTCACTTACGTGTAGTGGACCTTAGTAACAGATTCATGTGGCTAATGAAGCAAAGATCCAAGTAATCTCTGCTGTGATGAAGCCTGCTAAAGACCTGGAAACATATCTGTTAGAGGGTAATCAACATTCTCGTCTTCATCATGTCTTGAGGTTCATTACAACCATCATCACTTCAAACTAAGCAATCATCTGTCCTCTTCTTCTTCTTTACGTTCGTCTTTACCACCAATTTTAATCACTCTTTGTGATATGTTTGATCTTTGCCAAGAACGTGTATATGTTGCACATTGGTTTGGTAGGCCCCTAAATACATACACTTCTACAAGTTTAGGACATGTGCATCCGATTTCAGCCAAACCTCCTTAGTCGCCTCTTACGACATGCATGGCAGGTAACAGTGGTTCTATTCTTTACACCCCAAATTTTGGCCCCGGTAACCACTAGGACGGCAATCATCTGTGCTTTTAAAGAAAGTTCTGGAAACTTACTCCATCAGTTATTTCCACACGGAGATCCACCAACCTAGAGCCGAAAGTAAAAACTCCACTGTCCAGCCCAGATATCCAAGAATGCAAACTGTCACCCCCTGTGAATTGAAAAAAGTAACAGTTGTCATTTGACTTCATATCTCTTTTATTTAGGCTGCAGGACACATTCACAGATTTAGAAGTCTCGATGAAACTGTGATCAGGATCAGTGCTGAGACCAGTGAAGGTGAGAGTTCATTATCTGTCATTGGCAGTGATTCTGTTATCTGTTAATAAATGGGATCATGTTATCTGTCTATGAAGGGGATCATGTCATTTGTCATAGGGGTCATACCATCATTCGTTGATGGTGTTCATATTATCTGTCAGTGGCAGTGATTTTGTTATCTGTTAATAAGTGGGATCATGAGAAATGCGTTGCCTGAGAAAATTACCAACAACACAAGAAAAGACAGAATCACCAACATCAGCATAAGAAAGAAAGTTGGCACAAAACCGTGCTTGAATTATATAGATAAACAAAGAATGAAGTGGTTTGGCCACTTAATAAGAATGCATCCAAACTCCACAGTATACAGAGTCTTCTACAACAGAACATCGGAAAGAGGGCAAGAGGAAGACCACGGAAAAGATGGTTAGATGGCGTGGCAGCATCCTGTGAAAGAGCAAAGATAACAATCACACAAGCCACCAGAACAGCGCAAGACAAAAACAGAAAACCACGACACTGGGCAACAACCCGGTAGCAGTGTGACGACAAAAGAAGAAGAAGAAGTGGGATCATGTTATCTGTCTATGAAGGGGATCATGTTATCTGTCTATGAAGGGGATCATGTTATTTGTCATAGGGGTCATAGCTAAACACGTAAAACAAAGTACTACAGTTTTACAAAATACATAAACAGTGACGATAAACAGCAACGTTTGACCAAAAGGCCTTTATCAAGCAAACAATACAACAAGAATGCGAATTTCGAGGAACACTACAAATGGACGATTACATGTGGAAACATAAACCTATCTGATGAAAATCTGGGAATAAAAACGAACAACGAAATGAGTGCAACACAAAAACCGAAAGTGGAAAAGGAGAGGAACAATAAACAATATAGTGGATAAATGACACATATATGGAGCAAACACACATATAGATAACAAGGCACTAGATAAGACAGTACTAAGAAGCATAGGAATGTAATGCGTTGAGTCCAAGAGGTCGCAAAGTGCCATAGAATGAAATAAAACGGTTCTCCAGGGCGAATCGACTGCGATCATCGGAGGAACATGATCGGATGGCTGTGACCTGGACATCGTCAACTCCTGAATGGCCAGTATCATTGAAATGAGTGGCCACAGGAGTCACAGAGCATTGGCGAATATCGCGTAAGTGTTGGGCCAATCGGTCACTGAGCCTCTTACCGGTTTCACCAATATAGGCCTTATGGCATCGTTGCAGGTGATAGCATAGATGATATTATGGACTCACACGTGAAACTGTCTTGAATGGTATAGGTAGCTTTTGGAAAGAGACAGTACGGGTCTGTATTACATATGCACATGTATTACAGCGCCGACGGCCACATTGGATGGTGCCAAAGTGACTCTGGATGTTAGGCTTGAGGCGACTGTGTACCAACAGATCCTTGAGGCTTCTGTCCCGCCTGTACGCCACCAAAGGATAGTGTTGGAAGACTGAACGTGTCTCAGGATCAGACTGAAGAATAGGAGATGATGGAATAAGACCTTCATAAGATAAAGAATAAGATGGGTCATACCATCATTCGCTGATGGTGTTCATATTATCTGTCAGTGGCAGTGATTGTGGCAGTGATCGTGACGACCAAGAAACATAGTGAAGACCAACATCTATATTTGAATACACAAAAACAAAAATCATGTCAATTGACAAAGCAAAAGGCTCACCCAACATCCAAATAAACAATGAAGAACTCCAATGTGTACAGAGCTACGAATATTTGGGTTCAATAATTAACAATAACGGTGACTGCTCCAAAGAGATCTCAAGAAGATTGGCAATAGCAATCAAGAAGATAAACACAATGAAGAACATGTGGCAAAGCACCAGCAAAATATTAAAATTAAAAATATTGAGAGCATGCATTTTCCCACTGGCTACTTATGGTTGTGAATCATGGACTATTACACAAAAATTAAGAACGAAAATCCAGTCCTTCAAAACTAAATGCTATAGAAAGATTCTACGAATACCATGGACTGAAAAAAGAAAGAACAGTGATATCCTGAAAGAACTAAATGTTAAAGAGAATTGACTGATAAACAACATACTATACAGAAAAATTACATACTTTGGTCACATCAAGCTTGGAAAGAACAATACTAGAGGGCAGGGTCCCAGGACACAGAGGAAGACCAAGAAGAAGATGGCTACAAGATATTAAAGAAACCATGAATATGACCATCGACGAAGTGGGTGAACTGGCTAGTGACAGAGTAAATTTCAGATGTGCTGCAAAGAGAGCAACGTCCTATAAAGGATATGCACCTTGATGATGAGTGATAATGCTATCTTTCATTGATAATGCTGTCAGTGATAATGTCATCTGTCAGTGATAATGCTATTTGTCAGTGATAATGCTATCTGTCAGTGATAATGTAATCTGTCAGTGATAATGTCATCTGTCAGTGATAATGTTATATGTCAGTGATAATGTTATCTGTCTGTGATAATGTTATCTGTCTGTGATTATGCTATATGTCAATGGTAATGCTATCTGTCAGTGATGAAATCATATCTGACTTCATTACATCGGTTTCTCCATGTAGCTCGATCCCTCTTCATAGAAATGGCACACCCCATGTCAAGAGTATTGCACAAACCATGAACTCTGTAGCTCCGATAACAATCCTAGGGATCTCTGGAAAAAATGTGCTTCTAAATGTCATTGCGCAGTCTGAATTCGAACGCACAACCTTTGGAACGCAAGGCAATGGCTTAACCACTTAGCCACGGAGCTGCCATCTCTTAAGCTTGAGTTTTACTTTCAAGTTATTGCTTTGAAAGCTTTAATATGTTTTGAATGAAAAATCGCCCATGTGTTCCCGGGGCCTACAAGGAGAGCAAAGAATAGTGACCATGTGGCCTACAAGGCTTGTTGTAAGAGGCGATTGAGGTAGGGCCCTAGGAAGCTACCTAGTAAATAAAAAGTGCAGCAGAAATCGGATGTACTGGCCTATTTGTAGTTTCATAACTGACACCGAGTACAATCGCTCTTAGGCTGTGATCACACACAAATCACAAAGAGTGGTTAACAAGTGGTCGATATGAAGCGTTCGAAGAAGTACGGAAAATGATAAGTGTTCTTGTAATAACTTTTTGTATATAGTATTAATTAAAGATAAATTTGAGAACATCTTATTATTTTCAGGTGGAACTTTAGATAGCTCATTTAAACTGTTGTACGAGGCTGAAGAGAAATTAAAATCCATAGTTCAGAACAAATTTGATGCAGCTGTTCACTCTGGAGATGCTGCCTCAGTGGAACGCTTTTTCAAAATTTTTCCATTGCAGGGACTTTACTCTGAAGGTCTCACCAAATTTGGAAAATATTTGGCTGCTCAGGTATGAGACACTGACATCAATGTTAGTTCCTTGCATTCGCTTGAAATTTGTCTATATATTCAATGTTGTCTCTTGTATGAACTTCACTGTCTTTTGTAACTCACACAGAGGGCCGTGTAGTTTTCTGTCAAGTGTTGTTTCATTAGGCCAGTGAGTTTGCCTCAGTGTATCATATTTGGGGCAGTCTTGAAGTATGTGCTCTGCAGTCTGGTGTGCCTGTCCCCATGTACACATGGCTGAATTGCCAATCTTGAATTTTGTATACATGTGAGCATTCAGTGGAGTCCAGAAATATGAAACAATGTTAGTTAATTGTTTTGTAGGTATTTATGAAGTCAATGTAAGTTAGTAAATTGTTGTAGGTAGTAGAGAAGATATTTATGAAATCAATGTTAGAAATTAATTAGTTGTAGGTAGTAGAGAACAAGATATAATTTAGTAGAATATACAATGTAAGTTAGTAAATTGTTGTAGGTAGTAGAGAAAATATTTATGAAATCGAGGAAATGTGAGGTTGTAACACAAATCCAACTTTACCAAAATCAACCGTATACAAAACCAAGCTATGAGAATTATTACAGGAGCAATGAGATCTACCCCAATACAGGAAATGGAGAAGACTGCAACCAGTGAAAGATATAAGTGACAGCAGAATACTAAAACAAGCAGGAAAGTTTAAGAGACTAGAAGACACCTAATGTACCACATGGGCTAGGATGGAGCATATTAAAATAAACCAACTTTGCAGCAACAACCAAGATGATTATGGGAAAACAACCATCATGTCATGAAATTACACCCAAAACACTCATATACCACCACAGGGCAGACATGGAAAGATATAAAATGCTCAGAGCTAAATGAGAACATCACAGGGATAGGCAGAAATCACTGCTTGAAGCTCAACAGCTCTAGATAATAAACAACAGATTGTTGTTAGACTCTCAAGGATAGAGATGTTCTTTTCCATAATGTTTGAATAATTGTGTATGGCTAAATTTTGCTTCTATTTCAATCTTTTCCAAGGACAGTTGTCAGAGAAAGCAGATGGCAACTTAAAAATTGCAATGCATCCTGACTCAACAGACAAGAGAGCTCATGTAGTTTATGCAGATACCTTAACACTTCTATTTGAGAGCATTGCTCGTGTTGTTGAAATTCGTCAGCCATTAGTGGAGACCTATTATGGTAAGCTACAATACAATACGAGAGAGCCACAATACATTGGTGGTTATAGTGTAGTTGCTTCAGATCGCCTGAGTACTGCTCTAAGAGATTTTCATGCAAGATAGAACAGGCATCTTCTACAGAGCATTCAAAGGGAGCCTGCTAGACAAACACTGACTCAAACAATCAGAAGTGTTGTTACGAGTACGAACCAACAAGACAATACAAACCTGACAGAGCCGTCAAAGGTGGCATTCCACGATAAGCTCCATTATATGTGTTTGTATTGTTGTTCAGTTTCACTTAACATGCAAGCGATTGTTAAAAGCTCACTATTCAGTTACATAATTACTCACTTCGTTAGGTGACGCCTCATGTGTGTTCTGGGCACTACCATAGTTCTATCCTGTTCTCCTCTTCTAATTGGCCACATCTGTGTCACCTCCTTCATTCTACGACTGCACGCTTAATCATGAGGGTTTATCCTTTTCTATATTTTGTTCTCTCTTGACAACTGAATTGACTATGACCCACAATCTTTTCATTGACCAAACAAATGACTACATGTTAACAGATCTGCTAAGTTTTGACCTCGTGATTCATGGACTACAGTACTACAATTGCATGGTTGCGGTCCTACTAAATTCTCTGTCTATTTCTCATCTGTTATCCTACAGCTTGGTTTAATTGTACTTCTTGTTACTTCATCTCTCTCTCTGAGACAGGATACATTTCCAGATCAGAATATCTGCTCTTGCTGCACTGTCCAAGCCGTATAGTCTCCGTGTCACCCTCTCTATGACTGTCCCAGTGTGTATGTTGAAAGTTATTTCTTTCTATCAATTCTTCAAACTATTCGCACTTCCCATGATCAACTCATGATCCCACATGGACAACGATTCCATGAGTTCCGCTGAGTTTCTTCAGCCTCTGATCATCAGGTTTGATAGTATGTCAGCGGTGTCGAAACTGGAGCACTTCTCTATCCTCTATGACTGTTCTCTCTGTCAAACAACTTTCTAGTTGACTCAGCATCAATTGAATACCAGAGAAATAGTGGGAAGTAAAGGCAGCTCGCTTTAGTTTACCATATCACTAATCATTTCATTAGTTAAAGAAAAATACGAGCCTAACACCATATTCCCTAATATACCTCATGGCATGAAAGCAGGTTCTTTATTTTTTTAATGCTGCAATTACATGTGTTATTGGTGAATGCCATGTTGGATTTTCATTTTCTGATATTGTTTAGTAGCTTGATAGTAAAAATATAAATGACAATAATCTGACAGAACTATAGATCTGTAATTTGTTCAATTGAATTTCAGGACCTGGCAGATTGTTCCAGCTTCTGCACATCTTGCAGAAGGAGTGTGACAGGCAAGCTAGGAAGATATTTGATAACTTTAAAACTCAAAGAGAATATAATATGAAGGTTGGCTGGCATCATGCCATTCTTCTTTGTTATTTATTTACTATTTTATTATCATTGCATACTAATAAATTAAGATTAGAGTCTAATCCTGTTAATTATTGACATAAGTGACCTCTATGTTACCACTGCAGACCTGTAGATAGTATGTCACTTTCAGTAAATTATCACGGGTATTCAAGTTAGTGATTCCAGTGACTTTTATACACTTTTGTCATCTACAAAAGTCGATGACCGACCCAACATGTTTGGCAGAATGTTGGCTCTATTTGCTGTGCAAATGTTAAACACAGGTTATAGAAGGGAATACTGGGGTAATCCTTAATGTGTATGTGCAGGGTCTGACATCCATGTTACTAAACATAGTACAACAGTCTTCTCCATCAAATAAGCAGCTATCCAGTTCACCAGCCAAGCACTGACACCATATTTTAACACAGAGATTATCATGATTAAAAAGTCCACTTTGTTATAGCATCCTCAAAGTCAATTACCACAACAAAAGTCTCCTGCTTGGATTGAAAGCCCTAAACAAATGTGTCAACATTGTCTAAATTCCTTAAGTTGTCAGGAACTGTGCTGTTTTTTCCCATCTCTTGTTGACACTGTTAAACTATATCAAAGGTGTTGCATCTTGTCTATTTCATCTTCAATTCATGTTATCATATTTTTTAATTTTCATATTCTCTTAACAAACCTCAAAATATATTTCTGTATAATTTTTTTGAGAAACTTCATTTGTGTGTCCGTCAGGACATTATTATTAGCCTTTATTGGAGTCCATAGGATTCCTAAAATTGTTATATAAAAGTAGTGGCTAATAAAATAAAAATCATGACATATCCTTTACAGGACGTAGCCATCAACCACAGTAAATAAGTCGTTGATTTTCTAGGCACCACTTATACGTTCAGTAATTTGCCATTGCTTCCAAACTTGCCCGCTGCAAAGTTTGAACCTGGTCGCTTAGGTTGTGATCAAACTCACTACTGCTTGAGCTACAGATGCCGCAGTGACTAATCCAATTTTTTAAAGCCAAAAATACCTGTACCATAACTGAGTCAAGAAATCTATTTTGTCTTAGTGAACTATTTGTCTGCTGTCATGTGTGATTCCATTTCTTTAACACCAAAAACAGAGGTCATGTTCCAGCCCGCCCCTAGAGAACAGTATTACGATCCAGTCATCAACATTAAACACCAGCGTCTCCAGTCAACGGACAACTTTGCTTATCTTGGCAGCCTCCTATCCAGATCGGCAAACATAGATTCTGAGGTCCACAATAGGATATCCAAAGCCAGTGCTGCGTTCGGAAGGTTACGTGTCACTGTGTGGGAACGGAATGGGATAAGCATAGTCACAAAGCTGAAAGTTTACCAGGCCATAGTGCTAAAAACGCTGCTGTACGCAAGCGAGACATGGACAGTGTATAGCAGACACGCAAGAAAATTAAACCATTTCCACACAAAGCTGTCTACGCAGAATACTAAAAATAAACTGGCAGGACAAAATTCCAGACAGCGAAGTCCTCACAAGAGCAAAGATCCCAGCGTCAACACCCTGTTGCAGAAGGCCCAACTGAGATGGATCGGTCACGTTGCTCGAATGCCTGATAAACGCATCCCAAAACAGTTGATGTATGGCGAGCTTGAAGGGGCAGACGTTAGCTGGTGGACAGAAAAACACTTTAAAGACACTCTTAAAGTGTCTCTGAAATGCTTCGATATAGACAATACGTGCTGGGAATCCTTGCTCAAGATCGCCAAATGTGGCGCTGTAACAACAAAGAGGAACCCGAATAGCTGAGAATCATCGTATTGTTGAGTCACAGAGGAAACGAGCAGCGCGAAAGACAGAGCACACAACACGCACATGTCTAACCTTGATCATGTATGCCCCACCTGTGGTCGGGATTCTGTTCTAGGATTGACTCTACAGTCACCTCCGCACACACCAGAGAGGTGCAACAGTACACGTCTGAGATTGTTGTCATCATCGCTTTGCGATGGACGGCTATTAGAGAGAGAGAGATTAGATTATTCCCATTTCTTTACATTCCTTTTATATAATTTTTACTAAGTTGAATTTTTTGTATCCGCAAAGTGTAGAGGTCATTCAGAGATAATTTCACCATCGCTTCTGTATTTCTACTTCTGCCTCAAACCCAGTGCAAGAAATGGTCCTTTAGGAATGGTCCAACATTGTTTGTCCACTAGGCTCTGTGCCATCCTGAAAGTCTCTTTTCCTGACTCTTTCCTTCCATTCTTGTCACGACAATGGGTGCTATTTCATTCTGCAGAAGTGACTAAGTTATCATAATTGGAACCACTCTGGTATGTAGTTGTGGAGCATCTAGATGATGAATTATTTTTTGGCTGCCAACTTTGTCTCTCTTATATCTAGAACAACCTTCCTTAATTATCTCATTTCCAAAGTTGGGGGAATTAACCTGAGCCATAGCTCATGACACAGATACATAAGTCAAGCCTGGCACATAGGTGGATAGGCATGAAGCCATCTGTTATTTTGTGCTAATTTCTCTTTTGCCATTTCTATATATATTGTACAATTTTTGCAGGTAAAACAGGTTCATCAGAATTTATCAGCTGTGAAGCAAGTAGCCATTGAGAGGTATGCCTTACATATAATTAAATCGTGATTACTCGACTTATCAGTTTAACACATTAATTACTGAACTGACAAACACATCTCGACAAGTATTTTGTTTTCAATAAGTTACCAGTAACTTGCTGTGTAATTTACCAGTAACTTAATTATTTATGGATTTTAATGAATGACATGTCATTTTGTAGATAAACGAATGTACTGTTATAATACAATAAAATTAATGATGTATTTAAATGTTATAATAAACTAAAATAATGATATATTTAGATGTTATAATAAACTAAATTAATGATATATTTTCTCATATATATATATATATATATATATATATAAATATAATTCCATTCATCTCATGGAATGGAACATTCTGCAAATATTTGACGTCTTGTAGGTTTGACAAAAGAGCTATAGAACTATCAATCTAAAAAAAAAAAGAATCAGGAAAACTCAGATTTCTGCAGTGATCATAAGAAGAAGAAGAATATCATATGTGAGATGTTACAAAAGTACCTTTCATTTAATTTGTGATATAATTCCTTTAGCATCGTTTATCACATGATAAATCTGTATATTATAATTGAGTAACTTGTTTTTTCTGTCAACAATTTGTGTAGGTTAGATCCAAAAGAATTGGATGTTTTATTATCAGAGATGGTATTGCTAAGTTCCAGATCTGAGCTCTATTTGAGATTTATGCGACGCAGGGCCACAGTAAGTCAAACAATATCATAGAAATGCAATATAGTGTTTGATAATAATAAATGAGATTACACATCTGTACTAATTTATATATATATTCTCATCTCATCACCTTTCAACTCCCATCGGAGCACAGGTCTTCAACAAACTTCTTCCATCTCTTCCTCTCTCTTGCCATCCCTTCCAATTCTTTCCATGTTTTGCCTATCCTCTTTATATCCGCCTCCAGCTCTCTTCTCCAGGTCTGCCTAGGCCTTCCCTACTCCTCTTTCCCTGCGGGTTCCAAAACAATGCCTGTCTTTCGATGCTTCCGGTCGGTCTTCTCAATGTATGTCCTATCCATCGCCAACGTCTCTTCCTGAGCTCTCTCTCCACTGGTATCTGCTTTGTTCTCTCCTGAGTTCCTCGTTTGTAATCTTATCATACCATCTCAATTCCTCTATCCTACGTAAACATCCATTTACGAAGGTCTGCAGTTTTCTGATAGTTTCCTTTGTGGTCTTCCATGTTTCCGAGCCATAGAACAGCACTGACTTCACATTTGACTATATATATATATTACATACATAATATATTACAAGGGATATTCCAAATGTTTGTTTGAATGGTAATATCTTTGTCCTTCATTTTTACACACATATTTGGGTATACGTCATCTCTGATGGTCTCTCCTATGACCAGTCAGATCAGACACCATACTATAGTATAAATAAGTAGATATGAAACTATAAGGTGGGCTATATGTTTCTAAAACCTTAACAAAACCTATCTGTACACAACTGTGTCCTATTGAACATTATTCCTTCAGATTATCTATTGGAGGTTAGGTCTAACAACACACATTTATAACAATGGTTTTGTTACAGAAATTGCAATGACAAACTGACACATCATTAGGAACAGTGCAGTAAAATTTTCCATTAGAAATGTAAGATTTAAAAACTAATATAAATGATAAGATGTAGCTATTTGTTCCATTGGTAACAGAAAGAAGAAAGAAAAGTTTCAAAATCAACTTCAGATTGACTGCTAAAAATGAAAAGAAAAAACAGATAATGAAATCTTATTGAATACAAGTGTTACATCCATTAATCGCATTACATTTCTACATAGTTGGCATCCAAATGTAGGTACTTCTTACACTGTAACAACAGTTTCTATAACTCTTAATCAACTGTGGCTGCTTCCAGTGTACCTAGATAGTTGTTGACATCATCCCTAATCTCCTCGTTGGTTTTGTAGTACTAGACAAACAGACAGAGTTTCATGTTCCAAAAGAAATGTTAATTACTTGGTGCAAAGTCCAGGTTTTACGGAGGATAGTTGAAAATATTCCAGTTAACTGCTCTAATAAAGTTTTTGTGCAAGCTGCATGTTGTCACGCAGGACTATGCCGCCATTACTGAGCATTGCGCATCATTTGTTTTTCCATTGACTTTCACAGCTCATTCAGTGTTTCATAATAAACTTAGGACATTATTGTAGTCACTAGTGACAATATAGCCATCATTTATTGGTTCAAAAACTGTTTAAATTGTGTATCACAACCCCAACTCTTCTGCCATGCACATCTATCCACTCACATCCAAGAATGTCTTTTACCAATCCCTAATATAACTGTTTTTGGACATATGATGAGAAAGTGAGGCTTAAAACACATTGTAACAACTGGTAAAATCGAGGGGAGGCGAGACAGAGAAAGACAGAGTTTTGGATAGCCTGATGTCATGGCAAGAAAGAGCACCAATATCTGAGGTGATAGCAAACACCGGAGGCAGAGATTTGAGGAAATTCATGAACGCCTATGCCAACCGGCACGGCACCTGATGATAATGAATAGAACTGTAACATAATAATTTTACAGACCAGACAGTCAATGTTGAATCTCTGCAGAATAGCGTCCTTCTTTTTGCAAAAAACTAATTGTAGCACTGACTTGTACAACTGGCATGAAATGTGACAGTAAGAGCTACTATGTTGCTACTCTTGAACAACAGAACAATTGTGACCTTAGACTGGAACATATTGTGCTAACATATTACCAACTGCTGCAAGTAATACACCAAGTCCCTATGGCAACAATTATTTTTACCTGCCTATTGAAAGTTGATTTTGGATTAGCTAACTAAGGTCCCTGTTATTTCTGGATTTATAATACCTCACACTATCATATGTTTGATCAACATATTATTATTATTATGTCTATACTTGGAATATGAGACACGTAAGGACAAAAGCTAATTTCTACAACACTTCAATTATTTATCACTCTGATTTATCACTTCAGTTATTTGTCACTCTCATTTATCACTTGCTGAAATCGGATGCACATGTCCTACACGGTAGAATGCTATGTGTTTAGGGGCCTACCAAACCAATGTGCAACGTATACACATTCTTGGCAAAGATCAAACATATCACAAAGAGTTATTAAAATTGGTCGTAAGAACGAACGCAAAGAAGAAGAAGATTTATCACTTTGTACCTATCATCATTTGACTAAGGAAATCATCATCATAATGTTACTTCCTTTTTTCTGACATTTCTTTTAAAAAAAAGTCTTCTCTTTTGCATCACAGGGAGACATTGAGGCAGCTCAAACTAATGATGGAGAGCTAAAAGGTATGTTTTAATGTAATTATATTGGAACAATATTTTACAGTATAATATGGTATTATAGAAGTTTACATGTAAAAGTATGATGAAAAATACTTTACTTAAATTCAAAAGTGTATTTTGCAGCAAAGAAATACTTCAATGTTATTTATATGTTTTATTAATCACTGACAGCTCTCTTTCACTATACTAATTCTTTTGTTCTCTTGTTCGTCTCTCTCCCTTGCACTTTTTATCTCTCTTATTCTCTCCTTCTTAATCAAAAGCTCACTATCTCTTAGTCTTTTTATTTCTTTTGTTTTCTTTCCTGCTCTGTCTCTCTCTGCCATACTACTCTTCATCTATTTCCTTCTCTTTCTCCCACACTCTATTTCCCTCTGTCAAGCACTAATTAATATATTTATATTTTGCAGATGACATTGCAGAAGTGGACAGATTTTTCAGCTCATGTGAACTAAACAGAATGGTGCAGGAAGTAATAGGCAACTATATAATGATGGAGGAATACTTCATGAGGGAGATGATTATCAAGGTGAGCTTTGAATTATGTAGGAATTTGTTTCCTTTGATCTGCAGTTTATACTTATGTATGTGGGCTGTTTGGTAAGTTTCAGGACATTTTTTTTAGCAACTGTAATTTGTAACTGTTTGGTATTAAGATGGTGCATGCGACAGCTCTGTGCCAAAGTACATGCCAAATATAGAGCTGGTATCACATCCGCAGCGTGAAAGCCTGTAAGTGAAACAAGCCCCTGCAGTTCTCTGATAAGTTTTAAAATTGGTGTTAATACTCAGCAAAATGTGTGGATGGATTTCTGACTTTCTCTTGGAAAAACAAGTTCTGAAACTTTTGAAATGATGCAGTCATCTTATGGAGAGTCCTGCCTGAGTCAATATAAGACATTTGAGGTGTATTCTGTCTTCTTTGTGTTCATTCTTATCAAACAAGTTAATCACTTTTTGTGATCTGCATGGTTTGTGCAGAGAACATGAATACTTTGCTCCTCGGTTCATAGGCTCTTACGCATGTAGGACATGTACATCAGAAAAATTTTGGCCCGAGTGGTATTCCAATTTTAAAGGTTGCTGCCGATCCTTTGAGATGACACCCATTAAGACATATCAGCCACTTACCACACTGATGAGACCGTGACATATATACAAGAAATCATGCAGGAAACAAAACAATTGCTCTTCCAGTGGCAAATGGAATCATCTCGATAGGTGCGACAGGTCATGTCCAATGTCAAGACCATGTGGATTGTTTTCTATTACATTGATGGGCAGGTTTATCATGAGTACATACCTTGAGATTGACTGATAGGCTCAGCATCATTGCACTTTAATTATTAACCATCTGTGCTCCAATCTCTTTCTTACACATGAAGATCTCAGTGACAGTGAAAAAACTACTTAGCACCGGCAAAGGGTCCTTGAGATCAGAGTGTGAAGGCTGAATTTTGCACTGTCATCTTTGACACTGAATACAAAAAGTCCTGCAATGCTTCAACAACCCTGTGCATAGACATCGTCCTGAGACATCACCGGCATTTGAATTATGCACCATGACAATGCCCCTGCTCACAGATTTGTAATCACAAACAAATTTTTGGCAAGACACAACATCCAATTCTAATACTTTTTATACTCTCTTGACCTTGCTCCACATGGCTGTGTTTGTTCCCACAACTTAAGAAAATCATGATAGGATCTTGTTCGATGACATTGAAAGAAATTAACTGTCAATGCCAAGAGACAAATAGGAACTATTACAATTACATAAGAGTACCAGAGGTTACCAGAGGTAAGACTGGGTTAATAACCCAGTAACAGTGTGCTGACAAAAGAAGAAGAAGAACTACCAGAGGTACTTTTGTCATAGACAAAAATGCTGAAATAATGGCATAACATCACAAGGGCACTGCTTTGAAGAAGAACAAATAACTTGAAAGTCTACTCATTGACTCATTCACTCAGAAAAAAAAGAAAATACCAGGAACTTATTGAACAGCCCTCATATCACTAGAGCCATAGGTATATTTTATATTCTCTATCCCCAAACTATTCCATATGTGTTCCTTTATTTACCTGCTTTTGAAATATGCTGTAAGCTTGTTATTTGCAATCCAACAAAAAGTTTTCCTATTTGATTCTTACACCTAATTACTCACCTTTTTTAAAGGCTGTCAGTATGGACACTTCAGAAGAGGGGCAACATATTTCCAGCATGGTGGATGACACATTTTTCATCGTCAAAAAATCTGTCAGGTATTTTCTGCATTCAAAATAAATTACTGCTTTACAAGTCTAAGATGTTGTAGCGATGAAGACCAATTTCACAAATATAGATACTTTATTTTATCATAGTGGTCATTATGATATATGATTTCAGTCAAAGTAAATCAATATTAGTGGGCGTCTGTAGCTTAAGAGGTAGTGAGCTCGATCACAACCCTAGTGTACCTGGTTCAAACTCTGCCGCCGGCAGTTTGGAACAAATTTGTTCAGCGTGGATTTTATGAACTGTAAAATAGACCCCACCGCTCAGAAAGCAATGGCAAACTACTGAATGTATAAGTGGCGCCTAGAAAATTGACTACCAGTTTACTGTGGTTGATGGTAAAGTTCTGTAAAGAATATGCCATGATTTTCATTTTTAAATCAACAGAAACAGAATAATAGTAATATAAAAGGGAATAAAGTGCGAGATAAGACAACAATTTGTTAAGTATAAATATAGAATATGTCCTAGTTACCTATCACCAAATGAAAAGGATGATTAAATCAACCAGAAAAACCACCAATACTAACACATGGCAACTACCAAAATATGAGCAGAATAGAATATGTGGTCTCCGCCTCAGAATAGGGCACAGTCTACTCTGCAGCCACATGTATACAAAATTCAGGATTGACAATTCAGCCATGTGAAAAAACCTTGCAGACTGCAATGCATATACTTACTCACTCTCTCCTCTCTCTAGCCTGTGATAAACCTGACGATTAGGGCAGCAACAAATACGCACCATTCTTCTCTATTCTTGGCCGTCATCTGTATTATGTTCTAGCTGTGATTAATTTCTTTCAGTTCTTGTTCTATTGTTCTCCTCCAGGTCGTTTTGAGTCTTCCACATTTTCATTTACCCCCTAGTGTCAACCTCAGTACAGTTTCCATGACAAAGTTAGTCTCCATGCTTATCACCAGTCTGATCCATCTCCAGCATCTCTTTTGGATGATGGGGCTCATATTCTCTTGTTGACACTGTGCAAGCAGTTCTTGGTTAGAGATAGTATTCGGCCAGAACACATGTGAGATCTTTCACAGACAAAATGGAAGGTGGAGAGTTTGGACATATCTTGTTCTGTCATTTTTCTGCATTCTGATCCATAAGTAAAGTTGATGGTACACATCTGAGATATATATTAATCTTGGTTCTGATGCTGTATTGGGCTGATTTCCAGACCATTTGAAGAGTCATGAATGCACTTTGTGCCTTGATCAATCTGCTTTTAATGTCAGGTCTAGCCTCCTTCATGGCTGATAACACTTCCAAGATATATGAAAGTAGTTGTATTGGGAAGGATTTTATCTTCTACATATACTTACAACCTCAAATATATATTTAGGCAAACTCACTGATTTAGTAAAACAATACTGAAAATAAAACTACACATACCTTTTTGTTCGTGATTGCTATTTTGATGATTATACCGTTAGATGCATTCTTATGATGAAGTCGACTGTTGTCTGGAGCTCATCTCTGGTGTCATGTAGTTTTGAATGTAGTATTGAGTTGTGGGACCAGTATTTCTTTCTAGGGAGGACATACAAGGGACAGTCTTACAGGACATGTTCTGTGGTTTGATCAGCAGTGCCACAGGGATACAGAGGGAATGGGGACAATCCTAGCCTGTGTAGGTGTTTATTCAGTTTGTTATGTCCTATCCTAAGTCAGAAGATGATACTACACGGACCTCTGTGTTAACTACAAAAGATGGACTTTTATAAAAGAGACAACATTGAATACATATACAATATTTCAAGTTAACATGAGGAAGGATTGATTCTCAACAGTTTTCCATTTAATCAACGTAAATCAACTTCAATAAAAATGATAGTTAAATAATGCTGTCAATGAATGAACTCTTCCCACTTGTTAGTATTTGCAGCTAACTAAAATTATTCTATTCATCCCACCAGGCGTGCTATCTCCAGCTCTAGTGTAGATGGGGTATGTGCTATGTTAAACCTTGCTTGCACCATTCTGGAGCAAGACTATGGTGAAGTACTGCTGATCAGACTGAGGGGTGGCTATCCTTATGGCTTTGATCTTCAGCACGCCTACAACATTGTTCAGTCCAGTTTGCAACAAGGCAAACTTCAGAGCTCCGACTCAGAGAAGAAGCAAACAAGAGCTTTGTTTTTAGTGAGTTTTTTTATACTGTTGAATGTTTTGACAGCCCATTAACCTACCTGGGGTACAATGAGATCAGTTCTTGAATACTGAATAAAAGCTCTGTTCAATATATTTCTGTAGTTAGGTTAAAAGGCAACCAAGTAGACATGCACACTAATAGACACTTGAATTGGATTAGTCATATCCTCAAAGTGACCTCGGCACCATCACCATAATTGCCATGCTATGAACCTCAATAGGAAAATGAAATAGAGGTTGATCAAAGACAACTGGACAAAATAATATGAATATTTAAATGAGAACCACATAACAGTCATAAGTTATCCTTTAAAGAATGACTGCAGACCAAGTGGGTTCAAGAGATTTAATTGCTACAGTACAAAACAACCAAGTATAATGTTCATTAATTTCTTTATTGACCAACTGTTTAGTTAAAAGAATAATTTTACTATGTGCAGGTTGATTGTTTATATTTTATATATTGTTATATTTATATTTTTATATTTTTTATATTGTTTATATTTTTTGAGATTGCAAGCTGTTATGTTACCATAGAATTTAGTTTGATAAATAGTGAAGTAAGCTGGTTGTAAAGAGTACTGGTCTTTGTTGTTTCTTTATAACATTATACCATTCATGATCTACTGAATGAGACTGAGCATTTATTGTTCTGCCCAGTGTGCAGTGGTATATATTCTATTAACTAACCAACAGTATAACTTTAATCCATAGCTAGGAAATTTCTTGGTAATCCAGTGAATATGTAAGTTATAGTCACTATTGATAAATTTTGAACGATTACATAAGTTTCATGCAAATAATCATATTCTATTTTGCCAGACTGCACTCAATAATGCTGAAGTGAGCTGTGATTACTGTAAAGCCTTGAAAAGTACTTTGGAGGTAATATTCAATTTTATGTTACATTTAAAAGGTTCTTTGTATTTTATTTTGATATTCCAGTAATAAATATGAAACTATTGTAAATAAGTTACATTACCTGTCAAATGAAAAGTTTAGTTTATATTAGAAGTAGGCCATGTATGTAAATAATTTTACAAATATAAAAAGTGGTTTAATTGTGGGTTTGCAAGATACACTTTGTTACCAGTGCCAAACTTGGTCTCTTACGGCAACACATCATAGAAAGCTCACCATGTGTGAAATGAAATACTTGAGGAAGACAGTGGGGATCACCAGGAAAGACAAGACTACGAAATGAGGACATCAGAAGCAGAGTTGGCATAACTTCATGCACCGAATACATCGAATGACAACAAATGCAGTGGTTTGGACATTTAATGAGAATGAAATACAACCAACCACCAAAAACAGCATACAATAAAAAGAGATTGGGTACTAGAGCTAAGGGAAGACCAAGAAAAGATGGATAGACAATATCAAGACCACACTACACAAACACGGATACAAAACAACAAGGGCGACTCATCTAGCCCTAGAACGCAAATTAAAGCTCCCATCCCTACGCTTAACGACAAGAGTGGACAGCCAACTATATCTTCCGCCTGGGAATAGACAATAGCAAGATATAAAAGATTTCATATTTCGATCAAGCATTTAAAATCTAGATAGGGATCAACAATCTTAGAGAGAGAAAAGTTTATTTGTGTACAACATTTGTAGTAGAAACTAATAGAGTAACAAATTAGGAGATAAAGAAAGAAGTTCAGTAAACTATAAATAAAAGTAAATGTTGAAATTAAATATAACTGAATGCTTGATTGAGGGTACTATCATCATTGCACTTTGGTGAATAACCATGTATGCTGTAATATGTTTCTTACACAGGAAGATCTCAGGGGCTGTGCACAAACTCTGTTGCATATGCAAGGATCCCAGATGTAATTTTGTAGATGACGACAATTATATGGAGATTTTCTTTTCCTTTTACATGATATTAATAATTCTTTTGTGGACAGCTGCTTTCCAGTCTACCTCTATTGTTTTTCAACTGCCAATGGTTATTTGATATGCTCAACTGGAACATGGGACCTACATTTTATCATCCATCTCCAATAGGGCTAGGAACTCGATCTCACATACATTGAGACCAGGGATCGTAAAAAAACAGCCAGATCACGCCACATTGAACACAAACCGAGTACCTTGTAACATGAGGCAAGCACTGTACCTCTGTGTCACAAAAACTCCACAGATATAACTAATATACAACACAAGGATTAAATATGACTTAGCTGTTAAAATGTGTCCAATTAAATGGTCAGTTTGACTGGTCGCATCTAACTGAATAGATTGATACTGACGAATAATGAGACACAGAAAATTGGAAAGTTGGCTGGAGGGAATGGGTGGGTTAAGTGATAGATTAGCGAATAACGATTCTCAATTGAGAAATAATGATTTCTAAAACTTGTAATTTCATAGTACCAATCTAATGAATCAAGTTATTCTCTATCATGAAATTACTCTTATCATAATTATTCATTCAACTATTGATACTAAATTTTATTGCAGTCTCCCTCACATTTGAGTCTTGTTTCTGGACTTAATATTAATGAATAAATAATGTTTAAACTTACAGAGATGAGCTATTTGCTATATACATGCACATACTTTTGTGGATATTTCTTATCTAAATTGTCTTTACACTAACTTGGTTACAGGAAGATATCTCAAAGTTGTACCCTCAGTGCACAGAACAAAGCAAAGCTAAACTAGAGGCAAGTTATTTAATTAAAATTTTGATAAAGCTCAGAGATTGGGGTATAAATATTGTGGAAAAGTTGAGAACCTGAAAATAATTTGGGAAATGAATGATAAACATGGAGTGGAAGATAGTGACCAGACTTCTGTTAGGTAATGAACAGCAAGGATTCTTTCTGAAATGAATATTTGTTTGGCAGTTGTGTCATTAATAAATGAGTTTTCTTCTTCTTTTGTCGTCACACTGCTACCGGTTGTTGCCCAGTGTCATGGTTTTCTGTTTTTGTCTTGCGCTGTTCTGGTGGCTTGTGTGATTGTTATCTTTGCTCTTTCACAGAATGAGTTTTAAATAGAAGAAAAATGTGACCTTAGTTTTCTGTTTGAGGTATGTCACTGAAGTGTAGTCGTTATCTAGTTTGTGTAATATTGTACTGACCCGAATATAGTACTACCTCGCACAGAATATGACCCTATAGTTTTGAAGGTGTTCTACAGTAAAAAGTCTGTTCTCGAATATACCACAAGGTAAATACTTATCTTTTTCCTCCTCAACCATTGCGGTATCGAGGGAAAGTATAGGGTGCGGAGAGGGTCTTTATGTGCTTCATATATAGAGGTGTTTAAGGACTCAGCTATTCTACAAACCCAGCACTTGCATAGCTGTCTGCTCCTCCTGCTTCTGTTTGTTTATGTATAATTATTGGTTATGGTATACTATATGAAGACAATATTGTTATATGAACAAACCATTTGACCTGTTGCTTCTTGATAAATTCTGCTGCTGCTTTTACACTCCCCTTTGAACCTGATTGTATTATTTCTGATTTTCTCTTTTCTCAATACATTCAGCATTCTTCTTAGGAATCTCATTTATATCATGGTGATTTTTCTTTTGTCTTTTGCCATCATAATCCTTGTTTGCCACTGGTAGTACAGGATTGAGATAATGATTATATTATACAGGGTTTTTAAGATTAAACAAATTGAAAGTTGCCAGTTACATATTGCGTGGTGTCTATTTACTATTTAAACCGGTTCTGACTAGCTCGCACACGGCACATTTGTTTATTGCCCTTCCGCACTACAATTACATACCGTCACACAACGTTGACCTTTACTACGTCATAATTGAACCTTCTCATTTTCATAAATATATGCCAGATTGACTCCAATCACAGGCCGCTATTATCTTGAACACCCTGTATAATGCTCTTTTTACCACTGAATTTGGAGTAAGGCTTGCTTACATCTAGTGCCTTCATTGTAATAACTTCACAACTTATTATGTATCCTTGGTATTATTTGTTGTGGATGTATTCTCAAACAAGTCTTATCAATATCTTGAAGAAGTGTGCCTATTTAGACCCTCTGAATTCTATTCTCTACACACAGAAACCTCCATAAACTTAACTTTCTTTTGTTCACAAAAGTCATATATTAGCCTCTGGAATAGCAGATTTTGTTAGCCACTTGCATATTATTTGTTTGTTGCACCTTGTGTATTGTGTTTTAATTTAAAATTCATATTGTAGCTACTTCTTGATCTTGTGATTGTTACAATATTTACACAGCTAGACAAGCTCTTATAATAAACGTTACTGTTAGTTGCAGCTCTTCTTTATTTCAATATAGTTGTATATAAATATATATATATATATATAAAGGTAAAGGAACCCTTTCATACCTCGTGGTATATAGGGCAATACAGTGTTAGGCCTGTATTTTTCATTGACCGTCGGCACACGTTGGGTGATGTGGTCAGAATCATGCCGGCTGCCTTTAGTTTCCCAGAGCATGTCTGGTACCCAGTTGAGGCTATATATATAGTGTTATTTATTGGGCTAGTATTCCTTTGTGTTGCCTCAAAAGTTATCAACAACACAAGAAAAGACAGAATCACTAACATCAGCATAAGAAAGAAAGTTGGCACAAAACCGTGTTTGAATTACATAGAGAAACAAGGAATGAAGTGGTTTGGCCACTTAATAAGAATGCATCCAAACTCCACAGTATACAGAGTCTTCTACAACAGAACATCGGGAAAGAAGGCAAGAGGAAGACCACGGAAAATATGGTTACACGGCGTAGCAGAATCATGTGAAAGAGCAAAGATAACGATCACACCAGAACAGCGCAAGAAAAAAACAGAAATACCACGACACTGGACAACAACCCGGTAGCAGTGTGACGACAAAAGAAGAAGATTCCTTTTTAGACTGCATATACATGGAATAGTCCTGTAGAAGTTCATGCTCTGCAGCTTGTTCAGTCATGTCACAAGAACACATTGGAGAAGCAGTTAGACAAAGCCTGTGCATGTGTTTGTTTATTCTATTGTGTTTTAACTTGTGACAAAGAATGATTATCTGTCCTATCCCTGCCATTTGAGAGTATGGTAATCATTGTTGAGTAGATTCTGTTCTTTACCTACAGCCTGAATGACTTTCTACAAATATGCAATTTCATTATCTTTTTTCCTACATTCTCTTCACTACAAATCTGTTTGCACTTTCATTTTTTAAAACACCACATTGTGATGGTACCTGTTGGTATGTAATTCACTTTTTAGCTGCCACCTTTCTAAGATCACTTCTCAGATTAGAAAGTTTACTGCGCTTGAGAGTTTGTAGTACAGATAGTTTATCTGTAAAGATGAACACCAGTTGGCAGTCAGGACCCCAGAGTTGTCTAGGAGAAGTAGTGATTATATTATGCTTTTAATCTGTAATTTCAGAGTCGTCTGGAAGAAGTACTGAACATATTATGCTTTGAATATCATTTCAGAGTTGTCTAGGAGAAGTAATGATCATATTATGCTTTGAATCTATCATTTCAGAGTTGTCTAGGAGAAGTAATGATGGTATCAAATAAATTCAAAGAAATTGTCGACTTTGGCTTTAGCCAGCTGATTGCAAGTGCTGTAAAACCAAGAATTAAACCATTAGTGGACTCTTTTCTATCTACCAGTCACAATGTTACAGAGGTTAGTCATGTTACAAACTGAATGAAATGAGTCTTTTGAAAATTTGTAACGGAACGTTCAGGCTTCAATAAGTTCAAATTGAATGGCAATGGCACAAGTGAATAACAGAATTAGAGAACTCAAACTGAAATATATATATATATATATATATATTTATTAAGTCTATCAGAGTCTTATACAACATCAAAGTGGAGCATACAGAACAACTACTTCCAGTATGAGGAAACTGCTTCCTTCTAGTGGCTCTCTAGAGTTCCATTTATTGGGGTTGCTGCTGTATCTGACTCCCAGTCGATGCTTCAGAATGTCCATGGCAGGTTGTATTATGAGTAGATGACATCTATTGAGGTTTTCAACCTCCAAAGGTTTACGTGGATCTACTGTTCTAGGCATGCAAGTGTTTGCGGCAGGGAGAGGGCAGGTGTTTTGGCAATGAGAGAGCGGCTATGCTTACATCAACAACATTGATTGTCAGAGAGTTTAAGATGGATATGGGAGATGCCTTTGATCTCTTGACAACCGCCTGTTGAGAAGGACACTAAAATTTATGTTTAATCTATCCAGCGATTTAAGGAGTTACTCATTGTACAAGTAGAACTGAATGCCTGAAGGGCAGAATGAGGAGTGTGCCACAATAACCATTCAGTATGCATACTCTTCAACATCTGTTGGGGAGACTGAGCACTTATGGGTCTGCTCAGAGTAGCTCCATATTCATTATTGTCAATAATGAATCAACAAATACTCATTACATAGTACATGTTACATAATCATTTCTTAGTAATTGCTGGTCATTTGTAATAATACTCAGAGATATTTCTACTGGATTGTTCAATGAAAACAGCTCAGACAAATTACAGATTTATAATATGAGAGCTAACTCTTCTAATACTGGTTAAATGGTTAGCAGCAATTAAGAATCATGATTTCAATACAGCTTAATGAGTTACTGACCAACCAACTGTTCAAGCATTCATACATCTCAGTAGTAAGTACATCACCTCACAATAATGGCAATACAAGAATAGTAATTGCATTATCTCACAATACTTGACAAGATTGGTAACAAATAAAAGATACAATTAATTGCTTGCTTTCTTTTCAAAATGTTTGTCAAAACTGCTTTACATGCTATACTACAAATAACAAAATCTTAAATTACTTCAAGCCATATATCATTATCAAGGATGCATCTAAATGTTTGAGAAACTTTCTCAACTTGTTCTATGAATAGTAACAGTTTTAGTTATTATTGTTATTATTAACTTTTACAGGAGGAATTCTTTAATTATGAAGCAAATGATCCTTGGGTCCAAAACTTTATTGTGAGTCTTGATACAACACTGACAACATTTAAGGTGAGCTTTTTTATGTATATATTTTAGTCAAGCCAGAGGTACTTAAAGTCAAGTTATTACTATAGTGAAATGGGGGACTGCCTAGAGTAGTTGATAGTAGCTCTGCCTGCTAGCTGTGAGACGCCTCATAGCTCGGGTTCGAACCTACTGTCTGGCATTTGTTCGAGTCCCTGGTCTTACTCAGGATGATAACGTGAGTACCTCTGAAGTCGGAGAAAATCTGCCTGTATGGCGAGGGAATACTAATTACGAGTACATTAAGCACATGGCTGCCAGTGTAAAGTAATTTACAATGTGCACACTGCTGCCATTGTAAGAAATTGGAAAACGGATTTTCACGAAAATCAGTTTCAGAGATGAAACTTGTCTGAGTTGAAAGCGGACGAAAAGAAAAAAAGAAAAAACTATAGTGAAAGAAATGTCAGCACTACAAATCAGTCTAAATTCTTCCTATAATTTGAAAATCAAAACATTGTGCAGCATAAGTCCATCTAAGTATTTAAAAAACAGCACCATATGTTCAGTGAGAATAGTTGGTAGGGTTAACAGTGATATAGTTACATCATGCAAGATTATATGACCAAATGTAGTGTGAAAATATTAGCAGATGCACAGATAAGAGCCATATATATAGCAGCTCAGGTGAGAGTCATATTAGTAGAGAAAATGGTGAGAGATAAATTTGGGAAGATATAGGTGAAGCATCATATTTACAGAAATACAGACAAGAGTCTTATTAGTAGAAACATAGATGAGAGTCACATTTGCAAATACAGATGAGAATCATATTGGCCAAAAGAAACACATTAAAATCATATTAAGCAATAAAAAAATTTTTAAAGTACACTTCAAACTTGTGCTCTGATCTCTTCCACAATATCTAAAATAGCATACAGTGACTAACCATATGAATTTGAAGTTGGTTGATCAGTATACTCATACACCTGTTGTGCTGCTCTTTTCTGGCCACTCCAATATTCTATCCAAGCTCTTGCAATTTATCTATTGATGTGAATTGATTCAGCTGAAAGTTCTCTTTGCTGCCAAACTCTACAAGAACATTCACAGTGTCAACTCCATTCATTGGCTGACCCACCAATACGGTGACAGAGTCTCTCCACTCTCTCATTTCCATCAACACCCATGTGCTCCAGAGTAAAGATGAATGTAATTATGCGAATTATTGATCTTTGTAATGATTCAGTCCATTGTCTGCGCACTGAACCAGCCTCCATCTTCCAAATAACACACAATAAATCATTCTTCTTCTTCTTCAAACGCTCCATATCGACCACTTGTCAACCATTCTGAATGATTTGCATGTGATCTGAACCTAAGAGCAATTGCCCGTTGTGCCAGTTATGCGTCTATAAGTAGACCAGCACATCCGGTTTCTGCGCTGCTTTTTATTTACTAGGAAAGCATCCCTAGGGCCTACATCAGCTGCCTCTTACGACATGCATTGTAGGTCGCAGTGGTACTATTCTTTGCTTCCTTGCGGGCCCTGGCACCACCTGGGTGGAATCATTCAAGATGTACTTGCGAGTATAGTTTTGTAACTTAAGCCAGAGTAGTAACTTCGTCAGAGAGCCTCGGTAGCGTAGTTATTAGTGAACTCGCTTCTTAAGGCTGGTGGTCCGGGTTCAACTCCTGCAGTGGGCGTGGAGTTTTCCAGACCGCAACGGCTCTCAGGTCAACCCAGCCTTAATTGGGTACCAGACATGCTCTGGGAAAGTAAAGGCGGTCGGCGGAATGCTGACCACATCACCCATCGTGTGCCGACAGTCAATGAAAACTACAGGCCTAACACTGTATTGCCCTATATACCAGAGGTATGAAAGGGTTCCTTTACCTTTTTTTTTTTTAGTACCTTCGTCACTTCCAATACTTCCATTAACATATTACTTGTTGTCTTAGTTAATGCACCACTGGCTTCTTTGACCTTTCCATCAAATTTGAGAGTTATATTAGCAGAAACACAGAAGAAACATGTTAACAAATACACAGACGACAATCTTAGAAGCACAAATACAGGAGAATAATTATCTTCAGTTAAAAAGTTACCAACTCTCTTTCAGGGTGAAACCCAAAAACTAAGTTCCTTTTGCAGATTTCTGCTGGAAGAGCTAATGAAAGAACTTGTTCTCTGAATCTTCTGCAGCATTGTCTGATGTCGTTAAGAGAATATAACGACTATGAAACCATGATACTCCCTGTTGCAAAAAAAAAAATTAATATTTAACCAGCACAGAAGATAACCAAGTCAAGGAGACACAAGATGCAAGACAAATTTGTTCATTTAATGTTTGTCGTCGATAATGAGAAATGACCCACACAAAACCTGCTTATGCCATGGCATCCAAGAGAAATTAATAAATGTATGAACAAATGGATTATGAAGGGAAGTTTTTTCTCTGTATTATTTTATTATTTACAAATGTATTTTTAGAAATAGGTTAATAATCTCACTCTGTGTCTAAGTGGTTAAGCCCTTTGCCTTGTGAGTCAAAGGTTGTGGGTTCAAATCTGGACCTTGTCGCTCTGTTCACGAGTGCAGTTTTTCCAGAGACCCCTAGGATTGTTGCTGGAGCTACGGAGTTCGTGCTTTGTGCAATAATCTTGGCAGGGGGCGTGCCATTTCTGCAGAGAGGGGCTGAGCCATATGGGGTAAAACCCGGTGCAATGCAGTCAATCCTTCGACTTTAAAACCCTTTTAATCTCACTTGAATTCCTCCCATGTAATTAACATACATGATGATTTCAAGCTTTCTCATGTCAGGACACAGTCTAATTAAAGTCGGTCTCTCAAGTTTAGCATTTCTAGAAATTATTTGCTCATAGATATCTTTATTCAGATATAATCTGATAGAGTGTTACCAATTTTCAGGAAGCTTTGACTTCAGCCAATTATGACAGATTTGCCACAGCTACATCAGGGGAAATAACCCAACAGTTGGAGAAAGCAGTCACTAAAACTACATTTAATCGAGTAAGTATATGATAAAACCAGAATAATATATCTGGTCAACCATTAATAACTCTTATAAGAAAGAGAAGATGGAGATATGTTGGGAATACTCTGAGAAGAAATAATCAGAGAATTATGAAGCAGGCATTGAAATTGGAAGCAGAGAGTTCAAGAAAGAAAGGACATACAAGGGAAACCCTGAAACAAACTTTACTGAGAGTGATGAGAAATGTTGGACTCGATTTTGTAAAAGAGATTGAATGAGTTGCCTTGAATAGCGCGATGTGGAGAAATTGTTTGCAGGCCCTATGTAGCATTTAACAGTACGAGAGGAATATAGTAATATGTTCTATATATGTATAGACTGGGGTCTCTATGGCAAAATGGGGAAGATATTTTGCCTGTCATTATGAAGGTTGGGAGGTTCGAATCCAGATTGAGTCACATGCAATTTTTTCAAGAAATCCCTACAATTGTTGCTGAAGATGGCATGCCATTTCTGCCGACAGGGATGGAACCATATGTTAGTGGTTTGCAGACTGAAGCAGGATTTTGTGGAACGTTGCATGTTTCCTTCCACCCTCTGTGGTACAGGCAGAATAAAGAAACATGGTGCAAATTCTTTGATCTTTGCATACAATGTCTTTGAAGGTTTAGAGACATATGCTGTTGTGCTTTATCTTGAGAATGCATATAGCAGAGTTCCAAGCATGTACTTATGCATACGCTCATGCATCTCATCAAACCACTGCTCATAAAATGGATTGAAGGAGTCTCTATTCAAGAGAAAAGGGGCACTCAGGTGGAACAATTGGTCCTCTGCTCCTACAACAATTTCACTAGGCCTACCACAGGAGTCCCCCGCTATCTCCAGTACTATTCAAGGTATTCACAATAATGATTACGAAGCAACAACCGTCTGGCAAGAAAAGGACACTGTTATTTTTGAACGACATATGTATGATAGTGTAAAAACAGAGAAGAAACAATAATGAAATAGCTAATAAGCTACAGGAAGAACTGGACTATATCATGGTCTGGTGCGACGTCTCTAGTGCAACGATAAACCACACTGAAGCTGAGCTATTGTGGTTCTTCTTAAACAATCACATTGGTAATTCTGAAATACCAAGCATCAAAATAGGTGGACACACAATCACTTGAAAAGCATCTGTGAACTATTTGGGTGTAAAGTTTGATCACAGTCAATACTTTAGGGACCATATTGGTCAGTTATTGCCAATACTCGCAACATCCTTTCCGTATTGAGAATCATCCGGCTGCTGGCATTGAGCAATGCCTTCTTGTGCTCCTGTACCAAAGCTTCATTATATCTTATATAGAATATGCATGCCTTACAATTGGTCCTACGCAGATATTGAGACTGGAAAGAATTCAGAATGAGACCATGTGCATCATCCTGGGATGCACCAAAAATATATTTCACATTGCATCTCACATTTTTTGGTTTGTCTTTTCTGTGATTCACTTTTAGTTAATGACCATGTAACCTGTAGCTGAAAGTGTATATTGTCTTGTGTCTGCAGCTGGGAGGTCTACAGTTTGACAAGGAACTCAGAGCTTTAGTTGGCTACTTGTCATCAGTGACAACATGGACTGTACGAGACAAATTTGCAAGACTTACTCAGATGGCAACAATTCTAAATTTGGAAAGAGTAAGAATGTTGTATTCATAATTATGTTTATTTAATCTCAACTAATAAACTTTGTGTTCACATACATATTTTTAGTATGCCATTTCAATATCATCATCATCAGTTGCAGGGTCTGCTGTCATTGACAATCAAGAATCTCCACAACTGTCTGTCCTTAGTGTTGGTGATCAACTCTATGTTAACATTCTTCCTGTGGGTCTCTACGGTGAAGTGGATAAGACTTTTGCCTGTCATTCTGAAGGTTATGGGTTAGAATCCGGGCAGACTAACTTGTGCATTATTTTTCTTGAGATCGCTTGGATTGTTGCTAGAGTTATGAAGTTCCTGCTTTCTACAATGCTCTCAAAAGATGGCATGTCATCCCTACAGACAGGGACGGCACCATATGGGGAAACCCAATGAAGTGAAGTCATTCTTTAGACTCTCCATATAATTTATCTTGACTGTCCAGTAAACAGTCTTCTTGCATTATCATTTTCTGACTTCCCAGTAATTTTTCCCCATTGTCACAATGTGCTCTGACCTCTGTGTTAACATTACATACTGTCTAAATAAGAACTGCATCGTTCTGAGGTTTGCCAGAAGATTCCCTTCTGCATTGTTCTCTCTCTCAGCATATCTACATCAGTCCTTTCGACATTAGAATTCTAGACATTCTTCTGTAAAATCACATTTCTGTGGCCCTCACTTTTAACTATTATCTGTTTGTTTATTGTACAAGATTCACTTCCTTATGTAAGTATTGGTGATTCTATGTAACATTGAGTAACTATATATATTTTTTCTCATCTCAATAGACAAGCATTTGTTGAGTAGTATGTCCTTCATTATCTAGAATATTGCTATTCTCTGACTGATTCTATAATATATTGTTCTTCATCTTCCTTGTTCATTCTCATACTCCCACTAGTTAAAGCAGGATGCAGTCTGGAGAATGGAATGCATTGTGTCGCATTTTTCAGCATGAGCTGTGGTATCTGCTCTTTTAGAACTGACACATCTGACTTTAGCATAGCCTTTTTTGGGTACCGAGTTAATTTCTCCCTCTTTGATCTCCACAAACTTAGCCATACTTCTTAGTAGTTGTCTGTTTCCTGGGCCATCACAGGAAGGTGGAGGGTATGAAGTCTTAACCAGCTTTTTTCTTACGCTGACCTTGACACTAGGAATCAGCTATGAGTCACTGACTGCTACAAGCTCATGCAGCTTGTGTTTTGTTCCTCCAAATGGGTGCGTGGCGTCTGGCCCCTTAAATTTACATCATATCTCCCATCGGATGTTATCAGGCAATTATATATTTAAATGATTTTAAATTTAACATGCAAATATATGCTATAATTATTTTTTCAAAACATAAATGGCATTATGCCTGACTGACTGTATTATAAATGAAACAATGAGGTAGCTGAAACTTCTTATATTTTGCTCATATAGGTATCAGAAATCATGGACTACTGGGGACAGAATTCTGGACCATTGACATGGCGTTTAACACCAACAGAAGTCAGACAGATCCTTGCTCTGAGGTAACTTTCCATTTCAAGTTTATATTTAATATCCAGATCTTCAGCTTTCACTCAAATTACTACAGACTGAGGTACCATCTGTTCAACAAGCTTCTCTTCCAACCAAGGCTGTAAGATTTCACTCTTGATCAGCCAATGCTAAATTGTAGAATCTGCATGTGTTCTGTAGTTGTGAAAGACTAGTATATAGGGTATTATGAGCAGATGGGTGTGGTGGGAGGAGTTCTTGTCTGGCTCAGTGCAATGCCAGTGTCTTATCACCTCTTGTCGCAACTGGGAAGGGTTGTGGAGGGTTAAGCAGGATTTCTCCTGCCCACTCATGTTGTTTAGCCAGTGATCCGAGACTGTTGCCCGGAGTGTGGCACAAGAAGCCAAGCATGATCTAGGTGAGATGATGGGGACCAAGTAGGATCATGACTATCCATGACCAGGATACAACTTTTATTTTCCATGAGGTACTACCCCTAACTTCCCACCCAACACCCCATTCAACAAGCTACAGATAAGAACTTCTGATTGGTAATGTGAGAAACACCCAAAGAATGATGTAACCGTCACCAGTACTATTCTGGGACAAGTTGTTTAAACAATGTTAACAGTCCCAGGCTGACCATTGCTATCTTTTAACATTCAACTTGACCTCAGATAGTGTATGAAGAAAGAGAATATTTAATATCATCATGTGGTATGTCCTTTGTAGAATGTCTCTGTCATACACTCTTCCTTAAAAACTGTAGGTCTCAGGTCAGTTCCCTCACCTCCTCTATTGTCATGATCAGACAGGTTTCTTCAATGTGCCGGCAGGCATTGCACTTGATCGATTGAATAATGAGGATCTTAATATAACAGCATATTATAAAATCCCTGAATATTTTCCATTTTTATCATATATTTTAGAAAGTAGCCAATAGCACCACATCTTGTCCATACCAGTTGGCCACTGCGATCTTGGTCATTCTCTGCCTTTTCTTCCACGAACCATGCTCTCCATTATTGCTATTTCTAAACTAAACTACCGTGACATCAAAAAGGGTCTGAAGGTGAAAGATTGACTTCATTGCACCGGGTTTCTTCATATAGCTCTGTCCTTGTTGGCAGAAATGGCGCACCATCTGGCGAGATTGTTGCACAAAGGACAAACTCCTTAGCTCCAGTAACAATCCTAAGGATTACATGAAAAAATGCACATGTGACTCGGCCCAGATTCAGACCTAGAACGACAGGCTTACATCTTAACCCCTTTGCCTGCCATAGAAACCCCCCTGTTTTGTAAGTGAAATTATAACATTAACTATAACATTAATGTAACCAACAAATTATTGAATGTTGTCAGAATGTTTGAATTCTAGGCTAGGAAATGGATGAAATGATATAAATATTTATTTTATAAGTGCTCTGATACTCTCTAAAAGACAGGAGAGGGAGGCAACACCTTCTTACATGATGGTTAGATGATAGACTTTCATACTGAAATTATCTGAGGCAACATGTCGTCAGAGTAAAAAAAGTAAGGTGACCAAGACATGCATTGCAGCAGACACTACAGGGACTGTGGAAAAACTGGAGGTGGAGGGGCACATAGAGGTAAACTTTTAAAACAGAGCTCATAGCTGTGTATAAGACTAGGTATGAGATAGAAAGAAAAGCACAAAATTAAATTGAATGGTTTTTTTTGTCTCTGCATAATATGTCCTTGGGCACAATTCGAACTGATGATAACTGGATGTAGGTACTGGTGACATACAGAGTTGTCTTACCGACCACATGTTGGTTGATAGCACAACAATAGATGGAGGCTAGTATATGGCTGCTGCTTGAGTTTGTCATCATACTTTGCTTGAGTAAGATGGAGGTACCTGCTAACCATCAGTATGCGTACAATTTGATATATGCTGCTGGGGTAGACTGAGCATCTATGGTTTTGTACTAAATCTTTGATATTGTGTTTGTTAACCAATGACAATGTTGATGTGAAGCAAGCAGTTGCATTGTGTAACCCTTGCAACCTACATGCATTCTTTCGATTCTTGGATGCCAGGTTGAAAACTCAGATTGAACCATGTGTCTGACCATGACTATAATTTTATATCTTTTTCTATTTTCTTCAGGATTGATTTTCGCAATGATGACATTAAGCGACTGAAGTTATGATGACAGCCATTTTCAGTTCCGTAACTTCTGTAAACATTTTAAGTGATAATTGCCACACCAAGAGTTGTGCAAATGGACTGCTAGCAGAGATTTCTGCTGTGGTCACAAATTTGGTATTCCTTGATTGTCATAATTTGTTTTAGGAAACATTTTTCACCATTTGTGCTAAAACTTTGAATTTGCTATTTTTATAAAAAATACAGTAAGTAATGTAACAATTGATAGCTTTTTTTCTTTCTATTTTTGTATAGTTGGGGCCACCATTTGTATAGGTTTTTTTCTTCTGAAGTTTGTTTTATATGACAAGATTATTGACCATATTCACAATCCTCCTTAGCTAGTTAGTATATCTGTTATGGCTATATTGTCTGGGTGATTAAGCCATTTTGTCTAACTGGTATAGTGTGCCATTTAATCAATTTGGAATTGTTAATGGTGTTTGTAAAATTGTTTATAGAAAAATGCTATTCAATTTCTCATTGCATTGGAGATTTTATTCCGTCACCTTTGAATTCATTATTGTGCAACATGCATACAAAGTAATAAGTACTTTGATAAATGTGTTTTTTCCTGTTCTTTTTCGTTAATATAACTTGCATTCTTTCTTATTCCTTGGTTAAATTTATGACATTTTATTTGACACCATGAGCAGCATTATAACATTTAGAAGCCATTTATTTAAACTACCAATGTATACATAACACAGGATTCCTTTTCTTATGTCTTTGTTTTCATATACCATATCAATTTTTCTTATACAGTTGATCTCTCAGGTCACTCTCTTTGCTATATAGATAATTCCTCAGAAGGTTTGGGGAAGGTCACATCACTCTGCTCCTCTTGTGGAACTGATATTCTCTGAAAATGTCTGCTACTGTTTATCTACACTTCCCACATGGGGACATGTCTGACTGTTTTATTATTTTTAGTTTATTCTACATGTGATAATTGAGTCAGTAGTGGTTAGCCCACAATATGAATACTACCACCTGTTGTCTTGGTAGTGAGTATTATGCTTCCATTACTTATATATCAGATTCTGGGGTTTCAGAACGAGCTGCGGAACAGCAGACACATGTGCAGGTTGTCAACTACAGAAGAGATGTCAGGAGAAGCTATGCAATCTCTGTATGATCTTTATCAATCTGATAAAGGCTCTCAACGTGGTCAAATGCCCCAGTGGTTACCGGGCCCAAATTTGGGGTGTAAAGAATAGAACCACTGTTACCTGCCACGCATGTCGTAAGAGGCGACTAAGGAGGTTTGGCTGAAATCGGATGCACATGTCCTAAACGTGTAGAAGTCTATGCGTTTAGGGGCCTACCAAACCAATGTGCACCGTATACACGTTCTTTGCAAAGACCAAACATCACAAATAGTGATTAAAATTGGTCGTAAAGAACAAACGCAAAGAAGAAGAACGTGGTCAACAGAGAGCACATGTGCAAGATAATGGACAATTTTGGCTGTCCAGTCAAATTCACAAAGATTGTCCAACAGTGTTATGAGGTCATGATGGTGCATGTGTGCTTGGTGATGGGGAGCTGTTAGAGGCCTCACACGTAATCACAAAGTACTGTAGTTTTACAAATTACAAAAACAATGACAAAATACAGCAACGTTTCGACCAACAAGGCCTTTATCAAGCAAACGAACAACAGGAGTGACAAATTTAAAAAACAAATGGACGATCAAAAACAAACGTTTTTAATGAAAATCTGGAAATAAAAATAAAAACGAAAATCTGGGAATAATAACGAAATAAATGTAACACAAAAACACACATAAAAACTAGAAATAGAACGGAAGAGAAACAATGAAAAATCTAGAAAATATATAACTTGAATACATGCAACATATACCCATATAGATTACAAGGCATGGGAAGAGAAAGTACTCAACACTCAGTAGAGGCCTCAACACTCTTCAGCATGATGTTTACTGCCATGCTCAAGGATGTCTTATGGAATGGGATGAAAATGATTGGTGTAGCAAGAAAAGAACAGCACAACAGGTATATGAGTAGGCTCATCAATCAAAATCGAACTGGTACGGTCAGTCGCTGGACGCTGTTGGAGATATTGTGAAGGAGATCAGAGCACCTATGAACATGTCCGGAGTGCAATGAAGATATTCCAAACTGAAACTGATGAAAATTTAGTGAAGAGAGAGAAATTTCAAAGGTATGTTAGAGGTGGCAAAGTTCTGCTTAAGACAAGCTATTGGATGAGGGCGATGTTCTTAGTAAAAAAAGGAACCCATTTTGATACCATATGGTATATTGTTGAATACAGTGTACACCTCACAAAACAACTACACTAACCACTATGTAATCAAGGCTCTTCTGTTCTTACTGCCTCTGTTCATTTTTATTTTTCTGCTAACCCACTTGTTAGATTTTACATTGACTTTAGTTTGGGCACATATCACTTGTTATTATGGAAATCAGTCTTGTGTTTGAATGTTGTAATTATGTATACATCAAATTTTTATTACATAATAAGATGGATACTTGTTAAAAATACTTTCTGGACGATACGACCAGTTGTTGGATAAAATAAATATGTTTATATTGCTTGTGTTTTGAGTTGTTACTTTTAACTTTGCATCATAATGTGTAACAGAAATGCGGTAGAGTCCACATAAAAGAAGATGGTAATAATTGGTTATCTCCAAGAAACAGGAAACACCGCAATGGGTTAACAAAATAAATAACACAACACAGAAACAAGTCCATCAATTCAAGTATCTGGTAACATTCCTAACATCAGATGGAAGATGTAAAACAGAGATTAGGAGTAGAATAACGCAAGCGTAAGCAGTTTTTATGAAAATGAAAAATACATTATGCATGAATTCACTACCAATGACACTGCAGAAACGAGCACTCCAGTGCTATATTGAGCCAATACTTATGTTTGGCAGTGTATCATGGACAATGAACAAGCAATCAATAAGATCATTGGAAGCCACAGAGATGTAGTTTTACAGAAGAATGCTGAAAATTACATGGACAGCTAAAAAAAACAAATGATGAGGTTTTAAAACAGGCCTGCACACAAAGAAACCTAAAAAGAGTAAGAATCAGACAATCAAGGTTCTTCGGACATATAATGTAAAGAGGTGGCTTAAACATTTGGTGACAGCAGATAAAATTCAGGGAAGGAGAGATCGTGGAAGGCAGAAAGAGAAGATGTTGGATGGTCTGACATCGTGGTTTGACAAAAGATTGACGTCAGAACTTACTAACTGCCCCAAGGAGAGAGAGTTGTGGAGAGACATGATTGCATATGCCGGCAGGCATTGCACTTGATCGATTGAATAATGCGGATCTTAATATAACAGCATATTATAAAATCCCTGAATATTTTCCATCTTTATCATATATTTTAGAAAGTAGCCAATAGCACCACATCTTGCCCATACCAGTTGGCTCTAACACAAGAATGGAGGCAAGTATGTTTGATGTGTATGCGGGAAGGTGGTGCATTTAGTAAGAGAAGTTGTTCTAGAGGAAAGGGGCTAATAGAAGGCTTTGTGTTAGGGTGAGAAGGGTGACTATATGCTTGACTGGATGTCTGAGACATCCATGTGCTTCCACAGTGCTGTGTGTATAGCAGTGTTGTATTCTTTCATTTCAAGAGAATAGGGCATTACAGCCACAAGAAACGTTGTGATCCAGCGCAGAACATACTACGTGACGCAATACCTATTGTCTCCTGAGACAAAGAGGCCAATGATGAGACTTTCATTCTAACTGCTGATAACTGTTGATCATAGTCTATCTTTCAAATATAATCTTGAACAAACGATATAACGCTGCAAGCTTGGTCTCTCAGCGCTCAATGTTATTGTAGTCGCAGGCAGTGGTTACTTGTCCTTCAGTTCCCTCAACTGATTATGTGGCTATGGATTACGGGCTTGGAATCATCATGATCACAATGTGAGCGACTGAAACTTGTTCAGGATGAAAGCATGCATATAGTCCTCGGCTGCACTAGATAGTCCCGTTGTGAAAATGAGGTATATGTTTGACATCCTGTCACTAAATTTCCTTCATGCTATCGTCAAAACACATATGCTTATTAATGCAAAACAGAAACACCTACTACAAAAGAATCATATTTATATTAAATCTTACAATTCAACAAGCCACCTGACAGACTGTTTTGGTAGGATCAATTTTATGACAAGCCATCTCAAAAACCCAAAGATTAAATAGAAATACACGCCCGAGTGGTTACCGGGGCCCAAATTTGGGGTGTAAGAATAGAACCACTGTAACCTGCCACACATGTCATAAGAGGCGACAAAGGAGGTTTGGATGAAATTGGATGCACATGTCCTAAACATGTAAAAGTCAATGCGTTTAGGGGCCTACGAAACCAATGTGCAACGTATAGACGTTCTTGGCAAAGATCAAACATATCACAAAGAGTTATTAAAATTGGTTGTAATGAACGAAGGCAAAGAAGAAGAAGAATAGAAATACAATTGTTCACAAGGCAGTCACCCTTTTTCAGGTTTGTGATGAGGAGGTGAGGTTTAGAACACATCGTGACAACCGGCAAAATTGAGGGTAGAAGATACAGAGGAAGACAGAGGGAGAAAATTTTGGATATCCCGACTTCATGGCACGGTAGAGCGTCAACATCTGAGTTGATAGCAAACACCAAAGACAGAGATTTGTGGAGACCCATGATCGCCTACGCCAGTCGGCACGGCACGTGATGATGATTACAATTGTTCACAATACTCATTAAAATTTATTTGTGAACATTTCTTTGTAGAATACTACAAGTGAATTTATGAAATAGAACTCTGTACATTCTGACATCATATATTATAATAATGGTCTGGTGCACAACATAGGCAATCTGTAATAGATCTTGGAGCAACCTTCATTTAAGTTATACTTCAACTCTAGAATGTAGTAAACGTAAAGCAATCTGGTGTCTTGCTGCCGGAGTGCAACCTTCTCTTCTCTTGTCTCCCATCTGTTCAGCCAAATTTCTTTATTTGTTGAGGTTTGGACTTGCTTTGTTGTATGGGGAGTTGTTACATTGATTTGTTGTTCTTGTGTTAATCCTTTCTTAGCCCGCCTGTCTGCTTCATCATTTTCGGATGTAGTTGAATGCCCATGGATCCTTTGCAGTTATTTTGATGTCATGGGATATAACAAGTTGGTCTTCTTCTTCTTTGCGTTCGTACTTTACGACCAATTTTAATCACTCTTTGTGATATGTTTGATCTTTGCCAAGAACGTGTATACGTTGCACATTGGTTTGGTAGGCCCCTAAGTGCATAGACCACTATACGTTTAGGACACCTGCATCCGATTTCAGCCAAACCTCCTTAGTCGCCTCTTACGACATGCGTGGCAGGTAGCAGTGGTTCTATTCTTTACACCCCACATTTGGGCCCCGATAACCACTCGGGCGAACAAGTTGGTCAATATCTAGGGCTAGTTGGGATTATCCACCATCTTTTGGTCCTGAGTAACGAGTACTAACTAACGAGTATGTGTTGTAAAAGTAACCAGCAGTAACACATATTTAACAGTAACTTAAACTGACATAACAGCTCACATTGAGCTACGTATATGTGTACGTAGCATAGAGCCTATAGCTGCAATCAAATGCAATTCAACGAACAGGCAGATTATTACTCGGAAAGCATAAATAACTGATTTATTATATTGGATGTACCAAGAATACGAAATATGCATTGATATGTTCCGTGTTATTGCAATTGTTTGACTATATCCTGCTTATTAAACAGTTTAATTAAGTGGAAGGAACTCTTGCTTGGTGATCGGAAAAATACAACCATTTTATTTTCATCAGCCAATGAGATATCGCCTAGTAAGGTTAGTAGTAATATGATGTCGTCTGATCTGGAACACGATAGAATATGGCCGACTAGAGAACTTACTATAACTATAAACAATTGTTCTCAGCAGTATTATTGAGTATTGTGTTGTTGTAGTCATACATTGCAACGGTTATACTAATAAAAACAGATATTGTAATATTGAATAAAGTTTGTTTTAAGTAAATTCCACATTTTTCGTGTTATTGTGGCAGAATTAATTCGAGGCAATACTTGGATCACAGTTCTCTAGTCTCGATCATTTGAGGTCAGTTTAAGTTTACATAAAGTTTCATCATTCCAGTCCATTAAAACTTCCAGCAATACAACAATTTCAAAAGATAACTGAAGCAGAACATAATTTTTCTTTTGCTCTTTCATTAAATTATATTGTTAAGAAGTTATTGTTATAAATATAAATAAAAATGTTTTTAAAAATTGTTGAATGAATGAATACATTTTATTTTGATTTTTTAATATACAAATAATTATACATTTTCAAAGTACAGTTTATAACTAAACTTTATGAAAAATTAAATTAAATTAATCTTTTACATGACGTCGGTTCAATAACAAATAATTTAGTTAATAATAATATAGTTAAGTAACTGATTTCCCAGACATTCAAATTGAGACATAAATTATAATAATAAATAATAATTCATCAGTTTGTCTTCAAAATTTTCAATATTAATATTATTATTATTAATATTGACAATTATTATATATTTAAAATAGGTAAAGCCAAGCTAAAGTAAATAGTAAATACATCTAATATTTTATTGTAATAGTTGTTTGGTAATGAGATATTGCTTTCATAAGTTACATTTCATTTATAATATATATATAATATATGTTCTATAGTACTTCATATCTCTTAGGCTTAGGTATAACAGCATGAGATTATATTTCTAGACGTTGCCACATTTTGCTGTAATATTATATTATATGCTTATTTTTCGTTAGCAACACTTAATCTAGAATTGAACTATTTACAAAGTGTTCTTACCATCAATTGATTTGTCTCTAGGTTTGCTGAAGTTGATAAACAAATAACGTTGGTTTTAACTGAATGCTTTTTATGTCTTTGTTTTATTTTTTGCTTTATTGTCTCCAATGAGTTGCATCCTGTGCATTGGAGTTTATACACTATTGTCGCCTGCTCACCCAGCGTGTTCGTAGTGCGTTGGACTGTGGGTGACAAGTCCTGTGTGAGTGCGGGTTCAATTCCGCGGACTGACAGAAAAGCCACAGGTTCTCCAGATTTACGGTGTTCGTGGCACCGAACCGAAGGTTACGATGTCCATGGCACCGAGCCGAAGAGCTGAAAGCTCAAATGCCTCTGGATAGAAAAGTAAAAAAAATAACACTATTGTCTTGTGTTACAGACTGAGCAAGGAAATATGCATGCAGGAGAAAAGATAGAGGAGAGAAAAGAGGACATGACTGGACAGTTTAGAAGAAACATGCTCATGTGAACCAACTCCATATTGCACACAACTGGATTTTTTCTTGAGAAATTCTGATGTTCTGTGCAGAAACTTTCTCATAGTGAATGTTTTCATCGCTTAATCAAAAATTTAATCGCAGTGGAAAATGCTGCTAAAAGCATCACATTGCATCACTTTACGCCAGACTCTGTACCCAGGGTCCATTTTAGTCAGCTGAAAATGTCAGCGACTATTCATAATTGTCCCTATACTAAAAAAGTCTTTGATACTTTTCAGCTGAATGGACTGGAAGTTGACCATATTCTGGTTCGAACCTTGTACATTTAATCCAGTGCTCTAACCTCTGCTGCATCTTCCAAGATGACATAAATGAAAAACATTAATGTGTTAGACATTTATTTCTTCAAAACTTCATTTGAAGCAATTATAGCTTTTTTTTTCCGATCCAGAAGCACTTGAGCTTTTCAGCTCTTCTGCCGGTGCCATGGACATCGTAACCCTTCGGTTCGGTGCCACGAACACTGTAAATCTGGGGAATCTGTGGCTTTTTCTGCCATCCCGCGAATTGAACCCGCACACACAGAGGGATAGTCACCGTAGTTCAGCGCTACGAACACGCTGGGCAGACGGGCAAGCAATTATAGCTATAGGCATCTGCTACTGTGTCTCTTGTTTGTCATTAATGTTGATACATGGTTATATATTTCCTCCAATCATTCTGTTTTCTTACAGATTCTTTTCCAGACAGTTTAAAACTAGGATATGAAATAATTGAACAGTTGCAAATCTTCATTTATTGCTTGGATATACAGAAGTATTGCATATTGTTTGCTGCATCATTGGAAAACTTACTTCAGATATAAGAATCATGGAACTCTCAGGTGATACACCAGTTACGCTTATTATAAAAGCTCCAAACCAGCGAATGGCAGACCAGACTGTTGACTGTATGCTGGGATGGACTGTAACAAAACTCAAGCAGCATTTAGAAACAGTTTATCCTAGTAAACCAGTAAGTTTTTTTGTATATCCTATTGTGTGAACGGTAAGCAATGCACCTTTCTTGTTTAAATGAAATAGGTGTTTGTGGGGGTGTGATAGTATGGGCGATAATGCCCCCACCCTTCCAGTATCTCTGACATCTGTTTTCATTTTGGTCTTTCTCTTTTCCTGCAGATTCCAGAACAATAGCTGGCTTGTTATACTATCAGATGTTCTTGTATATATGTCCATAGTTCTTTCCATCAGTTCTACATTTGTGATTTTGTTATACCATTCCAGCCTACTTTTCCATGCAAGCGCACATTTATAAAAATCTTTCTTTTTGGTAATAATTCTGTGTGCCTAAGAGCATAATATGAACTTGCTTAAATTTTGAGTTAAAGATCATTAGCTTTGTATCAGATACATCCACCGAAAGCCTCAAGAAACGGAAAAAACACTACCAATGAGTGCATTCTAGCAGGAACCCAAAAATTTGTGTTCAACATGACGATGCCTATCATCAAAGGAGTCTAAGATCTCGGGAGGCGATCTGCAAATTTTTTTTTGGTGCTTCCTCATTCCTCTACAGTCCTTATTTGACTCCCTCCAATTGTCATCTGTTTGGGTCACCGAAGGATAATCTTTACTGGATTGATTTTGATGATGATGAGAGCTTGATTTGTACAGTGAGTACATGGTTGCGTGCACATGTAAAGACATGGAAGGCATATATGCCTTTTTGTTTTGCATTGACATATGACCGTAGAAGTGGACGGTGATTGAATATTTTAAAGACATTTAGTTCTATTGTGCTTGAGTTTTATACATTACGCTTCAGAGGGAAAAAAAACGTATTGTGCATAACTTTCTGAACAAGAGTTGTATTTTTAGTTATCCAACATGAATGAAACATTACAATTTTGGAGTCACAGAAATAAAAACATCACATTTGTGAGTGCAGCAGCTTGTATTCTATCATACCGATTCTGAAGCTGTTCCATTAGCTCTTTCCATGTGCAGTTATTGCCTACATTTTTTAACAGTTAATTCAAGAGAGGCAAAAGAAAATGCAATTTAAAAAAAACAACGTAACTACTCGTCAATATATAAACATGTATATACCTTATTATACACTAAATTTAAGAAAACTGGACAACCTATTAGAATAACAAGGTTAAAAAGTAGTAGAAGTAAAATAGTATATATAAAACACTCAAAAGACTTCTCGTAAGGGAAGCTACTCGAATGGTGCGTTCAACAGAATTCCGCTGTGGCGCAGTGTGCTGCGAAAAGCTTGGAAAGAGTTAAAGGGTCATTTAAGATAATTGTGCATTGTAGACATTTAAATGAACTTTCAAACAAAATGATGACTAATAGAACACAGGTAGTGTTGAACTGGAGATAAGTACCAATTACTAATTTTTTTCCCCCGATCCAGAAGCTTGAGCTTTCAGCTCTTCGGCTCGGTGCCATGGACATCATAATCCTTCGCTCGTGCCACAAACACCGTAAATCTGGGGGACCTGTGGCTTTTTCTTCCAGCCCGCGGAATTGAACCCGCACTCACAGAGGGCTTGTCAAACCGTCGTCCAACATGCTACGAACACGCTGGGCAGGCGTGCACCAATTACTATAAGAAGTTAACAGAAGTCAACCGCAAAAAACATTAACTTTTTGGTTATTTGTTAACAGAACTGATTTCAGGGTGCTCTGCTCAGCCCCCAAGGTGTTAAATCTCTTTCAGAAAATGGTGACATTTATGTTTGCTGATGTGTCTTAACATAGTTAAATATTTTACCTATTTGTTGAGTACAGTGTCACTGATGTTAGGGGACATGAACCACATAATAGTGGTAGAAATAGACTGATGTATAGAACTCATTTTTTTCCAACTAGAAACTCAGTGAGCAAAGACTGATCTACTCTGGAAGACTACTGCAGGATCACCTTACTTTGAAGGAAATCCTTCGTCAGGTAATATTAGATGTAGCAGACATATCAGCATATTGGTTGTTGTTTTAAAATATCTTTATTGTATTTTGATATTTATTAAATTTTGATAGTAAAATGCTGTTATAAAAGTACCCTGCTTTGGAGACCACTGAATTTAGATTAGATCTAGTGCCACATGGACAGTTGTCTATAACGAATGTCCCAAGATCTGCTTTTTCTTGCCATAGTGGTACATTTTGTGAGACTGTTGCTTTTGTTGATACCTCATTTGATGTTTTATAACAATTTAAAGTATTATCTTACTGTTTTAAGTAGCCACCAAAACATGAAGCTTCTCAAACATTTATTTGGATTTCTCATGATTGTTTAAACACTACAAATTTAACAGATCTGAAACACTAAAACTTATCTAACTTCCTTAACCTTGCCATTTCATAATATACTATATGTAATCTCTACAGTAGTGATCTCATTAGTCTGACAAGAATTCTCAAGTATTTGTTTTGTAGCCTTATTTTGCTAATTTCTTGCAAAAACATGTTGACTTGTTAACTGTGTTGTTGCTAATTATCTGTATATCAAATTATGATTGAAAGTGATCAAATAGTTTAAAATTTAATATAGTGTTTGTTATTGCTTCTTTTATTGTACACAACTTTAGTATGACTCAACGTTTTCAAGCAAGCATACAGTCCATTTGGTATGTTCTAATGCTATGGATTGCACCTCTTCATCATCTGCTGTGCCATTTTTCGCACAAAATGTAAGTTTAAATTTATGCATACCTGTCAGTCTTTTTGTAAAATCAAAACCTGTACACCAAACCAGTATAAACTATTTGTAGCTAACATCAAATTTATTCACTGACTGTATTGTATGCATTTTGATGTGTTATTTTGTGTTAGCAAATTAGCATCATATCTACCATATGTATAATTTCATCTTTGTACATCCTCGGATATCTTTTTGAAAGACTTAAAGACAGCCTGAGACTGTTAATGTTTCCAAAGAGCTTGTCCTGGATTAACTGTGGATAACCACATATAGAACTCTTTATTTCTCATATCTAGGATACTCTTATTACATGTTCAGCAGTCATTTTGTCTGTACCACAGTCAAACTCATGATAAGTAATATTGTGACCCGCAGAAAAGTCTGAAGATTTTCACCTGGTCATTTATAATGACCTGGTAATATAGATCATGGTTCTGTTGACCTAGATGTTGTTATTTCATTTTTCTTATCTTTCTTTTGTCCTTCTCTGCTTTTATTTGGCGTGGCAGGTTTAATTGATGATCGGTTTCCGAGATAGTGCATGCTCGGTCGCTGATATGCTGTGGTATTGTGGAGTTTTAGTTAGTTTGTTCCTTTCGTGCCAAAGGCGGCACATAGGGCAGAGGTTTTAGATCCTCCATGTGATACGGTTCGTTACTAGCAGTTGGAGATTTTGTATGGTTTTACATCCCAATAGTTTACTTTCTTGTTGGATGGTTCTTCAAGAGTGGTCTTTGGTCTTCCACGTTTCTTTTCCCAACTGGTGACCACATAAGGACTTGTCAATTTAGTCTCTTTTCGTCTGATCTAAGAACATGACCTAAATATTTCCACCTTCATTTCCTTATAATATTTGATACGGGTTGTTGGTGTGTTCTATCTCTCACTGTGTTGTTAGAAACGAAATCACTCCATTTTACTTTTAATAATTTTCGTAGACATTTATTCTCAAAGCTGTCCAGTTTCTTATCAATTTTCTTTGTTGATTTCCAACTTTCACAACCGTAGGTCAGTACAGAAATCACACATGACCTAAATAATTTAACTTTTGTGCATATACTAAGGTCTTGAGATTGCCAGATATTCGTTAATTTAGTGAAGGCACTAGCTGCTATAGCATCTGACGCTTTATTTCTTTCATCGTGTCTTCGTTGTTTGACACTTTACTACCCAAATATGTAAAATGTTCAACTTTCTCCAGTGTTTGGCCATTTATTACGATGTTGTCTGTCGAGTTTGTGAGGTCCATAATTTTGGTCTTGGTAGAATTAATCTGGAGACCAACGTGTTCTGCAAGTGTGCAAAGATTGCTCGTTAGTTTGTGGGTTGCTTGTGTGGTTGAATTCAATATGGCCACGTCATCTGCAAAGTCAAGATCAAATAGTCTGCTGTTATTAAGCCATTTGATGCCTAGTTGATCATCTTGGGTGCATTGCGCATGATCCAGTCTATAGCTATCCCAAAAGCATAGGTGACATAACGCAGCCCTGCTTCACAACCGAATTGACTGTGAACCAGTCTGAGTTTCCTGCATCTGTTCTTACACAGCAGGATGCTTCAGAATAGAAGGCTTTTATAGCATGTGGAGTTTTAAGACATCTGTAAATCCATCTTTTCTTGGTCTGCCCTTCCTCTTGATGATTCCATTTTCAGGTTGTACGCTATTGCAACTAGTGTATTCGGTTCATTCTCACCAAGTGGCCAAACCATTTGAGTCTCTGTTTTCAATGAATCTTATAGCAGGTGTTGTTCCGACTGTTCTTCTAATTTCCTCATTTCTTATATGGTCTCTTCTTGTTTTATTTACAACTTTCCTCAAGCATCTCATTTCACATGTTATTTCATTAGGGTTGTTTATGTATCCTCTTCTGACAAACTTCTCTATGAGACTGAGACAGCCCTCACCTCCTTCCAAATCTAATTGCTGCCAGGAATGCTGCATTGATAAAGGGTCTACTGTATTGCAACTCTTAGACTATTGAATAAGAAAAATAGGAGTCTGGTTTTTCAAACTACTCTGTGATACAACTACTAATAGAGCATCATCGAAAAACACTATGTTTTTCTGTACTTGTCCTTTTAATTAATTCTATTGATCCATATACTCGTACATTTAAGTATTATTATATTTCTTTCATATGTTTATATATTAGAGTCTGTAAGCAATTTCTCCATGCCTCTCTATCCTGGGCAACATGTTCAATTTTCTCTATGAAATTGAGTCCAGTATTTTTCACCTCTCATAGTTTGTTTCATGGTTTCTCTAGACATATAAGTATCCTAACTGTATATTTGCTTGTAAGGCTCATTGTATAGTATTGATTGCAACAATAGCTAATATGTAAGGCTACAGATGTTTCTTTTGTGCACATTTTCCAACATGTTGCATGTGTAAATGTAAACATTCTTTCTTCAAGTTTTTCCAACTTGATAGACATTCTTGTATATTTATATTGTTTGATGAAACAAAACAATTATCTTTGTCAGGCATTCACCAGTTTTTTTAATTAGATAAGAAGTAAATACATTTTTTGGGATCAGATCTTTATTTTTGTTGTTGTATTTATATAAAATTTCTACAACCTTTTATTTGGGCATTCACTATTGGCATTTAATATTTCTGCACTTCTCATGTTTACATTTTCATGACCATTTATTTATGATTTTGTTGGGCATCCATTCTGATTTTATTTTTGTGTGCATTTTATATTAAATTTGTGTGTGAATTTTCCAGAACAGTACTCAATAGTTTTTCAATGTCCTCAACTTCAAGATATATTTTCTGACAAGAAAAGTTGTGGTTGCTGTGTTTTTAGATGAAATAAATAGCTGTCACTGCATATTTACGCCAAGTTTAAACACAAGGGCAGGGTTCAAACTCTACTGCTGTCAACTTTTCACTCAATTGAAAATGAGTAGCTAACTTATTGAGTAATGTCATAGTTGTTAATATGCCAACATAGCTGCTATATAAGTGCTATGATGCTTTCAACTAACACTAGCTGAAAACTGAGCAACTATGGGAACATCCTGATTGTAATGGCATTGATTGTAATTAGTTTTTCCAGGTTATTTTTAGCAATACTGATTAATTCTATTTTTATTGATTGTAAACAGAAGTTTACAATATTTTTAGAGTGGGTCTTCCCCTGTCTAGTCTTCCACTGATTTTATTGGTAGTCACTTTGTGTTCTGAACCTCCTTTAAATCTTTCTCATTCATCATTTAGTAGCCTGTTCAGAGCAGAACTTTGCCATCCTAACAGTCCTTCAGAATTTCTCTTCTCCTAGGTCAGATGTCCTGCTTCGGATTATGTCATAGTCAAATCATCAGTCACATCCTGAATCAGTTTTCTCTGTAGTCTTTCTAGTTGCTGGTATGCCTCCTTCCATAATGGTCTTCTCCAAACCTTTGTTTCTTTTTATATGTCCAAAATACTTCAATTTTTTCATTCTTTTTTGTGTCCTCGGCTAGTTTTCTTTGATTTTGAGTTCCTTCTGGATAGATCTGTTTGTTCACTGTTTGATCCTTCTGTCCATGGTATGTGGATGACTCTTCTGTAACACTTATTCAACAGTACGCATATATCTATATTACTTCAAGGGTTATCTAGGCATCTTCTTGCAAGGTGGTCTGTCATTGTTTTCCTTCCTGACAGTGACCATACTGGTCCATGACCCAAGACATTTTCTCCATTAAAGAGATCCTTTGCCTACAGTTGTGAGTTTTGAGACTATAACTATTGACACCCTTTCTCATTACATGGATGCAAATTGACCTCTTTCAACACATCAACATTACTCATTTTAACACACCATGAAATTCTTAGCATTCTTCTGTAAAACCACATCTCTGTGGACTCCATTGATTTTGATATTTGTTTATTTATTATCCATGACTCACATCCATATGCCAGTACTGGCTATCTATAACACTGAAGAACTCTCTTTGTGGCTTCAATAGACATTGACTTGTTGCATATAATGCCTTTCATTTTTTGTAATATTGTTTTGATTTTATCTATTCTATTCTTTATTTCTGATCTGTGTCTACCATATGATGTTATCAGAGTTCAAGTTATTTGAAGGGATGGGCTTCTTAGTATCATTTCATTTGCTTTAATGGTGCATTTTGATGGAGCCTGTCTATTTTTGAGATGATCATCGCCCGAGTGGTTACCGGGCCCAAATTTGGGGTGTAAAGAATAGAACCACTGTTACCTGCCACGCATGTCGAAGAGGCGACTAAGGAGGTTAGGCTGAAATCGGATGCATGTGTCCTAAGCGTGTAGAAGTCTATGCGTTTAGGGGCCTACCAAACCAATGTGCAACGTATACACGTTCTTGGCAAAGATCAAACATATCACAAAAGTGATTAAAATTGGTCGTAAAGAACGAACGCAAAGAAGAAGAAGAAGATGATCATAACTTGTATCATTTCACTATTCAGATTCAGGATTTTGTGGTTACTTTCTCTAAAAACATATGCTTTTGATTTCTCTGTACAGGCTACACAGGCCACAGCATCCACAGGAAATCCAGGTGGTTCAAGTGACAATGGTAGTGTTGAAGTTGGCCAAACTGAAGGAGTACGGTACAGAGGTCATGACCAGACATCTAAACAGTCTACTAATTCTGGACCTACAAGGTACCTTCTACACAACATTCAAAGTTCTTGTTCCAAATATTGACATGGTTTCTCTAGCTTCTCACAAATATATATTTGTTACATATGTTATATATGATAAGTGTTGGAATAAGTAAATATAATTTTAAAAAAAAAACCACTGCAAACAATTCAAAATATACATGCATATTTATAATCTAACAAACAAAAGCATGAAACATTTTAAATTCAAACATTCTGATTTGTGTATGTGCATGTGAAAAGACAAATTTTTTTTTTTACAGGACTTCTTTAGACTTCTAGAGTAATATAGCTTATAAGATAGTTGAGAGCAGCTATCAATACAGTGATTAGTGTAATTGCTGTGTAGATGCAGGGCCTTACGTTTCAAGTCCCCAGTTAGAGTTGGATTTTTAAAATACCATAACAGCTCTTGACTCTGCTCAGTCACATTTGGGTAGCATAGAAATACTGGCAAGTAAGGACTGTTAGTGTAATGTTGACAGCATCACCCACTGTGCGCCATTGGTTAAACAAAAATACGGTCCCAACACCATATTCACCACCCAATTTACTACCTGGTATAAAAACAGATTTTTCTGTTTTTGATGGAAGAGAGTTCAATAAAATGACGCCCTTAAATGTGAGCATTTGTTGCTAAAACTTGTGGTGCATGTCTATTTGCAGCCAAGTAAATGTCAAGAATATATGTTCTTCTTTTCTAGTGTCCACACTGCTTATTCATCACATCCAACTGGATCTGCTGAAGGAGATGTGGCTACAGGTTATGCTGGTTACCCATACTCTGCAGAGCAATATGCGTGGATGATGCAGCAACATCAGGTTTACTCACAGTATATGATGCAGTACATGCAATAGTAAGTTGTACATATCACAGTTGTGCTACTATCTTTCATGGTGAATTAAGTGATGTTCTGAAATTTGCATTTTATCACAAAGATAACATTAAAGTGATGTAGAAGTGATTTTGGTAGGTTCAAAGTCTATACTTATTCAACAGTAATTAGCATATATATTGCAGCACTTTCACTGAAGGAGTTTTCTAAGATTACCATATATGTGGAAAGGTAGAGTCAGTAATAATCATCATCAGGTGCCATGCTGACTGGCATGGCAATCATGGATCTCCACAAATCTCTGGTGTTTGCTATCATCTCGGATGTTGACGCTCTTCTGTGCCATGAAGTCAGGCTATCTGAAATTTTCTCTCTTCCTCTGTCTCATCTACCCTTATTTTACCGGTTGTTACAATGTGTTCTAAACCTTCCCTTCTCATCGCATGTCTGAAAAATGATGACTGCCTCTTTCTCATATTGATGATAAGCTTACTGTGTCTTGACCTCATTCAACACCTCCACATTAATCATTTTAGCAGTCCATGGTATTCTCATCATTCTTATGTAAAACCACATCTCTGTGGACCTCAAGAGAGTCAATAATACTTTTTATTTTTAGAAATGTGGTTAATATTTAGTGTTTTTTAATAATTATTTAATATTTTATAGTTATCTCCCATTGACCAGTCTATCTACACACGCTTGAAATGACTTAAAATATAGAAAGTGTGTTGAGATGATTTGAGGGAAGACTTTCTTAGTTTTCATTTGCTTATACCTGATATTGTGATATTTGTAATGATAAGATTAGCAATATCAGACTCCAAGAACTAACAGGTCTGAAAGACATAAATAAAGAAATGATAGATTAAGACATATTCTAAGGATGAAAAAAGAAGGAAGGTGGCCAAGACATGCAATGCAGTGGACATTCCAGGGACTGCGGAGGAAAGGGGGGGCCTAAGAACACATGGAGGAGAACTGTAGAGAGCTCAAAGACGTGTATAGGATTAGGTTTAAGTAGGAAAGAAGACACGAGACTGAACTAAGTGGAAATTTGTTTGTCTCTGCCTTATGTACTGTTGAGTGTGACTAGGACTGATCTTGAAATTACTTCAAAGGCACAGCTGAATTGTAAAAATATACCTATTTTTAATATAAGTAATGGCTTCAAGCTCTAATTTTCATAAGCAAAGATTATTTTTAAAATATTGATTTCATCAGGGGTGTTGCTTTTTCATTCATGGGTGAACAATAATCGTGATGAATAATCGCAACACTTATTTATAGTTTAAATTGGGAATACTTATTTAGTAATGCTAGTGATTTTAAGCATTGATAATCATACATTGATCATTTCTTTTGCGATTGATAAAATTATGACTTTTTAAAAAAGGACATAAACACTGTTTATGACCACAAAACTATTGGAACCTTTTTCCCTCAAATTCTTATATGGGTGTTTCTTCAAATTGTTTTTTGAAGTTCCAGACTTGTGTAAAACTTTAAATATTAACGTTAAGTGCAACGCCCCCATCCCCTTTTCCCATTAACATTTTTCTCATGGGGCTTATGTCTTATTATGTATTGATATTTAATAGTTGTTAATTACTTAATTTGATAAAATTGGCCTCTAAATTATTGGATATTTTGAGATATAGAATACAGATGCGGTTTAAAATTAAAAAAAATAAGATTATATTTGTAAAGCTTGGCAATTCTCAAAATTTGCTCCATTAAACAGGGTCTTAGGAATAATGTAGTATAGGGTGACAAAGCAACACTGACTAAGACCCTTCCCCACCTCCACGACAGTGTCACTGCACATATCTATTCACAAACCACTTAGAGAGTCACTGCACAGATCTTTTCACAAACCATTTAGAGTGTCACTGCACAGATCTATTCACAAACCATTTAGACAGTATCACTGCACATATCTATTCACAAACCATTTAGACAGTGTCACTGCACATATCTATTCACAGACCATTTAGACAGTGTCACTGCACAGATCTATTCACAAACCATTTAAACAGTGTCATTTCTCAAATCTGTTTACAAACCATTTAGACAGTGTCACTGCTCAAATCTGTTCATAAACCATTTAGACAGTGTCACTGCACAGATCTATTCATAAACCATTTAGACAGTGTCACTGTTCAGATCTGTTCATAAATTATTATTTTATATATCCCCAGCTACCAAAGTATGATTAATCCTGGTCAGTCTTTCAACCCCTTGGCATCTCCTTCGTATGCTATGCAACAACCTGCTGCCATTAATTTAGTACCGCAACAGCAGCCGCAGGCTCAGGAACCTGTTGCTGTAAACAACGTTGCACCAGCAGCCGGACGACCAAATATTCGAATGAATGCTCAGGGAGGGGTTGAGGAGGAAGATGAAGAGGGAGAACCTAGGGACTGGTTACACCATGCATACTTCTTCATGCGCTTCCTGACGTTTACTGCCATTCTATTCTTCTACTCCAGTTTGTCAAGATTCTGTGTGGTCTTCTGTGGCTGCTTTGTTATATACATGTAAGACAATACATATTGTGAAGATTTTAAAAAACATTTTCAGTATCCATTCTTTAAGCAAATTTTATGCTCATAGATTATTTCTTTATATTTATCATAATTACATAGATGTCCCATAGTTACATAGATGTCTCATAATTACATAGATGTCCTATAATTACATAGATGTCTCATAGTTACATAGATGTCTCGTGATTACATAGATGTCTCATGATTACATAGATGTCTCATAGTTACCTAGATGTCTCATGATTACATAGATGTCTTATAATTACATAGATGTCTGATAATTACATAGATGTCTCATGATTACATAGATGTCTCATAGTTACATAGATGTCTCATAGTTACATAGATGTCTCATAGTTACATAGATATCTAATGATTACATAGATGTCTCATAATTACATAGATGTCCCATAGTTACATAGATGTCTCATAGTTACATAGATATATAATGATTACATAGATGTCTCATAATTACATAGATGTCTCATAGTTACATAGATATCTAATGATTACATAGATGTCTCATAATTACATAGATGTCTCATAGTTACCTAGATGCTAGTCGCTGATAACTTCCTTGCGTCTTCTTCTTTACAAACCAACAGCCTTCAGAAAGTTAGAAACTACTTGCAAAAAGCTTATCGAGATCAGGAACAGCAACGACAACAGGAGTTGCTGCGACAACAAGAACAGCAGCGACAACAGGAACAGCAGCTACAGCAGGAACAGCAACAACAGAACAATCTGCAGCAGCAGCCTGAGCAGGAAGAAAATAGACAGATAAATGAAACACATGAAGTGGTAAGATATTTGTTATTGTTATTATTATTTTAAACACTAGGATTGCTCTTTATTTTTGACCCAAAAAATAGCGTTACACTGAAAACTACTGTTTAGAAAGGTATGATAGCCAAGAGGATTGATTGATTGCTTCATTGAATGAATGAGCATAAAGTCAGTGCTGACATATGGATGCAAGTCGTGGACAATAAATAGATAGCAACTTTTCTGGAGGCCACATAGAATGTTATACAGGAGAATGCTAAGAATACTGCTAAAATGACTAATATTGATGTGTTGAAAGAGGTCACAGCACAGAAAACTTGTTATCAATATAAGAAATAGGCAGTCATAATTTTTCTTACATGTGATGAGAAAGAAAGGTTTAGAACACACTGTGACAACTGGTAAAGTCAATGGGAGATAAAACAGAGAGGAAAATCTTGCTTCATGGCATGGAAGAGTGTCAACATCCAAACTGATAGTCAGCACCAAGGACAGACATTTGTGAAGATCCTTGATTGCCTACGTTAGCCAGCATGACACATGATGATGACGACGACCAAACTTCAACTTGAATTATCTGGATTGTATGCAGAGACACCTTTAGTAGTTTCTTAGTCTCTTGCTTGTGTTAAAATACAGAAAGAAGAAAATGAATTTCTTCTGTTTGGCAACAGATGAAGTTATGACAGGAGGACAAGAAGTCATCATGTCACTGTATTGGCAGGCACACATCCACACTAATTTGTGTTACATCTTTCATTCACAGGGTCAAGAAGGCACTCCAGCACCTGAGTCAGAAGTACACAATGATAACCAGCAACCTACCAATGAACATAATGTTGGTCAAACAACAAAAGTCTTTGTTTTTATTTGTAACACAATTCAGGCATTTTTCACTTCTTTGATACCGACACCACCAGAGCTGCTGCAGGCAAATTAACAATGAGTTCTCAAGAGATGTGATGTTTTCTAGTGAATATATTTCTTTGTTCAAGTCGGCACAGGGATATCACCAGATTTTTTTATGTACAGTTTGAAATACAAATGTTGAATTTCGCCATTCATGCCAGTGTGTGATTCTCCTATCTGTGTGATACATGAATGGTATCTTACTGATCCATTCTGCTGATAAAGTAGGGTTAAAAATGCATCGGAGAGAAAATGCAAGATAACAAAAATGAATATTGGTGTAAATTACAGTAAAGTTTTTTATTTTCCCATTCACAATATCATCTTGATGTTTCAGTTTGGCTGGAGGTAGTATCTTTTGTTTCTTCAGATAATTCATTGAGTTGTAATTGTTATTATTTGTCTTTGCAACATAATCTCTTTCCACAATGTCACAATTTTGCTTTTAGTTCTAGAATGTTTCCTGTGTGTTCTCATTTTATCATCATTCTTTCCCTCCTAGGTTCATTTTTTTGCCATTTGTAGATTTTATCTTCTGTCTTGTCTACATCAACATTTCTTTTCTTTCTATCATGGCTCAAATTTAAAGAGGTATTCCAGTTGCATAATTGACAAGACAAATTTTTCCTTTTTGTTTTACCTCTTGAACGTTGACTTTTTTTTTCCGATCCAAAATCACTTGAGCTATCAGCTTTTTGGGTTGGTGCCATGGACATCATAACCCTTCGGTTTGGTGCCACAAATACCGTAACTCTGAAGAACGTGTGGCTTTTCTGTCAGCCCGCGGAATTGAACCCGCACTCACTGAGGGCTTATCACCTGTCATCCAACGCGCTACGAACACGCTGGGCAGGCAGTTGAACTTTGACTTACCCAGAAGTGTTCATTTACTTATTGTAATTAGCTTTTTTCTAGTGGTACAGCATGTACATCCACTTTGTAGCTTTAAACTTGTGATCTGTACCTTTAGCTATTTAAATGAGTTATTACTGCTATTGTCACATTTTATATTTAAAGCTACACATGAAAAATGTTCTGTAAAATACTTGAACAAAAAGCTGCATACTATCATTGAGCCCCAGTTTAATGACTCACAAGTAGGATTTTTGAAGGACAGAAGCTGTACTGATGCAATATCCACACTCAGGCTTACCAAGTATGGTAAACACTTGCTTACACATTGCTTTTGTAGATCAAGAAAACATTTTCGACCGTGTAGATAGGAAAATATTATAGAAAATATTGTCAAACTATGGAGTTAAAAATGACTTATTTAATCTATGTAAAAGTTGCTACGTAAACAGTCAGTGTACAATTAAAACATACACATGACTTTTCTGCAGAAGAGTTCCATTTTAGGACTGGAGTAAGACAGGCATGCATACTATCACCTCTGTTGTTCATCACACATGTCGATCAAATCTGTAAAATAGCTAAAACCAGTAAACGGAAACTTGAGGAACTACAAAATAAATTGCTATTTTCTGACGATTAGGCAATCACGTCATCAACAGAAGAACAGTTACAACAACACATAAACATACTCCAGTTAACATGAGAAAAGCACTACAATATCTCCATCTTCAAACATTGATTAAAACAGTTACAAGAATTTACATATCTGAGGAGCATTTTTTCATGAATGGGAAGAATAACTAACAAAATCCCCAAAAAATAAATCAAATCATAGAACAATGGACACCAATTTAAAAATGTAAACATGTCACCATGAACACTAAAAGAGCATTATTATACAACACAATCTTTATCACAACATTATTCTATCAGTGCCAAACCTGAACGTTGACATCAAATGACAGAAGAAAACTAGTCAGAAATGAAGTGTCTACGCAGAGTGCTGGGAATATCAAGACATGACTGGTTTAAGAATGAAGACATAAGTAAAAAAAAGTGGATGTAACATCAGTACTGAACTTCATCAGGAAACAAATTCAATAGTTCAGCCACATAACCAAAGACACGCATGTACAAAGTCCATGTATACAAAAGTCTGTTCTAGAAATCTCTTCTTATCATGATGCTTTGAGGCAAACCAGGTTAGGAAAGTAAAAGAAGGTAGAAAGTCTCAATACTAATCTTACAGTTGTTGTTTGATGTTACATAAACATTCATAAATACGCAAAACATCTTTTATTTTGGTTTGGTCTTATCTTAACTGAAAATTGTATTTGATCTCACTGAACAAATATCCATCATGTTACATGTGTGTGAGCGTGGACATTTAGAAATACAGTTTAAAGTCAACAATTGAGCAGTTACTATACTATCCTGACAGAAATCAAGGTTTGTTTGTTGATATTGAGGTGTTTACATTTACTGGTGCTGGATATTATGATGAATATAAAATACAACAAAATTACTATCACATTCAAAGTTAATTCAAGTTTTAAACAAGATAAGATGCAGGAAGATTAGGAATAATTAAAAGCACACGTAACAGATTCAGTAGAACATCCTCTTGGTTTGCAGAGACTATTAACATTGTTAAAGCAATGGGAAATTGAAATGTAGAACAAATATTTCTGAAATAAACATTTGCCCCAAAATATTTTGTGCTCTAGTGGACCAGGGACAATTTGTTTTTAGAGTAAAAAACGCCCTTTATTGTGGAGTTTGGTCCACAAGAAGTTAAGAAAGAATAAAGACAGTAGATAAACCTCAATGTAAAATGAACCATCTTAAACACTTTTCTCTCAGGAATCACTGAAGAAGAAACACTTTTCTGAGATTGAAAACTCCAAATGGAAGTAATTGCAATAATACAAGATATATCATAATCTTCTAAAACTGTTAGGAAAGAGTACAATACATATCAGAATATATAACCAGTCAGTAAGTGTTATATCTAAAAGCAACTAGATTATCCATTGTCTGTGATGAATATTACATTATGTACTTGTATGTAAGTATGTAGACATGTCATCACATAAACTACTGGATTTGCTGCCCCTACTATGATAAACTCTGAGAAAATATAGAATCAGCTGGGACATGACTTATTGCTTGAAAACTACAGGCATTTTTATAATAGTAATTTCTTGGTGCCACTGAGCTTGAGCTATAGAAATAAAAGTAGAAATGTGAAACATATTGTGGTCAAAATCATTTTTCTTTAGCCCAACAGGTGTATGTACAAATTAAAATATAGTTTTTCTTAAAATTGAATAGTTTGATAATCATGTTTGATTTTGTAGGGAAATGATTATCGTTATCTGAATTGGTTACAGTCTATTATGCTGTAACTCCTGGTAGTTAATTAACTAGAATTTGATGGTGACGGATTGACTGCATTGCACCAAGTTTACCCATACAGCTCGGTCCTTCTTCACAGAAATGGCATGCCATCAGCCGAGAGTATTGCACAAAGTATGAACTCAATAACTTCAGCAACAATCCTAGGATTCTCTGGGAAAAAATGCACTTGTGAACTAAACGACCTTATTTGAACACACAATATTCAGAGTGCAAGGCAAGGGGTTTGCTTTACCACTTGGTCTCTGTGTCACAGAAACCTCCAAAATTGCTAGGATAGAGACAAGAAATCGTTCATAAGTTTAAATGCTCACAAGTCAAAAATTGTTATATTATGTGCTCCTCTATAGAAAACAAATAATAAGTGTAACATTGCATATGTTTATTATGTAATAGTTTAATTAGCATTTAATAAAATATAACTCATAGTTACCATTTCTCACGTCAACAGCTCTCAAGTCATAGTATGACTATGTCTTTAATGAAATTTTAATGATTTATTGATAGAACCATCATCATTTTACTTCATTGAATAACCATGTGTGCTCCAATCTCTTTCTTACATATGATCTTATTGACAGTGCACAAGCTCCGTAGTAATGGCGAGGGTTCCTAATATAATTGTGTAGATGATGAAAATCTGTGGGAATTGTATTCTTAAATTGGTATTAATGATTTTTGTCACGGCAACGGCTGTCCAACCTACTCTTATAGATTTTCAGCTGCCAAAGGTTTTCTTACCTGCTCAACACACGACGTCTGTGTTATTGGCAATCTTCTATATGACTAGGAACTTGAACTTACTTGTGTCAAGATCAGGAATCACTGTAGAATAGCCCAAATGCGCCACACAGGATGTAAACTATTTTTGGAGCATGAGGTGAACACCTGACATCAGCGTGTTACAGAGACTGAGTGTTAATTGCCTTGACTTTTGTCTCATTTGTCATGAAGTAGTTCATTTATGTTTGCAGTGTTTTTTTCTTTGTCTGACTCCATGAAGTTAGTATTTGTGCAGAGCTCTTGTGAGACTGAGCTGTTTGAATTGATTAGTTTTTTTAGCTTGAATTCATTGTTTGTGTTATCAGTTTGTTCATGATAAAACATGACCAACTAAATGCTTCTATATAATACACAGTGCAATGTTGATGATATCCCTGCTGTATATTGTGTCTGACATGATGTAGGCTTGTGGTTGGTCAAACTGTGCCTACTGTACATAACACACAGTTGAATACATTTTCTACTTGAATGAACATGTTTATTGTTTTATGCATTTCATATCTATCTATCCATGCATAAGTTCTTGTTGAATCTCTGCTGCACATTGTACGCTTGTACTCATTCATAAAAAAAAAATATGTGTGCTTAGAGCTAGAAGTAGCCACATATAGTCTTAACCCTTTAGCTGCTAAGGACGTATATATACGTTTTCCCCATTCACTTTTAAGGATGCATTAACACGCCTGTTATTATCTCTCCTCTGTGGGCTAAAGACGTGTTAACACGTTATACATTGCTACTGTCACTGCTATAGGTGGACATTCACGTTTGTGACCTAGAAACAAAGAGTAGCTATTTTTAGCTCAGCCTTCGGAAAGTATGTAGCAGCGAAAGGGTTAATTGTGTACATTACTCCATCTGAATGTGAAATAGATTGTAGACCATGTACAGACACACACACAGAGTACTATGTAAATTTTACTGTGTGCCAACTGAAGCTTGTTCAGGAGAAGTTATGTAACTATTATATTTATTTACTGTTTACAAAGCATTCGGAAGTGATCAAGATGTGAACTATTTTTTAGTCACATACTTCTTTAGTGATTTTAAGTTGTTTCTTCCATTTGTATGTACTCATTTGATAACATTTTCATATTTAGGTGTTTGAGATGTCATGTATGGTCATTGAAGAGCATATCATTCAAACCGGTTCCCTATGTAGATTCCCAGGTGTGATTGTGAAGAAATCCATGATGGACATTTCCTATTCCAAGTTCTTATTTATATTGCCTTTTGCTTTGCATATGACTCAATGACTTATCACAACTGACTAACATTTATAATGCAATCAGTTTGATAGCTACTATAGTTGTTGAGAGTTATCCCTCCCACTTGCAGTTACATTTAGTTGTCTCTACTTTCACAGTAAGCTAGTCAACACAAGTACCATTGTTAGTGGCCAGAGTTCAAACATATAGCCTTCAATTGTTGCTTCTAGTCCATCCAGCTGATTATTAAGTACCTCACTTCTGATTGAGGAGGGGAAAATGTGCATACTGTGTATGTATACTGTCATTTTTAGCAAGCTAGATGGACTGTGTGAGTTCCTATCACTTTGATGATTGTAGCTGATTTTCCATTTCTGCCAATACTTTACAAACTCTCAAATCTCTTGCGACCAATGGAAAGTCAAAGAGCTGACCTCATTGTTGAACTTATATATTGATTAGTTTTGTTCTCAAGTAAAATTATTTTCAACTCAAATAATAGTTTAGACAAGTTATCTGTTTTCATTATATTGCCAGTTGAAGGATATTTTATTGCCCAACATGTAGGATATTTACCTGAATAGTAGAACCCTCTCTATGAAATCAATGATTGTTGATATGAAATCATTCAGTCTATCAGTGACTAGAGATCAATCTGTTCCCGTGTGTAGTTAGAACAAATACAGAGTACCTACACAGTGCAGTACATTTGGTACACATTGTGTGTGTGTGTGTCTAGTTTTGTTCGAAGAAAGTCATTGAGTAAATGTTTCATAGATGATATCCTAGAGTTACAATAATCACATCTAGTATAAGTTCAACAACTTATCTTTTCTATATTGTTCATTTTACTGTTGTATATCTTTTGTCATGTTTATTTTGAGAGTATTTTATGGATAGCGCCACCTTGATTTACATTGAAAGTTGTGACATGTATCCCTATCATGTGTTTAAAATCAGTTTCAAGTATGCCATATCACACAGTATCTAACCCACTCACAACTGAAATGTATTGCTAAGTAACCAAAGCAAAACTTCTTTCTTATAATACACACATATATATGTACCTATGTTTGAGTTGCTTGATAAAATTGTAATAACTACTCTAACAATTATTGTGAAATTCCTACCGATTTGTGTGTGAGAGAGAGAAAACAATTAGTTGAGATTTGTTTCTATGATGTGATATCATAATGATCATGTTCATGTTTGCAAAAGTTTTGAGTTTTGTTGGTTAGTAACAAGAGGACTGTCAATCCGTAACATAGAATTCTACAGTGGTAGCGCCTCTTGTTCCAAAGGGACTCGGTTCACTCTCTCATAGAGCTTTCAGGATATTTATCCCAGAGATCCCTGATCTCAGAGTAGATGAAATCAAGTTCCTAGTCTATCGGAGATGGACTCAAGATGAGCACATAAAAGAACTGTTGGCAGTTTAAAATCAAGAAGAGCAGGCAGGAAAGCCACTGCCCTGGCAAAATTCATTAAGACTTTTAAACAAAAAATTCCTACAAAATATTTGTACCATCTACTAAATTACACCATTGACCCTTGCCGGTGCTAAGGAGTTAATGCACTGCCACGAAGATTCTCCTGTGTAAGAAAGAGATCGAGCACACATGGTTACTCACCGAAGTGCAGTGATGATGGTCCAATCAATCAATCAATATAGAAATCTACAGTGGTATGGCTGCATGACCAGATCTTTGAGTCTGGTTAAATCTGTACTTCAAGAAATCACTTTAGGAAAAAGAAAATCATTGAAAGAGACAAATGAAATGGATTGAGAACATAAATGTTTGTACTCTTTTACTTGGAGGAAGCTGATGATCATTATGATCATTAATTCTAGACAATATCCGTGATAAGCAATGAATAAGAACAAAGGGAACACTTTCAGTTTTACTGGTTCTGTCAGGATATGGAATAATTTATTTGTATTCAGCACTTTCTAATTAAGCATGATGTACAAAATATCACAATCTAGAAGTAATAGAATTGTTTGACATCAAGAGTCAAGACTAGATTTGTATTGTCATGTATTGGTGTGGTCTAATGATTCATCATACAAAATAAACTTGGATATGCATAGCCATTCCTTGTTACTTACAATCAATGTTGCTGTTTAGTGATACTATTCTCCAGCACAATTTCAATGAACATGTCAACATGTCTGTCATTTATTATACCTGGTCACTGTCTTCATTTAACTCTTTCCACGCCAACTGCGTCTTTCCATTGAACACCATTCGCAGTACCCTGCGCCATTCGAATTGTTTCCCTTATAAGAAGTCTTCCTAATTTTACTTCTACTCATAGATGATGGCAGATGTATAACAGAAATTAAAAAGAGAATAGGAATGGCCAAGGATAATTTCAATAGTATGAGAAAGTTACTGACATCCAAACAAATTACAAACAGGCTAAAAATGAGAATGATCAAATGCTATATATATCCTACATTAATGTATGGCTCGGAAACATGGACAAAGAACAAGCAGTTAGAAGACAGAATTGATGCATTTGAGATGTGGATATAGAAGAATAGGCAGAGTTTCATGGACAGAAAAACAGACAAATAAACAAGTTTTAGGAAAACTAGGCATGAAGAAACAATTATTAAGAGAAATATATTCAGACAAGTAAAGTATTTTGGGCACATAAAAGACATGACACCATGATAAAATATTTACTAGAGGGGAAAGTTGAGGGGAAGAGCAAGAGGAAGACCGAGAGTTAAGTGGGAGAAACTTTAAGAAATGGACAGGTTACAGTCTGGCAGTATGCAACACCAAGGCGAAAGATAGAGGATGCTGGAGATTCATTGCAGCCAACCTTCGATGTGGAGACGGCACCTGATGATGATGATGATTAACAGATTAAAACGACTCTTACAGGACGAAGGGCAAGAACTCAAGTGCCGCTGATCATTGAAGAAGAAGAAGATCTAGCCACCTATTCTTACAACTGTGTTGTTGGCTATCTGTTAACAGAACATTGCTTCTTGCTCTCTGGAGGCTCCGAGTTGTTCAGAATTTGTCTATTCTTTCTATGGTGTAGTATCCCACTTCAGAGATACTGCAGACAGATCTTTCATCTTCATGTTGTTCCTATTTATTTCTTCTTCCCATTGGTTTGCATGTGAGGGTTATTTTCACTGGTATAACTGAATCACTTTGCATATAATAACCAAGTCCTTTGCATTTTTTTCTTGTATAATGCTATTCCACGGAGAAGATGGATTCAGGATGTAACTGATGGTTTGAACATGACGGCTGCAGAGGCAGGACATCTGGCCTATGAGAGAGAGAGAGAAATTCCGGAGCACTGTTGGAGTGGCAAAGTTCTGCTCAGGACAAGCTATTTGATGATGATGATAATGCTATTCAGTTGCTTGGATACACTTGTTAGATATTCCTTCCTGCTAGAATATTCTCATGATTCTGTGCAGATGTGAGTGGTGAAGTATAGAAACTCTACCTGCATCTCTTAAGGTTTTTTAAGCCGAAGGATTGACTTCATTGCATCGGGTTTTACCCCATATGGCTCGGTCCCTCTCAGCAGAAATGGGACCCACCTGCGAAGTATTGCACAAAGCATGAACTCCGTAGCTCCAGTAACAATCCTAGGGTCTCTGGAAAAAACTGCACTCGTGAACAGAACAGCGCGGTCCAGACTCAAACCCATGACCTTTGACTTACAAGGCAAAGGGCTTAACCACTTAGCCACAGAGAGCTCCTACATCTCTTATTATCATTCTCCACTACTCTCATTCATACAGAAGGACTAGTAAAATGATACTTTTGTCGAGCTTAAGTTTTGATTTCTTTGCTATTGACCCTTAATTTCCAAATTGTTTTCATCCTGGAAAAGGTGGCTCTAACTTTATTCAAACGAAATGTCATCTACATCTGTTTCTGTACCACCTTATTGAGTTACTACATGACACTGCCAAGATATGTGAACTGTTCTATAGCTTTATAGAATCAATATTTAGTCCAATTACTACATCTAGCAGATAAATGTCAACCCAAAATTACCGTCAATAATGAAGACATTGAAAATGTTATATATTTTGAATATCTTAGCTCCGTAACTGACAACAATGGAGTCTGTACATATCAGGTCATAGCAATTAGTATGAGCACATAACACAAGCAAGGGGACGAATGTAAAACTTATGAGGATATGCATTTGTTCTGTAGCAACATATAGATGTGAATCAGGAACCATGACACAAGTATCACAGAAGAAAATCGAATGTTTAAAAAAACATTATTAGAACGTCCAGTACAGAAATGTGAAGGAATATATACATTCTACACAAGCTGAACATTGAGGAACATTTGTTTATAAACATTATCGTGTCTGGAATACTAGAATATTATGGCTATGTTAGACATCACAGTGAGTTATTGTGAGCAATAATGGCGGTCATTGTTTCTAAAAGATAAAGCAGTGAATGACCAAGTTGACGGTGGCAGCAGCACAGTAAAGAAATATTGAACTTGGTGGTGACTGGAGAACTGGCTAGAGATGGGGCATTTCAGAAGAGCTGTGATGAAGTCGGCGTTCTGTCAATGAGATGCAGCGTAAAGGAGACAGATAATTACTTCTTATCATAAGTTTTCCCAGATATCGATTAGTTGAGTTGAAATGTTAATGAGATTATGTTTATCAACAGTTGCTCGTCACATCATCATATTTGTTCTTTTACACGGCGACCGTGGGGAGTCAGCAATAATTAATGATGTTACTGCATTGTCACTGGATCATAACGAAACATTGTAATATAGATTCAGTAGAAATCACGTACTCTTTGCTATGTCGTCGACATGTACGGTCAGTCTTTAATAGTCATTATTAAAATAAATGATGGGGTCTCAATGGCGTGGTTAAGACGTTTGCATGTCGTTCTGTTGCTTGTGACCTCGAATCCGGATCGAGTCACATGTGCAATTTGTCATGAGACCCTAGGATGTTGCGGAGCTATGGAGTTCGTGCTGGGAACATTCTGGCAGGTGGCGTGCTATTTCTGGGAAACCTGGGAAAAGGAAGTCAATCATTCGCCTTAGACCTTCAAAATAAATGCTGCAGATGATTTGCTAATTTTGTATCATAGAACATAACGTGAATTATATGTAAGACAAAATAACAAATCGCAACGCATGCATCAGAAGCAACTTTTGACTGCCGTGAAACGACGGAAGCTTGCCTGGTTTGGACATATATATAATGAGGCACGACTCACTTTCAAAGATTATTTTACAGAAGATAGTTGAGGAGGAAGGAGAAAAGGAGGATGAGAATCCAAGATTGACAAACAAGAGCTAACAGGCAGGTCACCACTTCTCTACACTTGTTCGAGAAGTTTACGGCAGAGAACTATAGCGGTTGTTTTGTCCACCGTGACACCCTAACGAGCCTAACGTTTATTATTATAATAGTCACGTAGTAATCATGATAAAACAAGCAAACCATGTCAGTTACGTAACAGAAGTCAGTTGTCCTGTCTTGAATTAATTTAGTTTTCATAAAACAGTAAAGCTCAGGGTATGTTTAAATATAACTTAAACAAATAATCCAAACTGGCGAAAGTGGTATGTTTAAAATAAACTGAGAAAACAAATAATCCAAACTGGCTGAAAGTGGTTCGTTAAGAGTATGGTTAGAATTGTAGAAAAGACATTTATTTTCCTTATCCAGAAGCACTTGAGTTTTCAGCTCTTCGACTCGGTGCATGGATATCGAAACTTCAGTTCGGTGCCAGAACACCGTAAATCAGGGAATATGTGGCTTTTTCTGCCAGCCGCGAATGAACCCGCACTCACAGAGGGCTTGTCACCCGCAGCCCAACGCGCTACGAACACGCTGGGCAGGTGGGCAGTAGTAGAAGAGACATATGTGTATACACTATTACACTAAACAAGAAGTTCTGAAAGTGTACTGATTAGATATCCAGTCAACCATACCAGCGTCGAATAGTTTATATGGGAATGTTATTATTTTTTTCAATCAAATCTGACAGAATGGAATAGTATACCTGGGAATGTTCTTGCTGTTTCCAGGCTGTGTACAGTAGAATAAACCATTTGATACGGGGATGTAGTTTCCAACCTTCAGGAAGTACGTGTTTTACTATGTTGTTTTCAAGATAATGAAAGTGCTTTCTTATATACCCAAAATATTCAAACTCTCGACGAGTGTGCAGTGTAGGTAGGTAGGTAGAGCTTTCACTCAGAGGAGCCTCTTCCAACTAGAATATATGTCATGTTACAGAGTCATAGCAATGCAGTTACCAAACACGGAACCGTTTTCTTTGTAAGAGTGTCCCGCGGATAAGGGATTATCACCACAGCCACTTGATTTGAATCACAATATCTTGGGGAAGGGGGGATATGTAAATATGTACGATATGTCTTTTTTATTAAACAAAGACATCAGAAAATAAAGAGCAACAGTGTATTATCAACCATGTTGCCTTAATCCACACGTAGGGTCAAATTAAAATTGAATTCTTCAATCAATTGTTGATCTAATAAAAGATGTTGAAACATATCAAGTTAGTCGCCGCTGCATGAGACTAACACATAAACAAGTTAAATATCATAACTAACTTCCTAATGATAAATGACATATGTTACAATGGTCTCTATATTTTTCTCCTCGTTACGTATGCAAAATGCGTGTGCTGTTCAGAAATTAACTGAATAAATCCATATACATAATCTGACAAATAAACAGTAAACATGTATTTCCTGGGGAAAAAACAACTGTCAAACACAGAAATTGAACCACAAATCTTATTTCTCTCGGCACAGCCACGATCAAAATCGTCGAACACACAATATGGAAAAATCATGTCATATTAAACAGTGCTAGCACAAACACTGACGATTAGTCGTTGTGCTTGTATATTTGACACGAAACAACTGCACATCAGTTGAATGTTGATGATGGTGACATCTTATGGATAGTACATGTGCACAGAAGTGATGCGAAAAACTCTATGCAGTGGACCTCGGAGGGAAGACTAAAGAGGGGTAAATGAAAGACAGGCTGGCGAAAAACAGTGGAGCATGAGATGCGTATTGTAGGTCACTCGTGAGGTTACCCTCAAAGAATGGCAACTGACAGAGCATAAAGGAGAGATTTTGTTGTGTCCTCACAAGACGTCTCTGCCACTGACTACATTGCCAGTCAGCATCTTCTTCTTCAGCGATCTCTGGTCATGCGCTTAATTTACTATGGACCACAAACTGGGCAGCCAGTTTCAGGCCTGTCAGGTTTTCCCAAAGCTTAGTTTTCAGGTCGACTGGGTATGGCCACATATTGCTTCTCAGCTCACCCAGGAGAGGACAGTCTTGCAGGATATGCTCTGGTATCTAAGAATAATGAAAACAATGCATAGGTGGCATCATGGAAAGACCGAATACGCTCACATAACACAGACAATTGTCACGGTATACATATACGCTCTCTCTATTTCTCAGAGATACACACGTACACTAACACACATACACACACGTGTACATATATTTATATATATAATATATTTTGTTCTGTTTTCAAACAAATTTGTCATACTGTTGTTAGAAATATTTAGAAGAAAATGGCGGCGTGGTATCAATATCGGCGTTATCTATTTTAACCAGCTCATTCACTGAGAATAACAACTTGTTATCACGATTCACACGCACAGGCAGGTCTGTCATAAATAACGCACGTTCACTGAGATGATAGCACTTAAACTGTGACATCGTCAATATCATATTTTCGTCATCTACATTAACTGTCACATCGTCAATATCATATTTTCATTATTGAAATTAGACGTTATATAACAATTACTATATATTAATCCCCCGACTATGAGATAAAATAATAATCTAAAAGTGTCTAAAGACAAATGATTGACTTCATTAGACCAGGTTTCCATATATAGTTCGGTTCATCTCCGCAGAAATGGCGCACCACATGCTGATGATATAGCACAAATCACAAAACCACAAGGTCCTTCTTCTTCCTCGGGTGACGACGAGCTATGAATTTTCCTGGTTGTGGTTTCTGTAGCTATCTAGTGTTTTTTACGGGGTAGGGTAGCTAGCCCCACGTCAAACCTCCTTAGTCGCCTCCTACGACATGCATGACAGGTAACGTTGGTTCCATTATTTACGCCCCATTTTGGGCCCCGGTAACCACTCGGACGATTGCCAATTTCTGTATTAGTTTATAACACTAATTAATGATTGCCTACATCAGAGCTAACGTATTTTCTTGTTGTTATCGAGCCCTCAGGAATTATGGGTTTTCATCATTTTTCCTATATTTGATTGGGGTAGAGTACATGACCTTTTTTGAAGACCCAGAAGATTGCAACAACTGTAGGCGTGTAATGCTATGCTTAGTGTTGTGGGAACTCCTACTGAGGGAGAGTCTATTGGTAACCACTGCAGTACTTGCTCGTTTATAGCGCCGTGGACTCTCTAAAAACATCACTCATTGACCACGCTGGTCAATCCGCATGTGATTATAGTACAAAGAGCTACTCCCGCGATTTTTCTGAACAACCACCCTTTGACCACTCTATGTGACCGTTGTGGTGTGATTTTTGAAAGAGGGTACTGGGCGATCACCTGCATTGACAAACGGATGGCTTGCGTTCACTAAAACGATCAATTTTCGACTGTCTAATTGACCCTTATCAGAATACTAAGAGCATGCATATTGCCAGTGGCAACGTATGGGTGTGAAGCATGGGCATTTAATAAAGCAGTGGAAAACATATGTGCTTTCGAATATAAGTGTTATAGAAGAGTCCTCCGTATATCTTGGACAGACAAGAGAACAAATAGATCTATCCAGAAAGAACTCAAAATCAAAGAAAACTGGCTGATGCTACAAATAAGAAAGAGAAAATTGAGATATTTTGGACATATAAAAAGACATGAAGGGCTGGAGAAGACCACCATGGAAGGAGGCATACCGGCAAAGAAAAGAAGAGGAAGACCACGGAGAAGATGGATTCAGGATGTAACTGATGGTCTGAACATGACAGCTGCAGAGGCAGGACATCTGGTCTATGAGAGAGAGAAGTTCCGGAGGACTGTTGGGGAAGTTCTGCTCAGGACAAGCTATTTAATGATGATGAGTTGACCTTTATTTGATCTGAGCCAGGGTGCATTCTCATGCTGTGAACGTCATCATAAACGTGCAGGGTAATCGCGTCCGAAAAGTGTCGACCTTTGCCAATGTTTGGGTTGTACGAGAAGACAAACCTTTCCTACGAATACCATAGACAGAAAACAGAAAGAACACTGATATCCTGAAAGAACTGAATGTTAAAGAGAATTGACTGATAAACAACATACCATACAGAAACAATTAGATACTTTGGTCACATCAAGCGTCATGATGGCCTATAGAGAACAATATTAGAGGGCAGGGTCCCAGGACGCAGAGACAGACCAAGAAGAAGATGGCTACAAGATATTAAATAAACCATGAATATGACCATCGACGAAGTGGGTGAACTGGCTAGAGAGTGAATATTATACGCGCTGCAAAGAGAACAACGTCCTATGAAAGGACACGCACCTTGATGATGATGATTTTCCATTACGACAGGAACTAATAGACTGGGGCTGAGCACAAATTTACTAGAAGGAACATTTCATTAGGCACAATAAACACAACGTTTAGTTTCGCGCTCGTCAACATCATCCACACAGTTCTTCCAGAGAGGGAAGTTTCGTACAAGAACGCAAGTTGAAGTTTTGCTCCCGGCTAACTTTACCCATCCAATTCATCTACGTTTGGCCTCCGGTACATAGTTTACTGCAGTCTTCCATTGTGTCACCACGGCACGTTAAATTAATATCAAAGGGTATTGCCGAGGGCCGGAAATTATGGTGCGACCATTGACTCTGAGAGACGTGGGTTTACGCTTACAGGCGATTCGTACCATTTCCGAACTCCTTACATTTGTTTTACATTAGTGCAAATTTCCCAACCACTAGACATGGGTCAGGAGAAACGTGCAGGTACATTCACTTTGGGATTCTGCTCGTCTATGTTGCGAGTAGATCTCATATAAAACGTTGCTGCGCGTGCACTACTACCTATACCAGAGTAGCTATCCTTCGATCCCTACCCGCTTAGCCAGATGGGGATCATTGTTATCTAATTGAGCAGTAACATCACAGTTGTCATTTTTTCATCATCTACTTAAGCAGTGACATCACAATTGTCATATTTTCATCATATAATTGAGCAGTGACATCACAATTGTCATATTTTCATCATCTATTTGAGCTGTGACATAGCTGTTATTATATGTTCCTCCCCCCACCCCACCCCCATCATCTGTAACAGAAACAAGAACTATGTTCAATTATTCTTGGCAAAACTGATATTAATTCTTAGAAAACGCACAATAGAGAACCTCAATAACAATGTTCACTTGCTCCTATGCCAGGAGGTCAGGGTTCACAATTGAACCAGGTAACAGAAACATTAGGAAGTAAAGGCCAGTATTTATTATTCTGATTCGTGATGTGGTTTGTCAGAAAATTGGTGCAGCCTGAACAGTTTGTCATGTGGCTTGTCGTATTGAATGAGTTAAGAACAGAAATCAAATTGCAAAGAGAAAAGACATATTTCCAGCCAAACAAAGTACAAATAACATTCATATATTAGCTCTCGTGACACATTGTCTTATAATCTGGGCGTCGGCAACAATATCAGATATATACGTATACTAATAGGCTAACTAATGACTCGAGAGGACGTATCACAACTGGTATTTCTGCTTTTGCTAGAATTTCCTGCACATAGAAACCATGTGTATCTCGCACATCAAGTATTCTTGTAGAAACTGACACGCTATTATCACTTCAAGTCAGAAATTATTGTCGTAAAATATCAAGTCCATGAATCTGACCTCAACGTCTTATTAACGTTATATGTTGTGTATAACTGGGAGATCATTTGCTGGAAAGTGATATTTCTAGCCTAATGTTTCAACTGGAATAATATTCATTTTTATTATTAATATTATTATTATTATTATTGTTAGTAGTAATAGCAGTGATAGTAGTATTAGTAACATGGTTTGGTTTGATTTGATTAGTAGTATCAGTAGTAGTAGTAGTAGTAGGATCAGTAGTAGTAGTGGTAGTATCAGTAGTAGTAGTAGCAGTGGTAGTATTAGTAGTAGTAGTAGTGGTAGTATTAGTAGTAGTAATAGTGATGGGGTAGTATTAATAGTGGTGAGTATGAGGGTAGGGTGAGATAGTGGTAGTATTAGAGGTAGTAGAGTAGGTGGTAGTATTAGTAGTACAGTGTAGTAGTGTTAGTAGTAGTAGTAGTAGTAGTAGTAGCTTAGTGTGTAGTATAGTGGTAGTAGTAGTGAGTAGTAGTGGCATTATTATCGGTTATAGTAGTAGTAGTAATGGTAGTAGTAGTGGTAGTAGTAGTAGTAGTAGTAGTAGTAGTGTAGATGGTAGTGTAGTGTAGTATAGTAGTAGTAGCAGTGGTAGTATTAGTAGTAATAGTAACATTATTATCGTTAGTAGTAGTATTAGTGGTACAGTAGAACCCGGTTATGTCGCCGGCCTAGGGGTTTGCCAAAAGCGTCGGGATAACCGATGATCGAGATAAACGAAAATCAATATGGCGGCAAAATATTAACATGTGCTTGAAATTTCTTTATGTACATGATGTGCGTTAATAAATGAGAATGTACATGCACGTGTTATTTGTTTGATGAAGCGATCGGCATGCTATAAAAATGTACATACATGTTTGCTAACAACAAGAGGCATATGTGCACCAACTAACAGCAGAAATTTACAAATATAAAATAAAAACCACCTTCGATTCTCGATACAAACCTTTATTTATACAAACTGACACAGCTCTGAAAAGTATCGTACACGCGGTTACTATGGTTTCTTTACAAAGTCTAAAATTTTTGTTGCTTTTGCCTTTAACAGTCTGCTTGAAAACAAATGCTTCAATATTATTTATGCTGTCTAAAACAGTTTCATCTCCTACAAAAGAACCATACCGTCGAATTTTCTGTAGCATTTCTACCACCTCACCAGCTGAGGGAATTGGTTCCAAATCTTCGTCCGCATCTTCTTCATCTTCTTTGTCATTGCCGCATGCAGATGTGCTTGCCAGTGCTGACTGCACACTTGATACAATGTCTTCATCGGTGATCACGCCATCAGTAACGACGTCTTTGTCGATTTCTATGTAATCTCGGAATTCCTGGACAGTGATGGCTAACTCCTGTGCCTCCTCTTCCAAGATAGCATCTGTAAGGCTTGATTTTTCTGCCACTTCCGCGAGTTCTTCTGCGGCTGTACGGAACTGTGCCTGAAACTCATCATCGGAAATATCCTGAATGATGCAGTGTATCCAGCAGTTTGAGATTGTTTCCTTCTTCACGTCATTCCAGGCTGATCTCAGGAAGTTCATTGCATCTAGAAGGGAAAGGGTGTACTGTGCCTTCTTTTCATCATGGAGTAGGTATTGGCGCATCAACATTTTCCTGTAGTACACCTTAAGCACTTGGATTATTCCCTGGTCCATTGGTTGGAGCTTACTCGTTGTGTTAGGTGGGAGGTAAAAGATCTTAATGGCCTTGAGACCAGGAACATCCGGATGAGCTCTACAGTTGTCCACGATCAGTGCCACCTTCCTTTTCTCTGCTTGGAACTTCCTGTCCCACTTTTTCACCCATGCACTGAATAGATCTCCTGTGATCCAGGCGCTTGGCTGGCCATCGTAATCACATTGGAGAACTTTGGTCTGCTTAAAGTATCTGGGATTCTTGGACTTTCCTATAACGTAGAGCGGGAGTTTTGGCTTCCATCCATGTTAGCAGCAACTAGCACTGTAAGTCGGTCCTTCGACTTTTTTCCGCCGTGACAAGCCTTCCCACGAAACGCCATAGTCTTGTCTGGAAGGCATTTCCAAAACACCCCAGTTTCATCAGCATTAAAAATGTTCCGAGTCTCATAGGTATCCAAAATTGTGCGCATTTGAGTCTTCAGCCACGAATCCACTTGTTCCTGTTGAACCTCAGCGCTCTCTCCACAAATTGCTTTGAAGACAATGTTGTGCCTCTTTTTGAAACGATCCAGCCACCCTGACTTGCTTTAAAGTCAGGGTGTCCTAGCTTTGCAGCAAGGATGTCCGCCTTCTCCATCAGCAAGGGACCATTGACAGGAAGGTTTGTTGCTCGCGTATTTGTGAACCATTGAAACACTGCATCGTCGACATCTTTGTGCTCAGCCACTCTAAGTTTTTTCTTGCTGGATCAAAGACAGACTTCTCGTACACTTGCTTTATCACGTCTGCCTTTTTTTTCCATCCCGAAATGGTGTTTGCTGGAATGGGATCTCCATTCCCACGAAAGAAACATGAGTCAACACCTGCCAATATTGGACTGTATATATTACTGTAGCATAAGTTAACACCCATGGTCATGGGGATCGAGATAACCAACGTTAAGTGGCAAATTTGGCAATCTTTTGTACTCGAGATATTAGGGTTCGGCGACATAAAAGAATCTAGATATCCGATAAGAAAATGCTAAGACAAAGAGAGAATTTGGCGGTTCCACTTCAAAAGCGTCGACTTAATAGGGTTGGCGAGTTAACCGAGGTCGAGATAAGTGGGTTCTACTGTAGTAGTATTGGTGGTAGTAGTAATGGTATTAGTATTAGTAGTAGTAGTCGTAGTAATAGTAATGAATATTTAATTTCATATCTTCTAAGTGTGTGAACATTATATAAAGATTTTTCCCTTATGTTTAGAAATCACATTGTGACTACGTACAAACAATAAGAAATCACATTGTGACTACGTACAAACAATAAGAAAATCACACTGTGACTACGTACAAACAATAGTAATGGTATTATATTGTAGTAGTAGTCGTAGTAATAGTAGTAGTATTGGTAGTATTAGTAGTAGTAGTATAGTAGTAGAATATAATGAATATTTAATTCATATCTTCTAAGTGTGGAACATTATATAAAGATTTCCTATGTTTAAAATCACTTGTGACTACGTACAAACAATAAGAAATCACATGTAACTACGTACAAACAATAAGGAAATCACACTGTAACTACGTACAAACAATAAGAAAATCACATTGTGACTACGTACAAACAATAAGAAATCACATTGTGACTACGTACAAACAATAAGAAAATCACATTGTGACTACGTACAAACAATAAGAAAATCACATTGTGACTACGTACAAACAATAAGAAAATAATACAAGATATAAACAAAATGAAAAAACATAGCACCAGAGCAATATTACACATGACAGACAACAATGAATCGTCTCAAGGGGGTTCACTGAAAGAGAGAGGCAGTTTTAAAATATGGAACCCCAGATCACAGGTAAGCTAGTCAAAGTAAATTAATAAGAGTATGTGAAAATTTGTTGTGTTCTTAGTACAATGACTCTTTTGTTACATTTATATATCTATATGCTCTTTGCGTCTTGTTTGACACATAAGGTTTCCACAAAAGATTTCCATTGCAGCGGTTCTATCGCATTTCTATTAATTGTTTCCCATGTCAGGCCACAATTTTTAACTCTTTTTCCATAGTTCTTCGTCTTGCTTGCTTTTGATGCCCAGGCTTTCTTGTTCCATCCGCTGCCCATCGGAGAGCCTGTTCTAACCAATGTCTCTACTGGCATACGACATACGTTTTGTTGTAGACCTTACCACTGACATATACAAGTATTAGTCTTCAGTCCTCACACTGCAACATAAGCGGCAACGAGAAAGCTGACAAGCTAGCGAAAGCAGGTGGCGACTACCGCAGACTGATCACGAGATCAGCTATGAGGAGGCCAGAACAACCATCGGTTGGCAGTACAATAAAAAATAAATGGTCAAAGGACCACCCGGAACAAAACAGCAGCGATGGGTATCATGGTCTGTCCGGAGTGAACAAGTTGCCATATTCCGCCTCCGTACCGGCTACAACAGACTCCGAGCCCACATGTTTAACAAGTTTAAAATTGGCACAACTAGCCTGTGCCGCTGCGAAAAGGCGGAAATGACAGCTGAGCACATACTGCAAGACTGCCAGCGGTTCGCAGCCCTGAGAAAAGAAACTTGGCCAGATAACACAGAGCTTGCGGGAAGCTGTACGGAGGGACGTAGTCACTAAAATCAACGGTAAAATTCCTGATAAAAGTTGGTTCATCAGTCTAGGCTGGGATCGCGAGAGAGAGAGAGTCGTCAGTCCCTGATATATATACTATATATATATCTACACAAATAATTGGTCGGTTTTATACGTAAACTGTGTGCAGCTTGCAAGATCATTATCTTCATCATCATCAACACCATGCTCATCATCACAATCATCGTTCTTAGGCACCGTTCCCTCATCGAAGGTAGGCTGTAATATACCTCCAACATCTCCCCTATAATTTGTCTTGATGTTGCCCCCTGTCAAGCTATATATTGTCCATCTCTTGATGCTGTCCTCCTACATTTAACTCGGTTTTGTTCTCTCTCTTGTTCACTGACCTTAAACCTTCATCTCTAATAATATTTTGGTTAATATGTCATGTCTCTTATGTGTCGGAAATATTCTATTTGTTTACATTTTTTCCTGCAGAGATTAGTTCTTCAATCCGTTTTTAAAAAAGAATTTTTTTTTTTGTCTGTTTAATAATAACAATAATTCCTCTCGTACCGTTATACGTTACATAGGGCCTGCAAGCAATTTCTCCATACCGCTTTATCCTTGGCAACTTGCTCAATCTCCTCCATGAAACTGTGACCGTTATTTCCTGCTTCTCTCAGCACAGTTCGTCTCAGAGTCTCCTTAGGTCATCCTCTTTTTCTTACACCCTTTGCATCCCACTTCAATGCCTGCTTTGATATTCGTCCTCAAGGTGTGTCCAACATATCTCCATCTTCTCTTGACTTTCTTTGTCTGTTTTACTATCCATTAATACGACTTATTTTTGTATATTCACATCTCAGTAACATTAACTGTCTTTAAAATGCTTGTTCATTGTTCATGTTTCTGAACCATACAAAAGTAGAAATATAGCTAAAAGTAACTAGTTATAATAATAATATTAATAGTAATAATTCAAGAGTAAGATGCTAACAACTATAACACCATATTGTGTAGCAGCATAAAGTATTTACTACTAACATTTTATGTTACTGTGATTAAGTAATTAAGTTTGTAAAGCGTTACTATTTATAGTACAACTACACTAGCGCCGTTATGTCGAATTCAATATTCTACTTACTCTGTGTGTACTTTTATTTTGATTACATACCTCCGACATTCTTGTCACTCCGACATTCTTGTCACTCCGACATTCTTGTCACTCCGACTTTCTTGTCACTCCGACATTCTTGTCACTCCGACTTTCTTGGTAATTTTACTTTTCATATCAACATCAAACTAGCTCTGTTGTTGTATTGTATTTATTATTAATGTCATACTTGCTTTGCCGAGATTGACATGATTTAATTGTTAGTAAGTCAAACAGTTCAACATGAAAGAGTGTACTGGTCATAATAGTCGTTGAATGAAAATTGTGACATATCCTTTACGGGACGTAGCCATCAACTACAGTCAACGAGTCGTTTAATTTTTCTAGGAACCACTTATACGTTCAGTACTTTACCATTGCTTTTGTGAACACGGAGGTTTATTTTTACCTTTTATAAAAATCCCATGGAAACAAATTTGCTTCCAAACTTGCCCACCGCGGAGTTTGAGCCATGTACGCGTGGGTTGTGATCAAGCTCACTACCGTTTAAGCTACAGACGTTACAATAGTCGTTAGAAGCACCAACTATTTAGCAAGTATAAAACAAGCTCTTCTGATGTATGCACCACATGTGACACCAACAAGATGATAAATCACACTTCCTACAAGAACATACAACAGAGAAAATTCATATGACCACCTCTCCCCCCACGTCAGTCCAAGACACGTGATTACTGCTTAGTAATTAGGGAGGATCATCATCATTGCATTCAGGACAGGTCCATAACCCTTTCGCTGCTACATACTTTCCGAAGGCTGTGCTAAAAATAGCTACTCTTTGTTTCTAGATCACAAACGTGAATGCACGTCTATAGCAGTGACAGTAGCAATGTATAACGTGTTAACACATCTTTAGCCCACAGAGGAGAGATAATAACAGACGTGTTAATGCGTCTTTAGAAGTGAATTGGGAAAACGTATATATACGTCTTTAGCAGCTAAAGGGATAGTTGGTCAGATCTCAACATTTCCATCAGAGTAAGGTGTTCGATTATTCCAGTTAGAGTTAATCAAATGTATAGCACCACTAGCAAACAAATTGTTCATGTCTGACAGTTCCCGGATTCAGCTTCTCTAATCTTATTTCTCTCTGGATAGGAATACAGATTCGCATATATCTGGGTTTTTTTAAAAACCCATCAAATAGATATGTTTCTCTTACGGCATTGATGAAGTCTGACCTGTCCATTGCTCGTCATTCATCGATCACTGCTTTGTCAGTCAGCCGATCTACTCGCACATTGCCTTTCACGCCAGCATAAATCGGTATGAAAATAAATGTTATATGGATCATTTTGTGATGTGTTAAATGTGTCGAGCTATTCATGTCGTATATAACCAGATTGAGTTTTCTTGAGTATGTTCATTGAGTCACTTAGAATACATGTATGTCTGTAATCCTTTATGCAAACCAGCCCTACGTCCTGGTCACCGTCATTGTTTCCATAGAAACACTACTTGTTGCTACAGCAAAAGCTCCAGTTGACTTCTTAAGGCGGGAGACCCACCCAGAATTAGGGTTGTCTTTTTTAAAAATTCACAGAAAAAACAAACTACCGAACATATTCTCATACAAGTTGGCCACATGTTGCATTATGCATTGTTTTTTATGATAAACAACCTTTAGTGTATTCACTGTAATTAGTTATTTAAAAAATAATTAATTTTCTTGAAAATATATTGTAAAAACCCCCACTTCATCGTGCAGTGGATTTCAAAAACGTAAGAAGTGCAAAGAATGCCAAACTGGCATATGATGTACATATCACCCAGAGCTATATCACCCAGTTTTACCTCTTGAGCGTGTTGTGAAGGCCCACTCATTTTATTTGCCATGAAGCACTGAGCCGTCCGCGTACATCACATCATTACCATCTTTCGGTTTTTTTCATATATTTGTTCTTGTACCTCAGAATCAACCGTAGCAGGAATTTATTCTCTGCAACTTCTATCAAGTTTGATATGGACAGAAAAGATAGTAATGGACTTCACAGACCAAGACATGGAAATGTACACATACTCCAGTTGACCATGAACTACTTTAGAAATATACAAGTCGATGTCTGAAAATATTGGGCTAAGAAACATAAAAGCAAACCGCAAAAACAGTTAATGCCACCAAAAACAAAACTCAACTCAATCTTTAAGTAACAAGCTAAAGAAAACCAAATAAGCAATAATAACTTCTTCTTTTGTCGTCACACTGCTACCGGGTTGTTGCCCAGTGTCGTCACACTGCTACCGGGTTGTTGCCCAGTGTCGTCACACTGCTACCGGGTTGTTGCCCAGTGTCGTCACACTGCTACCGGGTTGTTGCCCAGTGTCGTCACACTGCTACCGGGTTGTTGCCCAGTGTCGTCACACTGCTACCGGGTTGTTGCCCAGTGTCGTCACACTGCTACCGGGTTGTTGCCCAGTGTCGTGGTTTTCTGTTTTTGTCTTGCGCTGTTCTGGTGGCTTGTGTGATTGTTATTTTTGCTCTTTCACAGGATTCTGCTACGCCATCTAACCATCTTTTCCGCGGTCTTCCTCTTGCCTTCTTTCCAGATGTTCTGTTGTAGAAGACTCTGTATACTGTGGAGTTTGGATGCATTCTTATTAAGTGGACAAACCACTTCATTCTTTGTTTATCTATGTAATTCCAGCACGGTTTTGTGCCAACTTTCTTTCTTATGCTGATGTTGGTGTCTTTTCTGGTGTTGTTGGTAACTTTTCGCAGGCATCGCATTTCACATGTAGTTATTTTTGTGACTGCGCTTTGCTCCTTGTCCATGTTTGACTCTGGTAACACAAAGTCGGTATAAAAATGCTGTTGATCATCTGTTGCTTAGCTGCTTGTGAAAATTTTAGGGTGCCTTAACAATGGGGCTAGCTGGTAGGTTACAGCATTTGTTTTTGCACTCTAGCCTCTATCTCTCTATCTAGTCTTCCGTCTTCTGTGAATATGCTTCCTAAGTATTTGAATTCTTTCACTTGGTTTATTTTAGTACGATTGACATGCATGTCTACATTATTATGTTTTCTTCCCATATTCATTATTTTTGTTTTAGTGTTGTTGATTTTCATGTCATGATTTATACAATTTTTGTTCAAGGTGTCAATATGATGTTGTAGATCTTGTTCATTTTGATGTATCAGGCACTGATCATCTGCAAAAACTAATAACTAAAATAACAAAATAAGAGTTGGGTTCAGCAGGTCAAGATAAAGGAAAAACATGTCGTTTCGAGTGATCAATTAGTTTTTACAAGGCAAACATGGCTCAACATATGTAGACAAGTTTACAGACATGTCTGTGGTGTTGTGGTACTGTGCTCACCTCCCACTTCAAAAGTACTCAAGTTTGTTTTCCGTACGAAATAACATAACTAAATTTCCAGCACAAACAACATCGCTTAGAAGAATTCTAAAAGCACAACATTATGATATAGAACAGAAGAATTCTAAAAGCATAACATTATAACATAGAACAGAAGAATTCTAAAAGCATAACATTATAACATAGAACAGAAGAATTCTAAAAGCACAACATTATAACATAGAACAGAAGAATTCTAAAAGCACAACATTATAACATAGAACAGAAGAATTCTAAAAGCACAACATTATAACATAGAACAGAAGAATTCTAAAAGCACAACATTATAACATAGAACAGAAGAATTCTAAAAGCATAACATTATAACATAGAACAGAAGAATTCTAAAAGCACAACATTATAACATAGAACAGAAGAATTCTAAAAGCATAACATTATAACATAGAACAGAAGAATTCTAAAAGCATAACATTATAACATAGAACAGAAGAATTCTAAAAGCACAACATTATAACATAGAACAGAAGAATTCTAAAAGCACAACATTATAACATAGGACAGAAGAATTCTAAAAGCACAACATTATAACATAGAACAGAAGAATTCTAAAAGCATAACATTATAACATAGAACAGAAGAATTCTAAAAGCACAACATTATAACATAGAACAGAAGAATTCTAAAAGCACAACATTATAACATAGAACAGAAGAATTCTAAAAGCATAACATTATAACATAGAACAGAAGAATTCTAAAAGCACAACATTATAACATAGAATAGAAGAATTCTAAAAGCACAACATTATAACATAGAACAATTAGACGCACAGCTGGTTTAGATAGAGGCGCAAGAAACGAGGTCACCTTGTTCAGATTTGTGTATCCTTTGATGAACATCTTAGTACAAGAAGTTAGAGAATGTTTTATTTTCTTGAACAATTTGTCTTTGCTATGTATATCTAACTGAGAGCACCGATAGCATAGTTGTTAGTGCATTTGTTTCGTAAACGGTTGGTCCCAGGATCAAATCCACAGTGGAAATGGTATTTTATCCAACTGTAACGGCTCTCAGGTTAACACAGTCTCAGTTGTATACCAGAGAAATGAAAATCGTGGCATATCCTTTATACAGGATGTAACCATTAACAATAGTAAACGAGTCGTCGATTTTCTAGGTGTCCCTTATACGTTCAGTAGTTTGCCATTGCTTTCTGAATGGTGAGGTCTATTTTTACAGTTCTTAAAAATCCAAGGGAACTAATTTCCTTCCAAACTTGCCCGCTGCGGAGTTTACCAGGGAAATACAGAGAAATAAAAACAGGTGGCGGGATATTGAACACACCACTCGACGTGTGTTGTTGGTAATAGAAAAATGCAGGCATAATACCGCATTTCCTCAAATACCTCGTGGTATGAAAACTGAACTTTTACTTGTTGAAAATATATGTCTCTCTGTCCGTACGTCTATCCGGTACAGGAAAGTGGTCACCTGTCGCTCATCATTCACATTCGCAAGAGATATACAATACAACACCGGAAACATCAGTCTTCAAATATTCAATGGGTGAACAATTACAACAAGACACCGGAAACATTATGTCTTCAAATATGAGCACACGGAGCCTCTTTCAAGAACCACAGAGGAAGCAATGGAAGTAACGAATATGATCAACAAATAAACAAGGAACAGGTATTAAGAGCTTCCGAAAAACAAATAGACAAACATGGACTCGAACCCTTACCTAGTCCTTCACACCAATCGCCTAGCCTAGCAATACGAGCGCTTTTAGGACCAACCAATGAGCCATTCTAAAAAATGACTCACGGGGAGTGTCTTGTCATTTTTTAGAATGGCTCATTGGTTGTGTCCGTAAAAGCGCTCGTATTGCTAGGCTAGGCGATTGGTGTCTGTAAGGACTAAGTAAGTGGTTCGAGTCCCGTGTTTGTCTATTTGTTTTTCGGAAGCTCTTAATACCTGTTCCTTGTTTATTTGTTGATCGTCTTCAAATATCCGACATGCTATAATTTGCTACAGAACATCAGAAAATGCAAGTCTTACTACATCCAACAGGCAATCAATTACAACAAGACACAGGAAACTTCAAATATTCTTCAATTCTCCGACGCGCGATCAATGAGAGTGACACCGGAAATATCAAATATTCTTCACATACCGACAGACGATCAATACTTTGACATCATCGTAAACATTTACTGCTTCCAAATGCTAGAGAGTTCCCCGCAAGCTTTCTTCGATGCACATCACTTGTGCCATAAAATAGTGTCAATATGTCGACGACAACAGAGATGTTGGTTAACAAATCATACATCGCCTTCTAAGAGAAGAGTATTGGTTATTGCTTACTGAACCGACGTCATAGTACTCAAGCCAGACCTATAGACGCTCAGTCTCCCGCCATTTGTTGAAGGGTATGCCTGCTGCTGATTCTTGTAGTTCGCTGGTTAAACATATTCTTCTTTCTACATTCAAGTATCCAGTTATGCGTGTAATTAGTAACTCCTTGAATCTCCCAATAGATTCGACATTAAATTTAGTGTTTCGTTTCACCAGACGACTGCCGAGAAAACAAAGAACATCCCCCCCCCTCCTTTCTAATCCATCTTCAACTTCCCAACTCTACAACTCCTAAACGACTCCCCAACGACTCCCAGAACTCCCCAACTCAACTCCCCAACAACTCCCCAACGACTCCCAACAACACATCAACAACTCCCCAGCAACTCCCCAACAACTCCCAACAACACATCAACAACTCCCCAATGACTCCCCAACAACTCCCCAACGACTCCCCAACGTCACCCCAACGACTCCCAGCAACTCCTCAACGACTCCCAACAACTCCCCAACAACTCCCAGCAACTCCAACCCCAACGACTCCCAGCAACTCCTCAACGACTCCCAACAACTCCCCAACAACTCCCCAGCAACTCCCCAACAACTCCCAACAACACATCAACAACTCCCCAACGACTCCCCAACAACTCCCCAACGACTCCAACTCACCAACGTCACCCCAACTACTCCCCAACAATTCTCCAACAACTCCACAACAACTCCCCAAACGACTCCCCAAATGATCAATGATGTTCATGCATGCTTATCCGCTGTATTAGTATGATCAGTCTTCCGTGTCAATAAAGTCAGACCGTCCATAATTTACTGTCGTTGTCTTCCTCTGCTTCTTCTCCATTGATTTCACTGGTTATCACAATATTTTCTTAACCTCCTTTTCTGATCACATGCCGCCTGAAAATATAGGTGACAATATAGATTTATTTGTCATTTAGAACGACAATAATGTCATAGTGACTGGCAGTATATTGTTGAACTTAGTCGTAGGACTAGCAGCAAGGACGAGCGCACTGTGATTCAACAGTTGAAAATCATGGCGCACGCATAGTAACAACTAGCAACAGCACTGAAAGGAAATCAATATTTAACTGTTGCTATTTTCCACAACGTTCACTTTGCTATCAGAACAATATGGCAACATATATCTATAGTTTTACTGTTCTTCAGTTCGCGTCAGATAATGCGTGTCTCACCCCCTAATATTATATACTCTCTGGCAGGCGAACGTTTCGATTATCGTGTCTTTAACACACGCCTAGACTTTATTCCACCAGCAAATAAGTTAATTGCCCTCCTCTAACAAATCTATGTGCTCTCTCCCTGTAGCAAATATGTTGATTTTCTTTCTTCAAGAAAGCAGTAAACACTACTAGCCCTCTTAGTTTGAGCAAAAATCGAATCGGTGAGATTTAAGCAAAAATCTCTTAGTAATTTCTCTTGTGCCGAGGCGTTGTCGGGTAGAAAGAGCGGGACGTTGTCCTTTCACGTAACTACGTAGTTAATGCAGCGAAGCAAGTTTTCACCTGTTGCAACTTGACATGTATAGCGAACAAATGTTTTTACTCATTGATGTTCAAACGAGATTTTCCCTTCAAATAATCATATCTTAATGTTATTTTGCATTTCAATCAAATAATATTGAACTGGTACTAATGGTGGAAGTGTAAAAATACGCTGTTTCTCCACACTTTGATGACCGCTAACACTGCGGCATAAGATCAAAAGTCATAAGGACAAAACAAGAAGATGCCAGTGGCAAGAGGAACTAGTCTGCCCAGTCCCATTAAGGTAAGAGAGAATGTTAAACGCTCACTAGTTTCTTTAATATGACATTCTGTCATTGTAACTAGGTACTTTGTGCTGTATCTTTGAAAGCTATAGTGGATATTCCAAGTAATATACAAACAATTTCTAGATATATTTTTCTCTAAGACAATTTTTCTTTTCAAATAACACTTTTACAAACATGTTCTATATGTGACATATTAACTAACACACGCATACATTGAAAAATACTCTGTGGTCGAATCATTTTTTTTTACTTTCTGGCTACGCAGATGTATGTACAAATTAAGATGTATTTTTATTATTTTTGAAAAACCTTTTTATGAATAACATTATTTTATAGATAAACGAATGCATTTTTCATCATAAGTGTAGATATAATAAAAGAATAAATCAAGAAACGGTAACGATCAGATGCTTTAACGTTAAATTGGAGATAATTTGAGAATAAAACAAATCAGTGCAGTCTGCGACACATGGCCATACAGTACAGATAAACGGGCGCAGTCTGCGACACATGACCATACAGCACAGATAAACGGGCGCAGTCTGCGACACATGACCATACAGTACAGATAAACGGGCGCAGTCTGCGACACATGACCATACAGCACAGATAAACGGGCGCAGTCTGTGGCATTTGGTAGTTGATATGTTAAATGACTATACAGACTAATGAGATTAACTTAGGATATATCAGAACTCCTAGTCATTTCATATAGGGAGAACAGAAATAATGTCAACAACGAAAACTGTAAGAGAGTTACGGAAAATGATTGTTATAATTTTAACAAATGAATAATTATGATCTTATATTAATCACTACAAAATGAACGGTAAATATCGTTTCAGAAACTTGTAATATAAGGAACATGGATACGACATCTAGAACAGTGCCACGAGTTAGATACATGTTCTAGCTCGTGTGTTGCCGGCGCTCTCAAAGGAGCAAAGAATAGTAACACTGCGACCTACAAGGCATGTCGTAAAAGGCAACTGAGGTAGAGACCTAGAAAAGCTACCGTAGTAAATAAAAAGCGTAGTAGAAATTGGATGTGCGCATAAATGGCACAATGTACAATTGGTCTTAGGCTCGGATTACATACAAATCACGCAGAGTGGTTAACAAGTGGTCGATATGGAGCGTTTGAAGAAGAAGACAAAAGCGCTGTGAAAAACTTGTCCAAAAAAGTGTCAAAAATTCGATAAAAGTGTTAATAAACAGAACACGCAAGACAACATAATAAAGCAATAAAAACGACGATTTGAAATAGAAAACATGACTAATAGTTAAAGAACCGGACTAATACTTATACAACAGGACAATGAATTCGACAATAGAATAGTTGAAGCGAAAATAAGATTTAAACGACAATAAAAGTAATACACATCAAACGACATGAGTGCCTAGACAAAATAATTTGGGAGTGAATGGTGCCTGGAAGAAGAATGAGAGGAAGACCTAGAAGACATTGTCATTGACGATCTGAGATGCCAACCAACTTGCACAGAACAGAGAGTTCTTCAGGACTGCTGTCATGGGAGCCACGTTCCGGAAGGGGCAAGCTACTTGATGATGATGATGAAAGGCAATACTTATGTAATCGAAAAAAACCATTACTGCTGTAAATATTCGACAATTAGTAAGAAAATAACGATATGCTGAATGTCTTATAGTGATCTACAGAAGAATATTAAGAATCTCACAAACACCAGCACTTGCGTAGTGGGAGAAGTCAACTGACAATTGACTTAATGCATATCAATGCAAAAATGATACTTCCTGGCAAATTGAAAGACGGGATAACATCTGGAAAATGTAACTTCTTCTTCTTCTCTTCCATCATTTACTTCTTTATAGAAGTGTTAGGGAGGGCGGGGGCGTAGTGATCTTGTGTGTGTTTGTTTTAAAGCACTTTGTAAGCTGATATTCATTTTCGTAAGGCTGCTCTTGATGCCGTCGCTTCATCTTTGCGTGGTCTTCCTCTTGCTTTATACTCATTATACTTTTTCTGTATGGCTCTCTGTGGTAGGCGATACCAGGGTATTCTTGTCAGGTGTTCAAACCATTTAATCTGCTATTCTTTTATGGATTGCATGACTGGCTTTACATACAGTCTTCTACTGATTTCTTCATTTCTAATTTTCTCTCTTATTGTCAAACCTGCAGCTCTTCTAAGACACCTCATCTCTGTCGTTATGATTCTCCGCTCATTAGCTGCTGTTATTGGATATGTTTGATACTGGTAACATAGTGCTGGCCAGAAAATCGTTCTTATGAGATTTGCTTTAGCTTTTAGCGGTGTCTCGTTATGTAACAGCAGTGGTGTTAACTGTCCCAGTACTTGGTTAGCTTTTGTGCAACGATTGCTGATTTCGCTATCGATACTTCCATCTGCTGTGAAAATTGCTCCTAAGTATTTGGCCTCAATTGTTTGTTTTATTTTTACGTTCTGGAGTTTTATTGTAAGCTGTTCTTACAATATAGTTAGATTGCACAATCACTGCTGGCACTAAAATGAAAGGGGAATACCAGGCCAGGGTTCACAGAATTCCCAAAACTGAACTCATCAAAAGTTTTGAGTAAAATGTATGAAGAGAAATATAACAGAATAACTGGAACAAAGAAAGGTGATAATGCTGTTACTTGTTATAAATTTAATTCCATGGCATTATATATACATATATATTTCCGTGTGTGTACAAGCAAGTACAACCGACTGTAACGAAACAGCTGATATGTTAATTAGGTGTATTGGATATAGCAGAGTTCAAATGGACAAGAATGAGGAAAGTAGTGCTTGTTGGTGCGGTAGCACAAGACTCTCAACTTGGATGGTCCGAAAATGTCTCAGATAGTTTCACATAAATTAACATATCGACGTCAGAGTGTTAACATTGGTGTAAGTTAATGAGGATACTTTGAATCATCTGAAGTACCTTTACCATGTTGGTATTTGTAAAGTTGATTACGAACAACATGGCGTGAACATACAGCACTACCCCCCTCTCTAAGACAACGTTTACATGATCTTATAGCTATTTAAAGCAGGAGTTGGAAACAGGAGAGCTGGAGAAAAAGTGTATAGTTGCAGAGCAACATATTTTGAATAGGACATTGTACTCATCACATAAATTAAAGTCGTTTAACTTTACCAGAAGATATATCTTGATGTAAATGCTGCACACACTACGTCTACTCTCTTGCTCTCTCTGTTCTCAAATACGTGTACATGATAACATCTGGCATGAAATATTTACCAATTTGAACATCATTCTTAGAATGTTTATAATAGCTTCTGTCACAGTAGCTTCTGTCACAGTAGAATCTGTCACAGCAGGTTCTGTCACAGTAGCATCTGTAACAATAGCTTCTGCCACAACAGCATCTATCACAGCATCTTCTGTCACAGTAGCTTCTGTCACAGTAGCTTCTGTCACAGTAGCTTCTATCACAGTAGAATCTGTCACAATAGCTATCGGAAAACTATCTTTCTCAAAGTGGACAATTTTTAATGCTCGTAATTACTTGCTCTCTGTCCTAGAACCGACTGACTGGTTTGGCATTGATATTAGTTGACTGTGAAGTTGAACAAACTCTCGATTACACTGACATAATAATAATAATAAATGTATTTGTAGCATGGAAGACACGGACAGTTACTTTTCTGTAAAGAAGTAACTACTGTAACTGTATATCTTGTTACAAGTGTACTTGTATAGTTACATTTTTACTTATTGAACTTGTTAATAATCTACTAAAATAGAATTGTTTGTAATGTAAAACAATTTAACTTGTGCCATGCGTACATATAATTCTGTATGGGCGTCAAACTAACCGAACGTTGGTTAAATAGTATCATGTCCCATGCGGAACGTCACTTTCATCACAGCCCGCCTGAAAACTCCCTGTATCTAGCAAGTTATCCAGTCTATTTTAGCGTTATGGTCAAGGTTTTTTAATGTCCTGTTGCCACCTGTGTCTTGGTCTTCCCTTCCTTGTACTCCAGGAACCATGCCTTCCATTACCGTTCTCTCCAGACCACTGTGACGTTTAACGTGGCTAAAATATTTCACCTTCCGGGACATAGTGTTATTTATGAGTCAATGCTCCTCGGTATGCTGGTCTTGTAGGATGTCTTTGTTGTTTTAATACCTGTCGTAGGTATTTTATATACATATAATTGTGTTGGATATATAGTACTGGATCTAGTGTCGTTAATATAGTGCGTATAGTATATTTGATAGGAACAATGAAGAAATCATGTTATTTATAACCGACTCTATGTTTTATGATGAAACGAAAATTGATGAAAGAGTTTTACTAGGACTGTTTGATTTTTGAATCAAACGTTTCAAAACAGACCGCTCTACCAGATGATGAGTATGTAACTAGCCGACCATCAACATTAATCATTAGGTTATATATCTTTAGACATATGCTAAAAGGATTTAATTCCTTTGGTGTTTCCAAGAGTGACGAAGTTAGAACCAGTTCTTTTAACCAATAACTTATTAACATCACCGACTTTAAGAAATACACAGTAGCGATTCCCCTTACAGTGGACATTTCCTGTTCGGTAATAATAGTACCTATCTCATCTACTTGTTAAAGTCTAGCTGATGTATTGGGAGGGAAATATAAGGATCTTCTATGCTGTTGTGTTATCTAACGTGCTTTACAAATTAGTATTCATTTCTTTAAAGTTGTTCTTAATGCCGTCACTTCATTTTTAACGTGGTCTTCCTCTTGCTATGTATTCATTATCTTTTTTGATACTATGTAATTAACTACTTTATCTATTGTGTTTATAGTTTTTTTTATTAAGGTCTATCTTTAAAACTTTGCTTTTTATTAAAACGTATGTTAAAATTTCGTGTCCTAACTTGTGTAACCCTGTACCATTGACTAGTTTCGTATATATCGTTTATCAGAACGACCTCACATAGTCAGAAAAGGTGCACAGTGTAGACATACTCTTTGACGTAGATCATAAATCCCAAATATACGGCGAAAGATGATCGTAAAAGAGCAATTCTAGGGAAAACTACCCTTGTAAATAAAATGCTGACAGTAAGTCGGATGTGCTGGTCTAGTCACCATAGGCGCATAACTTGGCACAACGTATAATCGCTCTTGGGCTCAGATCACATAGAAACGCAAAGAGTGGTTTAATAAATGGTCGATAGGGAGCGTTCGCAGAAGAAGAAGAAGAAATATCGTCTGTTTGTTAAATTTTACTCCAGTTCACCTTCCCCTTCGTCTATTTAATCTAAATATGATTGTCTCAACATGTCTAGATATGATTGTCTCAACATGTCTAGATATGATTGTCTCAACATGTCTAGATATGATTGTCTCAACATGTCTAGATATGATTGTCTCAACATGGACAGTAAATCATGTCTAGATATGATTGTCTCAACATGTCTAGATATGATTGTCTCAACATGTCTAGATATGATTGTCTCAACATGTCTAGATATGATTGTCTCAACATGTCTAGATATGATTGTCTCAACATGTCTAGATATGATTGTTTCAACATGTCTAGATATGATTGTCTCAACATGGACAGTAAATCATGTCTAGATATGATTGTCTCAACATGTCTAGATATGATTGTCTCAACATGTCTAGATATGATTGTCTCAACATGTCTAGATATGATTGTCTCAACATGTCTAGATATGATTGTCTCAACATGTCTAGATATGATTGTCTCAACATGTCTAGATATGATTGTCTCAACATGTCTAGATAGGATTGTCTCAACATGTCTAGATATGATTGTCTCAACATGTCTAGATATGATTATCTCAACATGTCTAGATATGATTGTCTCAACATGGACAGTAAATCATGTCTAGATATGATTGTCTCAACATGGACAGTAAATCATGTCTAGATATGATTGTCTCAACATGGACAGTAAATCATGTCTAGATATGATTGTCTCAACATGGACAGTAAATCATGTCTAGATATGATTGTCTCAACATGGACAGTAAATCATGTCTAGATATGATTGTCTCAACATGGACAATAAATCATGTCTAGATATGATTGTCTCAACATGGACAGTAAATCATGTCTAGATATGATTGTCTCAACATGGACAGTAAATCATGTCTAGATATTATTGTCTCAACATGGACAGTAAATCATGTCTAGATATGATTGTCTCAACATGGACAGTAAATCATGTCAAGATATGATTGTCTCAACATGGACAGTAAATCATGTCTAGATATGATTGTCTCAACATGGACAATAAATCATATCTAGATATGATTGTCTCAACATGGATAATAAATCATGTCTAGATATGATTGTCTCAACATGGATAATAAATCATGTCTAGATATGATTGTCTCAACATGGATAATAAATCATGTCTAGATATGATTGTCTCAACATGGACAGTAAATCATGTCTAGATATGATTGTCTCAACATGGACAATAAATCATGTCTAGATATGATTGTCTCAACATGGACAATAAATCATGTCTAGATATGATTGTCTCAACATGGACAGTAAATCATGTCTAGATATGATTGTCTCAACATGGACAGTAAATCATGTCTAGATATGATTGTCTCAACATGGACAATAAATCATGTCTAGATATGATTGTCTCAACAGGGACAATAAATCATGTCTAGATATGATTGTCTCAACATGGATAATAAATCATGTCTAGATATGATTGTCTCAACATGGACAATAAATCATGTCTAGATATGATTGTCTCAACATGGACAATAAATCGTGTCTAGATATTATTGTCTCAGCATGGACAGTAAATCATGTCTAGATATGATTGTCTCAACATGGACAATAAATCATGTCTAGATATGATTGTCTCAACATGGACAATAAATCATGTCTAGATATGATTGTCTCAACATGGACAATAAATCATGTCTAGATATGATTGTCTCAACATGGACAATAAATCATGTCTAGATATGATTCTCTCAACATGGACAGTAAATCATGTCTAGATATGATTGTCTCAACATGGACAATAAATCACGTCTAGATATGATTGTCTCAACGTTTGGTTATTCAGTTATCATTGGCAAAACATGGACAATAAATGATGTCTAGATATGATTGTCTCAACGTTTGGTTATAAAGTTATCATTGGCAAAACATGGACAATAAATGATGTCTAGATATGATTGTCTCAACGTTTGGTTATAAAGTTATCATTGGCAAAACATGGACAATAAATCACGTCTAGATATGATTGTCTCAACGTTTGGTTATACAGTTATCATTGGCAAAACATGGACAATAAATCATGTCTAGATATGATTGTCTCAACGTTTGGTTATAAAGTTATCATTGGCAAAACATGGACAATAAATCACGAGAGCTACCATATTGAGCTGTGCACATAATGTTTCTAAGTTGTCAGCTAACACGTATATTAACAACCTAGACAAATCTAATCCTGCAAAGTCTTATGTCATAAACAATATACAATCACGTTTTATCTATTCATTAAATGTGTCAGAATCATTGGAACAACAAACCGTGGCTACACTTTTCATCTAAATAATTCAACAGTCAATTTATTTCACTAACTCATGCACGTTCTCAGCCGTTTCTGATCATATCTAGGAAAGTGATAGATAGAACTAGCTACTAAAGATAAAGTGATATATAGAACTAGCTACTAAAGAGAAAGTGAGAGATATAGAACTAGCTATTAAAGAGAAAGTGATATATAGAACTAGCTATTAAAGAGAAAGTGATAGATAGAGCTAGCTACTAAAGATAAAGTGAGAGATATAGAACTAGCTATTAAAGAGAAAGTGATAGATAGAACTAGCTACTAAAGATAAAGTGAGAGATATAGAGCTAGCTACTAAAGAGAAAGTGAGATATAGAACTAGCTACTAAAGAGAAAGTGGAGATAGAGCTAGCTACTAAAGAGAAAGTGGAGATAGAGCTAGCTACTAAAGAGAAAGTGATAGATAGAATAGCTACTGAAGAGAAAGAGAAACATTGATCTAGATTTTTTTTCAACAATGCAATATGTGACTGTCGCGTCTAATATTTTTAATGTTATGCAGAACACAAATGACACCCTCTTCAGTTATTAGAGCAACGTAAGTTTTGCATCTATTGTTAATTTGATGAACACGTTCTGAAATAATACAGCGGACAGGATCGCTTACTGTCTGCAATACATAGCAATTAATACAGCCGACCCTTTTCCTGGTCCATCATTAGAAATGTGCCTAAAGAATTCCATAAATTATGGTTAAGAAATGTTTTGTTCATATTTCGATGAAGCAGACATTTGTTTCACTCTCTGCTGTTAGCTAAGCTAATCCGTGGCCCCCAGTAACATAAGACCGACTAGCTCAGACGGGAAATCGTTAATTCCTGTTTTGAATATGTTTGATGGAACACTATAGGCTTTTTTTTTACAATTTTACTCAATTATATGCGTTATTGGTTATTTATTGATGTAAAATGTTAATAATACTAATATTCCTTAGCTTTAAACTTAATTTGTAACATAAAATAACATCAATTTAACATGTTATTTTGTTTTTAATATGAATTAGTCTAGATGCAACAACACTCGAATGCGAGGATCACGCTAGAGTTGTGGTCTTGTTTCCTATAATTTTTACCTAAACTCGCCGGCCGTATGTTATCGGAGGTCACTGCTAATCTTTACTGTTAGTTTAGCTAATCCTTACTGTTAGTTAAGCTAATCGTTACTGTTAGTTAATCTACTCTTTACTAGTAGTTAAGCTAATCTTTACTGTTAGTTAAGCTAATCTTTACTGTTAGTTAAGCTAATCTTTACTGGTAGTTAAGCTAATCTTTACTAGTAGTTAAGCTAATCTTTACTGTTAGTTAAGCTAATCTTTACTGTTAGTTAAGCTAATCTTTACTGTTAGTTAAGCTAATCTTTACTGTTAGTTTAGCTAATATTTACTGTTAGTTAAGCTAATCTTTACTGTTAGTTAAGCGAATCTTTACTGTTAGTTAAGCTAATCTTTACTGTTAATTAAACTAATCTTTACTGTTAATTAAGCTAATCTTTACTGTTAGTTAAGCTAATCGTTACTGTTAATTAAGCTAATCTTTACTGTTAATTAAGCTAATCGTTACTGTTAGTTAAGCTAATCTTTACTAGTAGTTAAGCTAATCTTTACTGTTAGTTAAGCTAATCTTTACTGTTAATTAAGCTAATCTTTACTATTAGTTATGTTACTATTCGCTAATAGCTAAGGTATAATTTTTGCAGAATCTTGTTAAAATGGATTGACAATACCGAATAATATCATGCTATGTTTCGTACGTCACAAATTATTGAATAGAATATGATATATTCTGTCAGCACAGACGTCAACAGAAGGTCAGATCTGACATTATATATGAATTGAAACACTGCTAAGCTGTTACATTATATTCACAACGAAAGTATACTGTTGCCAATTTCTGAAAGGTTCGATTCTATCAGCTGTGCTGTCAGACAGACCAACTTTGATAATGATAAATATTCTGTTTGGGGACTGACAATACTATTTTATAATTGTATAGATATTACATGTTTTCCCATGATCTTTTCTATTAGCAATGAAGATTTTCAACTCATTTATACTGTAACATTTGGAAAGTGTGCATTTGTTATTGATATGTTCATTGTGTGTCTAATATATATCGATTCATTCGTTTGTCACGTAGAGCGAAAAATAAAATAAAAAAGTAAAGCTCATACACAATTCTTCTCTCTCGTCAGCATTTTTCATATTTTCATTTTTCTTCCTCTTTCTTTTTTTGTCGTCACATTGCTACTGCGTTGTTGCCCAGTGTCGTCACACTGCTACTGCGTTGTTGCCCAGTGTCGTCACACTGCTACTGGGTTGTTGCCCAGTGTCGTCACACTGCTACTGGGTTGTTGCCCAGTGACGTCACACTGCTACTGGGTTGTTGCCCAGTGTCGTCACACTGCTACTGCGTTGTTGCCCAGTGTCGTCACACTGCTACTGGGTTGTTGCCCAGTGTCGTCACACTGCTACTGCGTTGTTGCCCAGTGTCGTCACACTGCTACTGCGTTGTTGCCCAGTGTCGTCACACTGCTACTGGGTTGTTGCCCAGTGTCGTCACACTGCTACTGGGTTGTTGCTCAGTGTCGTCACACTGCTACTGGGTTGTTGCTCAGTGTCGTCACACTGCTACTGGGTTGTTGCTCAGTGTCGTGGTTTTCTGTTTTTGTCTTGCGCTGCTCTGGGGGCTTAGTGATTATTTTTGCTCTTTGACAGGATTCTGCTATGCCTCTAACCATCTTTTTCGTGGTCTACCTCTTGCCTTCTTTCCCGATGTTCTGTTGTAGAAGACTCTGTATACTGTAGGAGTTTGAATGCATTCTTATTAAGTGGTCTTCTTTCCCGATGTTCTGTTGTAGAAGACTCTGTATACTGTAGGAGTTTGAATGCATTCTTATTAAGTGGCTAAACCACTTCTTTCCCGATGTTCTGTTGTAGAAGACTCTGTATACTGTGGAGTTTGAATGCATTCTTATTAAGTGGCCAAACCACTTCATTCTTTCATTTTTCATCAGTCTTATTTTCATTTTTCATCAGTCATATTTTCTCTATCATCATCTGCCCGAGAGGTCTAGGAGATTATTTGAACTGACATACCTGTAACTTTAGATTGAGTTGTGACTGGAATAGAATTATCTCATTGTTTAACATCATTGTTTTGTCTATGGTTTATCTTTGCCTGCGGATTACAGGACAAGACCTACCTTGATCTACTAATATCGGGGAATACCGCTCAAACCTTCTACTTTCAAGTACGACCTTGATCTTGGCTAGAAGGTGAAAGGATGGAGGGGAGAGGGAGGCTTCTTTCAAATAACCAAATGGCACACTCTTACACACAATAAATAACATCTAACTAGTCCTCCTCTCCGAAAGCATAAAACACTAGACGTTTCCTCCCGCATGTACTGGTTCCACCAAATGCGCCACTATCGGATACGGCTCGATAACAAAAACAATACTATGTATTCCTATTGTGTGTTCTATCCACATTCGAAATGTTTTATGAAGTTATCGTTCCACTCTTGTTTGTTTACTGGTCTGTCTATGAGTTTCTTATCAGTAACCATGTCAGGACGGAACACATGCATGTGAAGATTGTACCAAAACAAACAAACAAACAAAAAATTAGTAAAAGAAGTTTAATATAAAATACATCATTAATAGGATAAGAAAACCGAAAAATAGAACTAATTAATTCCAAATTGACAGAAGATAGAATGTCAACAAAGAAACTATGTCAAGATTATCACAATTGATTTAGTTAAACAGCAAGGGAGACAACTTACAAATATCATCTCGAGATTCATAGCAAATGGTTACACAAACGCATGTGGACACACACGCGTATACGCGCACGCACGCACACACACTCACCCACACAGACATTGTGCTTGAGGTAAATATGAACATTCAAGAAACACGGATTTTATTTTGATTATTGAATATTGGTTACTAAACTGATGTAATTGCAACGCCGGGCAGACTCATTTGCGCTCGGTCTTCCCAACAGATATCGAAGAGTTTGCATACTGATGGTTCCCGTGGCTCCCTGATTAAACACACTGCTCACTCTTAATGTTTGTATAGACTAACAGGTCCTGATATAACCAAAACAAGACTCGTTTTGAGATAGAAAGGGTTATGCATTATCTTCTTAAAAAAAACCCTGATAACAGAGCTTTGTTCCAATGTCTGAGAGTATGCTATGGGATCGCATAGGGCATAGGAATTAAGGTCACTTGTCTGAAGCTGTCACCACGTGTGTGTGCAGATCATCGGCTTTATTTTATTTTCAACAGAAACAAACTTTTGATCTTACCTGGAGGTCGAGCACGGGGTGTTTCTGTCAGGAAAAACCATCACGTTTATCCATTCATGTCCTTTCTGTTCTGCAAATTCTCTTCATTTAGTTTACCTTAGTAAGGTACAATAAAGGAAGGTACATCAAAGGTGGCCCAATCAAGAGTAAAGATGGTAAAGTTCTAACATCAGATACCGAGCAGAAGAAAAGATGGGCAGAACATTTTGAAGAAATATTAAATAGACCTGATCCACCAGTACTACTCAAGTTTGTCTAAGAGGCAAGAAACAACTCTCTATCAACTAACGAAGAAATGATAAGTGTAGCTAAGGTCATGGAGGCAATCCATTCCTTGATAAACAATAAGGCAGCGGATGATGACAACATTACTGCAGAAATGCTCAAAGTGGCTGATGATACAACTATTAGCCAGGTGCAAGAACTATTTAATAAAGTATGGGAAGAAGAAACTGTCCCAGATCAATGGAAAAAGGGAAGAATTGTTAAGATCCCCAAAAAAGGTGATCTCAAAGATTGCAACAACTGGCGAGGGATCACCCTATTATCAGTAATGACCAAGACTTTCTGCAAAATCATTCTTAATAGAATCAAAGGAGCAGTGGACACAACTCTGAGAGAAGAACAAGCTGGTTTTAAACCTGGGAGAAGCTGCTTAGACCAAATAATTACCCTACGACTAATTTTGGAGGAACATATTGAGAAGCAACAACCACTCATACTAAATTTCATCGATTTTAAAAAAGCCTTGATAGTCTACACATAATCTTCCTGTGGAATATTCTGAGATGCTATAGAATACCAGACAAAATAATAAACATTATCAAGATCCACTATGATGGTTCATAGTGTTCAGTTCGCACTGATGGTGGACACAGCGACTGGTTTATGGTTGAAACCGGAGAAAAGCAAGGCTCTATTCTATCTCCGCTATTATTTGGAGTGGCCATTGACTGGATGATGCGAAAATGTTGCAGGGGCGAAACTGCCATCGATTGGGTAGAAAATAGTCAACTAGAAGATTTGGATTTTGCAGATGATATTGCCTTGTTAAGTAGAAACAACCAAGATATGCAAAGAAAAACAGACAACTTGCCATCTATAGCATCAAAAGTTGGACTACAGATAAGCTATGAAAAACAAATATAATGAAGACACCTATGGCAAGTAATGCAGATATCACACTGGAATCTAAAATGATAAAAATAACAGAGCAGTTCACCTTTTTAGGTAGCCCATTTTGATTGCACAGGAAATGTTAAAAAGAAATTATGATACGAATTGGCAAAGCAACATAAGCTTTTAAAAGTCTAAATAAAATATGGAACTGCAAGTTATATAGTATAAAACTAAACTACGAATTTTCAATTCAAATGTTGTATCAAACCTAACATATGTCAGCGAGAGTTGGAAAATGACTAAAGATATATAAAGCAAGTTGAATGCATTTGAAAATAGATGTCTGCGAAAAATAATGAATATAAAATGGAACGAATTCAGGAGAAGTGATGAAATCAGAGAAATGTCTGGTCAACCACTAGTGACAACTGTTATAAGAAAGAGAAGATGGAGAAATGTTGGACACACCTTGAGGAGAAATGATCAACGAATGTCAAAGCAGGCAGTGAAGTGCGACGCTAGGGTTCAAAAGAGAGGACGACCTAAGGAGACACTGAAACGAACTTTGCTGAGAGAGGCAAGAAATATCGGTCCCAGTTCCATGGAGTAGATTGAGCGAGTTGCCCAGGATAGAGCGGTATGGAGAAATTACTTGCAGGCCCTATGTAACGTATAATGGTACGAGAGAAATTATTATTATAAATTATTATTATATTATTGTACCTTAGTGAGGTGTTGAGGAGTGAGAGAGTCGATGTAGAAATCTTCTGTATGCCTTGTTTAATTCACTTATTAGTTGGTATTCACCCGTTGGTAGCGTGTGGTGCCGTGTGGTGCCTGTGGTGCCGTGTGGGCCGTGTGGTGCCTGCGTGGCCCAAAGGGAAGCAAAGAATAGCACCACTGCAACCTACAAGGCATGTCGTACAAGGCGACTGATGTAGGACCTAGGAAACTACTCCAGTAAATAAAAAGCATCGCAGTAATCGGATGGGCTGGCCTTCTTGTAGGCGCATAACTGGCACAACGTACAATCGCTCTTAGGCTCAAATCACATACAAATCACAAATAGTGGTTAACAATTGGTCGATACGGTGCGTTCGAAGAAGAAGAAGAAGAAGAAGAAGAAAGGAGTTGGTATTCATTTCTCTTTTCTCTTTATCCTATTTCTCTGTATCTCTTTATCCTATTTCTCTGTATCTCTTTATCCTATTTCTCTGTATCTCTTTATCCTATTTCTCTGTATCTCTTTATCCTATTTCTCTGTATCTCTTTATCCTATTTCTCTGTGTCTCTTTATCCTATTTCTCTGTATCTCTTTATCCTATTTCTCTGTATCTCTTTATCCTATTTCTCTGTATCTCTTTATCCTATTTCTCTGTATCTCTTTATCCTATTTCTCTGTATCTCTTTATCCTATTTCTCTGTATCTCTTTATCCTATTTCTCTGTATCTCTTTATCCTATTTCTCTGTATTTCTTTATCCTATTTCTCTGTGTCTCTTTATCCTATTTCTCTGTGTCTCTTTATCCTATTTCTCTGTATCTCTTTATCCTATTTCTCTGTGTCTCTTTATCCTATTTCTCTGTATCTCTTTATCCTATTTCTCTGTATCTCTTTATCCTATTTCTCTGTATCTCTTTATCCTATTTCTCTGTGTCTCTTTATCCTATTTCTCTGTGTCTCTTTATCCTATTTCTCTGTATCTCTTTATCCTATTTCTCTGTGTCTCTTTATCCTATTTCTCTGTATCTCTTTATCCTATTTCTCTGTATCTCTTTATCCTATTTCTCTGTATCTCTTTATCCTATTTCTCTGTGTCTCTTTATCCTATTTCTCTGTGTCTCTTTATCCTATTTCTCTGTGTCTCTTTATCCTATTTCTCTGTATCTCTTTATCCTATTTCTCTGTGTCTCTTTATCCTATTTCTCTGTGTCTCTTTATCCTATTTCTCTGTATCTCTTTATCCTATTTCTCTGTATCTCTTTATCCTATTTCTCTGTATCTCTTTATCCTATTTCTCTGTGTCTCTTTATCCTATTTCTCTGTATTCATAACATTTTTTTTTCAATATGGCTTACTGTTGTAGATGATACCAAGGGAAATCTTGTCAGATGACCAAATCATTTAATATGTTGTTCTTTTATGAATTATTGAATTACTGGTTTCATTCGTAGTCTGCTTCGAATTTCATCATTTATAATTTTTTCTTTCACCGTTGCTTCTGTAGCTCTTCTAAGATATCTCCTCTCTGTTGTTATGATCTCACGCTAATAAAGTGCTGTGAGCGATCATGTTTAACATTGATAGCATACTGTTGACAAAAAATAATTATGTTGAGATTTGCTTTAATACTCACAAGTATCTTTTATGTATGTTTAGTTCAATTATATGGATTGTTTTTTGATTTTTATTATCCAATTATATCCGATTGTTCTCGCCTGTATGTTGATTTATCTATCCATTTTTCCGTTTGTACTGAAAAATTATATTTGAACTCATTTGTTTTGTGATACTGTTTTTTAAAATAGTTTTATTTAAAGCGTCGCCGAGTGGTTACCAGGGCCCAAATTTGGTTGTAAAGAATAGAACCACTGTTACCTCTACGCATGTGTAAGAGGCAATTAAGGAGGTTTGGCTGAAATCGATGCACGTGTCCTAACGTGTACAAGTCTATGCGTTTAGAGGCCTACAAACCAATGTGCAACGTATACAGTTCTTGAAGATAAAAATATCACAAGAGTGATTAAAATTGGTCGTAAAGAACGAACGCAAAGAAGAAGAAGATTTAAAGCGTTTCTGCCTGCCTACCTACCACAAGTGTCTCTGTCTTTTCAGTGATTACGTTCATATTACATTTTTCATCCTTGATATTAACTTGAGTTAGATATTTCTGGAAGGATTCTACGGGTTCTTTAATCCCATATAAAACAAACAAGCAAAATTTAAAAAGTTGAATCTGGCTATGATTAGGAGGTAACTTACAACACACAAAACAACAGTTAATGAAAGATGCTAAATTAAGAACAGCTATAAATGTATACTAGTAAATGTACAGCAGTGTATTAAAAACAGTGGATCCTGAGCTTTCAATTAATAAGAAATCTAGAACGATCAATTCCTAACTACGTTTATCGGATCAATTTAGCGAAGTGAATGTCAGTAAGCAATATTTCAATAGTTGTTTTCCCATATTTCGTGATCAATTTAGCGAAGTGAATGTCAGTAAGCAATATTTTAATAGTTGTTTTCCCATATTTCGTGATCAATTTAGCGAAGTGAATGTCAGTAAGCAATATTTCAATAGTTGTTTTCGCATATTTCGTGATCAATTTAGCGAAGTGAATATCGGTAAGCAATATTTTAATAGTTGTTTTCCCATATTTCGTGATCAATTTAGCGAAGTGAATGTCGGTAAGCAATATTTTAATAGTTCTTTTCCCATATTTCGTGATCAATTTAGCGAAGTAAATGTCGGTAAGCAATATTTTAATAGTTGTTTTCCCATATTTCGTGATCAATTTAGCGAAGTGAATGTCGGTAAGCAATATTTTAATAGTTGTTTTCCATATTTCGTGATCAATTGTACAAGTAAATGTCGGTAAGCAATATTTTAATAGTTGTTTTCCCATATTTCGTGATCAATTTAGCGAAGTGAATGTCAGTAAGCAATATTTCAATAGTTGTTTTCCCATATTTCGTGATCAATTTAGCGAAGTGAATGTCAGTAAGCAATATTTTAATAGTTGTTTTCCCATATTTCGTGATCAATTTAGCGAAGTGAATGTCAGTAAGCAATATTTCAATAGTTGTTTTCGCATATTTCGTGATCAATTTAGCGAAGTGAATGTCGGTAAGCAATATTTTAATAGTTCTTTTCCCATATTTCGTGATCAATTTAGCGAAGTGAATGTCAGTAAGCAATATTTCAATAGTTGTTTTCCCATATTTCGTGATCAATTTAGCGAAGTGAATGTCAGTAAGCAATATTTTAATAGTTGTTTTCCCATATTTCGTGATCAATTTAGCGAAGTGAATGTCAGTAAGCAATATTTCAATAGTTGTTTTCGCATATTTCGTGATAAATTTAGCGAAGTGAATATCGGTAAGCAATATTTTAATAGTTGTTTTCCCATATTTCGTGATCAATTTAGCGAAGTGAATGTCGGTAAGCAATATTTTAATAGTTCTTTTCCCATATTTCGTGATCAATTTAGCGAAGTGAATGTCGGTAAGCAATATTTTAATAGTTGTTTTCCCATATTTCGTGATCAATTTAGCGAAGTAAATGTCGGTAAGCAATATTTTAATAGTTGTTTTCCCATATTTCGTGATCAATTTAGCGAAGTGAATGTCAGTAAGCAATATTTTAATAGTTGTTTTCCCATATTTCGTGATCAATTTAGCGAAGTGAATGTCAGTAAGCAATATTTCAATAGTTGTTTTCGCATATTTCGTGATCAATTTAGCGAAGTGAATGTCAGTAAGCAATATTTTAATAGTTGTTTTCCCATATTTCGTGATCAATTTAGCGAAGTGAATGTCGGTAAGCAATATTTTAATAGTTGTTTTCCCATATTTCGTGATCAATTTAGCGAAGTGAATGTCGGTAAGCAATATTTTAATAGTTGTTTTCCCATATTTCGTGATCAATTTAGCGAAGTAAATGTCGGTAAGCAATATTTTAATAGTTGTTTTCCCATATTTCGTGATCAATTTAGCGAAGTGAATGTCGGTAAGCAATATTTTAATAGTTGTTTTCCCATATTTCGTGATCAATTTAGCGAAGTAAATGTCGGTAAGCAATATTTTAATAGTTGTTTTCCCATATTTCGTGATCAATTTAGCGAAGTGAATGTCAGTAAGCAATATTTCAATAGTTGTTTTCCCATATTTCGTGATCAATTTAGCGAAGTGAATGTCAGTAAGCAATATTTTAATAGTTGTTTTCCCATATTTCGTGATCAATTTAGCGAAGTGAATGTCAGTAAGCAATATTTCAATAGTTGTTTTCGCATATTTCGTGATCAATTTAGCGAAGTGAATATCGGTAAGCAATATTTTAATAGTTGTTTTCCCATATTTCGTGATCAATTTAGCGAAGTGAATGTCGGTAAGCAATATTTTAATAGTTGTTTTCCCATATTTCGTGATCAATTTAGCGAAGTGAATGTCGGTAAGCAATATTTTAATAGTTGTTTTCCCATATTTCGTGATCAATTTAGCGAAGTGAATATCGGTAAGCAATATTTTAATAGTTGTTTTCCCATATTTCGTGATCAATTTAGCGAAGTGAATGTCGGTAAGCAATATTTTAATAGTTGTTTTCCCATATTTCGTGATCAATTTAGCGAAGTGAATATCGGTAAGCAATATTTTAATAGTTGCCATCATTTGACCAAACACGTTATGTATACAACTTTTATATATATTGTCCTTATATTGAAGACACTCAGAAATTACTCGTAGTATAAATAGCAACTTGTACATATATAATTCAGAATTTAATTGAAAGCTTGAAGTAATTACATGAACTAGTGGGGAAAATAGGATTAAGAATATAGTTTATACTTTCAAATTCATAAACAATATTATACAGCATTAATAGGTGGACATATACGCGCCTGGTGGGGTCGCCAACAGCGAAAGGAAATTCCAAGATTCGGGACCGGCTTAGGTTAACATTTTGACGTGCACACAATACGTTGCTGGAGCGCACACAATACGTTGCTGGACGTATGCGACAAACCATGATCTTTTACTTGGTGATCTAAATTACAAGTATCTCTGAAGTCGGAGTAAGACTCGCCTAAATGAGGAGAGACACAGGAGATAAGGAAATAAAGCCTTCACACAAACATCATTCTGTTTAAAAAATTGTCATGACTACGCCTGAATTAATAATGGGTGAAGGTAAGAAAAAATATTCGAGCCTGACAAAATGTACCATCAGAGAAATTCACGGACGACATTAATGATACATCAACGTGATCCTTTGATGTGAAGATGCCAGATAGATCTGAAAGGGCAATGTAATATTATTTCTTCTTTAAAAACGTAATAGATAGACACAAGAATACTACTGCTCACACCAGGGAATACAGAGTTTGATGCATTAGTTGCTTTTACAAAACATGCAGAAATTGAGGCATCATTTACCTTGACAAGCATGCAAAGATTGAGGCATCTTTAGCTTTGCCAAAGTATGTATAGATTAAGGCATTATAACTTAGGAAGGGAATGCAGAGATTTACACATCATAAGCCTCGGAATTGAATGCTGAGATTGAGGTAATGGGACTTTAGTCCTTGAATTTCCTTGTCGGGAAGACGGGATGAAAAACGGGACGTGTTTTACTTAGCTAGGATCCAACCAACAAGCCTAACACGTTCCATGTTGAAAGATTCTGAATGACTCAGAAAGCAAGGAGCTATGTTCTGTTAACAGATGACCTACAAGCATACCATGTTCCCTGCTGAAAGATTCTGAACAATTCGGAGTCTCCAGAGAGCAAGGAGCTTTGTTTTGTTAACAAATAGCCAGCAAGACTACCATGTTCCCTGTTCAAAGATTCTGAACGACTCAGAGAGCAAGGAACTATGTTCTGTTAACAGATAGCCAACAAACCATGTTCCCTGCTCAAAAATTCTGAACAACTCGGAGCCTCCAGAGAGCAAGAAGCAATGTTCTGTTAACAGATAGCCAACAACAAAGTTGTAAGAATAGGTCGCTAGATCTTCTTCTTCTTCTTCTTCTTCAATAATCAGCGGCACTTGAGTTCTTGCCCTTCGTCCTGTAAGAGTCGTTTTAATCTGTTAATCATCATCATCATCAGGTGCCGTCTCCACATCGAAGGTTGGCTGCAATGAATCTCCAGCATCCTCTATCTTTCGCCTTGTGTTGCACACTGCCAGACTGTAACCTGTCCATTTCTTAAAGTTTCCTCCCACTTATCTCTCGGTCTTCCTCTTGCTCTTCCCCTCAATTTTCCCTCTAGTAAATGTTTTATCATGGTGTCATGTCTTTTATGTGCCCAAAATACTTTACTTGTCTGAATTTTATTTCTCTTAATAATTGTTTCTTCATGCCTAGTTTTCCTAAAACTTGTTTATTTGTCTGTTTTTCTGTCCATGAAACTCTGCCTATTCTTCTATATATCCACATCTCAAATGCATCAATTCTGTCTTCTAACTGCTTGTTCATTCTGTTAATACGTTTTGTAAAACTAATATGCTTCGTTTGGTACATAGCTTGACTAGTCTTCACTACTATTTTTGTTAGTATCCATCATTTCTACTGCAATTATTCATCATTGTTGTCACTCTTTGAATACATTCTATTTAATGTGTATGTTTGCTGTTTCGTATTGAACCATATTTTTGTGTTCTGTGCTGTTTTGTATCCTTTGTTTGATAAAGACTTGTAGATACAAATTTTGCGTTAAGCTGTTTTTGTTATTTGTAGCGCTGACTATTAGTACATACATTACATTATTTCATATTTTTGATATTTCACATTTATATCATCATCAAATAGCTTGTCCTGAGCAGAACTTTGTCACTCCAACAGTCCTCCGGAATATCTCTCTCTCTCATAGCCAGATGTTCCGCCTCTGCAGCCGTCATGTTCAAACCATCAGTTACATCCTGAATCTATCTTCTCCGTGGTCTTCCTCTTCTTCTCTTTGCCGGTATGCCTCCTTCCATGATGGTCTTCTCCAGTCCTTCGTGTCTTTTTATATGTCCAAAATATCTCAATTTTCTCTTTCTTATTTGTAGCATCAGCCAGTTTTCTTTGAGTTTGTTTTATGTATATAATATATATATATATATATGTTCTCTGTCCATGGTATACGGATGACATAGTGTGCATACAGATAGAAATTGTGTAGCATATGATATAGATGACAACGTCAAACATAAGTCTAAGAAGATCTCACTAAATATGTACATGAGCTCAGTACACAAGAAAGATACAATAATGCAGATTGTAGTGCCACTATTTATATCTAACATCTGTGTGAACATACATGTTGACAAGATTGTAGCATATTGTGTGTGCACTTAACATAATGTATATATGAACACATGTGTAGACAAGATTGTAGCATAATGTGTGTGCAATTAATATACCATCTGTGCGAACACACATCACATTATGTGTGCACTTAATATAATGTATTTTACACATGTGTAGACAAGATGGTAGCATATATTGTGTGTGCACTCATCCTAATGTTTGATATTCAACGAAATATAAGAAATGCAATACAAATGTTTACACATACCTAAAACTGATATTGATCTGCCCCAGGGTCATGTCAAAGTGAGAGATTATACATTAGAGCACTTAACTCATGATCTACAAATTAACGGATGATTACTAACGATTAAGATGCAAAGAGATCTCCAGAGTGGACATAGTGGCAATAGTGTCTGAAACCGTGTGTGGGAGAGGAGTGGGGATAAAGATAACATTGTATAAGTTCATAAGCGCAGATATGTAAAGAGAGATGGAGTGTGGGGTGGCGGTGGAGTGGGAAGGGGGATGGAAATGACAACAAGTAAATGTATAGTTTTATTTGTGTAATATACTGTATTTAGGTCATGTTCTTAGATCAGACGAAAAGAGACTAAATCAACAAATCCTTATGTGGTCACCAGTTGGGAAAAGAAAACGTGGAAGACCTAAGACCACTCTTCGAAGAACCATCCCACAAGAAAGTAAACTAATGGGATGTAAACCACAAGATCTCCAACTGCTAGAAACGAACCGCATCACTTGGAGATCTAAAACCTCTGCCCTATGTGACTAACTAAAAACTAACTAACTAACTGACTGACTGACTGACTGACTGACTGACTGACTGACTGACTGACTGACTGACTGACTGACTGACTGACTGACCGACTGACTGACTGACTGACTGACTGACTGACTGACTGACTAACTAACTAAAAACTAACTAACTAACTAACTAACTAACTAACTAACTTGATCAGCTTGAACAATTTAATTGAAAAAACCCACAATAATGTTATAAAATGTTGCAGAACAAGAGTTGCCTTGTAATGGGGCACATTTGAACTAAACGACACCATCTAGATTCGAACCCACAACTCTTAGAAACACATGGCAAACGTCTTTTAACAATTTCGCCACATAAATGCTCATGTATAGACTTCTGTAACTGTGAATTTTTATTACAGACTTCCATTAATTCTGATATTTCTATAGACGTTTGCAAATATTGTCTTACATATGTGTTTCTACAAATGTTGTCTTACATATGTGTTTCTACAAATATTGTCTTACATATGTGTTTCTACAAAAATTGCCTTACATATGTATTTCTACAAATGTTGTCTTACATATGTGTTTCTACAAATATTGTCTTACATATGTGTTTCTACAAATGTTGTCTTACATATGTGTTTCTACAAATATTGTCTTACATATGTGTTTCTACAAATATTGTCTAATATATGTGTTTCTACAAATATTGTCTTACATATGTGTTTCTACAAATATTGTCTTACACGTGTATTTCTACAAATATTGTCTTACATATGTGTTTCTACAAATATTGTCTTACATATGTGTTTCTACAAATATTGTCTTACATATGTGTTTCTACAAATGTTGTCTTACATGTGTGTTTCTATAAATTGTCTTACATATGTGTTTCTACAAATGTTGTCTTACATGTGTGTTTCTACAAATATTGTCTTACATATGTGTTTCTACAAATGTTGTCTTACATATGTGTTTCTACAAATATTGTCTTACATATGTGTTTCTACAAATATTGTCTTACGTATGTATTTCTAAAAATATTGTCTTACATATGTGTTTCTACAAATATTGTCTTACATATGTGTTTCTACAAATGTTGTCTTACATATGTATTTCTACAAACGTTGTCTTACATATGTGTTTCTATAAATGTTTTCTCACATATGTGTTTCTACAAATTTTGTCTTACATATGTGTTTCTACAAATGTTGTCTTACATATGTGTTTCTACAAATATTGTCTTACATATGTGTTTCTACAAATATTGTCTTACATATGTGTTTCTACAAATATTGTCTAACATATGTGTTTCTACAAATATTGTCTTACATATGTATTTCTACAAATATTGTCTTACATATGTGTTTCTACAAATGTTTTCTTACATGTGTGTTTCTACAAATTTTGTCTTACATATGTGTTTCTACAAATGTTTTCTTACATGTGTGTTTCTACAAAAATTGCCTTACATATGTGTTTCTACAAATATTGTCTTACATATGTGTTTCTAAAAATATTGTCTTACATATGTGTTTCTACAAATATTGTCTTACATATGTGTTTCTACAAATGTTGTCTTACATGTGTGTTTCTATAAATTGTCTTACATATGTGTTTCTACAAATGTTGTCTTACATGTGTGTTTCTACAAATATTGTCTTACATATGTGTTTCTACAAATGTTGTCTTACATATGTGTTTCTACAAATATTGTCTTACATATGTGTTTCTACAAATATTGTCTTACGTATGTATTTCTACAAATATTGTCTTACATATGTGTTTCTACAAATATTGTCTTACATATGTGTTTCTACAAATTTTGTCTTACATATGTATTTCTACAAATGTTGTCTTACATATGTGTTTCTATAAATGTTTTCTCACATATGTGTTTCTACAAATTTTGTCTTACATATGTGTTTCTACAAATTTTGTCTTACATATGTGTTTCTACAAATTTTGTCTTACATATGTGTTTCTACAAATGTTGTCTTACATATGTGTTTCTACAAATGTTTTCTTACATATTGGTTTCCACAAATATTGTCTTACATATGTGTTTCTACAAATGTTGTCTTACATATGTGTTTCTACAAATGTTGTCTTACATATGTGTTTCTATAAATGTTTTCTCACATATGTGTTTCTACAAATTTTGTCTTACATATGTGTTTCTACAAATTTTGTCTTACATATGTGTTTCTACAAATGTTGTCTTACATATGTGTTTCTACAAATTTTGTCTTACATATGTGTTTCTACAAATGTTTTCTTACATATGTGTTTCTACAAATATTGTCTTACATATGTGTTTCTACAAATATTGTCTTACATATGTGTTTCTACAAATTTTGTCTTACATATGTGTTTCTACAACTTTTGTCTTACATATGTGTTTCTACAAATGTTGTCTTACATATGTGTTTCTATAAATATTGTCTTACATATGTGTTTCTACAAATGTTTTCTTACATATGTGTTTCTACAAATATTGTCTTACATATGTGTTTCTACAAATATTGTCTTACATATGTGTTTCTACAAATATTGTCTTACATATGTGTTTCTACAAATATTAACTAAGTGAACATTGCTTTAAGAATTAATTACAAGATAGGAAAAGTGTAGCTACTCTCTCAAATGATCTGTTTCTGTATATTAATTTTAAAATAATACTGTCTTGTCTGCATGCAAAACCCTTAATGTAGCAATAAGTGAGCTTGAAACATTGGAAACTATATGTTGATCAGTGAGTGAGCTTGAAACATTGGAAACTATATGTTGATCAGTGAGTGAGCTTGAAACACTGGAAACTATATGTTGATCAGTAAGTGAGCTTGAAACATTGGAAACTATATGTTGATCAGTAAGTGAGCTTGAAACACTGGAAACTATATGTTGATCAGTAAGTGAGCTTGAAACATTGGAAACTATATGTTGATCAGTGAGTGAGCTTGAAACAATGGAAACTATATGTTGATCAGTGAGTGAGCTTGAAACATTGGAAACTATATGTTGATCAGTAAGTGAGCTTGAAACACTGGAAACTATATGTTGATCAGTAAGTGAGCTTGAAACATTGGAAACTATATGTTGATCAGTAAGTGAGCTTGAAACACTGGAAACTATATGTTGATCAGTAAGTGAGCTTGAAACACTGGAAACTATATGTTGATCAGTAAGTGAGCTTGAAACATTGGAAACTATATGTTGATCAGTAAGTGAGCTTGAAACACTGGAAACTATATGTTGATCAGTAAGTGAGCTTGAAACACTGGAAACTATATGTTGATCAGTGAGTGAGCTTGAAACACTGGAAACTATATGTTGATCAGTGAGTGAGCTTGAAACACTGGAAACTATATGTTGATCAGTGAGCTTGAAACACTGGAAACTATATGTTGATCAGTAAGTGAGCTTGAAACATTGGAAACTATATGTTGATCAGTAAGTGAGCTTGAAACATTGGAAACTATATGTTGATCAGTAAGTGAGCTTGAAACATTGGAAACTATATGTTGATCAGTAAGTGAGCTTGAAACACTGGAAACTATATGTTGATCAGTAAGTGAGCTTGAAACATTGGAAACTATATGTTGATCAGTGAACTTGAAACAATGGAAACTATATGTTGATCAGTAAGTGAGCTTGAAACACTGGAAACTATATGTTGATCAGTGAGTGAGCTTGAAACACTGGAAACTATATGTTGATCAGTGAGTGAGCTTGAAACACTGGAAACTATATGTTGATCAGTGAGTGAGCTTGAAACACTGGAAACTATATGTTGATCAGTGAGCTTGAAACACTGGAAACTATATGTTGATCAGTAAGTGAGCTTGAAACATTGGAAACTATATGTTGATCAGTAAGTGAGCTTGAAACACTGGAAACTATATGTTGATCAGTAAGTGAGCTTGAAACATTGGAAACTATATGTTGATCAGTAAGTGAGCTTGAAACACTGGAAACTATATGTTGATCAGTAAGTGAGCTTGAAACACTGGAAACTATATGTTGATCAGTAAGTGAGCTTGAAACATTGGAAACTATATGTTGATCAGTAAGTGAGCTTGAAACACTGGAAACTATATGTTGATCAGTAAGTGAGCTTGAAACATTGGAAACTATATGTTGATCAGTAAGTGAGCTTGAAACACTGGAAACTATATGTTGATCAGTGAGTGAGCTTGAAACACTGGAAACTATATGTTGATCAGTAAGTGAGCTTGAAACACTGGAAACTATATGTTGATCAGTGAGTGAGCTTGAAACACTGGAAACTATATGTTGATCAGTGAGCTTGAAACAATGGAAACTATATGTTGATCAGTAAGTGAGCTTAAAACACTGGAAACTATATGTTGATCAGTGAGCTTGAAACACTGGAAACTATATGTTGATCAGTAAGTGAGCTTGAAACACTGGAAACTATATGTTGATCAGTAAGTGAGCTTGAAAAATTGGAAACTATATGTTGATCAGTAAGTGAGCTTGAAACACTGGAAACTATATGTTGATCAGTGAGCTTGAAACACTGGAAACTATATGTTTATCAGTGAGTGAGCTTGAAACAATGGAAACTATATGTTGATCAGTAAGTGATCTTGAAACACTGGAAACTATATGTTGATCAGTGAGTGAGCTTGAAACAATGGAAACTATATGTTGATCAGTGAGTGAGCTTGAAACACTGGAAACTATATGTTGATCAGTGAGCTTGAAACACTGGAAACTATATGTTGATCAGTAAGTGAGCTTGAAACATTGGAAACTATATGTTGATCAGTAAGTGAGCTTGAAACACTGGAAACTATATGTTGATCAGTAAGTGAGCTTGAAACACTGGAAACTATATGTTGATCAGTAAGTGAGCTTGAAACATTGGAAACTATATGTTGATCAGTAAGTGAGCTTGAAACACTGGAAACTATATGTTGATCAGTAAGTGAGCTTGAAACACTGGAAACTATATGTTGATCAGTGAGTGAGCTTGAAACACTGGAAACTATATGTTGATCAGTGAGTGAGCTTGAAACACTGGAAACTATATGTTGATCAGTGAGCTTGAAACACTGGAAACTATATGTTGATCAGTAAGTGAGCTTGAAACATTGGAAACTATATGTTGATCAGTAAGTGAGCTTGAAACACTGGAAACTATATGTTGATCAGTGAGTGAGCTTGAAACACTGGAAACTATATGTTGATCAGTAAGTGAGCTTGAAACACTGGAAACTATATGTTGATCAGTGAGTGAGCTTGAAACACTGGAAACTATATGTTGATCAGTGAGCTTGAAACAATGGAAACTATATGTTGATCAGTAAGTGAGCTTAAAACACTGGAAACTATATGTTGATCAGTGAGCTTGAAACACTGGAAACTATATGTTGATCAGTAAGTGAGCTTGAAACACTGGAAACTATATGTTGATCAGTAAGTGAGCTTGAAAAATTGGAAACTATATGTTGATCAGTAAGTGAGCTTGAAACACTGGAAACTATATGTTGATCAGTGAGCTTGAAACACTGGAAACTATATGTTTATCAGTGAGTGAGCTTGAAACAATGGAAACTATATGTTGATCAGTAAGTGATCTTGAAACACTGGAAACTATATGTTGATCATTGAGCTTGAAACACTGGAAACTATATGTTGATCAGTGAGTGAGCTTGAAACAATGGAAACTATATGTTGACCAGTGAGTGAGCTTGAAACAATGGAAACTATATGTTGATCAGTGGGTGAGCTTGAAACAATGGAAACTATATGTTGACCAGTGAGTGAGCTTGAAACAATGGAAACTATATGTTGATCAGTGAGCTTGAAACATCCAGAACTATAGAAATCAGCACTAACTGTGAAAGCTCTTTATCTTTGATGTATTTGTTTGATGAACTTCTTACAGCGCATGTAATATAGAATATTAGTTGACATACTTGTTATTTATATGATAACCTTTAATAATAATAATTCCTCTCGTACCGTTATACGTTACATAGGGCCTTCAAGTAATTTATCCATACGCTCTATCCTGGGCAACTCGCTCAGTCTCCTCCATGGAACAGGTCGATATTTCTTGCCCCTCTCTCAGCAAAGTTCATTTCAGGGTCTCCTTAGGTCGTCCTCTCTTTCTTGAATCATTTGCATCCCATAACCCTTGACGAGTGATAACCTTTACTCGTCTTTTATTCGTCTCATCCAATCATGTGGTTTATCATGTGGTTTATCATGTGGTTTATCATGTGGTTTATCATGTGGTTTATCATGTGGTTTATCATGTGGTTTATCATGTGGTTTATCATGTGGTTTATCATGTGGTTTATCATGTGGTCTATCATGTGGTCTATCATGTGGTCTATCATCTGGTTTATCATGTGATCTATCATGTGGTCTATCATCTGGTTTATCATGTGGTTTATCATGTGATTTATCATGTGGTCTATCATGTGGTTTATCATGTGGTTTATCATGTGGTTTATCATGTGGTTTATCATGTGGTTTATCATGTGGTTTATCATGTGGTTTATCATGTGGTTTATTATCTGGTTTATCATGTGGTCTATCATGTGGTTTATCCTGTACTGTATTAATCATGCGATATCCATTCTCGTAAAATAGAAACTGATGAATCTCAACTTCTCTTGCAACAGAGTTAAGGTTATGAACAGACACCTCGTTAAGAATGTACAATACTAGTTTAATCGTTGGAATGGTTCAGGAAAAAACATTTGAACTGACTTCTGATGGCATGTATAGATGGTCAAATGCATAATCCTATCGAAGGCGGGTGATTAACTAGTATTTCCTGTGTAAAATGAGCCCTTGTCAGCTTGAAAATCGATAACATATTGAAAAGCCGCTTTACAAACAAATATAATGTTTAATTAGTTTTAAATTCTTATCATAATCATGTTCATCCAAAATTGTATTGTGAACCCTCACAGGTGCTATGAACATTGTGCAATGTTGCCGAGATCTCTGTGTGTAAGAAACCAATCTGAGTAAAGATAGTTATTGAGTAAAGTACAATGTTGCCGAGATCTCTGTGTGTAAGAAACCAATCTGAGTAAAGATAGTTATTGAGTAAAGTACAATGTTGCTGAGATCTCTGTGTGTAAGAAACCAATCTGAGTAAAGATAGTTATTGAGTAAAGTACAATGTTGCCGAGATCTCTGTATGTAAGAAACCAATCTGAGTAAAGATAGTTATTGAGTAAAGTACAATGTTGCCGAGATCTCTGTGTGTAAGAAACCAATCTGAGTAACGATAGTTATTCAGAAAAGTACAATGATAATGGTTGTTTCAATCAAGTAATAAATCAATAACTTCAAATATATTGTAGTATTTGATATTAATTTTCTAGAGAAGTTCACTCCATGCAAGGGCATATTTGTACTACACTTGTATGCAGTTTTACGTATGGTATCGCCTTCTTCTTCCAACGCTACATATTGACCACTTGTTAAACCACTCTTTGTGATTTGTTTGTGATCTGAGCCTAAGAGAAATTGTACGTTGTGCAAGTTATGCGCCTACAGTAGGCCATCACATCCGATTTCTGCGACACTTTTATTTACTAGGTAGCTTCCTAACCTCCTACCTCAGTCACCTCTTACGACATGCCTCGCAGGTCGCAGTGTTACTAGTCTTTGCTCCTCTTATGGGCCCCGGCAACATACGGGTGGCATAGTATAAACACACAAAAAGTATTTTATGAACAGACAGCACAAGTAGAAACCCACATAAGTAATAAATAGTCTTCGATTAGTTGGACTCTAAAGACTACATTGTATTGCAGATTGTGCACAAAACAAACAATGTACACCGAGTCGCAGAATCCGCTTTTAGTCAACTTGCGTGGCGTGTGTACAGTTGTGTAACAAGACCAGCAGAAGTCTCATGGGTGTTCCTCTCACTTTCCTTCATTTATTTTATTTCTTTTAAAACAATGTGTTTCTTTATTATTTGTTATAATTTTTCTGTGCGACAGTATTATTTATTATGCAGTTTTCAGTGCTTGCGTGTTTTGTAATCTATACTCAACTGCGAGATGTTGCCAACTACTTCGTCGAATATTCATCTATCACTGAAAAAAAGTTAATAGACAAATATTACTAATTTTGCTAACTGTATTTCTCATAAGTATCCTTTTTCTATATTTCTCTTTCAAACCGGTAAAGGATATCATAACTTTTTAACATTTTATGTGCTTTTCTCCAATCCTGGTTTGCCTCACAGCGTCAGGATAAGAAGAGATTTATAGAACCAGCCCTTGTGTGCGCTTTATAAATAATGTCTTTCGTCGCCTCTGTTATCTTTGAAGTCCAACTTTTGCGTGACCGGCCTTTTGCTTTGTATCCATTGTATCGGAGCAACATTGCTCTTTGAGGTGCACTGTTTGTTGGCAATCTGCTTATGTGACCGAACCATTTAATTTGTTGTTTCTTGATGTAAGTCTAGTACTGATGTCGTACCCACTTTTTTCTGATGTCTTCATTTCTCAACTGGTCTCTTCGTGTTACCCCCAGCATTCTGCGCAGACACTTCATCTCTGTTGTTATCAGTTTTTTTTCTCTATCATTTGATGTCAGCGTCCAGGTTTGGCACTGATAGCATAATGTAGGAAGAAATATTGTGCTGATCATTGCTATTTTTGTGTTCATGGTGACATGTTTGCATTTTAAAATTTGTGTTCTAGTTGTACGGAGTTGGTCTCAGTTCATGACTTGTTTAGTATGATTAAGAAAATCTGCTGCCAATTCTGAGATAACTAAACAACAGCAAAAATGGTTAGAGTTATGATTATGTACATACATATGTCCACATTTACAACATACAGTTACTGGACAACTTGAAGAAAATGTTTCATAATATTATCTTGTTAATGTTTCTTCTGCCATTATTGGCTGACTCGTCGCTATCATAGCATACACTGCATCTGCACTATACAGTTGTCAAGCTGATCTAATTCCTTTGGTGGTTCTAACACAATTGATCAAGCATTAACAATAGAATAACATTAAAAAATATAATAACACTTAACATAGAATATGTCTAAAGTTCCAAATAACATCCGTGTCCAACGTTTCCGTTTCCTAAGAGGAATTAACTATTAAAAGTTCATGGGTTTTTAAGATATTTTTTGTTATTTTTGAAGGCCTGCTCTATTACTAGAAGCCATATGTACTCCATTCACCTATTTAGGTAGCAATTTTGATTGCACAGGAAATGTTAAAAGAAATTATGATACGAATTGGCAAAGCAACATCAGCTTTTAAAAGTCTAAATAAAATATGAAACTGCAAGTTATATATTATTAAAACTAAATTACAAATTTTCAATTCAAATGGTGTATCAATCCTAACATATGCCAGCGAGAGTTGGAAAATGACTAAAGATATAGAAAGCAAGTTGAATGCATTTGAAAATAGATGTCTGCAAAAATAATGAATATAAAATGGAACGAATTCAGAAGAATTGATGAAATCAGAGACATGTCTGGTCAACCACTAGTGACAACTGTTATAAGAAAGAGAAGATGGAGATATGTTGGGCACAATCTGAGGAGAAATGATCAACGAATATCAAAACAGGCATTGAAGTGGGATGCAAAGGGTTCAAGAAAGAGCGGTCGACCTAAAGAGACCTTGAAACGAACTTTGCTGAGAGAGGCAGGAAATATCGGTCTCAGTTCCATGGAGGAGATTGAGCGAGTTGCCCAGGATAGAGCGGTATGGAGAAATTAATTGCAGGCCCTATGTAACGTATAACGGTACGAGAGGAATTATTATTATATGTACTCCATGAATTGAATATAGGCATGTTATAAAATGGTTGGAAATATAACTGAATGTACTATCAACATATATGGTTTTAATATCAGTGCCATGTAATAAGTGATATCAGTGACCTAATATTGGTGATGCTAAAAATAGATTTTTCAACAAATTTCAAATAATTACAGTCACAAAGAAGGAAAAAAAATAAGTATGAAATAGATCATGAAAACTATTAATACAGTCTCTTAGTACCTTCATATTTACACAATATATCCAGTACCTTCATATTTACACAATATATCCAGTACCTTCATATTTACACAATATATCCAAACATGAAGTTGTTTGGACAATAAATAAAGCAGTAATTAGTAGTGCCCGAACGTTACAGGAGTGACCCGAACGTCAGGAGTGACCCGAACGTTACAGGAGTGACCCGAACGTCAGGAGTGACCCGAACGTCAGGAGTGACCCGAACGTCAGGAGTGAATCCATTGGAAAACTCATGTTCCAAAAGAGTTGAAAACGTTTCCTATCCAGGACAACATCACCAAATCAGAAGTAACAAAGCTTAATACGCTCTTCGGCTCAGATCATGCACAAATTCAAAACTGATCAAACTGACAGTTTAAAAAACGTAAGTTTTGTTTGGTATTACTTTACATTTCAAGTTGGTTGGTATTGACAGAACAAAAAATCATCTATATCTAAGTCAATTAAGGCTTGCCTGAATGGCATGGGACACTGGTGATAAGGAAAGAAAGTCTTTACGCAAAAGCGATATTCTATTTACATCATAGACAATGTTGTTATGGATAAATTTCCTCGACTTAAAGGCAAGGTTTCACAGTTTCGATAATGTTTTCGTCTATAGTTTGTCTTCTCTTATTCATATTCCTACTTGTTGAATAAAATATAATCATAACTGATCTCGTGCGGTTAATTTTGTTCATCATCATCAGGTGCCATGCCGGCTGGCGTTACCCGTTGTACAAGTAGAACTGGCTCCCTGAGAGGCAGAGTAAGGAGTGGGTTTAATCAGCGAGCCGTGGGAACCATCAGTATGCATACTCTTCGATATCTGATGAGAGATTGAGCACCTATGGGTCTGCCGGAGTGCAATGACGTCAGTTTAGTAATCAATAACCAAGCACTGTATAACTCTCATTCTGATCTCAATTGACAATGACTTGTTGCATATAGTATTGTTCCTATTGTTCCTATTGTTACGATTTAAACTTAACTGGACTTCTCAGCTCATATATTCTAACTGTTAGCGTGTGATATTAACGATTCTAATAAAGTATCAAAAAGGGAGAGGTCGATCGAGTACTCGGTATAATACTGAGTGTGTTGTTCACACTAACATGAGTAATATGAATTGAAAATCGTGGCATATTTTTACAGGACTTAGCCATCAACAACAGTAAACGAATCGTCGATTTTATAGGCACCACTTATACATTCAGTAGTTTGCCATTGCTTTCTGAACAGTTAGATCTATTTTTATTGGTGGTAAAAATCCAACGGAACGAATTTGCTTCCAAACTTGCCCGTCTTGGAGTTTGAACCAGGTACGCTTGGGTTTTGATCAAGCTCACTACCGCTTTAGCTAGAGAAGCTCACCGGTACTGTCAGCATGAACAATATACAATATAGATATCTTTTGAACCTAACGTTAGCTTGACAATACTTGCTGAAAGTTTCAGTTGACAATTATTTTACATTTATGCTAGGCTAGTTTGATTGTGTAGAGATACAGGACAAGCAAATGTAAACTATGGTTGCTAAGAAACATACTGCGTGTAATGTAATCACATGAAAATGCACATCATGAAACCCCAGACATTTTAAAATGTTAAATAACTAGAAAGTGTCAAATTTCAACAACATTCATCATTTGTTGAAGCAGGGGTAGGGGAAGAGAGAGAGAAAGAGAGAGATAGAAAGATGAGAGAGATAGAAAGATATAACGAGAGAGAGAGAAAGACAGAGAGATCATAGAAAGAGAGCGAGAGAAAGACAGAGAATATAGATAGAAAGAAAGAGAGAGAAGAAAGAGAGAGAGAGAGAGAGAGAAGACAGAAAAGACAAGAGAGAGATAGAAAGAGAGAGAGCGAGAGAAAGGCAGAGAGAGCTATAAAGAGAGAGAGAGAGAAAGAGAAAGATAGAAAAAGAGAGAGAAAGACAGAGACATAGATAGAAAGAGAGATAGATAGAAAGAGAGAGAGCGAGAGGAAGGCAGAGAGAGCTATAGATAAAGAGAGAGAAGGGGAGAAAGATAGAAAAGAGAGAGAAAGACAGAGACATAGATAGAAAGAGATAGATAGAAGAGAGAGAGCGAGAGGAAGGCAGAGAGAGCTATAGATAAAGAGAGAGAGAAAGAGAAAGATAGAAAAAAGAGAGAGAAAGACAGAGGCATAGATAGAAAGAGAGATAGATAGAAAGAGAGAGAGAAAGACAGAGAGAAAGAGCGAAAGCTGAAGAGATGTTTTCACCTTAAGTTCTCAAAAGTCTGGTCAACTGTATATCTACAGCTAAATTGTGGAATTATTCGCCCGATGGACAATAATGTTATCACAAATACTTTATTATTTGACGTTCTTCTATTTACTAGGATGGCCTGATTGCTTTCTGCTCTGGCCAGAAATGTGTCAAAGGTCATGCAATATTATAAAACACAACAACAAGAAATGATGTTGATTTGTTAGATTAAATTTTCGAGTTTGTTTGTTTATTTGCTGTTTCAGTATGTATGTCATTTTAGATTGATTGATTGATTGATTGATACGATCATCATCACTACACTTTGATGAATAACCATGTGTGCTCCGATCTCTTTCTTACACAGGAAGATCTCAGCGGTAGTGCACACTCTCCATAGCACCGGCGAGTGTCCCCGATATAATTTTGAAGATGGTAAAAATATTTTGTAGGATATTTAAAAAAAATATTTAAAATGAATTGTGCATGGACAGCAGCTTTCCAGCCTGCTCTTCTCGATTTTGAACTGCCAAAGGTTCTGTTACGTGCTCAACTTGAATACAGGACCTACATGTTATCGTCTGTCTCCGATAGGACAAGGAACTCTCTATGGGGGTCTCTATGGTACAGGGGTTAGGTGCTCGCCTCTCGTGTCAATGGTGCTTGGTTCGCTCCCTCGTGGAGATATCCTGAAATTTTTCAAGATATCTCTGATCTCAGTGTAGGTGATATCGAGTTCTAGTCATTTTAGATGCTTTGGGAAAGTATTTTTGTGTGACTGATGATTTTGTTCAGTAAAAGGTGCATCAAATATATTTGATTAAGAAATGCGGTGTGATATGATAATAGCTTCGACATAACTTGTTAATACTATTATCCAAAACTCAACCTCTTATGCAAGTATCAACAACAGATATCATAACTTGTTAATACTATTATTAAAAACTCAACCTCTTATACAAGTATCAACAACAGATATCATAACTTGTTAATACTATTATTCATAACTCAACCTCTTATACAAGTATCAACAACAGATATCATAACTTGTTAATACTATTATTCAAAACTCAACCTCTTATACAAGTATCAACAACAGATATCATAACTTGTTAATACTATTATCCATAACTCAACCTCTTATACAAGTATCAACAACAGATATCATAACTTGTTAATACTATTATCCATAACTCAACCTCTTATACAAGTATCAACAACAGATTTCAGAGTTTAAAAAATTCAAACCGCTGATCGGACAAAGTTTATTTTAAAAATAAAAATAGTAATTCTTGCACAAATATTTTTCATGATCTTCAAAACTACATGCGTACCCTCGCCAGTTCCCGCACTGCCGCTGCGATCTTCATGTAAACAAATAAAGAATTAATTGATTGACTGGTTGATTGATAAGACCTCTTACACTTCATGACATTTAACTTAAAATGCCTTGATACTATGAACAATATGTCTTGATTGATCATCTACACATGAACACTTCTGACGACGTCTTACATCAGAACAAGTTGATCTGATTCTTATTGAACAATCTTGATTGATCGCTGGACAAAATTGATGATCGGTTCTTGGTAATTCAGACAAATATGTTCTTTGATCTCTTGATCGATCGTTACACTTCAGTGAACAACAATATGTTCTTTGATCTCTTGATCGATCGTTACACTTCAGTGAACAACAATATGTTCTTTGATCTCTTGATCGATCGTTACACTTAGGTAACAACAATATGTTCTTTGATCTCTTGATCGATCGTTACACTTCAGTGAACAACAATATGTTCTATTTGATCTCTTATCGCACATCGACTTGACATCTTCAGTGAACAACAATATGTTCTTTGATCTCTGATCGAGACATCGTACACATATGTTCTTGATCTGTAGAGACAACTATGTTCTTGATCTCTTGATCGATCTCTTGATCGAAGAACATATGGTTGTTCACCGAAGTGCAACGATGATAGTCTTATCAATCAACCAGTCAAACAATTTATTCTTTTATTTGTTTCATATATCAACAGGCACATATTATCTGCAGAATTAAGATTTTCGATCGCCCGAGTGATTACCGGGGCCCAAATCTGGGATGTAAAGAATAGAACCACTGTTACCTGCCATGCATGTCGTAAAAGACGACTAATGATGTTTTGCTGAAATCGAATGCATGTGTCCTAAACGTGTAGAAGTCTATGCGTTTATGGGCCTACAAACCAATGTGCAACGTATACACGTTCTTGGCAAAGATCAAACATATCACAAAAAGTGATTAAAACTGGTCGTAAAGAACGAACGCAACGAAGAAGAAGAAGATTTTCGATTTTTTTCTTCTAAAAAATAAGTGTACATTATATTTCTCTTTTTCTTTCTTTATCGTGTTGTTTTGTTTAAAGTCATCGTGTAGTCGAGCAGTAAGTTGGAAGGTTATTTAAGTCTTGGCAGCTTCTACTAGTTCAATTTTGTTGATAACTTTGCATGTGACCACAGCATGGACAGTCTATAGAATTGCTATGATGTAATGCAGTGGCGGCTCGTCATTAAGGGCCAGTGGGACCTTGCCCCACCAAAATAACGTATAACGTGTATTTATTATTTTATAAATTAAAATATAACAACCAAAAACCATGATTTATTTGGGAAAAAGTCTGGTCCCACCATCAAAAATGATCACGAGCCGCCACTGATGTAATGATGTTACAAGAGCCGCGGTAGCGTAGTTCTTATTGAGCTCGCTTCTCAAGGCTGGTGGTCTGGGTTCAACTCCCGCAGTGGGCGTGAAGTTTTTCCCGACCGCGACGGCTCTCAGGTTGACCCAGCCTCAATTGGGTACCAGACAAGTTCTGGAAAAGTAAAGCCGCCGGGTGATGCTGACAACATCACACATCGTGTGCCGACGGTCAATGAGCTAAACAGGCTCTATATACCACGAGGTATGAAAGGGTTGTTTACTTTTTTACTAATAAATGTTCTAATTATATGAATATTTCAACAAAATAATTTCTTCTTTGTATTTGTTTTCTGAGTAGAATTAAGTTCCTGAATGCTAAAGCAACATTAAAGTAGATAAAAAAAAAAAGATGCAAACGACGAGAAAAAACATTATCTGCAATACTTCTTTGCAACAAACATTAATGTTAGCAAGACATTCTAGAAAGTTCAATATTTATGTCACGACCTATTTGTGATATCACAGTTAGATTGTCAGGAAAGTCACGACTACGTGAGACTTACAAAGGCAAATAAAATGAAGAAAATAAAATGCAAATTCTGCTGGCAAATCTTGAGTTTCTATATTTAAAAAACAAAAATTATAACTTCTTCTTCTTTTGTCCTTCTCTGATTTTTTTGCCGTTAGGCGTTGTAGGTTTAACTGATGATAGTTTCAGTGAATAGCTACAGCTCGGTCGCTTGATAACCTGTGGTTCGTGGAGTAAATAAGATGTCTGTGACTTCCATCAATCCATCATTTCCTTGATCTGCCCCTTCCTCTGATAATTCATTTTCAGGTGTACACTCGTCGCATTGCGTATATTCGGGATATTCTCAAAGCGGACCAAACCATTTTATCTATTTTTCAATGAATCTAATTGCAGGTGTTCTCTGACTGTTCTTTTATTTCCCCATTTCATGATATGGTCTCTCTGTTTTAATTTACCCTTTCTTATGCATCTCTTTTGTGGTATTTACCTTTCCTGTTATTTTGACATGTCCATGTTTGGCACTGTATGACATTATGTTTATGGAAGTCAGAAAACAAAGTCGGTGCATTTTATCTTTCTAACTTGTCAATTTGCTGAATAGTATTTTTTTTTAAAGTTCTCTTGACGACTTTGTTCTTATCTAAAATAAATATTCAACAATTTGATCGCAAATTTAACGACAATTGCTTAAAATAAAATTTGCTCCATTGTGATGCCATAAAATATTGTAAAACAAATATTGAATTTATCAAATTACTATATTGTCATTGTATTATCAGTATTTACACATCTCAATAAAATCCCATCTTTTCTTTATGCTTTATTACAATCTGATATCATTGTTCTATTTATATAATAATATTTATTTTTAAATAGAAAAATGTTAAATTTTAGTTTGGCATTGAACCAGTTGAATGTCTTTATGAGAATGTCGCGGACAGATCTTCTTACAAGGTCTTAAACTCACGTCCACTCTAAATGTCAAGCGTGACTTTGCAATATTTGTGTTTATTTAGCCCCTGGCTTGAGTAATCTTTTGTAGACAAACAAACAAGTAGAAATATGTGCAAATAACGATCAGGAGGATTGTTATCTTGCAGTTAGCATTTCCACCTTTTGTTTCTTTATTTTTGGTGACACGAGACATTTCTTACATTGTGTCTTTTTGTGCTTGAATCATTTGTTCAGATATATCATCTAATAGTATTTATTTTTGGTCAATGTTGAGGAGGCGAGCACACTGATAATTTATTTTATTTTTAACTTTTACGTGTTCGTCTATAGTACTTTTAGAAATTGATGTCCTTCTTTGTAATATTTTAGCATTTTAGCCTTTTAACTAACTATATTAAAAGTTGATATATGGACAACTAAGCCCCAATACCTTAATAAACTGTTTTAACTAACTATATTGAAAGTTGACGTATGGACAACCTAGCCTCAAGACGTTAATTAATAAACTGTTTTAACTAACTATATTGAAAGTTGACGTATGGACAACTGAGCCTCAAGACCTTAATTAATAAACTGTTTTAACTAACTATATTTAAAGTTGACGTATGGACAACCGAGCCTCAAGACCTTAATTAATAAACTTTTTTAAAAACTTTTTTAAAAGTTGACGAATGACAACTGGGCCTCAAGCCCTAATAAGCTTGTTTTAACTAGCCATTGAATTTGACATACGGAAAAGCCTCAGGACCTTAAAAAAACTTTTTTAACTAATTTTGAATTGATAGGGACATAAACCTCAAGACTGTTATAAACTTAAAATAATTAACTTTAAAATTTAATATGGACAACTAAGAAAACCTTTAATAAACTTTTCCCAACTAATTGATTGAAAGGTGTGGGATAACCCCCAGGACTTAAATAAACTATTTCCCAAACCACGTCCTTGGGCGCCCCGGGCTCATCCCCCCAAACTATCCAAAAGGTATTCCGGATGGCCCCCTGTGGTTCGCTGATTCAACCACTCCTCATTTCCCCCCTCAGGCACCCAGTTCTACTTGTAACCCCAAAATTTCGCCGATCGCTGGATCGATTCAACATTATTTTATGTTTTTCCCCAAACAGACAGTTCAGAAGAGACCGAAGAACTTTCCCCCTTATCTACCCCAACTCCCCAAAAACAATGTTTGATACAAGTTTTTTCGTTCTATTCCGCAAACTCGCATGTCCAGGACTATATCGACGTAAAAAACTATTATGACTTTTTGAAATTTAAACCCGTAAAGACAACTGAGCCCAAAACCCTTAATCAACTTTTTTAAATTTGTGGGTTTGATCCTCATAAATGGAAGAAAGGGAATTGATTAGACAAAATAAAAGAGAATTGATTTATTGATTGATTGATTGATTTATAGGCACTTCGGGAAAAATGTTTTTGATCTATTTTTAAAAGGGAAGATCTCGCTGGGTGCACAAACCCTTGCCTGGCAAGGGCCCCCAGTCTTTTTGAAGATGGAGAATTTTTTATAAATTTTTTTTTAATATTTTGTAATGTTTTCCCCGTACCTTCCACCTGCTCTTTTTTGGATTTTGAACTGCCCATTCTTTTACGTGCTCAAATTGAACACGGACCTACGTTTATGTCTGTCTCCGTGGATGGAACCGACTCACCTATAGAAATCAGGATCTCGGGAAAAAAATACCCCGTGATTTGACGAGGACAACCTGGTACTTTTGACAGGAAGATGACACATAATCCGTCAGGGGAACTCCTAAAGAAAATTTTGGGAATGGAACATGAATTATAAAAGCACGGGCCTCAATCATCAAGTCCCCATGGCCGGGCGGGCATCATTCTCACAACTTCTTTGCTTGGGCATGTAATCGTTCTGAGTCGATATTTTGTGAACCATGATGTCGGGCCCTAAATCTTTCCCTCTTCTTCCCGATCCCCCCCAATTTTCCCCAGAAAAATTTTCCCCAAACCCCTTCTTGCAATTCCGGGGAATTTTTTCGATTCTTATTTTTTGTAAGGTTTCTTTTGGGCCTGTTTTAAAAACCCCCATTTTTTTTTTGGCCAGGAAATTCCAACATTCTTTGAAAAACCCCTCGGCTTAATTGGTTATTTTTTTTTCAGTGCCCAATTGTTTCCATAAAAATTGGGAAAAGCTTAGTACCCCCAAGTAAGTTTTATTCCCAAAGTGTTCTTCTTTTCAAAAGCTGTTTTCTTTGGCTTTCTCTCCTAACTCTTTGTACATCTTCCATCTTTTAAGAATGTTCCTAATTTTGAATCGTGGACTTGTTTCAGTGTTGTTTATTTTTTTTGTATTGCAGGGTTTTCTTTTTTTTGGGGAAACAACCATAACCTCTGTTTTTTTTATATTCATTTAACCTTTTTTTTCACTTTTCTCCTAGATTCTATCAAGTCTTGCAGATCGTGTTCATTTTGCCAGAGAATTTTCATCACATTTGGTTGTTTTTTTTGTCCACCACTCTTTTCCCTGTTTTTTCTTCAAGATCCATGATGTTTCCATAAGTTGAATGGTCTGGTGAGTGCACCCTTTGTCTGTCAACTGTTCCCTATAACAATTTACTTCTAGTCTAATGGCTGCGTTTTTTGAGTACAAATTCTTGATCAGTCTAGATCTTTACCATCAATATTTATACTTTCTAACTTTTTGATACAGAAAATAAAGTGACAGAATGTTTAATGCTTTCTCCTATGATTGATGATGTTATTGAGCTGATGTATTGATGTCACTCAGTGACATCCGTTAAAATTTGACACTATGATTGATGATGTTCTGAGCTGATGTATTGATTCCTCAATGACTCGTTAAGAAATCATCACATTCCTTTTCTCAGAGACAAAATTTTGTACTATTGTTCTGTTTTCTCGGGAGACAATAGGTGTTGTGTCGTAGTATTTTTTGCTGTCTCAGAAAATAGGGGGTAAATTAGTATGTTCGTCTGTCTCGGGGAGACAATGGGTGTTGTTAAAATTATTTCTGTCTGTCTCAGAACAATAGGTGTTTGCCCGTATATTTTCTTTTCTCGGGAGAAAATTTAAAGTCACTGTATGCTTTTTGTCTCAGAACAATATTTTTGTCAAAATAATTCTTGTTCCAAGAAATAGGTGTTTGTCACTAGTATTTCGGCTTCTCAGGAGACAATAGGTGTTGTGTCACGTAGTATTTTCTGTGCTGCCCAGGAGACAATAGGTGTTTTTCAGTAGTTCGCTGTCTGGGGAAAAATTTTTTGGTCACGAATATGTTCTTGCTTTCCCCCAGGAGCAATGGTTTTGGTGTCATGTATGTTCTGTGCTTCTCAGGAAAAATGGGTGTTTGTCTGATGTTCGGGCTGTCTCGGGAGACAATAGGTGTTTGTCACTAGTTGTTTTTTTTCTCAAGAAAAAAATTTTTTGCCCTGTATTTCTTCTGTCTCAGAACAATGGGTTTTGCAGGTATGTTCTGTGCTGTCTCAGGAACAATAGTTTTTGGCCCGTATATGTTCGCTGTCTCGGGAGACAATGGTTTTTCACTGTATGTTCTGTGTGAATCAGTTTCATGGGGCTGTAAGGGCCCTATTCTGGGTGGCAACCCTTCCCCTTTGCTGCAGGAAAACTGTAAGTAGAGCCGATGCAGGGGTTTTTCCCCAGCCCTCTGTGCTCTCTTTGCCCCCAAATTGATGTTTTTTTTCTTCTTTTTTTTGACCCGCCCTGAATGTCGCCGCCTGCCCCTGTTTTTGGCCAGCCGCCCCAGTGTTTTTGTTTTGCCATGGTTTGTCACGCTTGGGGGTGTCAATAAGCGAAATTTGGGCCCCCATGCTTCTGCCCAGAGCGGTTGACCATGGGGGGTGTTGAAAAACACATGATTAATGATGTTACGGCTGATGATTGATTTTCCCAATGACTCACGTTCAAGTAAATATGATTGATGATGTTCTGGCTGATGTATTGATGTCCTTGAATCTTCAATAAAACCATGATTGTGTGTTCTGGTGATGTTGATTCCCAGGGTCACGTTCAATGATAATCAGATTGATGATGTTCTGGCGAGTGTGTCCCCAAGCTCACTTTCAATAAACCACGATTGATGATGTTTTTTGGCGTTTATTGATGTACTCAATGACACCCGTTCAATATAACATTTTGTTTGATGATGTTACTGAGCTGATTAATTAGCAACAGATGTTAATGTGGGGAAGTTCTAAAAAGAAAACCCGGTAAATTTTGGCCCTTATGTGCAAGTTATAAAAAAAAAAAAATAACATTTCAAAAAAAATTTAACATTTTTTAATTCATCGGGCCCTTGCCTGCCAAGTTCTTTTTTCTTTTGAGATCTTCTTCTTAAAAGGATCTGATCCCCTTTTATTACAATGCTATATTATCCTGAATCAATCAATCAATCAATCAATCAACCCCACACGAAATACACTGACGGACTTTAAAACAATAAAAGGGGGCTTTTAAGGGGCCCTAACCCCCAATAATCGAAGGGAATAACTTTGGAATAGTAAATACAAAAAAAACATATTTTTCCAAAATGTTCTCCCAAAAAAAATGACTATGAGCGCCGAAAACACCACAAATGTGTGAGAAAATTTTTTAAAAAACACTCATCTAATTGGAAAAATTATGTAAAAACACTCATCAATATGTGTGAGATAATTGTGTCAGAAACACTATCTAATATGTGAGTAATTTTGTAAAAACCTCATCTAATATTGGAGAAAATTTTTTAAAAACACCATCTAATTTTTGTGAGAAAATTTTTCAAAACACTCATTAATATTTTGGACGAAATTTTTTAAAAAGAAAAATCACTAATATTGTGGAAATAATTATGTACAAAACACTCATCTAATATGTTGACGAAAATTTTTAAGAAACACTATCTAATATTTTGGAGATAATTGTTACAAAAAACCTCATCAATTTTGGGGGAAATAATTTTCAAAAAAAATCATCTAATTTGAGAAAATTTGAAAGAAACAATATCAAATATGTGGAGTAATTATGTCAAAACAATCATCAAAAAAGGGGACATAATTGTTACAAAACAATCACCTAATTTTGTAAAATTAATTTTGTACAAAAAATCACTAATATTTTAAATAATTTTGTACAGAAACACTATCTAATATTTGACGATAATTTTTACAAAACAATCATCAATATGGGGAGATTTTTTTACAGAAACAATCATCTAATATGTTGACGATAATTTTGTACAAAACACTCATCTAATATGTGTGACGATAATTTTCAAAAAATCATCTAATATTTGAGTAATTTTTTACAGAAACAATCATCTAATATGGTGACGATAATTGTGTCAGAAACACTATCTAATATTGTGACGTAATTTTACAGAAACAATCATCAATTTGTGACGATAATTATTCAGAACCCATTAATAGGGGGCGATAATTGTGTACAAAACAATCATTAAATGGGAAGATAATTATACAGAAACCTTCTAATTTGTGCAAATTGTGTACAAAAATCATCTAATATTTGACGTAATTTTAACACCATCAATATTTGAATAATTATGTCAAAACCTATCTAATATGGGGACGAAAATTTTTGAAACATCATCTAATATGGGGGAGATAATTTTTACGAAACACTCATCTAATATTGTGACGATAATTGTGTACAAAAACCCATCTAATATGTGTGACGATAATTTTTACAAAACCTCATCAATTTGTGACGATAATTGTGTACAGAAACACTCATCTAATATGGGGCGATTTTTTAAAAAAAACACTCATCTAATATGTGTGACGAAATTGTGTACAAAACAATCATCTAATTGTGACGAAAATTTGGGTTACAAAAACACTCATCTAATATTACGTAATTATGTACAAAAACTCATCTAATATGTGTGACGATAATTTTTACAAAACCTCATCAAATTGTTGAGTTTGTCAAAACACTCATCTAATAGGGGACGATTTGTGTACAGAAACATTTTAATTTTTGGAAAATTTGTTCGAAACACATCAATTGTGTGAATAATTATGTACAGAAACAATCATCTTTTTGACATAATTTGTCAAAACCTCATCAAATTGTGGAGATAATTATGCCAAACAATCATCTAATATTTACGGTTTTGTAAAAACACTCATCTAATATTGGGGACGATAATTGTGAAACAATCACTAATTGTGAGAAAATTTGTGAAACCTCATCTAATATGTGTGACGATAATTGTGCAAAAACACTCATCAAATATGTGTGACGATAATTTTGTACAAAACAATCATCTAATATGGGGACGAAAATTTTTTAAAGAAACCTCATCTAATATGTGTAAAAGAAAATTGTGCAAAACATTAACAAATTTAATAATTTTGAAAAAAAAACCTCATCTAATATTTGACGATAATTTGTCAGAAACACTCTCTAATATGTGTGACGATAATTGTCATAAACAATCATCTAATATGTGAGATAATTGTGTACAAAACACTCATCTAATATTTTTGGACATAAGAAACAAAACACTAAATTTAATTTGTGACGATAATTGTACAAAAACATTTTAAATATTGTGAGATTTTTTTACAAAAACAATCATCTAATATTGTGACGATAATTATTAAAACACTCATCTAATATGTGACGAAAATTTGGGTACAAAACCTCATTAATATGGGACAAATTTTTTTCAAAAACCTCATCTAATTTTGGTGACAATTGGACAAACCTCATCAATTGTGTGACGAAAATTTTTTAGAAACACTCATCTATTGTAATAATTTTGTACAGAAACACTCATCTAATATGGGGACGATAATTGTGTACAGCACTCATCTAATATGTGTGACGAAAATTTTTAAACAGAAACAATCATCTAATGTTGACGATAATTATTACAGAAACCTCATCTAATATGTGTGACGATAATTGTGTACAAAAACACTCATCTAATATTTTAAACGATAATTTGTACAGAAACACTCATCTAATATTTTGACATAATTTTGACAGAAAAAATCATTTTTGTGTGACGAAAATTGTGTACAAAAAATCATTAATATGTGTGACGATAATTATGTACAAAAACAATCATCAATATTGTGACGATAATTTTTACAAAAACAATCACTTTTGACGAAATTTTGTACAAAAACATCATTAATATTGGACGATAATTTGTACAAAACACTCATCTAATAGACGATATTTGACAAACAATCATCTAATATTGTGACGATACATTTAGTACAGAAACAATATCTGTTAATAATAATTTTGTACAGAAACACTCATCTAATATAGTGTGACGATGGAATATGTCAAAACAATCATCTAATTATTATGCGATAATTTGTACAAAACAATCATTAATAGTGTGACGATAATGTACAAAACACTCATCTAATGTGACGATAATTATGTACAAACTAATCATCTAAAGTGTGACGATAATTATGTACCTAGAACCTCATGTATGTGTGAATAATTGTTAGAAAAATTCTAATAGTGGAAGACGTATGTCAGAAACACTCATCTAATATGTGTGACATAATTGTGTACAGAAACAATCATCATATGTGTGACGATAATTGTGTCAAACACTATCTAATATATGTAGATAATTATGTCGAAAATATCTAATATGGACATAATTGTGACAAACACTCATCTAATATGTTGTGACGATAATTGTGTCAGAAACGCTCATTAATATGTGACGATAATGTGCAACTTGCATCTAATATGTACGATAATTGTGCAAACCTCATCTAATATGTGGACGATATTGTACAAACACTCATCTAATATGTGTGACGATAATTATGTACAGCACTCTCAATATTGTGACGATAATTGTGTACAGAAACAATCATCTAATATTGTGAGCGATATTGTACAGAACACTCATCTAATATGTGTGACCGATAATTTGTCGAAACACTCATCTAAGTTGACGATAATTGTACAGAACCTCATCTAATATGTCGACGATAATGTGTGTACAAACACTCATCTAATATTTACGATAATTGTGTCAGAAACACTCATCTAATATTGTAGACGATAATTGTACAGAAACACACATCTAATATTTGACGATATATGTGCAAACAATCATCTAATATGTGTGACATATTATGTACAGAAACACTCATCTAATATGTGTGACGATAATTATGTACAGAAACAATCATCTAATATGTGTGACGATAATTATGTACAGAAACACTCATCTAATAGTGATGACGATAATTGTGTACAGAAACAATCATCTAATATGTGTGACGATAATTGTGTACAGAAACACTCATCTAATAGTGGGTAATGTGTACAAACATCATCTAATATTGTGACGATAATTTTGTAAAGAAACAATCATCTAATATATGTGACAGATAATTTTGTACAGAAACGACTATCTATTATATTGATAATTGTGTCAGAAACACTTTCGTATATATGGACGATAATTTTGTACAGAAACACTCATCTAATATTGTACTTGATAATTGGTACAGAAACCTCATCTAATATGTGTGACGTAATTGTGCACATAACTCATCTAATATGTGTGACGATAATTGTGTACAGAAACACTATTCTAATATTGTGACGATTGTGAAGACACTAATCTAATATGTGACGATAATTGTGTCAAACTTACTCATCTAATATTGTGAGATAATTTTGTACGAAACAATCATCTAATATGTGTGACGATAATTATGTACGACACTCATCTAATATGTGTGACAAATTTGTACAGAACTCTCTAATTATGTTGCGATAATTGTGTACAGAAACATCCACTATATGTGAATCAAGATTTGTGAAAAACACTCATACTAATGTGGACGATAATTATTACAGAAACATATCTAATATGTGTGACGATAATTGTACAAAGACTCATCTAATATGTGACGATAATTTTGTACAGAACAATCATCTAATATGTGACGATAATTATGACAGAAACAATCATCTAATATTGTGACGTAATGTGTCAAACACTCATCTAATATGTGTGACGATATTTGTCATGAAACACTCATCTAATATTTGCATAATTGTGTGACAGAAACACTCATCTATGTGTGATAATTTTGTACAGAAACAATCATCTGATGTGTGACGATAATTATTCAGAAACACCTCTAATATTGTGACGATAATTGTGTACCGACACTCATCTAATATGTGTGACGATAATGTGTACAAACACTCTCTTCCAATATGTGACGAAATTTGTACAGAAACAATCATCTAATATTGTGAGATAATTGTGTACTGAAAAATCATCTAGTATTGTGACGATATTATGTGAACAATCATCTAATATTGCTGAACGATAATTTTGTACAGAAACACTCATCATATTGTGACGATAATTGTGTCAGAAACAATCATCTAATATGTGACGATATTTTGTACAAACAATCATCTAATATTGTGACGATAATTTGTACAGAAACATACTATTGTGACGATATTGTTCAGCATTCATCTAATATGTAGTACGATAATTTTGTACAAACAATCATCTAATATATAAAGCGATAATTTCTGTACGAACAATCATCTAATATGTGTGACTAATTATGTCGAACAACTCTTCATTGTGACATAATTTGTCAGAAACACTCATCTAATATGTGTGACGATAATTTTGTACAGAACATGTCATCTATATATGTAGCATATGTTCTATCTGACAAAAACACTCTCTAATATTGTGACGATATTATGTCAACAATCATCTAATATTGTGACATAATTATACAACTCCTCATCTAATATGTGTGACGATAATCTTGTAAGAATTCATCTAATATGTTGACGATAATTATGTACAGAAGCAATCATCTAATATGTGTGATAATTTTGTCAAAACACTCATCTAATATGTGTGATAATTTGTACAGAAACAATCATCTAATATGTGTGACGATAATTTTGTATAGAACAATCATCTAATATGTGTGAGATAATTTTGTACGAAACACTCATCTATATTGTGACGATAATTGTGTACAAACAATCATCTAATATTTGACGATAATTTTGTACAGAACAATCATCTAATATGTGACGTAATTTTGTACAGAAACAATCATCTAATATGTGTGACGATAATTTTACAAAACAATCATCTAATATATGTGACGTAATTTGTAGAAACAATCATCTAATATGTGTGAATAATTGTGTACAGAAACACTCATCAATATGTGTGACGATAATTATGTGCAAACAATTTATCTAATATGTGACGATAATTATGTGCAGAACCACTATCTAATATGATGTACGATAATTGTGTTCAGAACAATCATCTAATTATGTGACGATAATGATATGTAGAAACACTCATCTAATATTGTGACGATATTGTGTCAAAACAATCATCTAATGTGTACGATAATTGTGTACAGACTCATCTAATATGTGTGACGATAATTATACAGAAATCATCTAATATGTGTGACTGATAATTGTGTACAGAAACACTCATCTATATCTGTGACGATAATTGTGTACAGAAACCTCATCTAATTGTGACGATAATGTGACAGAGAACACTCATCAATATGTGTGACGATAATTTGTCAAGCCTCATCTAATATTGTGACGTAATTGTGTGAACCTCATCTAATATTTGACATTAATTATGTACAGAAACACTCATCTGATATTGTGACGATATTGTCGAAACAATCATCTATATGTGTGACGATAATTGTGTACAGAAACACTCATCTATATGTGTGATTTTGTCGAGCACTCATCTAATTGTTGACGATAATTGTGTACAGAAACACTCATCTAATATGTGTGACGATAATTGTGTACAGAAACACTCATCTAATATGTGTGACGATAAGTGTGTACAAACACTCATCTAATATGTGTGACGAATGTTACAGAAACACTCCAATATGTGTGACGATAATTATGTACAGAAACAATCATCTAATATGTGTGACGATAATTATGTACAGAAACACTCATCTAATATGTGACGTAATTATGTCAAAACAATCATCTAATATGTGTGATATTATGTAGCAGAAACCTCTCTAATATGTGTGACGATAATCGTTCAAGAAACACTCATCTAATATGTTGACGACTATTGTGTCACAAAACACTCATCTAATATGTGTGACGATAATTGTGTACAGAAACTATCTAATATGTGTGACGATATTTTTAGCAAAAATATCTAATTGTGTGAGATAATTTTGTAAAGAAACTCATCTAATACTCGGTGAATAATTGTGTACGACCTATCTAATAATGCGTTGACGATAATTTTGTACAGAAACACTCATCTAATATGTGTACGATAATTGGAAAACCTCATCTAATATGTGGACATAATTTTGTACAGAAACAATCATCTAATATGTGTACGATAATTGTGTACAGAAACACTCATCTAATATGTTGACGATAATTGTGTAAGAAACACTCATCTAATATTGTGAGTAATTGTACAGAAACACTCATCTAATATGTGTGACGATGATTTGTCTGAAACAATCATCTAATATATTGACGATAATTTGACAGAAACAATCATCAATATCTGACGACATGTGACAAACACTATCACAATATGGTGACATAATTATGTACAGAAACACTCATCTATTATTGTGACGAGATTGTGTACAGAAACCTATCATATGTGACGATAAGGAAAACTCATCTGAATATGTGGAATATTACAGAAACAATCATTATGTGTGCATAATGTGTACAGAAACACTCATCAATATGTACGAATAATATTACAGAAACACTCATCTAATATGTGTGACGATAATTATGTACAGAAACACTCATCTAATATGTGTGACGATAATTTTGTACAGAAACAATCATCTAATATGTGTGACGATAATTGTGTACAGAAACACTCATCTAATATGTGTGACGATAATTTTGTACAGAAACACTCATCTAATATGTGTGACGATATTGTGTAGAAACACTCATCTAATATGTGTGACGATAATTGTGTACAGAAACACTCATCTAATATGTGTGACGATAATTTTGTACAGAAACACTCATCTAATATGTGTGACGATAATATGACGAAACACTCATCTAATATGTGACGATAATTATGACAGAAACAATCATCTAATATGTGTACGATAATTGTGTACAGAAACACTCATCTAATATGTGTGACGATAATTTTGTACAGAAACACTCATCTAATATGTGTGACGATAATTGTGTACAGAAACAATCATCTAATATGTGTGACGATAATTGTGTACAGAAACACTCATCTAATATGTGTGACGATAATTTTGTACAAAAACACTCATCTAATATGTGTGACGATAATTATGTACAGAAACACTCATCTAATATGTGTGACGATAATTATGTACAGAAACAATCATCTAATATGTGTGACGATAATTTTGTACAGAAACACTCATCTAATATGTGTGACGATAATTTTGTACAGAAACACTCATCTAATATGTGTGACGATAATTATGTACAGAACACTCATCTAATATGTGTACTGAAATTTGTGCAGAAACACTCATCTAATATGTGTGACGATAATTTTGTACAAAAACACTCATCTAATATGTGTGACGATAATTGTGTACAGAAACACTCATCTAATATGTGTGACGATAATTGTGTACAGAAACACTCATCTAATATGTGTGACGATAATTGTGTACAGAAACAATCATCTAATATGTGTGACGATAATTGTGTACAGAAACACTCATCTAATATGTGTGACGATAATTGTGTACAGAAACAATCATCTAATATGTGTGACGATAATTGTGTACAGAAACACTCATCTAATATGTGTGACGATAATTTTGTACAGAAACACTCATCTAATATGTGTGACGATAATTTTGTACATAAACAATCATCTAATATGTGTGACGATAATTGTGTACAGAAACACTAATCTAATATGTGTGACGATAATTGTGTACAGAAACACTCATCTAATATTGTGACGATAATTTGTACAGAAACACTCATCTAATATGTGTGACGATAATTGTGTACAGAAACAATCATCTAATATGTGACGATAATTGTGTACAGAAACACTCATCTAATATGTGTGACTATAATTGTGTACAGAAACAATCATCAATATGTGTGACGATATTTGTACAGAAACACTATCTAATATATATACGATAATTGTGTACAGAAACAATCATCTAATATGTGTGACGATAATTATGTACAGAAACAATCATCTAATATGTGTGACGATAATTATGTACAGAAACAATCATCTAATATGTGTGACGATAATTTTGTACAGAAACAATCATCTAATATGTGTGACGATAATTATGTACAGAAACACTCATCTAATATGTGTGACGATAATTATGTACAGAAACAATCATCTAATATGTGTGACGATAATTATGTACAGAAACACTCATCTAATATGTGTGACGATAATTTTGTACAGAAACACTCATCTAATATGTGTGACGATAATTATGTACAGAAACACTCATCTAATATGTGTGACGATAATTGTGTACAGAAACACTCATCTAATATGTGTGACGATAATTGTGTACAGAAACACTCATCTAATATGTGTGACGATAATTGTGTACAGAAACACTCATCTAATATGTGTGACGATAATTGTGTACAGAAACACTCATCTAATATGTGTGACGATAATTGTGTACAGAAACACTCATCTAATATATGTGACGATAATTGTGTACAGAAACAATCATCTAATATGTGACGATAATTGTGTACAGAAACACTCATCTAATATGTGTGACGATAATTTTGTACAGAAACAATCATCTAATATGTGTGACGATAATTTTGCAAACCTCATCTAATATAGTGACGATAATTTGTACACTCATCTAATATGTGTGACGATAATTTTGTACAGAAACACTCATCTAATATGTGTGACGATAATTTTGTACAGAAACTATCATATGTGTGACGATAATTTTGTACAGAAACACTCATCTAATATGTGTGACGATAATTGTGTACAGAAACACTCATCTAATATGTGACGATAATTATGTACAAGAAATAATCATCTAATATGTGTGACGATAATTGTGTACAGAAACACTCATCTAATATGATGACGATAATTTGTACAGAAACACTCATCTAATATGTGTGACGATAATTATGTCAGAACCTCATCTATATGTGTGACGTAATTATTGCAGAAACATTCATCTAATATGTGTGACGATAATTGTGTACAGAAACACTCATCTAATATGTGTGACGATAATTATGTACAGAAACACTCATCTAATATGTGTGACGATAATTATGTACAGAAACACTCATCTAATATGTGACGATAATTTATCAGAAACAATCATCTAATATTGTGAGATAATTGTGTACAGAAACACTCATCTAATATGTGTGACGATAATTTTGTACAGAAACACTCATCTAATATGTGTGACGATAATTGTGTACAGAAACACTCATCTAATATGTGTGACGATAATTTTGTACAGAAACAATCATCTAATATGTGTGACGATAATTTGTAGCAGAAACACTCATCTAATATATGTGAGATAATTGTGTACAGAAACACTCATCTAATATGTGTGACGATAATTTGTACAGAAACAATCATCTAATATGTGACGATAATTTGTACAGAAACACTCATCTAATATGTGTGACGATAATTTTGTACAGAAACACTCATCTAATATGTGTGACGATAATTTTGTACAGAAACAATCATCTAATATGTGTGACGATAATTTTGTACAGAAACACTCATCTAATATGTGTGACGATAATTGTGTACAGAAACACTCATCTAATATGTGTGACGATAATTGTGTACAGAAACACTCATCTAATATGTGTGACGATAATTGTGTACAGAAACACTCATCTAATATATGTGACGATAATTTGTACAGAAACACTCATCTAATATGTGTGACGATAATTGTGTACAGAAACAATCATCTAATATGTGACGATAATTGTGTACAGAAACACTCATCTAATATGTGTGACGATAATTGTGTACAGAAACACTCATCTAATATGTGTGACGATAATTGTGTACAGAAACACTCATCTAATATGTGTGACGATAATTTTGTACAGAAACACTCATCTAATATGTGTGACGATAATTGTGTACAGAAACACTCATCTAATATGTGTGACGATAATTGTGTACAGAAACACTCATCTAATATGTTTGACGATAATTTTGTACAGAAACACTCATCTAATATGTGTGACTGATAATTTGTACAGAAACACTCATCTAATATGTGACGATAATTTGTACAGAAACAATCATCTAATATGTGTGACGATAATTTTGTACAGAAACAATCATCTAATATGTGACGATAATTTGTACAGAAACAATCATCTAATATGTGTGACGATAATTTGTCAGAAACACTCATCTAATATGTGTGACGCTAATTTTGTACAGAAACAATCATCAAATATGTGACGATAATTTGTACAGAAACACTCATCTAATATGTGTACGATAATTGTGTACAGAAACAATCATCTAATATTGCGACGATAATTTGTACAGAAACAATCATCTAATATGTGTGACGATAATTTTGTACAGAAACACTCATCTAATATGTGTGACGATAATTTTGTACAGAAACAATCATCTAATATGTGTGACGATAATTATGTCAAAACAATCATCTAATATGTGTGACGATAATTTTGTTAAAAGCTAATCATCTATATGTGTGACGATAATTGTGTACAGAAACACTCTCTAATATTGTGACGATAATTATGTACGAAACAGCTCATCTAATATTGTAATAATTGTAGTAGAACACTATCTATTATGTGACGATAATTATGTCAAAACACTCATCTAATATGTGTGACGATTAATTATGTACAGAAACAATCATCTAATATGTGGACGATAATTATGTCAGAAAGCAATCATCTAATATGTGTGACGATAATTGTGTCAGAAACACTCATCAAAATGTGTACGATAATTTGTATAAAAACACTCATCTAATATGTGTGACGATAATTGTGTACAAAACACTCATCTAATATTGTGACGATAATTTTGCAGAACACTCATCTAATATGTGACTGATAATTTTTACAAACAATCATCTAATATTGGACGTAATTATGTCAGAACACTCATCTAATATGTGTGACCGATAATTTTGTACAGAAACAATCATTAAATATGTATGACGATAATTTTGTCAGAAACACTCATCTAATATTGTGACGATAGTTGTACAAAACAATCATCTAATATTTGTTAATTTTGTACAGAAACAATCATCTAATATGTTTTGACGTAATTGTGTCAAACAATCATCTAATATGTGTGACGATAATTGTGTCAAAACAATCATTAATATGTGTGACAATTGTGCATAATCACTCATCTAAATATGTCTCGATAATTGGTAGAAACACTCATCTAATATTGTGCGATAATTGTGTAGCAGAAACACTCATCTAATATGTTGACGATAATTTTGTACAAATAAATCATCTAATATGAGTGACGATAATTTTGACAGAAACACTCATCTAATATGTTACGATAATTTTACAAACACTCATCTAATATGTGTGACTGATAATTGGTTACAGGAGAACACTCATCTAATATGTGGAGTATGATGTAGAAACCTCATCAATATGTGTGACGATACATTGTCTCAGACATCCATCTAATATTGTGACGATAATTGTGTCAAAACACTCATATAATATGTGTGCGATAATTTTGTACAGAAACACTCATCTAATTGTGTGACGATAATTTTAGTACAGAAACAATCATCTAATATGTTCATAATTGTGTCAAACACTTCATCTAAATCGCTGCGATATTTGTACAAACACTCATCTATAATGTGACGACAATTGTGTACGAACTCATCTAATATGTGTGACGATAATTTTGCAGAACACTATCTAATATTTGATGTGTATTAGAAACACTATCTAATTGGTGGTATTTACAAAACACTCATCTAATATATTGACGATATTATGTACAGAAACAATCATCTAATATGTGTGACGATAATTTCGTACAAACACCATCTAAATGTGGACGATAATTATGTACAAAACCTCATCTAATATTGTGACGATAATTGCAAGACACTCATCTAATATGTTGACGTAAATGTACAGAAACAATCATCTAATATGTGTGACGATAATTGTGTGCGCACTCTTCTATATATTGTGCATAATTGTGTTGAAAAATCATCTAAAGGATCGATAATTATGTACAGAAACATTCATCTAATATGTGTGACTGATAATTATGCAGAAAATTCTAATATGTGATGATAATTATGCAGAAACAATCATCTAATATTGTGACGATAATTTGTACAGAAACAATCATCTAATATGTGCTGACGATAATTTGTACAAAATCATCTAATATGTGTGACGATAATTGTGTCAGAAACACTCATCTATATGTGTGACGATAATTGTGTAGAAACAATATCTAATATGTGACGATAATTATGTCAAAACTATCTATATATTGAGATATGTGTATGCAAAACAATCTCTAATATGGTGACGATATTATGTCAGAAACACTCATTAATATGTACGATAATTATGTACGAAACAATCATCTATATGTGACGATAATTTGTACAAAACAATCATCTAATATTGTCATAATTGTGTACAGAAACACTATCTAATATGTGTGACGATAATTGTGTCAGAAACATCATCTAATATGTGTGACGATATTATGCAAACACTCATCTAATATGTGTGACGATAATTGTACAAACAATCATCTAATATATTGTGACGATAATTTTGTACAGACAATCATCTAATATTGTGCGATAATTGTGTACGAAACACTATCTAAGTTGCAATTATGTCAGAAACACTCTCTAATATGTGTGACGATAATTGTGTTCGAAACAATCATCTAATATTATGACGATAATTATGTACAAACACTCATCTATATGTGTACGATAATTGTCGAAACAATCATCTAATTTTGAGATAATTATGTGCTAAGACCTCATCTATATGTGACGATATTATGTACGAAACAATCATCTAATATGTGTACTGATAATTTTGTACAGAAAATCATCTAATACTGTGTACGATAATTGTGTACAAAACACTCATCTAATTATTGCGATAATTGTACAGAAACAATCATGTATTTTGACGTAATTATGCACGAAACACTCATCTAATATGTGCTGACATGTATGTACAAAACAATCATCTAATATTTGACGATAATTTTGTACAAACAATCATCTAATATTTGCGAATTGTGTACGAAACACTCATCTAATATGTGGACGATAATTGTGTACAGAAACACTCATCTTATATTGTGACGATATGTTACAAACACTCATCTAATATGTGTGACGTAATTGTGAAACAATGCTCATCTAATATTGTTGATAATTATGTACAGAAACAATCACATCTAATATTTGACGATAATTATGTACAGAAACACTATCTAATATTGTGACATAATATTGCAACTTCATCTAATATGTGTGACGATAATTTTGTACAGAAACAATCATCTAATATGTGTGATGATAATTGTGTACAGAAACACTATCTAATATGTGACGATAATTATTACAGAAACACTCATCTAATATGTGTGACGATATTATGTACAAACAATCATCTAATATGTGTGCATAATTATGTACAGAACAATCATCTAATATGTGTGCGTAATTTTGTACAAAACAATCATCTAATATGTGTGCGATAATTGTGCAAACAATCATCTAATATGGTGACGATAAATTATGTACACTCATCTAATTTGTGTGACTTAATTGTGTCGAAACACTCATCTAATATATTGTGACGATAATTTTGTACAGAAACACTTCTATCTATCAGTGTGACGATAATTATGTACAGACACTCATCTAATATGTGTGCGATAATTATGTCGAAACAATCATCTAATATGTGTACGATAATTATGTACAGAAACAATCATCTTAATATGTGTGACGATAATTTTGTCAGAACAATCATCTAAATATGTTCTGACTATTGTTCAGAACTCATCTAATATGTGTAGTATATGTTAAGAAACACTCATCTAATGTGTGACGATATATGTAGAAACACTCATCTAATATGTGTGACGATAATTATGTACAGAACAATCATCTAATATGTGACAGATAATTATGTCAGAAACAATCATCTAATATGTGTGACGATAATTTTGTTAACATTTATCTATATTGCAGATAATTGTGTTGAAACAATCCCTCTAAATGTGGAGTGGATTATGTGAAACACTCATCTAATTTGTGTGACGTAATTGTACAGAAACACTCATCTAATATGTGACGATAATTTTGTACAGACACTCATCTAATATTGTGACGATAATTATGTACAAAACACTCATCTAATATGTGTGACGATAATTATTAACAATCATCTAATATGTGTGACGATAATTATGTACAGAAACAATCATCTAATATGTGTGACGATAATTTGTAAGAAACAATCATCTAATATGTGACGATAATTGTACAGAAACAATCATCTAATATGTGTGACGATAATTTTGTACAGAAACACTCATCTAATATGTGTGACGATAATTATGTACAGAAACACTCATCTAATATGTGTGACGATAATTTTGTACAGAAACACTCATCTAATATGTGTGACGATAATTATGTACAGAAACACTCATCTAATATTGTGACGATAATGTGTACAGAAACACTCATCAATATGTGACGATAATTGTGTACAGAAACACTCATCTAATATGTGTGACGATAATTGTGTACAGATACACTCATCTAATATGTGTGACGATAATTGTGTACAGAAACACTCATCTAATATGTGTGACGATAATTGTTACAAATACAAGTACAATAACTACTTATATCTACATTTTATTCGCCAATAAACGAGAAATAACGTCATGCACATACACACACAAACACAGGCACGCTCATGCTGAGAGAGAGAGAGAGATAGAGAGAGGCAAATAGCAACAGGGAAAAAAACCCACGGAGCTCACAATGATAAGGTAGGAAAAGAAACAAGACAAGATTAAACAGACATAACTGTTCCAAATCGGCTAGAATCATAACGAGGACGAGCAGAGAAGAATCGTGTCACTAGACAGAAGGCTCCTGTAGGCTGTAATAGAGCAGAAATATTGATCCATTGATGAGCGCGTGCAGGGCGTGGCAGTTGTTGTTAGTAACGACAGGTTGATTTCTTGACTGTGCAGTCAAATAAAGTCATTGCAAGTGTCCACACAATCTCTTTAAACCAAACACATCAACACAATCATGTGCTACATCTGGTCTCTTGTTTCAAAGCTTTCTTTCAATGTCAAACAAGTTGCAAATTTGTGCAGTTCATTCTTTTTTTGCAACGACATATTTGTATAAATGTATTCATCTCTCCGACATAACGCAGTTACAGTACTACTTTATATATATATATATATAGTATTTATATAAGGGAAGACTGCAGTAAAACTATATAGCAATGGCGAAACAGATAAAATCAAAGTACTGTAGTTTTACACAATACAAAAACAATAAAAATAAACAGCAACGCTTCTCTTGTATCTTTTGTTTGAAAAAGGGCCCTTTTTAGTCGAAACGTTGCTGTGTATTGTTATTGTTTTTGTATTTTGTAAACTACAGTACTTGTTTTGATGTGCTTCGTCATATATATATATATATGAAAACAAAGAGTGCAACGTAGGAAACCAATATACAGATAACACAAGGCAACTCAAAAGACAATATATATATATATATGAAAACAAAGAGTTGGCAATCAGAAACCAAATATACAGATAACACAAGGCAAACTCAACAAGACCAATATATATATATATATATGAAAAACAAAGAGTTGGCAATCCGTAGGAAACCAAATATACAGATAACACAAGGCAAACTCAACAAGACCAATATATATATATATATATATATATTGCACAGTAACGTTTACATATTACACAATGCGATATACACATAATATATGATATATTCTCATATTCTGTATTTGTTATATATTCAGTATAATATACACACAATTATAACATACCTTACGTTATGTATGTACATATAACATACATATAGTAAGATATATTCATAACACACATCCTAACACACATCCTAACACACATCCTAACACACATCCTAACACACATCATAACACACATCAACAGATGTAGACAACACACCGCACGATATACTGATGACATACTCCGAACATATAGTAGTATATATATATAGATACAAACAACACATGTGCGTTAAGATATCTACATAGGACACACATAGAAACGCACATAGACACGCACATTAAACACGCATACAGCAATATATACAGATTACACGCAAACACAATCGGGCAGTAAAATAAGTCGATGAAAACCAGAAACCACAATAGACACGCATGTGTATATATATATATATATATATATATATTAGATGTCATATTGTGTTAAGTTGCATGTATATTGACATTCGTGATGTCATCAGTTTGACACTTATCCTATTACTCTCACTCCCTCTCTAGCTGACATGTTGCCGACTTGTATTTATTCAATAACATAACTTAACCTATCCAAGAAATATAACAACAGACACTGAAACTATCATTTCTCTTCTACTGTACTGTAGATCGTTACTGTGATTGTGTATACTACTGCAACGCCAAGATGTCTGTCGATGTTTGTTAGTCAAGATGTTAAATCTGTTATCAATAAATGCTAGAAAGATAAACAACTTTGACAACTGGCAACTGAATGATCGACTATTTTCTAGACGGAGAAATCTATCCACTTTCTTTCTGTCTTTTTGTTTCTAATGTAACAATTGATTTATTACTAACATTAACATACGGTTTTTAAAAAAAAAAATCAACGTTGCTAGTAAGATAATGTAGGAGAATAAACGAACTTGTTCTTAAGCAGACAAACATAGAGAGAGACAGAGTATACCAAAAAAAGAGAGAGAAAAAAGGGATATTAAGTATAGATTGAAACAATTATAAATACGATGACAGATAGAAAGAGCGCAATGAGAAAAAAACAAAACTAGAAGATGAAATAATAGGAAAAGAAATAAAATTGTGCAGACAAGCAATAGAAAAATGGATAGAAACACAATGCAATGAAATAAATGACATGTACAAAAACAAAACACTAGACATGCATGGGAAAAATCGAAAAGTTAAAACAAGATAAATGCTGAAAACATGGCAGAATGTATCAGAAACAAAAAGAGAAGAACTAATATTTGAAGAGAACGGGATACTAAATAGAAAGACAGAATTAACAAAAACATAAATAAATGAAACAAAACTAATCAACGATAACAGGGATAAACAAAACCCATAATAATGAAAGTCCCAGCGCCATGAGAGCAAAAAAACGAGCAAAAGTACAATGAAAATGAAATAACAAACTGCAAGATTAGATAATGAAATCAGAAAAAAATTGAAGTTCTTGGAGAATTTAACAAATATATAATTAAGTATATGTATACCAAAAGATTTGAAAACACAATTTTGTGCAGTTTTGTCAAAGAATTTAACATCAACTAAATGTGTCGATTATAAAACAGTTTGATGAATTCCTTGTCACAAGTAGGTTACTTGCAATGCTCAAGTAGGTTACTTGCAGAATTAGTTACTTGCAATGCCCAAGTAGGTTACTTGCAATGCTCATACAAGAAAGTATAAAGACTTAAATAAATTAAAATAATTAACAAGAACAGTTTGGATTTAGAAAGTAATGAGTAACAAAATGAACAATTTCTTTTTCTAATATAATTTCACAGAAAAGTACATAAAAATAACAAATTCATATAGTTATTCATATGACATTCATATGACATATGACATTCAGCAAGACCGAGGGGCGGATACAAACTATATCAAACACTGAACAATGCTGTAGAAGAAGAATATGGAATAGATCAGGTCACTAAGCTGCTGAACTCAATATACGACACTGCAGATTCTCATACTAACGTCGTGCATCTTTATTAAGTGCAATTCTTAAGAAACTATTAGTCTTAGAATGTAACATATGTTGGACACCCTTGAGAAGAAATGATCAACGAATATCAAAGCAGGCATCGAAGTGGGATGCAAAAGGTTCAAGAAAGAGAGGGCGTCCTAAGGAGACCCTGAAACGAACTTTGCTGAGAGAGGCAAGAAATATCGGTCATTTCTAAGCCGGTATCTTCTTGGTACTCTCAGCATTCTGCGTAGACACTTCATCTCTGTCGTGACTAGTTTTCTTCTATCATTTGATGTCAGCGTTCAGGTTTGGCACTGTTAGCATAATCTGGGACACCAATGTCTCGTTCTATGATCTTTAGAATATGTATGATCTATCCTCACGATTAGTCCAACCACATAGCGAGACTGGAAAGAATTCAGGATAAGGCTATGAGCATCATTCCGGGAAGCACCAAAGATATAACAGGAGTGGCAGTGAGATTGCCTTTTGACCTCTCCACTATTGCTCACATAATTTAAATTTTAGAGTTCGATCATATCAACGCAAATAAAGAACATCCCCTACATGACGAACTCATTAAGGAGAAAGGCTGTAGACAAGAGAGGCAGATCATGGCTGAGTCAGGCGGAAGGTACTCTTGTGAAAATATGAGCATCTTCCACAATTGATACATGAGAGAAATGGATTGCTGTACCACCTCAATTTCAGACTGCTTTCACTGTAATTATTTCCATTAAGAAAAATTGTGAACAAAATAATCCATCACTAATTAAGTTGGAAAATGACTAAAGATATAGAAAGCAAGTTAACTGCATTTGAAAATAGATGTCTGCGAAAAATAATGAATATAAAATGGAACGAATTCAGGAGAAGTGATGAAATCAGAGAAATGTCTGGTCAACCACTAGTGACAACTGTTATAAGTAAGAGAAGATGGCGATATGTTGGACACACCTTGAGGAGAAATGATCAACGAATATCAAAGCAGGCATTAAAGTGGGATGCAAAGGGTTCAAGAAAGAGAAAACGACCTAAGGAGACTCTGAAACGAACTTTGCTGAGAGAGGCAAGAAATATCAGTCTCAGTTCCATGGAAGAGATTGAACGAGTTGCCCAGGACAGAGCGGTATGGAGAAATTACTTGCAGGCCCTATGTAACGGTACGAGAGGAATTATTATTACTATTATTATTATTAATTAACGTGGAGGTCAATTAACGTGAATGATACAGATGTTATTATTTACACCGATGGTTCAGTCATATGCGTAAATTTTTCAGCACACTAAGAAGAAAAATATTTCATATGAGCCTTGTTGCGTCACAGCTTCTATATATTACGATTGTTAGTAGTGTTAGTTGTAGTAAGGAAATCGTCACATGGCGCCCGTTCCTTCATAACCATCAGTCAGACGCGCCCCAATATATAAAATCGATGGACATCACTGTACTAAACGATTTGCTTGTGTTAACATTTGTTTTAAAAATGTATTGCAGAAACAAGCAATCCATCATTTGATTTGTAACTGTAGTCATTACTGAGTATGTGTATGCGTAGTGGAGAGTGATATTACATGTTTGTTGTCGATGATGTGTGTATGTGTTTATTTATTTATGAAATGTGTTGATAGCTGGATCATCTGTTGTTAAATGTGTGGCTGCTGTGTTTATGTACCATTATCATCATCATACTCATCATCCAATTGCTTTTCATTTCCAGAACTTTGAAACCCTAACAGTCCTTCGAAATGTCTATTTCTCATGGGCCATGTGTAACAACTCTGCTGTCTTCGTGCTCAAGTCATCAGTTACATCCACGCATCTGCTGTCTTCGTGCTCAAGTCATCAGTTACATCCTGAGTCCAACTTATCTTTTATCTTCCTTGACTCCCACACAAAGTGCCTCCTTCCACGATGGTCTTATCCAACTCTTCATGTCTTTTTATATCTCCAAAGTACTTCATTTTGTTCATTCTTATTTGTAGTATCAGCCAGTTTTCTTTGATTTTGAGTTCTTTCTGAATAGATCTATTTGTTCTCTTTGATATCCATGATATGCAGATGACTCTTCTGTAAACACTCATATACTAAAACACATATATGTTTTTCTACTGTCTGGTTAAATGTCCATGTTGTACACCCATACTTTGCCACTGGTTAGCGTGTGATCGAATAATTAAACGCGGTGGAAGGGGATTGGAGTTTGCTGACAGAAACACCCCGTGTTTGACTCACAGTAATATCAAAAGCTGTTTCTGTTGGTGAGAAAATAAAACCGATGACCTACATATATGTGGCGACAGCCTCGGGCAAGCAACGCTATTTCATTTACCTTATAGAATCCAGCAGTGTGCTCTCATATAATGAGAACAAAAAGCCGTTAGAAATTTTTTTTTTTTTTAATGTTGCCCCTGAGAATATGCATGCAGTTAGTATTCTTATATTTGCTTTTCTCTCCGTCCAAATTCCATACTGTTTTTTAGTTGTTTATGTTTTTGTAAAGCTTCGTTTGTTCTTCTTTGATTTTCTGCATCTCATTTTCATCTCTTGTTAGCAGTGAACTGAGATATTCAAAAGAGTTAACATTTTCTCTTTCTCTCTCTTGATAAAAATGTATATTTTTTCATGTTTATTTTAATCAGTTATCATTACTTTTTGGCCATATTGAGTTATATGTATATTGTTTTTTTTTTTTTTTTTTTTTTGCACTGCATCATTTCTCAATCTTTTCTTTTTCGATGTTGATTGTTTAAAAAAATGACATTTACAAAAATACGTGTATTTTGTGTGTCTGTATATTTACACCTGTATTTTGTGTGTCTGTATATATTTATACGTGTATTTTGTGTGTCTGTATATATTTATACGTGTATTTTGTGTGTCTGTATATATTTATACGTGTATTTTGTGTCTGTATATATTTATACGTGTATTTTGTGTCTGTATATATTTATACGTGTATTTTGTGTGTCTGTATATATTTATACGTGTATTTTGTGTCTGTATATATTTATACGTGTATTTTGTATGTCTATATATATTTATACGTGTATTTTGTGTGTCTGTATATATTTATACGTGTATTTTGTGTGTCTGTATATATTTATACGTGTATTGTGTGTGTCTGTATATATTTATACGTGTATTTTGTGTGTCTGTATATATTTATACGTGTATCTTGTGTGGCTTTACAAACTTATAAAATGTGTGGACGATGTTGTTGTTTCAATATCTCTAAAATATGTGAATGTTGTATATGTGAATGTTGTATATTTATTTATGTATACATTATTTATATATAAATATTTATACAATATGTGATAGATAGTATGGATATATTTTGGAAAGACAGAAGTTATTTGCTGCGGATAGCTAACCAGAGCTGACCAAGATCGTACCTCACCTCCACATGGGGGATCTTGGTAACAGGTTGCATAATTGCAGTCTGGCTCAATGTGAAGAGATCTTAAACGAAAGGAAAGAGGGTACAAATGAGCCATATGATGTACTGAACAATTGATATACCCGGTTGAACGATTCAGAGAAGAAAGTCTCGATGTAGACCATTGTTTAATAAACGTTACTTTATATAGGAACAGTATAGAAGAATATATACTTATGAAATATATACTTATGAAATATATATACTTATGAAATATATATACTTATGAAATATATACTTATGAAATTATATACTATAAATATATACTTATGAAATATATACTTATGAAATATATACTTATGAAATATATACTATGAAATATAAATTATGAAATATATATACTTATGAAATATATATACTTATGAAATATATACTTATGAAATATATACTTATGAAATATATATACTTATGAAATATATACTTATGAAATTATATACTTATGAAATATATATACTTATGAAATATATACTTATGAAATATATACTTATGAAATATATATACTTATGAAATATATACTTATGAAATATATATACTTATGAAATATATACTATGAAAATATATACTTATGAAATATATATTTATGAAAATATATACTTTAAAAATGAAAACTTAGTTATATACTTTGAAACTAATATTGAAAGATTATATATATTAGAAATGAATACTGCGTCTATTTACTATTGGTGATGTAACTAGAAAGACATCAGATTAATGAATACTGCGTCTATTTACTATTGGTGATGTAACTAGAAAGACATCAGACTAATGAATACTGCATCTATTTACTATTGGTGATGTAACTAGAAAGACATCAGATTAATGAATACTGCGTCTATTTACTATTGGTGATGTAACTAGAAAGACATCAGACTAATGAATACTGCGTCTATTTACTATTGGTGATGTAACTAGAACGACATCAGACTAATGAATACTGCGTCTATTTACTATTGGTGATGTAACTAGAAAGACATCAGACTAATGAATCCTGCGTCTATTTACTATTGGTGATGTAACTAGAAAGACATCAGATTAATGAATACTGCGTCTATTTACTATTGGTGATGTAACTAGAAAGACATCAGACTAATGAATACTGCATCTATTTACTATTGGTGATGTAACTAGAAAGACATCAGACTAATGAATACTGCGTCTATTTACTATTGGTGATGTAACTAGAACGACATCAGACTGAAGTATTTATTATATAGCAATAGCAATAATGAGAGCCGGAGTAGCGTAGTTGTTAGTGGGCTCGAATTTTAGGCTAGTGGTTCAAGTTTAATTCCACAGTAGGCGTGGAATTTTTTCCGACGGTAACGGCTCTCAGGGCGACCCAGTCTCAATTGGGTACCAGGAAAAGCCATGGGAAGTAAAGGCGTCCGGCGGGATGTTGACCACATCACCCATCGTGTGCCGACTGTCAATGAAAAATACGGGCCTATCGCCGTATTCACCCGAGTGGTTACCGGGGCTCAAATTAGGGGTGTAACGATCGCGAGAAGAATAATAAATTAGGGGTGTAAAGAATAGAACCACTGTTATCTGCCACGTATGTCGTAAGAGGCGATTAAGGAAGTTGGACTTGGGCTAGCTACACCACCCTGTAAAAATCACTAGATAGCTACAGAAACCACAACCAGGAAAATTCATAGCTTGCCACCCGAGGAAAGAACACACAAGAAGGGACTTATGGCAAGAAAATGGGTAGAGATCTGGAAAAGATCGTCTTGGATAGGCGGGTTTGGAAGGCTATGATTGTGGACCTATGCCTCCCTAGGGACAAAGGGTGAAGAAGAAGAAGAAGAAGAAGAAGAAAGAAGAACTCCGTATTACCCTATATACCACTTGGTATAAAAAAAGGGTTCTTTTACTAATAAGAATAACATAAGACATGCTGGCCAAGCATATACCGCTTGACGAAATATGCACAAACTCATGGTACTAGAGACTTGCTACATCACAGCGACGATAATAATGTTATGTTAGTATACAACTGATAGAATATATATGACCTTCATAAACACGCCATCCTATATCCCTGTGTATTCAAATGTTAACGCGATAATCATTTGTCTACTTTTCGCTCAGCCTTGGTGGAAACAGGGCAAAAACCTTGTGTTTGCAGTGATGTAGCTGGTACATTGCATAATAGATGGGACTGTTCATGCTTATCTGTACTGTACACATTTGATTGCTTCTGTCGTGTGTGACATGATGATGTTTTATGAGATACACTTTGTTAATATTCATATCTTAAAGTGAGATTTATATTATAAGATAACAATGCAGAAGTACCTTTCAATTGTTTGACTATATTGATCAATTAGAAAAGCATGTTTGGATTCCAGCTGAGATGAAGACATATTGCTAAGTTTAGATCCTATCACGACGTTGTGCATAACCGTGATGTTGGAGACAGATAATTGTTGTAATGTTTTTTTAGACAAATCAAAATACGTTGGTAATCAATCGTGACTACACGTTGAGCAGGAACATTTCCTTATATCATCATCAAACAAAGCAGACATATTGGATTTACTGTGTTTTATGTGAATGCTCTAGATTCTTGCTTGTTTTTCCCGTATGAGGTACTTGATCATTGTGCGTTGAGATCAACAAGTGTTATTCAGAAACAGATAGCTAAAGACTAAGAAACTTGATGTAAGATAGGTATTCAAATTGACACATTTTGAAATAGGAAAGTAATGTAATAAATACATATAGGTTAATAAATACAGTGGAAACAGTAGAAACATGTATCAGGCAGGAATACAAGTCTCATATCTCAATCGCTGGAAGAAGAAACGAAGAACTGTGAGTAGACTTGAACGAGGACCAGGAAGCGTTGGCATCAATGCACCAGTTGTAGAAACCCAGGTAGGTTTCTTTAGTCAAACTTGAATAATTAATTTTTTTATTTTTGAATGTTGGGTTAACGGCATTTTGTTTGTTCTATATTTTGTGTTGTCCATAAGTCAGTGTAGAGGAACATCCGGTCAAATGGATTAGGGGGCGGCTCGAATGCTGATTTTGTTTGTTCTATATTTTGTGTTGTCCATAAGTCAGTGTAGAGGAACGTCGGTCAAGGGATTAGAGCGTGGCTCCATGTTTGTGTTGTCCATAAGTCAGTGTAGAGGAACGTCCGGTCAAGTGGATTAGAGCGTGGCTCCCATGTTTTGTGTTGTCCATAAGTCAGTGTAGAGGAACATCCGGTCAAATGGATTAGGGGGGCGGCTCCCATGCTGGAGACCCATGTTCAATTCAAGGTAAAGGCCAAAGATTTTTTTCTGCTGTGGGCATCAATGAAAAAATCCTAACCTGAACAGCTACGCGGCGACTGCACAAGCCATGCGGCCATTAAATTCCTTAGGCTCCCGTCCCACATGTCATACACCGCCCTAAAAGCGGTACTCGCCCGAGTGGTTACCGTGACCCAAATTTGGGATGTAAAGAATAGAACCACTGTTACCTGCTGTGCATGTCGCAAGAGGCGACTAAGGAGGTTTGACTGAAACCGGATGCACATGTCCTAAATGTGTACAAGTCTATGCGTTTAGGAAGGAGCCTACTAAACCAATGTGCAACGTATACACGTTCTTGGCAAAGATCAAACATATCACAAAGAGTGATTAAAATTGGTCGTAAAGAACGAACGCAAAGAAGAAGAAGAAAGCGGTACTATGGGTAGTAACGACATGTTTCGGGAAGAAGAAAGCGGTACTACGGGCAGTTACGACATGTTTCGGGAAGAAGAAAGCGGTACTGGGCAGTAACGACATGTTTCAGGAAGAAGAAAGCGGTACTACGGGTAGTAACGACATGTTTCGGGAAGACGAAAGCGGTACTACGGGTAGTAACGACATGTTTCGGGAAGAAGAAAGCGGTACTACGGGTAGTAACGACATGTTTCGGGAAGAAGAAAGCGGTACTACGGGTAGTAACGACATGTTTCGGGAAGACGAAAGCGGTACTACGGGTAGTAACGACATGTTTCAGGAAGAAGAAAGCGGTACTACGGGTAGTAACGACATGTTTCGGGAAGAAGAAAGCGGTACTACGGGTAGTAACGACATGTTTCGGGAAGACGAAAGCGGTACTACGGGTAGTAACGACATGTTTCGGGAAGAAGAAAGCGGTACTACGGGTAGTAACGACATGTTTCGGGAAGAAGAAAGCGGTACTACGGGTAGTAACGACATATTTCGGGAAGAAGAAAGCGGTACTACGGGCAGTAACGACATGTTTCAGGAGTCTCTGTGGCGTAGAAGTTAGGTGCTTGTCTCTCAAGCCAAAGGTACCAGGTTCGTTCCCTCGTGGAGTCATCTGGACATGTTTCCAGAGATGTCTGATCTCAGTGTAGGTGAGATCAAGTTCCTAGTCCTATCGGAGAAGGAAGATAGAACATAGGTCCCGTGCACAGTGTGAGTACGTCAAAGAACCCTTGGCAGTTCAATATCGAGAAGAGCAGGCTGGAAAGCCGCTGTCCGGCCAAAATTAATTAGAAAAGATTAAAAATAATGCTCCTACAAAAATATCTTTACCATCCTCACAATTACACCGGGGACCCTTGCCGGTGCTACAGAGTTCGTGCATTGCAGCTGAGATCTTCCTGTGTAAGAAAGAGATCGGAGCATACATGTCTACTCACCAAAGTGCAATGATGATGGTCCTTCAATCAATCAATCAATCAATCAATCAATCAATCAATCAATCAATCAATCAATCAATCAATCAATCAATAAAGTAGTATGTGTTGGGTTCAGAGCGGAAAAATGTCTCTCTGATCTATCTATGTAAGAAGATAGTTGATGCTCTTGTTTTGTTCGGATTAAGGAAGTCCCTGTTCCTTCTCCAGTGTTTCCAACGACCGATTTGCTCATTAAAATTGTCATATTTGCTGCTTGCTGTATTTATTATTCATTTGTCTGAACTGAGAGTTGTTTGAAGCGGATTGATGTTATTTTGTTGATATTTTCTTAGTTATATTAATTGCTCTATACCAGTTCTGTCCAATCTTTTCATATCTCGCTCCGACCATGTGTTGCCCGGATCGCAGGGGGAGCAAAGAATGGTAGCACTGTGACCTACAAAGCATATAGTAAGAGACGACTAAGGTAGGGACCTAGGGAAGCTACCCTAGTAAATAAAACGTATCGAAGAAATAGGATGTGCTGGCTTACTTGTAGGCGCATAACTGGCATAACGTACAATCGCTCTTAGCTCAGATCACATACAAATCACAAAGAGTGGCTAGCAAGTGGTCGATGTGGAGCGTTCGAAGAAGAAGAAGAAGAAGAAGTATCCCGTTCATAATTAAAAGTGAAGTTCCGTTGTCGTTTAGCCATATTTTAAAATAACATTGATATTAATGAACTCCTCCACATTATGTTACCAGTGCCAAACCTGGACGCTGACAACAAACTATAGAAGAAAACTAGTCACAACAGAGATGAAGTGTCTACGCAGAATGCTGGTGTAACAAGAAGAGACCGGTTGAGAAATGAAGACATCAGGAAAAAGTGGGTACAACATCAGTACTAGATTTCATCAAGAAACAGCAAATTAAATGGTTCGGCCACGTAAGCAGATTACCATCAGACAGTGCACCTCAAAAAGCAATGCTGCTCCAATACAATGGGTACAAAGCAAAAGACCGGCCACGCAAAAGATGGACCTCAGAGATAACAGAGGCGACGAAAGAGACTATTTACAAAGCGCATACTAGGCCCGTTTTAGAAATCTCTTCTTGACCTGACGCTGTGAGGCAAACAGGATTCGAGAAAGAAAGAAATTAATTAAAAAATGTTGCAATCCTTTCACAGCAGCTAGCACAGATCAAGTTATAATATCAAATTAAAATAATAAATATTGATTATAAATAACACATTGTTCCTACTGTACACGGAAACTCAGTGCACCCCTCCTTCAACCTTAAATTCCAAGGTGGCAGATATATCAAAGAATCGGCTCGGACATGTTGGTTGTTTGAAGATACAAGTTTATAAAATAAAGTCGGCGATTTGTTCAGTGTACAAATGTAAAAACAAAGAAGGCAATTATTGGCAGTAGAATGGTTACACAAGAAAACAAAATTGCAATAGAGAGAAAACAGTGTTCACGAGAATGCTGTGACAAAAAAAAGGAAACATTCTGTTATTCAGAAATGATTTTCTCTTTCTTAACCCTTTAACTGCTAAGGACGTGTGTAGACGTTCTTCGCATTCGCTTCTAAAGACGCATTAACACGTCTGTTATTGTCTCTCCTCTGTGGGCTAAAGACGCGTTAATACGTTATACATTTCTACTGTTACTGCTATAGGCACCCATTCACGTTTGTGACCTAGAAACAAAGAGTTGCTATTATTAGCTCCATCTTCGGAAAGTATGTATAGTCTGTCCATTAATTCGTGAGCACGTTTGAAATTGATTTTCTCGAAAACTACCTGTTGGATCTCAGTGATTTTTTGCAAGCAGCCTTAGAATATCCATGCCGCTAGAGAAATATTTTTTTCCAAGAAAATTTGATGTAGTTTGAAATATTTCTTCTTCAGGTTATATTAAAATCAACCTCACCGGATTGTACACAATAGTAACAGATCTACGGTACACAGACGCGTTGTTCTAAAAATACATTATGGTAACATTGAAATATCGTGAGTAAACAACAATTTCACGAATTCCCGTGCACCTAACCCAGTCGACTTTGAAAGCGGAAAGCATATGACGTTATAATTGGGATACCGTTGTATAGTTATAGGTGTATCTCGCTATTTGTATGAAGCTATTGGATCATATTTGTTGGCTTATCAAAACTGACATTGATATCACATTCATAATGAGTCTGAAGTGCACATTTATAACAATGCAGAAGGTTACAGTTTTACTATGCCAACACTTCCGTAGGGAATCTAAGAGAGGTCATCTATATTGCGATATTCATAACCCTGAGAAACAAACGCAACTGGCGCTTGGTCTGAATAGAGAATACTTTTCCGATGGATTAAACAGGACACAAAGTGCACTAATGTCAAACAAGGAAGGAAAAGAACAATTGACGACTTTGACATAGATGTCATAAGACGGAGCTCTTGAAAATGTTTGCGACAAATCAACTTGTTACTCTCAGGAAACTGAAATTAAAACTGCAATCAGATTGCAGCATAGACATTTCTAAAAGTACTCTATGGAAAATTGTAAGAGCCGCCGGCTTCACCTTCAGAAAACTATAGGCGGCAGGAATATTATTTGTGAAAAGCCACATTTAATTGCTGCCCGAAGTAAATACCTGAGGCAGATCCGTGAGCGGCGGAGGCAAGGCTATGATATTGTATATTTGGACGAATCCTGGGTCAATGCTCACCACACCAATGCTAAAGAATGGCAATCAGTAGACGGTGAACAGAAAGAAAAATACCAAGCAGCAAAGGCCAGCGTATTATATTAACACATGCAGGAAGTAGTGAAGAAGGTCTTGTCCATGACGCTGGACTTATTTTCCAATCAAAAAGTACCGACGATAGGGACTACCACACAGAAATGAATGGACATATTTTCAGGCACTGGATGGAGAAAGATCTACTTCCAATTCTAAACAGACCATCATGCTTGGTAATGGATAATGCATCCTATCACAACGCAGTATCAGCGGAAGACAAAGTACCAACTGCATCAAATACAAAAGATCAAATTAGGACTTGGCTTGCTAAGGAAAATGTCAGCTTCGATGATACATATTTGAAACCCAAGTTGTTGCACCTGGTGAGGATGACAAATAAGACAAAGGTGTTTCATATTGACAAAATCATTGCGGAATACGGCCACACGTCTTTGCGACTACCTCCATATCATGCTCACCTCAATCCGATAGAGCTTGTCTGGGCTAAAGTAAAGGGCAAGTTGCCGAACAGAACAGGACGTTTAAAATGTGTGATGTTGAGTTCTGACACGTGAGTCCCTCTCAATGATAGACATGCAGTTCTGGAAGAAGTGTGTTGAACATGTGCTCCGAGAGGAAGACGAGTACTGGCACCGAGATGGATTACACTTTGTCCAGCCAGTAACAATTATCAACCTCATGGAATCGTCAGATTCGGGATAATACAAATCATATTTTGATTACAGACTGAGAAATAGCAACGTATACATTTCCATATCCAAATGCGTCTACCATCATACAATTTGTGGTGAAGTTAAGACACCCTGGGTCTAATGGTGACCGAAGGGAGGACTAACTGTTGCATATTGTATCCAAGTTCACGATTGCACATAAAGGGCAACACACTTAATTACTTGACCTATCAAGTTAATATGGAGATACACCTATGAATAGAATTGACATGGACAAATTCTAAGGATTACTGTAAAATCTAAAATTTGAGCCCCCGTATTTGCAATTGTCATAAAGATCAAAGGAATTCGCCGATGTGCAAAATCCGTAGCATCTATGAACTACTGGTTAGCTTTATTTTAGCGTCATGGATATTCTAAGGCTGCATGCAAAATATCACTGAGATCCAACAGGTAGTTTTCGAGAAAATCAATTTCAAACGTGCTCACGAATTAATGGACAGACTATAGCAGCGAAAGGACACCAGAAATGCATAACGCATGCGACATGGCGGGTACCGCGCTGAACAGCCCTTCTTGAAATACATTTTAACAAATGTACAGAATCGTGTAGTACAAATATTTTCTGGCAGACGTAAAGCTCTCAAAGATGGTATGGCTTAGTTTCAACCGTTCAGTGAAAACTTCACAACTAAGAAACATTATTCTTATTAGCACAATCTCAGTAACTACTGTAAAACCACATCTCTTCATAAAGTTCATACATTTAAATAATTTAAGACACAGATCAACATATGTCATTCTGTTTATAGTTGCTAGTTCTGTTACTGTCTGATAGTTACCGTAAACAGAAGATATACAAGAAAAGTATTGTACTGTTGTAGTAACTTCTTTTTAACTGTCTACATTGTCAAGTATTTTGTCACTGTAGTAAGTTATTGTCAAGTATTTTGTCCCTGTGGTAAGTTATTGTCAAATATATTGTCACTGTAGTAAGTTATTGCAGATACAACATATATCTCTCATCCATGTGTTGAATTGTTAAACGTTATCTAGATTAATCAGCTGATCTTGTTTTAATATTCGGTATTAATAGAAATGTTTCAATTATCAGTACAAGCTGACAATGATGAAGCTACATTTCCTAATCTGCTTTAGTGCGATTAAAAACTAAAAAAACATAAATATATAGCAAGCTGGAATAAACAACATAGAGCAGTGGCGGCTCGTGGTCGTTTTTGGTGGTGGGGCTAGACAAAAATTTAGGAAAAATCATGGTTTTTAGGCTAGGTTTATATTTTAGTATTTACTATTATTTGTCTATTCCACGAAGTTATTCCCCCTTTACTATAATGATTTAGCGCCGCATGCGCAAATAATAAACGGACAACGTTACGTCAGGGTAAGTGAGCTGGCACTGATCAAGACCCTACTCCACCTCCTCGTGGTGACCCTGGAAATAGAAAAAAGATCATGTCTGGCTAAGTAGGTAAGGATCGAGAGAGAGCTACTCTGGTATAGGTAATAAAGCAAACGCAGACACGCCTCTTGGGTCCTAAATACTAGTGAATGCACGCATCTTCTGCCGATGTCTAATGAAAAAGTTGCATAAATGCAAAGCAAATGTAAGAAGTAACAACGTACGAGTCGCGTGTAAGCGTATACTCCCCTCCTGAATCAATTGTTAACCACAATTGCCAGCTCTCATTGCAAGAAAGCCGGGCACTCTCCCCCACGCACTAAGGCAAAATGGTGAAAACTCATAATTCCTGGGGTTCAACAACAACTAAAATATATACCATATAACTAAGGTACAAAAGAGATTCCTACAACCTACCGTTGACCACAGTCCTTCACCATGAAATAACAAACAATAAAAACAAAACTTTGCTTTTCTTCACTGACAGTTAACCACGATTTTTACTAAACCACTTATTATTGAAAGTCCTCTTTTTCTTGCCATCTTGTTGCACATATACAAAGCTATTTGGCTGATGTGCACCTAGCCGTTTAATTTCAAGCTTTTCTTCTATCTTTAACGAAGGAAACGGATTTCGTAATAAATAATCCACTTGATTCGTTTTGAATTTCGAGTAAGCCACAACTTCAAAAGTAGGTCACAGCTTGTCAACCGTAAACGAGTGTACGTTGTAGAAGATATTTGTATATTGAATACGAAACGGACGATTACCGTTAACGATTATAATAATAGTTAGTTACATACTTCTATTAATGCATATCCTTTTCTACTATTTTCTATATAATTTTTGATTCAATCGATAATTATACAAAATACTATTTAATCAAGAGTCGTCGTTTAACTGTTAATTGGTTGATAGCGTAGAACTCAGCTTTCGGTGAATAAAATGGTTTTGGCAGTTATTATTAAAGGTAGCGGTCAAAGGTCAGAGGTCGCAATGTTACATCGTCAGTAGAGAATTTTAAAACGACCTCATAAAACATGGTGCGCTGATACGTTATATAGAGAAGCTACATTTGAAACTGTATATATAATAGTTTTTTAAATAATAATATTTATATATTATTATGATTATTATATTATTATGATATAATTTGTATATTTTAGTGTTAAATATTCAACTTTCAAAGCTAATCAGTGTCAAGTTAACAATAATAATTACGAACAAAATTTGTTTAAATAATAAGTACACGTTAATTATTTTGGTTTGGTAGGCATGTTCTTACTGCCCCTAATGACCATGGGTGTATACTAATTGGAGGAAAAATTTGTTGAATTTTAGATTTCAGAATGTGTGTGATATTTTAGCGACATATATTAACTTTCAAAGCTAATCAGTATCCTGTTGAAAGTAATAATTATAAACAAATAATGTCTGAAATAATAGTGCACGTTACTCAATATTTTTGGTGGGCCTGGCCCCACTGGCCCTTAATGACGAGCCGCCCCTGACATAGAGTAATACAAAATAAACCACTGTTACAGTGTCTCCTGTTTAAAAAAAAAAATTGATACTGTGTTTACCATTTTCATTTGTACTGTAAGAAATGTAATTGGTGTTTTAATGAATTACTTAGGTGACCCCACAAGCACCCTTATCCCCACCTACCTATAACAAGACGATTGTTGTTCTACAAGATTTTATAACATTATTGCGAGTTTCTTCTATGAAATTGTTCAAGCTAATAAAGTCGTGATAAATTTGAATATGTCTATAATTATTATAGTGGATTCAAAGTTGGTCGTGTTGTGACCCCAACTTCCAAGTTTATTGTTACACTTCTGCCTTCTGATCCGATTTACTGGCTTTTGGTATTTTTGAAGATGAATCAAATATAGTCTTCTTCTTCTTCTTCTTTTACGCTCCATATCGACCCTTGTTAACCACTTTGTGATTTGTATGTTATCTGAATATAAGAGTGATTGTACGTTGTGCCAGTTATGCTTCACAAGATCCAGAAGGCACGGTTTCGGTATGAGTGGATGTCGTCTATAGAAGTTTCTAACCTCCAGAGGCTTTCGTGGATATACTGTCCTGGTAATGAGCGGGTGTTTACGGTAGTAAGAGAGCGGACAGGCTTGCATCAATAGCATCGATTGTTGGAGAGTTGAAGATGGATAAGGGGATATTCTTCGGCCTCTTCGCGACTGTCTATTGGATGAGGACACTAAAATCGATGTTGAATCGATCAAACGATTTAGGCAGTTTGGAGTTAGCCGTTGTACAAGCCGAACTGGATGCCTGAGGGGCAGAGTGAGGAGTGTGTTTAATTAGCGAACCACGCGAACCATCAGTATGCATACTCTTCGATATCTGTTGGGGAGACTGAGCACCTATGGGTCTGCCCGAAGTACAATGACGTCAGTTTAGTAAACAATAACCAAGCCAGTTATGCATCTACAAGTAGGACAGCACATCCAATTTCTGCAAAGCTTTTTATTTACCAGAGGAACTTCCTTAGGCCACACTTCAGTTGCCTATTACGACATGCCTTGTAGGTCGCAGTGTTGCTATTCTGAATCAAATCTAGCATACTAATATAAAATACTCAACGAGAGCATTCACAAATAATGACATAAGTATTATAGTGAGACAAGTTCAATTATAGAAGAGTTTTAACAAGTAACTTTTTTATAAATGTATCTCTATATGCACGGTTAGACCATTTTATAATAATATTACATGGAAATAAACGTGCAAAATGTAGTTAGGAAATGTTGTATCTTCTCTCCTCCTCTCTCTCTCTCTCTCTCTCTCATACTTTAGTAATCTATATACATCAAATATCAACTCAAAATAAAGTCAGGAAATGTTGTCACCTCTCTCTCATACAACAAATATAAACGCAAATGTCAGTTGGACGAGCACTTTAAAAATGTTGATCCTTTCACATTTGGTAGACATATGATTTCATAACTCAGATACGCCGATGATATAGTTGTCATTTTGAGCAAATGCTAAAAAGTAGAGTAAAAAGGGAATCTAGAAAGACATATGCATGTAAACTCTGAGTTTAAATTGTATGAAAAACCTTTGATATTATACAAGAAAGATAATCAAAGAAATACTTCTGATGAAATCTTTCTTGTGACAACGTATGCACGTGAATCATGAATTTCCGGTGTGGTGATGGAGCCCGCAAGAGAGGTAAAGAATAGTACCACTGCGACCAAAAAGGCATGTCGTAAGAGGCGACTGGTATAGGACCTAGGGAAGCTACCCTAGTAACTAAAAAGCATCGCAGAATTCGGATGTGCTTACATACTTGTAGGCGCACAAGTGGCAGAACGTACAGTCGCTCTTAGGCTAAAATCACATAAAAATCACACAGAGTAGTTAACAAGTGGTCGATATGGAGTGTTCGAAGAAGAAGAAGAAGAATGAATAATTAAACAAACATTAAAGAAGAAGAAGAAGAATGAATAATTAAACAAACATTAAAGAAGAAGAAGATGAAATGTATATTAAAAATTGCTACTGAGAAATATTTAGAGCGCACTGGGCAAGAATGAGAAAATATCTAGACATCCTACAAGATTTAGCATTGAAAACATATTTCACACTCGTACATAGTTATATTTATCTTCATCTTTATAGACGGTCGTTTAGCAAGTGTGTAGCTGTAGATACATGTGTCTGTGCTTGCTTTTCCTGCCTTCAAGCGCATCCCTTAGTTACTCTTCGATAGACTACCACCTTAGCATAAGGATGTTTTTCCATACAATTTTCTCATTTGTTTGAACCTGTCTGGCATGTTCAAACTTAGCTTCTAATTCTCGCACTCGTTTTAGTATCTGAAATTCGCCCATATCACATAAATGAGAGCGTATCGCATTGATGACATTGGTTCTGTCCATACTTCTGCCCGCTTGAGTGGAAACATTGTTTGTAAGAAAGTCAGCACGCTCGTTTCCCAGCACTCCAGCATGTCCAGGTGTGTACAGCCAAGTGATTTTCTTGAGATGCGATCTCCGAATGCTGTCCACCCATTCCACGAGCACACTTTCTTTCTTTTTCTTTCTTTCTCGAATCCTGTATGCCTCACAGCGTCAGGTCAGGAAGAGATTTCTAAAACGGGCCCTAGTATGCGCTTCGTAGATAGTCTCTTTCGTCGCCTCTGTTATCTCTGAGGTCCATCTTTGCGTGGCCGGCCTTTTGCTTTGTACCCATTGTATCGGAGCAGCATTGCTATTTTGGGTGCACTGTCTGATGGTAATCTGCTTACGTGACCGAACCATTTAATTTGTTGTTTCTTGATGAAGTCTAGTACTGATGTTGTACCCACTTTTTCCTGATGTCTTCATTTCTCAACCGGTCTCTTCTTGTTACACCCAGCATTCTGCGTAGACACTTCATCTCTGTTGTGACTAGTTTTCTTCTATCGTTTGTTGTCAGCGTCCAGGTTTGGCACTGGTAACATAATGTGAGGAGAAAGATTGTGTTGAACATTGCTCTTTTGTGTTCATGGTGACGTGTTTGCATCTTAAAATTGGCGCCATTTGCCCTATCATTTGGTTTGCTTTGTTGCATCTGTGTTGAATTTCATTAGTTATTCTTCCATTTGCTGAAAAAATGCTCCCAGGTATGTGAAATCTTTTGCTTGATTTAGTAGATGATTATCGATGGAGATGTTGGTAGTGTTTTTCTCTCTGGCGAATGTCATTACTTCTGTTTTGTCGATGTTAATTCTCATGTTGTATTCGTTACATGCTAACTGGAGTCTGTTGATGTGTTGTTGTAGCTGTTCTTCTGTTGTTGATATGATTGCCTGATCGTCTGCAAAAGAAATTCATTTAAGAGTTCTCCGAGGTTGTTTCCTTCGCTGGTGTTAGCTATTTTACAAATGTGGTCAATGTACGTGATGAATAGCAGCGGGGATAGTACGCAGCCTTGTCTTACTCCTGACCCTACGTGAAACTTTTCTGATAATCCTGTATTTGTTCTAATCGTACATTGGCTGTCAGTATAAATGTTCTTGCAAAGGTTGATTAGGTGTTCATTAACCCCATAGGTTGTTAGTATTTTCCACAACTTGTGCCTATCTACGCGGTCGAACGCTTTTTCCTGATCTACAAATGCAACGTGTAAATGTTTGTCGGATTCGATAGTCCTTTCTACTAACTGTCTGAGGGCGAATATTGCGTCTGTACAGCTTTTGTTCTTCCTGAATCCCATTTGGGAGTCATTAAGCTGTGGCTCGATGATGTGGCGGAGCCTTTTCTCAAGTATTTTGCAGAATATTTTCCCAGTGTGGCTCAGTAGCGCTATGCCTCTATACTTTGTACAGTCCCTCTTGCTACCTTTCTTCTTCCAGATGGGAACAATTGTAGCATTCCTCCAATCTTCTGGTGTTTCTTGTGTGATCCAGACTTGGTTGAATAGTCTATGAGCCAGCTGATTCCTACCTCTTTAGTTGCTTTGATTAGGTCTGCCGGGATATTGTCTGGGCCTGGTGTTTTATTAGGTGGGGCCATATTTACAGCATTTCTGATCTCTGATAGTGTTATGCTTGGTTCTACTTCTGAAGTTACATTTACTGTGAGTTCTTGAGTGTTCGGTTGGTCCTCTTGTTGAAGGTTGAGAAGTTCACTAAAGTATTGTCGCCATCTGTTCATTATCATTTTGGATCATTAAGAGCTTGCCTTTTCATCGTTAATAATTTCAGTTGGGTCATATTGTTCTTGTCTTTCCTGCATAGCTTTAATTTTCTTGTAAAAATGTCTTGTTGAATTTTGTAGTCTGAATTTAATGTTTCGCCATAATCTTGCCATGCTTGTATTTTAGACTTCTTTATTATCTCCTTGGCTTGTTTTCTAGCTGTTCTATACTCAGTGAGGTCGTTTTGATGTTTGTTTTTGCCCATAAGTTGTATCTGTGTTTTTTCTCCTTACCGCTAGTTTTACTTCGTCATTCCACCAAGTTGTGCTTTTGGTCGGGTACCTCTGTATTTTGCTGTTCCACATGTTTCTTTGGCTGCTTCTAATAAAGTTCTCTTAAATACTGTCCATTCTTCTTCTACTGACTTGCTTTCTTCAGTTAGTTTAACAAAATTATCTGTGACTCTTTGTAGATATGACTCTTGTGTGTTGACATCTGTTAATTTATTGATTTTGATTATTTCTTTTGTAGTTGTGTGTTGCCCTCTGGTACTCTTCTTGTGTGTTCTGATAGTCATAACTACCGCTTTGTGGTCCGTGTCTATGCATAAATTTGGTATAGCTCTAGCGTCTACCACTGACCTTCGTTTTATTTGATAATCGTATGGGGTTTCCTGTTATTCATCATTAATATTTACAGTTATGAACAGTCTTTATTGAGCTGGTTGTGTAATTAAAATCCTGAACATTTATTATAATTCATGAAACATTTAGAAATTTGCTTATTTGTTCTTGTTATTACAAAGATTAAATAATTATTATAATTCACGAAGCAATTGGAGGAGCGTACAAGAAATAATGACACTCGTTACTCTAGTTACTGCATGTAATACCACGTTTTAGGCGGGTAGGACAGGGGGCATAGGCCTGTAGAATTTAATAGTCGCATGGCTAGTGCAATCATCGCAAAACTATTCAAGTTAGGATTTTTCTTTATGCCCCAGCATAAGAAAATTCCCTGGACATGGCGTGGACTTAACCCGGGTTTAATCCAGGTTTAGGGAGGGTATGGAAGCCGCGCCCTAATTCATTTTGCCAGACGCTCCAATGATGACAGTACAGTTTAAAAGTAGATCTCGGTCTTTATTCTATTCTTAGAGTGTCTATAATTGAGAAGACAAAAATGATTGAAAACAAACAATCCTGAAATTAAAAAAAGCTTGACAATCGTGTAGTGCAGGTTTGACATAGTCCAGATTCTGGGTATGGTAAATTGATTATGTGAGGTATTTATCTTAAGAAGTTAGTTTGCACAAATGTATATTTAAAACACCGAACGACCACAAATTATCCTAATAATAACGTTCGATTTATTTTTATCTCAATAATTGGCTTACTAGTATATTCACTTTGTACTTTACTATTACGACCACTTTATATTAGCACCAGGGCGGCTCGTCATTAGGGCCAGTGGGGCCGCCCACCAATAATCGAAAGGGGAATAACTTCCGGAATAGTAAATACTAAAAAACCATGATTTTTCCAAAAAAAATGTGTCTTTCCCCACCAAGAAAAATGACTACGAGCTGCCACTGATTAGCACCATCACAATAAATGGGACTGAACTAAGACAGGTATTGCAACTTAAATACCACGGAGTCCTGGTAACATCATATGTTAGATAAGAAATAAAGAGCAGAATATGGCAGGCGATAGCAAAGTTTCAGAAAATGAGAAGTATTATATGCAACAAGTCATTGTCATTTGAGATCAGAATGAGAGTTATACAGTGCTACATAGAACCAATACTGACATATGGATACGAGTCATGGACAATGAGCAAACAGATCGAAAACTCTGAGAGCCACAGAGATGTGGTTTTACAGAAGAGTAATGAGAATCCCATGGACTGCTACAATGACCAATGTGGAGGTGTTGAATGAGATCAAGGTACAGAGAAAGCTTATCGTCAATATAAGAAAGAGGCAGTCATCTTTTTTCGGACATGGGGATGAGAAATGAAGGTTTAGAACACATTGTAACAACTGGTAAAATCGAGAGTAGACAAGACAGAAGAAGACAGAGAAAAAATGTTGGATAGCCTAACTTCATGACACGGAAGAAGGTCAACATATGAGATGATAGCAAACACCAGAGACAGAGATTTGTAGAGATCCATGATTGCCTACGCCATCCGGAACGGCCCCTGATGATGATGACTTTACTGTTGAATGACAGTCGGTTTTGATATCTCTTAATAAATGACTTGATATTCGATCTGTTGAAATCTAGATAAATGATACAGTAATATATTTAATCTTTGTTTAAATAAATGATAAACTTGAGGTTTGATTCAATCTAAATCATAGGTTCCCAAAGTGGCGACATCACACCTCCTCCCTCCCCAGTGGGTGCTGAAGCCTTCTAGTGGGGCGATGGTGGGTTCAGAAGCATTTTTATGGGGCGTTCAGGCGATTAGGGGTCGGTGGCGGCTTAAAGAAGAAATTAATAATATATATTTTAAAAATAAATTATTTTCGTGATTTTACGTTTGAATAATCATTTAAAATTTGAATTCTGCATTTTAATTCATCTTATGCCCATCTTACATGATCCATTTTTTCATCAATTCTCTATTGCATCTAAATATTCATTTGAAAATTGACCATATATGACAGAAATATATATCACATTTCTATGTGAAAGAGAAAATAGAGCATGTATATATGGGTAGTGGGAGGGAGGGAGGGGCGTTGACAAACTGTTATAATGGTGAGGGGGGCGTTACAAAATTTATGTCGAGCAAAGTGGGCTGTTGGCCGAAAGAGTTTGGAAATCTATAATCTAAATAAATAACAGTAGATTCAGGGATATCCGAATAAACTACAGCGTGGTTGTTTCCCCTTTAATCAATAACATACTATTTTATTTCTTTTTTTAAAACTTCAAAAAATAAACATTCCGGATATTCATAAATAATTTGACAATAGGATTTATTTTATCTGAACAAATAATTTGACAATAGGATTTATTTTATCTGAACAAATAATTTGACTAGGCTTCGTTTTAGTTCTTCAGTTTAATAATGAGGGCACCAATTGCGTAAAAACGCTGTTTTAGTTTGCGTATCATGATTTCTCATCGCTGCCAAGGGACACGCTGCAATAATAGTGACATTTAGCTGTTTGACAGAGTCGTCGCAGTGGTATTTATTTCTTTATCGACAGTTATACAATTATCCTGGGCGCTGGTTTGATTCCCATTTGAAACGTCTTTATTAGGACAAAGATAAAACTAACATAATATCATAAGACAGTTCGTGGAGGTTACAGTCAAATTTGCAGAATCACACTTATCTTCGTTCCGGGGCACATGGGTGTCGTTGGCAATGAGAGGGCAGACAGGCTGGCTGGCTCTGCCACCATATCTAACGGCCAGCCAATGGATAGAGCTGATATTTTAAACGATCTCATGGAGTGTGGCCGCAAAGAAGATTTTCATTTAAACAAATCCACGTCAACTTCTAGATCACAGGAGTTTGGTTTGAAAATTGGAGTAGCAAGAAAAGAACAGCATAACAGTTATAGGTAGGTTCATAAATCAAAATCGAACTGGTACGGTCAGTCGTTGGACGTTGGTGGAGATATTGCGAAGGCTATCGGGGCACCTATGGACATGTCCGGAGTGCAATGAAGATATGGACATGTCCGGAGTGCAATGAAGATATTCCAAACTGAAACTGAAACAGTCAAATCTTGTGAAAGTGGTATGGAAACTAAATATTGGTCTTTAGAGCGACACTCGTGGACATAAAGCTAAACTGAGTAGAAGTGATATATAGTAGGCAGCCTAGACAGGAATCTAAGTTTGAAAGTCTTGAATACATCAACCAGAGATAACTGGAAACAATGCACTCAACAACTACCCGTTTCAGGTTTACAAAAGATATCCGAGGAACCAGGTATTATTAAGGTGGCCGTGAAGTTTGAACCGGGTACGTTTGGGTTGTGATTGAGTTCACTATCGTTAAGCTACATATGTTCAACGTAATAGCTATCTTAATGTTACCGCACTTCCTGTATTCACGAAATTTAACTAAAGGTCTACAGCAGCGTTTCCCAAAGTGGGCGGTACCGCCCCCCAGTGGGCGTTGAAGCTTTCCAGGGGGGGCGATAGTGGGTTAAGAAGTACTTGAGAGCAGTTATTTTCGTGATTTTGCGATTGAATAATCATTTAAAATTTGAATTTTGCATTTTAATTCATCTTATGCTCATCTTACATGATCCATTTTTTCATTAATTTCCTTTTTCATGTACATAATCGTTTGAAAACTGACCATGTATGACAAAAATATATATCAATTTTCTATGGCAAAGTGAAAATAGAGCATGTATATATATATATATAAGGGAGGCGCGTGGCGAGCTGTTATAATGGGGAGGGGGTGTTGCAAAGTTTATGTTGTGCAAAGTGGGCAGTGGGCCGAAAAAGTTTGGGAATCTATGGTCTACAGTGTCTGTGCTAATCTTTATCTGATCTCAATATTCAAATTTGTATACACACACACGCACGCACGCACGCCCTCACACACGACACACACACACACACACACACACACACACACACACACACACACACACACACAATATATATATAATATTGATGTCTTATTTTTAAAAAATACAAAAGCAATAACACTGCACAGCAACTTTTCCCTAAAAGGCCTTATCAAAAAAAGATTCAAAAGAAATAAAAAGAAACCACATATAAAGGCACACTACATATAGAACAGACAAAAAATATTAAACCCCTAAAATAAAAATCTGTTACAAAAAGCGAATAACGAAATAAAAAAAAATAGAAGGGAAAAAAGAAGAAAACAAAAAATCTACCTTTTTTTATTTAAATGTTTTTATATCAATTTTTTGTTTTTTATTGTTTATTTTTTTTTCCCCTTTTTTAAAAAAATTTATTTCGTTTTTTTTTGTCCATATTTTAATTTTGTTTATTTCGTTTCATTTTGGTTCCTTTAAGTTTTTTTCTTCACTCTGTTGATCTTTCCTTGAAAAAGGGCCTTTTGGTCGAAACGTTTCTTTTATTGTTATTGGTTTGTTTGTGTTTAAACTACAGTACTTTGTTTTACGTTTTTCCCCATTGTACGTTTTACGGGTCTGTCCTTATATCGATAATACTATTTTGATGTATGGTCTGATTTGATAAACTGATCAAATATAAAACACGTTCCCCAACACACAGAACAATTGACATTTGAGATAGCCCCGTTCTTAAATAATCTGAAATCTTGCTGACTTTTCATTTCTGATCAAATATGTGTGTTACCCGGGGAAAATTAAGCCCCTTGTTTGGTTGATCTGGGAAAACAAATTTGTCCATAATTTGTTTTTTGAAGCATAAACATCAAACTAGTTTAAATATTGTAAATATGATTAATTATCTTCTTAATAATAACATAAACATTTTGTTTGCTTTTTTGCTGGATAATCTAATTAATATAAATCAATACTAACGGGATATTTTTATGATTTACTTTTTCTTCTTCTCTTTTTTTCTCAATCCTTTGCCTCGGCTCAGGTCGGGAAGGAATGACCGTGTCTATACCCCTTAACTTCAATGATCTAAAGTACGTCTTTTTTTTTCTCCGATCTGTTTTGCCTCACAGCGTCAGGTCAAGAAGAGATTTCAAAGACGGGCCCCTGTGTGCGCCGTAGATATTTTTCGTCACCTCTTTTATCTCTGATCCATCTTTGCGGCCGGTTTTTTGCTTTGCCCCCATTGATGACAGCATTGCTTTTTGGGTGCACTGTCTGATGGTAATCTGCTTACGGACCGAACCATTTAATTTGTTGTTTCTTGAGGGGTAAGTACTGATGTTTAACTTTATTCCTGATGTCTTCATTTCTAAACCGGTCTCTTCTTTTTCCCCCAGCATTCGCGAGACCTTCATCTCTGTTGTGACTAGTTTTCTTTATCGTTTGTTGTCAGCGCCCGGGTTTGGCACGGGTAACAAATGTGGGGGAAAAAGTTGTGTTGAACATTGCTCTTTTTGTGTTCATGGTGACGTGTTTGCATCTTAAAATTGGCGCCATTTCCCCTATCATTTGATTTGCTTTGTTGCATCTGTTTAAATTTCATTAGTTATTCTTCCATTTGCTAAAAAAATTGGTATGTGAAATTTTTTCTTGATTTATGATGATTATCATGGGATTTGGTGTTTTTTCCCTCTGGCGAATATCATTACTTCTGTTTTGTCGATGTTAATTCTCATGTTGTTTTCGTTACATGCTAACGGGATCTTTGATGTGTTGTTGAGCTGTTCTTCTGTTGTTGATATGATTGCCTGATCGTCTGCAAAAAATTTCATTTAAAGTTCCCCGGTTTGTTTTTTCCTGGGTTTATTTACAAATGTGGTCAATGTAGGGATGAATAGCAGGGGGGATAGTCCAACCTTGTCTTACTCGCCCCTACGTAAACTTTTCTAAATCCTGATTTGTTCTAATCATACTTTGGGCGTCAGTATAAATGTTCTTAAAAGGGATTAGGTGTTCATTAACCCCATGGTTTGTTAGTTTTTTCCACAACTTGTGCCTATCTACGCGGTCGAACGCTTTTCCTGATCTACAAATGCAACGTGTAAATGTTTTATTCATAGCCCTTTTCTACTTGATATTACGTTCTGGTAAAATGGCGATGAAGAATTTCTCGATTTGTTTGTACATCACTTTCGAGCAAAATTTTATTGACATTTAATTTAATGTGAAACAAAAGAAATTCATCTGTTCCCGTTTTAACCCTTTTTATATCATGTCGATAACATTCACATATGTTGGACATACGGAAAGGTGTTCAAAGTATCACAAAGGAAAATACTTTAAAGTGGGAAGCAAAAGGTTCGAAAAAAAAAAAGCAAATACATCCTGAAACAAACTTTGAAGAAAAAAAATATGTTTAATTTTTAAGGGTGAAGGGGACAAAGAGGAAAAGGCAGTGTCTGGAAGATTTGTTGAAGTGTGAGTGACTGGGCCCAAAAAAAATCATCATGTCTGAAATGGTGCTAGGGGGAAACAAAACGCCCGACCTTCGAAAAAACTCCTATGATATCGCTCATTCCCTGAAAGGGACAATCGGGGAGAAGGATTTTCCCACTTGGGTTTCAAGTTTAAAAACAGGAATCAGGAAAAAATTTTATTGGAATAACATGTTTCTTTTTTATTTATGCGATGCACGGCCATTAAAATTCCCCTTTGTTTTCCCCCGGCCCAGCAGCCACCCCTAAGCCCCATTTGATCACCGTACCCATGAAAGTTAAAGGATATCTTCTCTTTTACCACAAAACGACACTTCCAACCCAAACTTAACTCCCAATTCCCCACTCGTTCCAGTGTCTAACCGCCTTTTGAGATGTCCGGGTAGGCAAGGATAAATTGTTACTGTTCTGTGATATGAATAATATGGGAAGGGGAAAGATAAAATAAAAAACATTTAAAGGGTTTCTTTAAATTTTGGAACTAAAGTAATGACAAATTTTCAACTTTGTTTTAATATTGCAGGAGCATCTTCTTGCTTTGACATGGGGGAGGGGGGGAAGGGCGTATTTTTCAGTTGTAATAATAATATTTTAAAATAAAAATTCACAATACATTAATATCTTAATCCAAATAATAACAGATAGTAAAAACGTAATTTGATAAATGTGTATTTGAAAAAAAAAATCTTAGCTTTCTAAAACTAAAAAATATGTTATTCAAAACACGTTTTTTTCTTGAAATTGGTTTGTGTCTTAGTAAAAGGGGATGTATCCATGGATGTATCACACGGAGGGGCCCCGCTGGTACCGCGTTGTACATCACCTAGAAAAATTCACGAATTAAACAATGTTTAAAAATGATACATATGAGCACACACAAACTATAGAGACATGTCTTGTTAGATCTCTATCATGATAGAATATCAGACAAAGGGGGACAGAAATTGATTGAATAAATTTAAACATACCGGGAGGAATGAGATGAGATGGTCTCGGACAATAGATTTTAATCAGTTTGATTTAAATAATTTTTATCGAAATAAACAAGAGAAAATCTAAAAAAAACCCCAGAAATAAATAAATTTTAATGGAATCAAAATTTATCAATCTAAGGGGACAAGAACACATGTGTATGTTTGGGGAAATCCCCAAGGGCAGTTATCAAAAGGGGCAAAAATAATAAAATTTGGGGATGAATAATTGAAAACTCTTTTAAAATTGACATCCTGATAGATTTTGAAGATATATATCATGACATCAATTTTATTAAAGCTGAAACGTTCTGCTAGACTGCCCATGTAAACAATGGACAACACAATATAACTGTCGGGGCGATGCCCCAGTTGCACTTGTCTGTGTGTTCTGTGATGATTTTGAGTTTGCACTTGTCTGTGGTTCTGTGATGACTTGGTTACTTGTCTGTGTGTTACTTGATACTTCTATTTTCACTTGTCTGTGTTGCAGATAATATATATATATTTTGGGGAAACAGGTACAACAGAAAAAGGGAGAGATCGTGGAAGACGAGGAAAGAAGATGTTGGGGGGTCGCATTTTGGGTTGACAAAAGATCGACTCAGAACTGTTTACCTCCCGGGAGAGAGAGAGGGGAGAGAAAAGGGTTGGGGAAGAAGGGACGCCAACGCCCGGCGGCATGACATGATTGATAATTTATAATGATTATTGCAAAGATTTCTGATTTTCCCTTTATTTATTTTGCCTTAAACTTACCTAAGTTTATGTTCAATAGATTTTTTAAAATTTGCGTAATGTTGTTTTCCCCCAAGCTCGGTCATCAGCTTTTTTCTTCCCTCTTTTTCTACCATGAAAAGTTCTTCACTGAACCTTACATATTATTTTTATCCACAGTGGTTTGTTTTAACCCCTTTAAATTTTCCCGAAAATCACCTTTTTGGGGTCCCATATTTCCATTTTTCACATTTCATCTTTAATCTTCTGCTATTTCCCCTGAGGAAAAGCAAGGGGCAAGTTGGTCTTTAGAGTTTTATCTTGAAAAACACCTGATGTTCAAAATTTTTAAAAAAATTTAAAGATGTTAAGTATTTTTAAAAGGTGGAGACTGCAGTAAAACTTAAAAATAGCTAAACACGAAAACACAAAGTATTACATTTTAAAAAAATACATAAACAGTGACGAAAAACAAAAATTTGCCCAAAAAGGCCTTTATAAACAAATAATACAACAAAAATGACGAATTTCGAGAACACTAAAATGGACGATTACATGGGGAAACATAAACCTTCTAATGAAAATCGGGAAAAAAAACGAACAAAAAGAGTAAAACCAAAAAACCGAAAGTGGAAAAAAAAAAACAATAAACAATATGGGGATAAATGAAAATATATGGAGCAAACAAAATATAGATAAAAGGCACGAGATAAGACGTATAAAAGCAGGGGAATGTAATGCGTTGAGTCAAAAGGTCGCAAAGTGCCCTAGAATTAAAAAGGTTCTCCCGGGGGGAATCGACTGCGATCATCGGAGGAACAGTCGGGTGGTTGACCCGGGCATCGTCAATCCCAATGGGCCCGATGTTTAAAAGGGTGGGGGTCCAGGCATAGCGAATATCGCGTAAGTGTTGGGCGAATCGGTCCGATCTCTTACCGGTTTCGCCAATATAGGGCTTGTTACGTTTAGGTGATGGTAGATGAATTTCGGGACTCGGGAAAAGTCTTGAATGGGATGAGCTTTTAAAAAAGAATGCGGGGCCCTTTTTAATACATGTATAACATCGTCGACGTCCCCACTGGGGGGCCCAAAGTGACTCTGGATATTAGGCTTGAGGCGACTTTTCCAACAAAAACCGAGGCTTTGTCCCGTCAAGCCCCAAAAAATAGTGTTGGAAGACTGGACGTTTCCCAGGATCAGCAAAAATAGGGGGATGATGGGAAAAAGACCTTTTCACCCAGGAAATATGAGGGGGAAAGATGAGTTTAACCCGTCAGTTTGGGGGGTTTTATGCGTGAAGGGGGCCCTGGGGAAAAATTTGCTGTACCCGATGCATGGCAATTTAACACCCAAACCGGGGGAAGAAATCCAGCATCTCGTGAGCTTTATCAAGAAAATGTCGTCCTCACACAGAGGCGAGAAGGTGGGTTGGAAAAAGGTAAAGGAAAACAGGCCTGGGGATGGGAAGGGTATACAGAAGAAAACTATTTTATGTACTTTTGTATATGTTTAGTGATAGTATAGGCTGATGGTGATAGTGATGTCAAGAAATTTAACGAGGTGAGATGTGGAGGGGGCCCCCGGAGGGTTGAAGGCAATGAAAGGGGATGAAGCGTGACAAATCGGCTTCAATTTTCGTAACTCAAAAATCATCGATGTTCTATGATACAGGGCGGAAGAGGGCCCCAAGGGGGTTCCATCTGGTTGAGATGACCCATGAATAAAACATGCTGGGTCCTTTTTTAAACCCCTGGGCCCCTAATCTGTTCAAGAATTATTGAACTGAAAGGGTTGAGAGGGAATTTTTGGAAACAAGGAAGGGCGAGGTGGGACAAAGGGTTGTTCTCCCCTTTGAGAAAAAAGAACTTGAAGTCCGCGAATAGGGATAGGGTATAAATGAACGACATCAAAGGGGGAAGGCGATAAGTCCCGAGGGAACAACAAAAAGAAAAAACAGCAAAGTGTGGGTTTTATCTTTCAAAAATGAAGGTAGTGTGGTGACTATAGGTTGAAGATTATCAAATCGGAATATGTTCCAGGACAAAGCAAGCGAAAAAATAGGCCTGGGGTTTTGGTTTAATTTTGGGAGATATAGAATTTGGGGGGGTTTCCCAAACAACTTGATGATACAAATGATGATGCGGGTAGGAAGGGCTTTTTAGGAATGAGGTTTTTGATGACTTCGGCCCTTTCTATTGTTTATGTGTCATCAGAAGGAATATTATTGAGAAAGGGGTTACAGTGGTTTTGGCCTTCCTGTAGGTATAGTTTTTTACCCATACGACTATGGCACCACCTTTTTCACGGTTTGATAACAATGTCATCACGTCGACGGAGGTGTGATGAGCACGAAACCGGACGGGGAAGAGAACCCCTAGGCGTTTGGGTGGAGTCCCAAAGTCTGGGTTTTTTGGTAGAATCCAAAAACGTTAGGACCGGGGGTTTGGTCAATCATGCTTGCGGTGGAATATTGGAGAACATACTGAGTCGGGTGTTCTGGGGTCCTCCCGGTAAAATGGGAAATTTAGTCGAGGGCCCCGGGGGAAGCGGTTGACATCCGAAGGTAAATGTGGTCTGGAGGGGGCGGGGGAAAGGGCAAAAATGAAGACCCTTCTTAAAACCATCTCTCGCTGTCGAAAAGAAGGTCTGGGGGATGCAGCAACCTGGGTAGGAGGAGAAAATAGTGTTGGGCAATTAGAGGAGTGGGAAAAGGGCGAAGAGGTCAAGTTTTGTTGATGATGCCTGAAATAAATTCATGCAGTTTTCCCAAGAACGTGGATGGTGGAATAAGGAGTAAAGGGCATATTTTGAAGGAGACTCGAGACGTTGTAGAAGTAGGGATGGGGGGGAATCCAAGCAGATAGAAGGTGTAGTGGTTGGCCCCATACAAGATGCGTTGTAGTGCACTAGCATATAAATCGGGTTTTTTTGTTTGATTTCATTACTATGCCTTCCCTTCAATACTTGTTGAATTTTCTTCGATCTTATATCTCTTTCCTTAGCCCCCAAAACTGATTTCGTCTTACTGCCATCAGTTATGAATTTTCTTTCAAAAAAAATCGTTTCTGCTCTCATCGTAATTTTTTTCTTCCCTGTCAGCGTCTTGGGTTTTTCCCAAAAAGGGTTTGCCCCAAACCCCCCCTCTGCAGGCTCATTATACCCCCCGGGGCAGCGGGTTACTTGTTTGAAACCGGACTAAACGTGCTTTTATCGCGGAACCCTCACACCCTTTTATCTGACTTGGGTTCTCCCCGTCCCCACCTACAACGTCTCGTAGTCTCACTTCCTAATATGTCCTTTTTCCCCATTCGTTTCACCATCCCCGTTCTTCAGACAACTGCATGAATTTATTTGGGGTCATCAACAAAAAAATTGACCTTCTTCGCCTTTCTACCCTCCTCTCAATTGTCCCAAAAATTTTTTTCCCCCTACCCAGGGTTTTCTGCATCCCTCCAGACCTTCTCTTATCTGACAGCGAAGATTTTTTTAAATAAGGGTTTCAGTTTGTTCCCCTCCCCTCCCCCCCATTGCCCCCTCTACTCCAGGATTCAACCCTTCCACCGTGGCCTGCGACTCAAAATTCCCTTTCCCTCACCAGGAGACCCTCTAGAACATCACGACTATATGTTTCCAAAATTACTCCAAGCATGATTGGGCTCAAACCGGTGCCTCTGCTCTTATCTTAATCAAAATATAATCGACATTGACCTACCTAAACCCTAGGGGGGGTTTTAACATTCCCGTCGAGTTTTTTTTCATCCCCCTCCGTCGACGTGATGACATTGTTATCAAAACCCGCTGACAAAAAGGGGGTGCCAAGTCGTTGGGTAAAAACTATCCTACGAGGCCAACCCAAAACCCTAACACCCTATTCTAAAAAATATTCCTTTTGCCAACAAAATAGTAAAATCCCTACAGTATCAAGAACCCCATTGCCTCAAAGACCTTCCTCCGGGGTCATCACTATTTTCAAAGCAGGTTTGGGCAAACCCCCTTTGGGCCCCCTTCCTAAAATCAAATCCCGGAGGCCTTTTTTTCTGTTGCTCTTTCCTTTGAAAAATATCTCGAACTGATAGTATCTTCAATCCTATAGTCCCCATACCTTCATTCTTTAAAATACTCCCACTTTTCTGTTTTTCTTCTATTTTGTTGCCTGGCAGGACTTATCGTCTCTTTTTCCCCCTTTATGTCTGTTCACTGTATACCCCTTCCTCATTCTGACGGACTTCAAGCCCCCAAATTTTTTTTCGACGGAGAACTAACCCCCCTTGTCTCCCCCTGACTCTCCTTCTCTTTCCCGAACTAGTTCTCACCCTCCCTTTTAGTTCAATGACCAGTTCTTCGAAAGGGGGTGGGGTCGAGGGTCTAAAAAAGGGGCCTGGTTTTTTCATTCATTCTCTCGAACATGTATGGAACACTAGATGGCCCTCTTTCCGTATCATGATACATCGATGATTGTTTGGAGTTACGATTGTCTGAAGCCGTTTGTCCCCTTCATCACCTTCATCAAAGCCTTCAATCCCTTTTTGGTTCATCTCACATCTCTACCTCCTTAATTTTTTGACATCACTATCACCATCCCGCCTATACTATCCCCTTGTTCCCCCAACCTATAACCCTACTTTTTCTGCCTCTTCCCCCTCCCCCGGCCTGTCGACTCTTTCCTTTCCCCAACCCTTTGCCCGTGCCCCTAGGGGGACGACGATTTTTAAAATCACGAGATTGGATTTTTCCAAACCATACCCGAGAATGGCCCATCCCACATCGGGCGCTAATTGTCGAGGGGCCCCTCTCTGCATAGCCCAACGACAGGGGTTAAACTATTAACTTTTCCCCCCTCATAGTTCCCCGGGGAAAAAAGGGCTTTTTCCCTCATCTCCCTTTCTTGTCATCCCGAGACGTCCCGTCTTCCCAAAACTATCCTTTTGGGACAGACGGGACAGAAGCCTCAAGTTTGTTGGGGTCGCCTGCCTTATCCGAGTCCTTTTGGGACCATCGTGCGGGGTGACGATGTTATACATATAATAAGACCCCCCTTTCTTTTAGCCGTTGCCCTTCAGACATTTCCCTGTGAGTCCGTAATATCATCTTGATCACCCCGATGCCAAATTCTTTTTGGGGAAAACCCGGAAAAACCGTGACCATTTTTAAAAAATTTCCCAATGCCGCACCTTAAAACCCTTTCAACGATACTGGCCATTTGGTTTACGGGCAGTCCACCTCGTATTTTCCCCCATATCCAGTCGATCCCCTGGGGAAATTTATTTATTTATGGCACTTTGCGACCTCTTGGACTCAACGCATTACTTTCCCTATCTTCTTAGTACTGTCTTATCTCATGCCTTGTTATCTATATGTGTGTTTGCTCCATATATGTGTCATTTATCCACTATATTGTTTATTGTTTCTCTTCTTTCCACTTTCGGTTTTTTGTGTCTACTCATTTCGTTGTTCGTTTTTATTCCCAGATTTTCATTAGATAGGTTTATGTTTCCACATGTAATCGTCCATTTGTAGTGTTCCTCGAAATTCGTCATTCTTGTTGTATTATTTGCTTGATAAAGGCCTTTGGTCGAAACGTTGCTGTTTATCGTCACTGTTTATGTATTTTGTAAACTGTAATACTTTGTGTTTACGTGTTTAGCTAAGTATTCTCTATATCTTGAGCAAGCTATCCATGTTTCTGAGACATATAATGTGTGATGATCTGTGCAGCTAAATAGCTATTCACATCATCGAAAGCAACAATTGACGTGTCTGAAGATCTGTGCAGCTAAATAGCTATTCACATCATCGAAAGCAACAATTGACGTGTCTGAAGATCTGTGCAGCTAAATAGCTATTCACACCATCGAAAGCAACAATTGACACCCTACTCTTCTCGCCAATTTGGAAGGACTTACATCCCATGACTGTAGCTTCCCGTGTTTTGTTCGAGCCGAAAGCAATGATAATGTGTCCTCTCCATGTACATTTCTGCTACCTGGGCAGTAATATCAGGTTTGGGCCTTCTACATTTTACAAAAACCCTTATACTGCATACCCTGTTTCAACGTCAACCCGCCCACAGGAGGGGCATTTCATCGTTAAGGGGGGCAATGGACTCGTTCAGAGTTAACTAATGTTCATAATGTTGCAAAACCGATATATCGGCTTTTGGATGTCTGTTGACAAAAAATGAATGTTGCTTCACAATCACGTTACTGAAGTTAAAAATATTTTAAAAAAAGGGGGTGGCATACGAATTTTGAAAAATTGTGGGGCATGGTAAAAAGGTTGGGAAACACTGCTGTATACGCTTTAAAAGTCTCTGCAATCAATTTACACACGAAATTATGCTTATGTGAATTATGTATGATATTGGTAAGATTATAGACTCGTCGTGAACGTAGTGACATTTAAACATTTGTAATGTTCGTTTTGGTAAGTCCAATTATTACTGCTCTTGTTTGTGGATAATCGTAAAGTATCACGTACCACAAAGTAACACACAGATATGGAATAGCTCCTCCTGGTTAAAGGAATGGAAAAGATCAGTATTTATACCTATTCCCAAAAAAGGGAACATGAACCTATGCGCCAACTACAGAACTATTGCCCTTATAAGTCACGCCAGCAAAATCCTACTAAGAATCATAATGAAGAGGATGGAACAAAAATTAGAAGATGAAATACATGAAACACAGCAGGTTTCGAAAGAGGTAGATGCACTGGATACCATATTTGTAGCATGAGACTCATTATCGAGAAGTGCAGAGAATACAACATAGACCTGCATGCATGTTTCATAGACTATAGCAGGTTTTCACCATTATACAACACAGAAATATGGAACATCATGAAAGACATGCACTTTCCAACACATAATACAACTCTAGAATCTCTATACCCTAACAACAGGCAACCATTAAATAGGAGGTGAAATAGCTGAATGGTTCGAGATTCAAAAGGGGTAAGACAGGGATGTATTTGTCCCCATACTTATTCAACATATATGCGGAGAACATCATGAGGAATGTAAAGACGATGCCAACTATGTGAATTACGACCTCTTCACTATAGGCGGAAAATGCATACCAGAGCTTAGATACGGTATTATTATCCACCAGCAAAGAAGGTTTGGAAAACCTAATCATGACGACCAAGAAACATAGTGAAGACCAACATCTATATTTGAATATACAAAAACAAAAATCATGTCAACTGACAAAGCAAAAGGCTCACCTAGCATCCAAATAATTGGTTATTGGTTATTGGTTACTAAACTGACGTCATTGCACTCCGGGCAAACCATAGGTGCTCAGTCTCCCCAACAGATATCGAAGAGTATGCATACTGATGGTTCCTGTGGCTCGCTGATTAAACACACCTCTCACTCTGCCTCTCAGGCATCCCGTTCGACTTGAACAAAGGTAATTCCAAACTGCTTAAATCGCTTGATCGATTCAACATCGATTTTAGTGTCCTCATCCAACAGAGAGTCTCGAAGAGACCGAAGAATATCCCCCCTATCCATCTTCAACTCCCCAACAATCGATGCTGTTGATGCAAGCCTGTCCGCTCTTCATTACCGTAAACACCCGCATGCCCAGGACAGTATATCCACGTAAGCCGCTGGAGGTTAGAAACTTCTATAGACAAATAAACAATGAAGAACTCCAATGTGTAGAGAGCTACGAATATCTGGACTCAATAATTAACAATAACGGTGACTGCTCCAAAGAGATCTCAAGAAGATTGGCAATAGCAATCAAGAAGTTAAACACAATGAAGAGCATGTGGCAAAGCACCAGAAAAATACTAAAATTAAAAATATTGAGAGCATGCATTTTCCCAGTGTCTACTTACGGTTGTGAATCATGGACTATTACACAAAAATTAAGAACGAAAATCCAGTCCTTCGAAACTAAATGCTACAGAAAGATCCTACGAATACCATGGACAGAAAAAGAAAGAACACTGATGTCCTGAAAGAACTAAATGTTAAAGAGAATTGGCTGAAAAACAACATACCATAACAGAAAAATTACATACTTTGTTCACATCAAGCGTCACGATGACCTGGAAAGAACAATACTAGAGGCAGGGTCCCAGGACGCAGAGGCATACTAAAAGAAGATGGCTACAAGATATTAAAGAAACCATGAATATGACTATCGATGAAGTGGGTGAACTGGCAAGAGAGAGTGAATTTCAGATGTGCTGCAAAGAGAGCAACGTCCTATAAAGGATACGCACCTTGATGATGATGATGATCACGTACCATGATGAAGTTATTTTGTTGTGTATTCTGTAACGTCAGACAAGGGAGATAAAAGGCACAGGCAATAACAAAGTCAGAAAATAGAATACCTTAGGTGTTCGCTAGAGAAGAGAGAGAGAGAGAGAGAGAGAGAGAGAGAGAGAATACCATACAAACATATAACAAAAGACATAAGAAATAACATGTTAGTAAGCTGTTAATAAGCTGCGAAGAATCTGTTATACAGACGATGTCTTTTGCAAGGCATTTATGTTATAAACTGGCTGCACCAGAGCCGGATTGGCATAGATTAGTCAGAAGTAGCAAATGCTAGGGCCCCTGCTTTGGGGGCCCGCGCCTCTGGAGCTAAGTTGTCACTAGTCATAAACAAGGAACCAAGTTTGGGAGGTGGGTAATAATTTCCCTTTCATTTTTTTATTGAGGTTAGGCCAAGGTCATGTTTACTCAATTCGGACTTAATTGGGCGGTCACACTGAGCTCATTAACAACGTAACAGTACTGATTCAGACTGTTCGTCACGGTTTACGAAAGAAGGATTTGATGATTGGAAAACGCAACAATTTGTTGAAAAGACATGAAGAAAGCACCTCCAGCAGATGACAAGCGATAATTCCTCTGTTTAATTGCAAAAAGAAAGATGCCTGTGTCGACTTCAAATCCTGTGTCAAATTGAGGACTGAACAAATATATTATGGGACACTTTTGAGCGAATTACTTCAGTAATCCAATTTTTGTGAACGAGGTCTTATTTCGGGGTAGGATGAAATTATTGGTTCAAATTTAATAATGGAAATTATTTAGGTTTGTTGAAATTCATTAGCCAAATCCTGATATCTTTCTGGCTCCAGCATATAAATACTTATGCAAATAAATGAAAGGGATACAGCATCATACTTATCAAAACAACATGAGGAATTTATCCATCTAACTGCAATTTGTTATTGATCATATTATTTGCGAAACAGAAACAAGTACTATTCGTATCACTGGACTCTACTCCAGACATTTCGCATGTGGACCATCCATCATTAGTTGGGTAATATAAGTTACCATCTGACCAGTGAAAGGTTTGTGGTTTTGGATATGGAAGGTCATACTGCTGAACAATCCCTGCCCAAAGCTTTACTTGATTTTTTAGCGAAAATGGCATTGATATCAAAGACTGTCGCGGTCAAAGCTATGATAATGCCAGCAACATGAGTGAAATACAACGGCTTAAGCAAGCACACATTATGAGATAACAGCACAGCAGAATACATTCCCGCTTCGCACATTCAATTAAATTTGGCTATGTATGTGCCGCAGAATGTTAGAGAGAGCTAATCCATTTTTTCGATTTTGCTGAAAGTCCTCTATACATTCTTTCCGTCACTCATCGATGGGGCATTCTTACAAAAGCACTGGAAGATACAGGTTCAAAACTCCTGACTTTGAAGAGACTGTTTATCACCAGGTCTTCCTGAGCTGATGCGACAAGCACTTTTATGTGTTTTTACTATTATCAACAAGTTTTGGATGACATCTCAAATAACATGGATCAAAAAGGTAGAGTGTCGTAACTGCTGCAAGGGCTGGCTTCGAGATGAGCAAGTTGGAAATTAACAGTTAGCATTTTATGGAACGGAATCTAGAACGTTTGCAAGGTTTGAAGGCTTCATTACAGTCACCTGATCAAGACCTTAACACGGATAGTGCTCTTTGCGGAATCGTTACACGGGCACGTTCAAGCAATGCGGCCTACATTTTCAGATATTGAGGCCAAAGCCAAAATCCTGACTCACTGTCAAGAATATCAGCAACAAACTTCACGACGACGCAAGCGAATACTAAGTACGACGATTTTAGTGGCTCGACGATGCTTCGATGAAGTGAAAATCAAACACCCAAACAAAAATTTGAAAGTCAGGTGTTTATTGTCATAATTGATAATGTACTCTTTGCCTTAGCTAAACGCATGGAAGCGTACCATAGAGTGACTGATGTATTTGGAACATTTCGGCAGTTAAAATCTCTTATAGCAGAAGAGATCTTGAAAAGAACTCCAAATATTGTCAGCTCTTACTAAGAGGATTTGGAAGAAAGCCTAGGCGACGAACCTAGGTGGAAGTTCGCTGGAACTTTAAACTAATGTAGCTGCTGCTATTAGCAACGAAAAGAATGAGGCTCTTGAACTGCAATTTTATAAACTTAGAATGGAAAATTGATGATGGTTTCGGGTTAGAGACAGGCGTTATCTTACGAATTTACTTGTCTTTAATGATTAATAACTGCAGCGGAGAACGTTCTTTTTCAACATTAAAGCGTATAAAAAGAGAGTTAAGAAACATGATGGGACAAGATCGTCTAAATAACCTCACCTTAATGAACATTAAATGTAATTTACTTAGAGAAATTGATTTGTCTAGTATTATCTCTAAATTTGCTCTACATTAAATCGATAAGTTGTTTGTAAAATTTATGTTTTATTATTTATTATCATACAAAACTTAGGCCCCAAGTGCCAAATTCTACATGGCCCCGCGCTGGTCTAATCCGGCTTCTGGCTGCACCGCAGTCATTCCAAGCGTATCGGCACGTGGATATATATCGGGGGCTGCCAATATAGCATTTTTAATGTTAGATTTAGTATTTTCGCGATTTAGCATTAAAGATTTGTATCTTACATTTAGTAGGAATTACATTAAAACAAAGTTAGTTAGCATTTTAAAATATTTATTTTAATTTGGTCCATGAATCAGAAATTGGCCAAAACAAGACGACAAACATAACAAATTTACTACATCGGAGACCCGACTAATGCGTTACATCGCCACTTTACTGCAAGGAAATGTATTGTCACTATCAGAATGAGTTATTTTGTGCATCCAATTTAAACATGTCTAAGAGGATTACAAACGTTTTGAATCAAATACTGCTGATAAAATAAAAATTGCTGCATCGTATCTTCCACAGCATCTATTGCTTACAACATATTAGTACTACCAACAAGCAAAATAATATTGATCTATTATTACATCTAATAAGCAATATGTTAGTACAGCCAAATGCTGTTACTGATCCTCTTGATCCTAATATTCAACATTGAAGAATTTCTGGATCCAAATCCACAGCTGGGTTCTAGATTTGAGAAAAAACTTTGGGGAATTGATGATTAAATCAAACATCCAAGCTTCTCAAGTAACTCACATCCGAAAAGGGCATACTACGTTTTGATTAACCTGTACAAGGAGCCGTATAATCGTCTGCCAGAAAACATGATTAGTTTTAAAGAATATGTTTGTTTTTGTACAAAATACATTGACACATAATAAGAAACATATTATTCTTCCTACTAGAATTATTTCATCTGATAAAGAAATGAAGTCATCAATTGAGATTCACATAACAGCTTAGATGTTTGGTTAAAATGGACTGATATTACAACTACTGAGAGATTTTGGCTTGAAGCCTTTAATTATACAGATTCTTCGAGGCAACCCTTTCCAAAGAAGGCAACTTCGCCTAAAGTTTATTAATTTTGCGAAATTTAATGCTGGAAGTGAATGTTTATTCAGCATGAATTATCGTAAAATAAATAAATGAACAAAGGACTATGACCAAACAAAAATACTTCAGAAGATGTGTAGTTTCTCTCTCTCTCTCTCTCTCTCTCGTTCTTGGGTGTCTGTTCTTTGTGGCCATTTTTATCATTCTATTGTGATATATAATCAATTATAAATTATAAATCAAACATAATTTCCTCCAAGACCGTTTTTTACGTCAATGTTAAACTTCACAATATTGAGCTCTAGTGCTTGTCCTTCGGCGACGTATCCGATTTCAACCAGCGTTTACTGGGTTCGCTCTCCGCCAGCCGTTGGTTGTCCCCAGCCGACCTACAAGTACAGCAGGTAACGCGCAGTCTGGATTCGCTCAGCCCCAGAAGCTGTGCCGCCTTGACTTTCAAATTGCGATGAACATTTCGAGCTGTTATCAATTAAAAACAAATTGTATCAAATACTTTTTCTGGCATTTTATAATTCATAAATATACTTTAGTATTCTTGGATTATTTCTTCTAAAATCTAGCATCTAAAGCAGAGTTACATTTAACAAACACTGGGACATACCTTAAACTTGAATTGGATTTGGGTTTGAACACTATTTGAGCACACAAAAATGTAGAAAATGTGTCGTTAGTCAGTAAATGACAAATAATCGCATGTCATTTTTAGACACTGAAGCGATTACGTCATGTTTATGCTTGCTAAACATCACAGACTACAAGACATGTTTGCTCACGCGTTTCTCCCAAGTTGTCAGTGCTGTAAGGTGCAGTGCCGGATTAGGCCAGCGCGGGGCCCAGCAAATTTCGCGCGGGGCCCCAGGTTTTGTATGATAATAAATAATAAACACAACTTTGCTGCCAAACTTGTCTCGATTTAATGAGAAAGTAGAGCTAATACTAGACAATTAATTCTCTTTTGCTAAAATTACATTCAATGTTCCTTAAGGTGAGATTATTTAGACGATCTTGTCCCATCATGTTCCTTAACTCACTTTTTATACACTTTAATGTTAAATAAGAACATTCTCCGCTGCATGAGTGTGCAATCATTAAAGACAAGTAAATCTGCAAGACTATTTCTATATTTGGAAAACACGACTCTAATGAATTTTCCATTATACGTTTATAAAATTGCAGTTCAAGAGCCTCATGCTTTTCGTTGCTAATAGCAGCAGCTACATTAGTTTTCTCAGGGTTTGCGAACTGGCATAGTTCGTCGCCGAGGCTTTCTTCAAATCCTCTGGCAGAGCTTCAGCCGACAATATTTGAGTTCTTTCAAGATCTCTTCCACAAGAGATTTTAACTGCCAAAGCATTCCAAATACACCAGTCACTCTATGGTACGCTTCCACATGTTTGTGCTAAGGCATTATCAATGACGACAATAAACACCTGATTTCAAATTTTGTTTGGGTGTTTGATTTTCTGCTAACCCATCGAGCGTAGTAGTACTGAAATCGTCGTACTTAGAATTTCGCTTATGTAGTCTTGAAGTTTGTTGTTGATATTCTGAGCAGTGAGTCAGGATTTTGGCTTGGCCTCACATTCAAAAATGTAGGCCGTATTGCTTGAACGCACCCAGTAACGATCCATAAAGGCATATTCCGTGTTAAGGTCTTGATCAGTTGACTGTACGAAGCGCTAGACGTCAGGTAATCGTCCTAGAATTCCGTTCCATAAAATGGTCACTATTCCTGTTTCCAACTTACTCATCTCCAAAACTAGCACATACGCTTGATTACGACACTCTACATTTTGATCCATGTTATTTGAGATGTCATCCAAAACTTGTTTGATAGTGGTAAAACCACATAAAAGTGCCTTGTCGCATCAGCTTGGGGCAGACCACCAGTCCGACAGTCTCTTCAAAGTCAGGAGTTTTGAGCCTGTATCTTCCAGTGCTTTTGTAAGAATGCCCCATCGATAGGTAGAAGCGGAAAAGAATGTATAGAGGCTTTCAACTTAATCATAAAATAACTGATGCTTCTATACAACATTCTGCAGCACACTTAGCAACCAAATTCAGTGAATGTGCAAAGCAGGGAATGAATTCCTCTATGTACTCTATTTATCCTCCTTAATGCGCTTGTAAGCCGTGCTATATTTCCCACCATGCTGCTGGCATTGTCATAGCTTTGACCACGACATTCTTTGATATCAATGTCATTTTTGTTTTAAAATCAGCAAACTTCTTTGACGAGATGTTCAGCAGTACGACCTTTCATATCCAAGAACTTGACAAACCTTTCCACTGGTCCAGATGGTAACACAGCGCACTATTAAAGTGAGTTGGTCCACATGCGAAATGTCTGGAGTAGAGTCCAGGATACGAAATAGTACTTGCATTTCAATTTTTTGGCAAATAATATGATCCAGTGTTTAATGCAATTAGATGGATAAATTCCTTACATGTTGTTTTTGATAAGTATGATGTATGTCCCTTTTCTTTATTTGCATAAGTATTTATATGCTGAGCCAGAAAATGTCAAATTTGGCTATTAATTCCAATAAACCTAAATAATTTCCATAATGAGGTGAACCAATAGTTTCACTATTACCTGAGATGCAAGACCTCGGTCTGCTAAAATTGATAACCGAAGTAATTCACTCTAAAAGTATCCGCCAATATGTTTGTTCGGCTTATGTTGAGGAATCGACACGCGTATCCTTGCAAACCAACAGCGAAATTGTCGCTTGTCCATGGAGGTGTTTGCTCCTTTCAACAAATTATCGGTTTTTTTTTCTCTAGTCATCAAATCCTTCTTTCGTAAACCGACCACTTGCATTTATTTTAAATTGCTTTCTGCGTACAAAACTTCTGAAACGAACAGAAACTGCTATGAGTAAAATTTAGTGGTCCTTTTGTTCAAGTTCGCTTGCCTATTAGCGTAAAGTGACACCTACACAAAAAGTAAAATCTGTGTAATCGTTGTTAGTGAGCCCAATGTAACTGCCCACCTAAGTCCTACATTGAGGTAAACATGACTTGGTCCTAACTCTAAATAAGCATAAAATTAATAGGAGATATTATTACCCACCTCCCAACCTTGGTTCCTTGTTTGCGACTAATGACAGCTTTAGCTCCCACATATAGGCGCGGCCTAGAGGCGCGGGGCCCCCTGAAGCATTTATACTTTGCTACTAGGCTAATCCGGTTGGTAGCTGTGACTGGTGGGCTGTTACTCTGCACAGACTACAAGACATGTTTGCACACGCGTTTCTCCTGTTGCGCTGTAAGGTGATCGGGTGAAAGTTGTTTCTTCTGCGCGTGAATTGTCTCTAAACCAGTGCCGTGCGGTGCCAAGGATGCGAAGAGGCGGCCGCACTGAAGAACTCAGAGGGTGGGGGAAACAAAGCGGCGAGACTGTAATAAAATTGGAACCATTCAATAATTAACACCTTACGCAACTCTTTTTCTATAATATTAAAGGTACCATGGTATAGATAGATAGACTGCTTCAGGCGGTACCGTGGTAACATAAGCAGCAAAATCAAAATTACAATTGGCAGGTTATTTGAGAGGTGCAAACATGCTAAGAGGCGGCATTTCGAATACTTGCATCATATTGAGTAAACATACCGCATAGCCCTGTCCTAAACCTTTCTTTATCAGTGCATCCCACATCTAGTCTTGGGTGAAAGGTTCGAGAAATAACAAGTTTTATGTCCTAATGACAGGGTCTTCAAAGAGGTTCTAGCAAAACAAGGTGTTATAGTTGTGTGTGTTGTTGCACCATCTTGATAAAGCTGTGTTTCTTTAATCACAGAAATCTGGAGCCATGAAGACCCAATAATGTTAATAGGTAACGATCTGATATTCCTCATCATCATCATCGGCAGTTTGTCCCGGAGTAGAAGCTTGCCACTCCTAATTAGTCCTCCGGAATTTCTCTCTCATACGTCAGATGTCCTGGGCTCTCTATAGCCGTCATATGTTCAAACCATCAGTTACATCCTGAATTCATCTTTTCATATTTTCTCTTCCTTTGCCGGTATGCCTCCTTCCATATGATGGTCTTCCAGCCTTCAGTTTCTTTTTATATGTCCAAAATACCTAAATTTTTCTCTTTCTATTTGTAGCATCAGCTAGTTTTCATTGCTTTGTGTTTTTTTTTCTGATAGATCTTATTGTTCTCTTCTTTGTCCAAGGATATACGAAGGAGTCTTCTGTAACACTTGTATTCAAAAGTACATATATATGTTTTCCTTAATGGCCTAGTAAATGTCCATGCTCACAACCCATACCTAGGCCACTGGAATATGGCTGCCCAGTATTCTTTGTTTTCCATCAGTTTCGTTCCATACTGTTTTAGTTTTTTTACTCTTTTTTGCAAGGCCATGTTTGTTCTTCTTTTAATTTTCTTCATCCCATTTCCATCTGCTATTGTTGTGTCGTCTAAAAAATATGCCCAAATGTGCTCATACACATCATATTCCAACTTTCTGATAGTGGAGAGGCACTTGATGAAATACAGTTAGAATGTCACTGCTTGATTGCTCTAACTGCCTACGCAAACTGGCAATATGAAACCATCTCTTATCTAGAAGGAACTTAAATCAAAGATTTGTTCAACTTTTTCAACAATGAACTTCTGAAACCGTTACGCAGCAGCAGCTGACTCCGAGACTGCGATACCTTCTTATAGCTGAGACATAACAAATAACCTTATTAATGAAACCGTCACCTGTGTCTTTAAATCTTGTCAACTAATCTGCTGACACTTCAATTCGTTGCTATAAAATGTCTTAAAGATTTTCTTGGATTCATGAGTATTCCATTGATATCGAGTAATAGTCCTTTAGCAGGTCAAAGGTATACCAGATCTGTATCCATCTTACAAGCTGCAGGTACATGAAATTTGTTGAAATAATTTCTAATAGTGATACGTGACAATTTGTATATATTGAACCCTGCGTGAATATCCGAACAACCTCCTCCGTGTATTAACCTCCGTCATGAAACGTATGCTACAATTGAAATACGTAAAAACGAATTAATTTTCAGCAATAAAAACGAATTACAGCATTGTTTGATAAAATGGCCTATACTGCCAAAAATGCAGAACAAAAAACCGAAGAGGGATATGTTCTACGTCAGATGATCACAGACAGACAGACGATAAATAAATGCAATTGCCACTAGTTACATACTACAATAGTTACATATTACATTAGTTACATGTTAAGCATTAGTTATATATTATAATAGTTACATATTACATTAGTTGCATTAATACATTAGTTACACTATTGCATATTGCTAATAGCTACATATTGCACAGTTGCTATTACCACAATTGGGGGTTACATTGCTAATAGTTACATACTGCACAGTTGGCATACTACACTAGTTAGCATATTGCAATAGTTACATACTACAAATAGTTACATACTGCACTAGTTATGTTACCAGCACAGTTGGCATACTGCTAATAGTTGGGCATACTGCAATAGTTACATATTGGCACTACCATATTACATTAGTTACATACTACAATAGTTGCATACTGCACTAGTTACATACTACATTATTACATACTGCTAATAGTTAGCATACCACACCAGTTACATATCACATTTTCAGTTACATACTGCTAACAGTTACATACCGCACCAGTTACATACTACATTAGTTATATTACTGTTAATAGTTACATACTGTTATTAGTTACATACTACAATAGTTACATACCAATAGTTGCTATTACCACATTAGTTACATATTACAATAGTTGTTATTATCACAACAGTTACATACAACGCCAGTTACATACTACATTATTGGGCATACTACATTAGTTACATACCACATTAGTTACATACCACATTAGTTACATACTACATTAGTTACATACTACATTAGCTACATGTCGCATTAGTTATGATACGCATTAGTTACATACTCAAGGCCAGCTACATACAACGCCAGTTACATACCAGCAATAGTTACATACTACAACAGCCGGGCATGAATAACGCCAGTTGCTATTACTCAATAGTTACATACTACAACAGGGTTACATACAAGACGATATCGAGACGTCGATATATCTTGTTTTGTACTATGTAAAACTACTTATAAATCGTTTCTACTAAGTTTCGCACGTGATACACAGTTTTACAGCAGTGTTCCATTGCGTCGATAATATTGATGAAATCCACGCTTTCGTAAATATAGTATGAAGGTTGAAGCAAGTGAGAATCAGTTAAGCTAACTCTTGCAATATTGGGCCGCTTAACTGACCGAGAAAACCGACTTAAGGCTGGGGACCGGATTTGCGCATGTCATGATAGAACACCGAGCTTTTGAAATTTTACTCAATTCTATGAGTCTATGGTTATTTATTGATGAAAACTATTAATAATACTGATATTCCTTTTTGTTAAACTTAACTTGTTATATAATATAACTTTGATTTAGCATGTTGTGTTGATTTTTAAAATGAATTCGTCTATATACAACAATAGTGGAACGCGAGGTCACGACCAAGTTGTAGTCTGAGTTCCCATAATTTGTACCTGAGTCCACCGGCCGTATGAGTTTGTAGTTGGCTGTGGTGAGAATAGACATATTGTGTTTTATTCAAATCGAGACCACAAAGACACTTGAAACATCAAGCGTTTAAGTATTTGCTTGCTTGTTTGTCATATCTTGTAGAAATATTTTTCTAAGTGTACTCGAGATATTGTTTGTTGCATTTATTCTCATAATCTTTGTTTTGAGTATTCTCAAACCCATTTCCTTTGACCTTTTCTTTAAATGTTGTTGTCTTTTTAATCTGTCAACAGTTGTAAGACAAGGAATGTCAGATCACCTGCAAGTTTAAGACCTAAGGTGACAACCTTTGTATTAGGGCGGATATTCTGGACATATTAGAAAACTTTTATAAATAACTTAATTCTGTATGCTCTAGCCAATATAATGTTACTAAATAATATTACTGAGTGCAAAAATGAATAGAGAAGGAATTCATATATATATAAATGGATAGATGGATAGGTGATAGAGTTTGGGATAGGTGATAGATGGATAGGTGGATAGATGGATAGGTGATAGATGGATAAAGGATAGATGGATAGGTGATAGATGGATGCGTGACAGCATTTGACAGCTGACAGATGGACAGTGATGATTGGACAGTCGGGATACATTGACAGTGACAGACGGACAGGTGACAGACGGACAGCTGATAGATGGATAGGTGATTAGATGGATAGGATGGATAGGTGGATAGGTGGATAGATGGATAGGTGGATAGATGGATAGGTGGATAGATGGATAGGTGGATAGATGGATAGGTGGATAGATGGATAGATGGGATAGATATGATAGATGGATAGATGGATTGATAGATGGATAGATGGATAGATGGATAGGTGGATAGATGGATAGATGGATAGATGGATAGGTGGTTAGATGGATAGATGGATAGATGGATAGGTGGATAGGTGTGATAGATGGATAGATGGACAGGTGATAGATGGATAGGATAGATGGATATGTGATAGTATTTGGGATAGTGTGATAGATGGATAGTTGATGGATGGATAGGTGGATAGATGGATAGGTGGATAGATGGATAGATGGACAGGTGAGGATAGACGGACAGACAGATGGTGCTGGTGAGGACGACTAAGAGAGGATTTCAGCAGTTGCAATGGACAGCAAATTATAAATACAGATAAATAGAAATATTAATTGAATGTAATTTGTAAATAAGCAAAAGTTAAGTTTGTACTTATATGAACTCTGAATTCGCAGCAGGCCGTAGATTTCATCATGACTGTTTGATCCTCTCACGGGCTAGTGATGATGCACTTAGTCATGGGCGGCTCGTCATTAAGGCCAGTGGGGCCTGGCCCCACCAATAATCGAAAGGGGGAATAAATTCCTCCAATAGACAAATAATAGTAGATACTTCAAAACACATGATTTTTCCGAAAATTTATGTCTGGCCCTACCAAGAAAAATTAGCACGAGCCGCTCACTGCACTACGAAGTTATATTTATATAATCCAATATCGTTGTCATCATCCTGTCGAAGACAGAAAATAATATGCAACTACAAGAGGCATCTTTGTCGCATTCCAGTTTCTATCTCAAATGATTCTATTATTTGCCTTAATTTTCTGATCAGTTTATCTTATTATTATTTAAATCTAAAAGACTTAATAATTCTTGGACAATCAGCGACAACAATTTTCAGTAACGTCGATGCACTAATTAAATGTGCCGATGCCTCGTTTGATCACCTAACAGATGAAATGTCGTACGATTTGGCGATCCCGTATTTGTGATACACAAACTACGATATTTATAGTGTTATTGCACAGATTGGTCCAAATTTATGTGTCATTATCAACAAGAATTGAAGCTTAGGTTTAGTAAAGGTTAAGATTTGTTACACAACTACCAGTCTCCTCACATTTCACCATCGACCAGGGCGGGCACACAGTAAGTGAACTAACAGGAGCCGTGAATGGGTCCGATCTCACAAAAAAATGTTAAAATTAATGCGGTTGACTGTCTTGATACAAGTTTAAATGTAAATGAGAGAAATGTACAAACATTGTAATCAAAGTTCCAATGTGACTTATAAAGTTAGATGGAGTATATGTTATATTTCGTGTGTGCGGTATGGTATATGTAAGGTACATAGCTGACACAGAATACAACAAACAGTGAGTGCAGCACAGCAAAATGTGCGCAGTTCTGTGATAATGGTTTAAGAACGTTTTCTTTCCTTTGTCATGCCTGATAGCGGAAATGTTAGTTGTGCCAATAAGTCTCGGTGGACTGCAGCGACAGTATGCTGATCTTTTCTACCACAGATTTCATAGCACTAGCTGTAGGTATAAGCGTTTTTTTTTCTGATAAATGTTTCACATAAAATCTGGATGAAAATTTGACATTTTCATTAATGTTCTTAATTGTGTTTTGTGTGTTATTTACTCACATATAGGACTGTGTTTCTTAATCTTTGTTATGTATTATTTTGGTCAAACATTAAGGAAATATTTCTGCGTTACAAACTGTAAAATAAAAATACAAAGTAAATAATCAGCTTCATAGCATGAGGTCGGTATTAGGAAATACGGTGTTAAATTTGCATTTTCTGTTCATTCATCATGTTGTAAAAATATTTAGCCAAACACAGGAATATTCCCTCTCATCACGTTGTGTAATATTTAGGCCAAACACAGGAATATTCCCTCATCATGTTGTGTGTAATATTTAGCCAAACACAGGAAGGTATTCTCTTAATCACGTTGTGTAATATTTGTGGCCAAACACTGAAATGTATTCTTTTATTATATTGTGTAATATTTAGCCAAACACGTGAAGGTATTTCCAATATAAATCGAGGTGGATATTAGTAGTTCAAGAAAGAGAAAGATATTCCTGAACTTTATCCAGTAGTATATTATTTAATACATACAGAATAGTACCACTTGCTCGTCATCGTATTGTGCATTATTTTTATAATATTACCAGCGTATGTGCAACGTAGTGGGAACTTCTTAAATATTGTTGTTATTTAGTTAATGATTCTAGATAAGAGTTGGACGATGAAACTAATGTCGCCTCTTATTATAACAACATTTATTATTACTGGCTACACGTACTGATGTTCTTGCACTCCGGGTAGACCCATGGATGCTCAGTCTCTATATATCGACGAGTACACGTACTGATGTTCTTGCACTCCGGGTAGACCCATGGATGCTCAGTCTCTATATATCGACGAGTACACGTACTGATGTTCTTGCACTCCGGGTAGACCCATGGATGATCAGTCTCCATATATCGACGAGTACACGTACTGATGTTCTTGCACTCCGGGTAGACCCATGGATGATCAGTCTCCATATATCGACGAGTACACGTACTGATGGTTCCCGTGGAATCATTATATACAATTATGTCCGATAAAATATATATATATATATATATATATTACGTAACACGTATGTTAAATGTTGCTACACATACAATTCAAGACATATAGACTGTGTAACACGTATGTTAAATGTTGCTACACAGACGATTCAAGACATATAGACTGTACAACACGTATGTTAAATGTTGCTACACAGACAATTAAGACATAGACTGTACAACACGTATGTTAAATGTTGCTATACAGACAATTCAAGACATATAGGCTGTGCAATACATATATTAAATAATGTATATCATATATCAATATATGAAACACGTATGTTTCAAGTTTATTTATTTAATTTCCCTCATTTCTTTGTCTCTCAAGAATCGTTTCATTTTATGTTCATTAATCTTCCGCCGACATCTATTTTCAAATGCATTCTAATGTATGTCTATATCTTTAGTAAGTTTCCAACTCTCCTTTGGCATAAGTTAGGATTGATACAACTCTCGCTGGCATAAGTTAAGATTGATACAACTCTCGCTGGCATAAGTTAAGATTGATACAACTCTCACTGGCATATGTTAGGATTGATACAACTCTCCTGGCATATGTTAGGATTGATACAACTCTCGCTGGCATAAGTTAGATTGATACAACTCTCGCTGGCATAGTTAGATTGATACAACTCTCGCTGGCATAAGTTAAGATTGATACAACTCTCGCTGGCATAAGTTAGGATTGATACAACTCTCGCTGGCATAAGTTAAGATTGATACAACTCTCGCTGGCATAAGTTAAGATTGATACAACTCTCGCTGGCATAAGTTAGGATTGATACAACTCTCGCTGGCATAAGTTAGGATTGATACAACTCTCGCTGGCATAAGTTAGGATTGATACAACTCTCGCTGGCATAAGTTAAGATTGATACAACTCTCGCTGGCATAAGTTAGGATTGATACAACTCTCGCTGGCATAAGTTAGGATTGATACAACTCTCGCTGGCATAAGTTAGGATTGATACAACTCTCGCTGGCATAAGTTAAGATTGATACAACTCTCGCTGGCATAAGTTAAGATTGATACAACTCTCGCTGGCATAAGTTAAGATTGATACAACTCTCGCTGGCATAAGTTAGGATTGATACAACTCTCGCTGGCATAAGTTAGGATTGATACAACTCTCACTGGCATAAGTTAGGATTGATACAACTCTCGCTGGCATAAGTTAAGATTGATACAACTCTCGCTGGCATAAGTTAGGATTGATACAACTCTCGCTGGCATAAGTTAGGATTGATACAACTCTCGCTGGCATAAGTTAGGATTGATACAACTCTCGTTGGCATAAGTTAGGATTGATACAACTCTCGCTGGCATAAGTTAGGATTAATACAACATTTGAATTGAAAATTCGTAATTTGCTTTTTAAACTATATAACTTATAGTTCCATATTTTATTTAGACTTTTAAAAGCTAATGTTCTTTTTAACAATTTGTAGCATAATTTGGTTTTGAGTATATCCCATGTATTCAAAATTACTACACAATTAGGTCAAATGATCTGTTATTGTCGTCATTTGGGATTCCATTGTGATATTGTTTTAAATCGTTTCAATCGTTTTAAAATGCAGACATGTCATCATGAACACAAAACGAGCAATGTTCAACACAATCTTTCTCCCCACATTATGCTATCAGTGCCAAACCTAGACGCTAACATCAAATAATAGAAGAAAACTAGTCACGACAGAGATCAAATGTCTACGCAGAATGCTGGGAGTAACAAGAAGAGACCGGTTTAGAAATTAAGACATCAGGAAAAAAGTTGCTACAACATCAGTACTAGACTTCATCAAGAAACAACAAATTAAATGGTTCAGCCACATAAGCAGACTACAACAGACAGTTGCACCCAAAGAGCAATGTTGCTCCGGTACAATGGATAACAAAGCAATAGATGCCACGCAAAAGATGGACCTCAGAGATTACAGAAGCGCGAAAGACATTATTTATGAAGCGCACACTAGGGCTCATTCTAGAATTCTCTTCTTGTCCTGATGCTGTGAGGCAAACCAGTAATGGATTAAAAAAAGAAGAATTGTGATATCTGCATTATTTATCGCAGATGTCTTCATAAACAAATATAATTATTAATAGAACCACACGTTACATTTATTAAGATCATGGAGAAGCCTGGTAATATAATTAGTTGTCTGACAAAATATTGACATTGAAAATACAGAAAGTTATCTAACTTTCCCTTTATTAAATGAATATTCAGAACGTGTACGGAGTTTTCATCGAGCTCATGATGATGTCATCTAGCGTAAGGAAAGTAATATACTGAAGTGTTTCTAACTGATGTACATAGGGTTAAAGTCTCTTATTTCATGTCCTGTCAATTAACTCTTTAACTCCCTTTTTGTTTTTAAACTACGGACTCATTTATATTGCAATGTATACGGAATCCTCCCCATGAGGCCATTACCTTGTAGTGGTGGGGAGGCTTGCGTGATCCAATGATACAGTGAGCTATGACGGCGGGAACTTATGTTCCCGGAAGGGTTACCCAAGCCGGAAAGGTCACTGAAGAGGGACAGACGAAGCATGGTCTCCTGGTCCTCCAGGTTGGGGGTTGGGCTTGGGACTAACAATCCCATCCTTTAAAAAAAAATTAAAGTTAAGGAAACAACAACAAACATACAACCTATCTACGGGCATGAAGGGCTAACAGAGTCATTGACTCACATGACTGGAAGTGGTGAAAGCCGAAGGAAGCTACTTTCATGAGGACTGAAGTCCTGAATGCCAAAACCAAGACCAGAATTGGATGCTGGAATGTAGAACAATGTACGAAACTGGAAAACTATCACAAATAACAGCAGAAATGAGAAGATATAATCTACATATCCTAGGGGTTGAGAGCGAATGGACAGGAAATGGAAGAAGTACCACTGCAACAGGTGAAACAGTCCTTTTTCTGGACGAGACGATGACCTACACCATGAAGGAGTAGCAGTAATCCTAAGAAAGGGCGTGGAAAAGTGTCTGTTAGAATGGAAACCTATCAGCAGCCGCTTGATTAAGATCAGACTAAAGGGAAGCATACAAACATCACAATCCTACAATGCTATGCGCCAACTAATGATAGCGAAGATACAAAGAAAGACTCGTACTACGAAAACCTACAAGCAGAATTAGACAAGTCACCATCCCATGATGTTATCATTGTTATGGGAGATCTAAATGCGAAGGTCGGACAAGACAACACGCATAGTTATAGAACTATGGGAAAATATGGATGTGGTATGATGAACGAAAATGGGAACGTTTAGTAAACTTCTGCAGCATGAACAATCTCGTTATAGGAGGAACCCTATTTCAACATTTAGATATCCACAAATTAACATGGTATTCCCTAATGGCAAAATAAAAACCAAATAGACCATATAATGATCAATGGACCCTGGAGACGCTCGCTGCTAGATGTTGTAGTCAAGAGAGGTGCAGATGTTGGTAGTGACCACCACCTAGTCACAGCTTATGTCAAACTTAAACTAAGAAAACAGGACAACAGAAAAACCTCCAAAAGAGGTTCGATGTGGATAGACTAAAAGACACGGAAGTAAGGGATAAGTTTATAATGCAGATAAAGAACAGATTCCAAGCCCTAGAAAGTAATGAAACTACGGATGAAACTGACAACATAGATAGAACATGGGACAACATAGCATCTATATATAGCAAGAGCAGTGAAACATGTCTAGGGTACCGCACAAGAAAAGAAAAGAATGGATAACACCAACAACATGGAAAATAATAGACAGCCGAAGAATATTAAAAGAAATTGTTAGAAGCAAAGTCCGAAAGACTGAAAGCAAGATACCAAGAACAGTACAAAAGCGCAAGTAAAGAAATCAAACGGGCTGTGAGAGCCGACAAAAAAATGTATGTTGAAGACCTGGCAGTACAGGCAGAAGAAGCAGCAAAAAGTGTGATCAGGGAACAGTGTACAAAATTACAAAGCTAATAAGCTGGAAACATTACAGAAGATCAAATACTCTCATAAAGGATAAGAATGGAATACTATTGACAACGGAAAGGAACAAGAAATACGATGGACAGAGCATTTTAAAGAATTGCTAAACAGACCACCTCCAACGGTAGTAGCAGACATACCAGAACCAACAGAAGAGTTAGAAATTGGCATTGAAACACCCAGCCAGGATGAGATCATTACAGCAATTAAATCTCTTAAGAATAACAAGGCACCAGGGAATGATAACTTAAACGCAGAACTATTCAAAATAGACCCAGAACTTGCAGCTAATATATTGCAACCCTTGTTTACTACTATTTGGAATGCCCAAATAATACCTGATGCATGGAACAGAGGAGTCATCATCAAGATACCCAAAAAGGGCTCCTTGCCGATTGTAATAATTGGCGTGGAATAACACTGCTTTCTGTCCCAAGTAAAATCTTAAGCAAAATCATCGTACAACGTATTACTGACGCTGTGGATAAGAAACTGAGAAAGGAACAAGCAGGATTTCGCAGAGGACGGAGCTGTATAGGCCAAATATTTGCTCTTAGAAATATCATAGAACAATGCACAGAATGGCAAAGCAAACTCTATATCAACTTTGTAGATTTTGAAAAGGCTTTTGATAGCATACACCGCGAAAGTCTATGGCGTATCTTAAGATGGTATGGAATCCCACTGTGTTTTATAAATATTATAAAAGCTGCTACAGCAAGTTTGCATGCAGTGTTGAAACTTCAGAACTAAAGTTTGAAGTAAAAACAGGCGTGCGACAAGGATGTGTTATGTCAGCCCTATTATTCAACACTGTCATAGATTGGGTGATGCGTAAAACAACGGAAGATAAGGCAAGAGGTATTAGATGGACGCTCACATCCACGCTGGAAGACCTAGATTTTGCAGATGACATCGCACTCCTATCTCATACACATAGAGATATCCAGGAAAAGACCTGCCGCCTTAACCAATATAGTGAGAAGGTTGGGCTGAAAATAAATCAGAAGAAAACTGAAGTAATGACTCTGAACATAGCAACCCCAGCACCAGTCAAACTAGAAGGTAAAACCCTCCGAGATACAACCGCATTCACATACCTTGGAAGTGTTATTAGCAATGAAGGAGGCGCTGGATCTGACATTAAAACAGACTGAGTAAAGCACGAAGTGCATTCATGACCCTTCAGACGCCTGGAAATCTGCCCAATACAGCATCAGAACCAAGACTAGTATCTATAACAGCTGTGTGCTGTCAACTTTGCTGTACGGATCGGAATGCTGGAGAATGACAGAACAGGATATGTCCAGACTCTCCGCCTTTCATACAACTTGTCTGCGAAAAATCTTACGCGTGTACTGGCCGACTACTATCTCGAATCAAGAATTGCTTGCACGATGCCAACAAGAGAATATGGGCACTATCATCCGAAGACGACGCTGGAGATGGATTGGACATGTGATGCGCATGGAGACTGGCTCCGACACGAAAACTGCACTGAGATGGACTCCAGAGGGTAGGCGAAAGCGTGGAAGACCCAAGACGACTTGAGGAGAACGATAGAGCAAGAGCTGAAGAAATGAATCATAGTTGGAACACAATACAGAGGAAGGCCATGAACAGGGAAGAATGGTGTACGTTTGTTGCTGCCCTAAACGCCAGGGCGTAACAGGCTAAAGAGAGTATACGGAATGAATTAACCTGTACATAGTCTTTGCCTCATCTTAACAAATACTACGAACCAATATATCGGGACAGAAGCGCGAAAGGGTTAAAGTGTTACTATATTAACATTTGTCCCGACGAGGTCATACTACATTGTAGGTGCTGTGAAGTTGGCCTACCCACATGATCTGTTAAGCTATACTGATAAGAGATTTGTTCCTTGTAGTGCTGGGAAGTTGGCCTACCCACATGATCTGTTAAGCTATACTGATAAGAGATTTGTTCCTTGTAGTGCTGGGAAGTTTGCCTACCCACATGATCTGTTAAGCTATACTGATAAGAAATTTGTTCCTTGTAGTGCTGGAAAGCTTACCTACCCACATGATCTGTTAAGCTATAATGATAAGAGATTTGTTCCTTGTAGTGCTGGGAAGTTTGCCTACCCACATGATCTGTTAAGCTATAATGATAAGAGATTTGTTCCTTGTAGTGCTGGGAAGTTTGCCTACCCACGTGATCTGTTAAGCTATACTCATAAGAGATTTGTTCCTTGTAGTGCTGTGAAATTTGCCTACCCACATGATCTGTTAAGCTATAATGATAAGAGATTTGTTCCTTGTAGTGCTGTGAAGTTGGCCTACCCACATGATCTGTTAAGCTATAATGATAAGAGATATGTTCCTTGTAAGGATACCCATGTTAGAAAGGTTGAAGAGTAGATAGTAGACAAAATGCGACCTCCAGTATCGTGTTACAAAAACAAGAGACACTTTCATTGTATCGGGAGAAGGCAGCGATGTCAATCAGGAAACTGGTTTCATGACGGAGGGAGACTAAACACGAAACGAAGTCTCCATCCAGACGAATAATCTTATTTAACCTAAATCACATCTGTTATCGGATGTTGATATCTTACATTTAATATCTTCTGTAACAACTGCCTCTATCTCACAATCTATGATATCTTACATTTAATAGCTTCTGTAACAACTGTCTCTATCTCACAATCTATGATATCTTACATTTAATATCTTCTGTAACAACTGTCTCTATCTCACAATCTATGATATCTTACATTTAATAGCTTCTGTAACAACTGTCTCTATCTCACAATCTATGCTATCTTACATTTAATATCTTCTGTAACAACTGTCTCTATCTCAAAAAAGGTGGAGACTGCAGTAAAACTTTGAAAAATAGCTGAACACGTAAACACAAAGTACTACAGTTTTACAAAATACATAAACAGTGACGATAAACAGCAACGTTTCGACCAAAGGCCTTTATCAAGCAAACAATACAACAAGAATGACGAATTTCGAGGAACACTACAAATGGACGATTACATGTGGAAACATAAACCTATCTAATGAAAATCTGGGAATAAAAACGAACAACGAAATGAGTGCAACACAAAAAACCGAAAGTGGAAAAGTAGAGAAACAATAAACAATATAGTGGATAAATGACACATATATGGAGCAAACACACATATAGATAACAAGGCACGAGATAAGACAGTACTAAGAAGCATAGGAATGTAATGCGTTGAGTCCAAGAGGTCGCAAAGTGCCATAGAATGAAATAAAACGGTTCTCCAGGGCGAATCGACTGCGATCATCGGAGGAACATGATCGGATGGCTGTGACCTGGACATCGTCAACTCCTGAATGGCCAGTATCGTTGAAATGAGTGGCCACAGGAGTCACAGAGCAATGGCGAATATCGCGTAAGTGTTGGGCGAATCGGTCACTGAGTCTCTTACCGGTTTCGCCAATATAGGACTTGTTGCATCGTTTGCAGGTGATGGCATAGACGATATTACGGGACTCACACGTGAAACTGTCTTGGATGGCATACGTAGCTTTTGGAAAAGAGACAGTGCGGGTCTGTATTACATATGCACATGTATAACAGCGCCGACGTCCGCACTGGATGGTGCCAAAGTGACTCTGGAAATTAGGCTTTAGGCGACTGTGTACCAACAAATCCTTGAGGCTTCTGTCCCGTCTGTAAGCCACCAAAGGATAGTGTTGGAAGACTGAACGTGTCTCAGGATCAGACTGAAGAATAGGGAGATGATGGAATAAGACTTTTTCACCAGGGAACTGTGAGGGTGGAAAGTTAAGAGTCTCACAATCTATGATATCTTACATGTAATATCTGCTGTAACAACTGTCTCTATCTCACAATCTATGATATCTTACATTTAATATCTTCTGTAACAACTGTCTCTATCTTACAATCTATGATATCTTACATTTAATATCTTCTGTAACAACTGTCTCTATCTTACAATCTATGATATCTTACATTTAATATCTTCTGTAACAGCTGTCTGTATCTCACAATCTATGATATCTTACATTTAATATCTTCTGTAACAGCTGTCTGTATCTCACAATCTATGATATCTTACATTTAATATCTGCTGTAACAACTGTCTCTATCTTACAATCTATGATATCTTACATTTAATATCTTCTGTAACAACTGTCTCTATCTTACAATCTATGATATCTTACATTTAATATCTTCTGTAATAACTGTCTCTATATCATAATCTATGATATCTTACATTTAATATCTTCTGTAACAACTGTCTCTATCTCACAATCTATGATATCTTACATTTAATATCTGCTGTAACAACTTTCTATGTCTTAAATAGTGGCATATCTATAGAAATATATGATCAATCAATGAATGTCTATATTACTGCGGTGCTCCCTACGGGTTTCTGTGTGTATCTTTAGGAGCTTGTTCAATTGATTTCTTGAATATGAAATCTCCCCATCCCTTCAATAATTAATAATGTTATGCATCACTTACGTACATATAAAATATATCGATGACGTGTCATGTAAAATATATCCATATTTTCAGCGTCTTCTTCTTCTTCTTTCTGTAATCTTATTTACCTCACAACATCAGGATTAGATGAGATTTCTAGTACTGGCTCTTGTATGTAATTCACTCATGGCGCTTTCTACAGCCCCTGTTATCTCTGTCTGTTATATTTTGCCTTGTATTCTCTACAAATGCTTCCCAGGTATGTAAAGTTATAAACTTGTTTTAAGTGATGCTAATCGATGGAGATTTCGTTAACGTTTTCCTTTTTAAGTGAATGTCATTACTTTAGTTTTGTCTATGTTGCTTTTGATGTAATCATCACATGATAATTAGAGTTTGTTAATGTGTTGTTGTAGCTGTTCTTCTGTTGATGATTTGATTGCATCATCGTCTACAAATAGCAATTCGCTTATTAAGAGTTCACAAATGATGTTCCATTCACTGGTATTAGCTATTTTACAGATTTGATCAATATATGTGATGGACAACAGCGGTGATAGTACGCATCCTTGTCTTACTCCAGACCGAACTTGAAACTTTTTTATAGACCAGTATTTGTTTTAATTGCACGCTGGTTATTTACGTAGCGGTTTTTGCATATATGAATTAAGTGGTTGTTAGCTTCATAGTTGTGAACACTATTTTCCACAACATGTTTCTATCTACGCAGTCCAACTCTTTTGTCCACTTCCACAAACGCAAAGTGTAGGTGTTTATGGGAATCGAGTCCTCTCCACTGACTGCCTGAAGATGAACATTGCGTCCGTACAGCTTCTGTTATTCCGAAATCTTGGTTATTGTTCGTTAAGATGTAACTCGATGATAGGGCGCCGCTTTAAAATAAAAATATTTCACAGAATATTTGTCCGGTGGAACTCAGCAGCGATATTTCTCTATATTTTGTATAGTCTATTTTACGACCTATTTTTGTTACCAGATGAAACTAGTGCATTTTTCTAATCTTCTTGTGTTTTTAGTGTGATCTATACTTGGTTGAGTAGTCTGTGTAGCCAGCTAATTCTGACTTCTGCAGATGCTTTGAGTACGTCGGCAGGGATATTGTCTGGGCCTAGTGCTTTGTTTTAGCTGGAATAATTGTTACAACATTTCCTATCTCTGAGAATAGTATACTTTGATTCTCTTTCTTTTTTTTATGTTTATTGTGTTTTCTTGTGTGTTAATTTGCTCTTCTAGTTGTAAAGTGAGTAGTTTGGCATTCAAAGTATTGATGCCATCTGTTCACAACGATTTTTGGTTACTTTATTTGGGCATTTACGTTTTCATCTTTAATATTTTCTGTGGGGTTTTATTTATTTTCATCAATAATAAAACTTATGATATATTTAAAGAAACTATTCAGATAACACATTTCTATCTTCCAGTTATTTGATTACAAAGTTATCATAGTGTGTTGTGTCTCCTAGTTATTTGAGTACAAAGTTATCCTAGTGTGTTGTATCTCCTAGTTATGTGAGTACAAACGTATCCTAGTGTTGTATTACTTATTTAAGTACAGTTATCATAGTGTGTTGTGTCTCCTAGTTATTTGAGTACAGTTATCCTAGTGTGTTGTATCTTCCAGTTATTGGAGTACAAAGTTATCCTAGTCTATTGTATCTCCTAGTATGAACTCTGTAGCTCCAGCAACAATACGATGGATCTCCAAAACAAAATGTGCATGTGAACTGAATGACGTGATCCGAATACGAACTCACGGTTAAAACTAAAAAAAAGTATCTGAAAACCTGCACATACAATTCTTGCCAGTTTAATATGTGTTGTTTCTTCTACTCTGTCATCGTTCTTGGTCTTACATACATCTAGGATGATGTACCCTTTTCCTGATAAAGATTGTTTGATCGACACGCCTATTTAGATTTATTTTACAATTATCTTACTTCATATTTGATTTTCCCCAGTTTTGTTCATTGCAATCCTCATCATTATCAGTATTACAGACAGATGTATTTATTTTATCGTTGCAATCTTCCACATTATCAGTATTACAGACAGATGTATTTATTTTATCATTGCAATCTTCCACATTATCAGTATTACATACATATGTATTTATTTTATCATTGCAATCTTCCACATTATCCGTATTACAGACAGATGTATTTATTTTATCATTGCAATCTTCCACATTATCCGTATTACAGACAGATGTATTTATTTTATCATTGCAATCTTCCACATTATCAGTATTACAGACAGATGTATTTATTTTATCATTGCAATCTTCCACAATATCAGTATTACAGAAAGATGTATTTATTTTATCATTGCAATCTTCGACATTATCCGTATTACAGACAGATGTTTTTATTTTATCATTGCAATCTTCCACATTATCCGTATTACAGACAGATGTATTTATTTTATCATTGCAATCTTCCACAATATCAGTATTACAGACAGATGTATTTATTTTATCATTGCAATCTTCCACATTATCCGTATTACAGACAGATGTATTTATTTTATCATTGCAATCTTCCACATTATCCGTATTACAGACAGATGTATTTATTTGAAAATGGGCATCAGATAACAAATCAACTTACAAATACTCATCACAGACAACAAAAGTTACAGCAGAATTTTAAAATGTGCATCAGATAACAAATCAACTTACAAATACTCATCACAGACAACAAAAGTTACAGCAGAATTTTAAAATGTGCATCAGATAACAAATCAACTTACAAATACTCATCACAGACAACAAAAGTTACAGCAGAATTTTAAAATGTGCATCAGATAACAAATCAACTTACAAATACTCATCACAGACAACAAAAGTTACAGCAGAATTTTAAAATGTGCATCAGATAACAAATCAACTTACAAATACTCATCACAGACAACAAAAGTTACAGCAGAATTTTAAAAAGAAAATCGTGGAATATCCAGGATGTACAGGACGCACCCACCAACAACAGTAAACGAGTCGTCGATTTGTTCTAGGCACCACTTATACATTCAGTAGTTTGCCATTGATTTATGAACGGGGAGGTCTACTGTTACCATTTATAAAAATCCAAGGAAACGAATTTGCTTCCAAACTGCCTGCCACGGAATATGAAATCGGTACGCTTGGGTTGTGATCAAGCTCCCTACTGCTTAAGCTATCGACGCTCACTGCAGAATAGATATCATATATTTGAAATTTTCCTACTTTACCAATTTGGTTAACTCGTCGTTATATTCTATCAGTTATTCACAGAATCAATTGTTGAATAGTTTCTTCATGAATAAGTAATAGTCTAGAAGTAATTAGTTCTGATACTCAGTTCCAACGTTTCCGTTACAAGCAGTTTCTTTATGATCAAACCGAAGTAATATTGTAATGTTGGTTTCATCACATAATTAAGAGATGTGGAAGATTGGGGCATGGGATGTGAGTTAAGTGACGAAATCAGAGACATGTCTGGTCAACCACTAGTGACAACTGTTAAAAGAAAGAGAAGATGGAAATATGTTGGACACACCTTGAGGAGAAATTATCAACAAATATCAAAGCAGGCATTGAAGTGGGATGCAAAGGGTTCAAGAAATAGAGGTCGACCTAAGGAGACCCTGAAACGAACTTTGCTGAGAGATGCAAGAAATATCGGTCTCAGTTCCATGGAGGGATTGAGCGAGTTGCCCAGGATAGAGCGGTATGGAGAAATTACTTGCAGACCCTATGTAACGTATAACGGTACGAGAGGAATTATTATTATTATGTGAGTGAAGATGGGATTAATTTACAACTTTCCATTTAACGGCAGTTGGTATTCTGAACTATGATGTATGGAGATACGGAGAACGGCTTATCATAGAAAAGTATTCGATTTATATAAATAGGGTAAGGGATTTTTCTATTTTGCAGTGATTTCAGATTTCAATATATGTGATATGGATTTTTTAAATTTCTATTTGAGAAGGACGATAAAATGTACATCATGTGCTCAAGTTCAACACGTAAACTAACTCTAAGCAAGGAGCATCCATAGGAATAGGCTGGAAAGCAACTTCTTCACCCTTCGCCCCTAGGAAAGCATATGTCCGCAACCAAGGCCTTCCAAGCCTGCCTATCTAAGGTCATCCTTTTCATATCTCTCCACTCTCTCTCCATTTTCTTGCATTCCGTCTCCAACTCCCGTCTCCAGATGTTCCTGGGTGTTTCCCTACCTCTATTGCCCTGGGAAGTTCCATCGGAGAGCCTGTATTGTGATGCTGTTATGAGGTTTCCTCAGTGTGTATCCTATCCATCGCCATCTTCTGCTCCTTATCGCTTGTTCCACTTGTCGTTGTCCTGTTCTTTCCCAGAGTTCCCTGTTTGTGGTCCTGTCATACCATCGCAGATAGAGTATCCTGCGCAGGCATCTATTGATGAATGTCTGCAACATTTTGGTGTTCCCCTTAGTTGTTCTCCATGTCTCCTCACCATATAGAAGGACAGTCTTGACATTTGAGTTAAATATCATTATCTTAGTTTTATTCCTGATAATTCTTGAACTCCATATGTTCTTCAGAATGGCAAAGACTGATCTTGCCTTTTGTATTCTAACCCTAACATCTTCATCTGAGCCCCCTTGAATATTGATAACACTTCCCAGACATGTAAACGGTGTCCACCTCCTAAATGATGATCCTCTCAGTATGATCGGTTCTCTGGAATTAGTATTTAATCTCACTTTCCGGACAAAATTATTAACATTATTTAAAGATAAAACGTCCTACAAGCTTGTCTATTCGTGGGTTATCTTGAACACCTAGTATGGACTACATATGATGGCCCCCTTCCGCCTGTCTATCACAGATACAATGATGACTGTATTGGCATTACTGATATGCCTGAAGCCGATTTGTGACGCTTCATTAATTTCATTAATGTTTTCAACCCTTCTATTCGTTTTACTTCTCACATCTCCACTACTTGTGTCAACTTTCTTGACATTACTATCACCGTACGCCTATCCGCTATCACTACATCAGTATATTACAAGCCTACTGATGCACATAGTTTTCTCCTTTATACTTCTTCCCATCCCCGGGCTTGTCGTAACTTTTGCCATTCTCGCAGCTCTTGCGCCTTCGTCGCCTTTGTAACGAGGACGATGATTTTCTTGAGAGAGCTCGCGAGATGCTTGATTTCTTTCGAAGGCACTATACCCGGAGAGGGTGCTTGTCTCGGCTATGCATCGAGTTTAGAAAATCTGAGCAGAACTTTGTCACTCCAACAGTCCTTCAGAATCTCTCTCTCTCTCGTTGGCCAGATGCCCCGTGTCTCTGCAGCCGTCATGTTCAAGCCATCAGTTACATCATGAATCTATCTTCTTCATGGTCTTCCTCTTCTCCGTTATGTCTCCTTCTCTGATAGTCTTCTCCAGCCCTTCGTGTCTTTTTATTTGTCCAAAATACCTCAATTTTCTCTTTCTTATTTGTAGCATTAGCAAGTTTTCTTTGATTTTGAGTTCTTTCTGTATAAATCTATTTGTTCTCTTCTTTGTCCACGATATACGAAGAAATAACAAACATATATGTTACAGAATGCGTGAAGTGCAGACTGGCTCTCAAACATGGGACAAGCACCTAGAATCATATTTTAATATACAAAATATCTTCGAGAAATGGAGTCTACATGTGGTTCTCTGTACATGTTTTATATATTGCAACAAGACTATATATATATATATATATATATATATATATATATATATATATATATATATATATATATATATATATATATATATATACATATATAACATTTGAAATTGTAGAACACCATGAGTTGCATTTGGTTTCCATATTTGATCCATCTAATCTAAGATAGGAACAATAAGCAACACTTAAAGTAATTGATAACACATCAGAATGGTTCAAGGTGGCAAAGGTCGTACGGCAATGTATCATACTCCCACCCAACATATTTAATATCTTGAAAACAAAATATAATGAAAAATGTATGAAAAGTTATAAAAATCACAAACATTTTGATCCATTCATAATTGGTGAAAATATGATTCCATAACTAAGATACACAGATGACACCATTTCCTTCTAAAAAAAGTGTTAAAGATTAGAACAGCCAATAAATTCCGTTAAAAGAAGAGTGTTGACCAGAACATTTTTTGGTTGCATTTAAAAAAAAGCCTTTGGTTATGCCTGACGCTATGCCACCTCTAAAATTACTATAAATAATACAGAAAGTGAATATTATACAAATTTCAAATATCTTGACTTCGCAATTGCAATATTAGTGTAGCCTTACCGTTCTTCTTCTTCTTCTTCTTTTGTCGTCACACTGCTACCAGGTTGTTACCCAGTGTCGTGGTTTTCTGTTTTTGTCTTGCGCTGTTCTGGTGGCTTGGGTGGTTGTTATTTTTTCTCTTTCACATGATTCTGCTATACTTTCTTTTCCGTGGTCTTCCTCTCACCTTCTTTCCTTGTGTTCTGTTGTAGAAGACTCTGTATACTGTGGAGCTTGGATGCATTCTTATTAAGTGGTCAAAGTGCTTCATTCTTTGTTTCTCAATGTAATTCAAGCAAGGTTCTGTGTCAACTTTCTTTCTTATGCTGATGTTGGTGACTCTGTCTTTTCTGTTGTTGTTATTGGTACTGTTATCTCACAGTTATTGTTATTGTTATTCTTACAGTTATCCATATTGTTATTGTTATTCATATTGTTATTGTTATTCTTACAGTTATTCATATTGTTATTGTTATTGTTATTATTACTGTTATTCATATTGTTATTGTTATTGTTATTATTACTGTTATTCGTCAAATGTGTAGTCTTGTTATCTTTCAGATTTGGTTAGAAAAAGTCACATGATGAACTTGGTTAGGTATGAGTGTTTAAAGTAATGTATCTATGTATCTACGAAAACTCAGAAGTTGTCACAGTAAAACACTTGCCAACTGACCGTCTGTAAAGACGAAAAAGGCCATATATCTATGTAAGACTGGTGGGCGGGGGTGTTCTGTGGTGAAATGATAGAGCCGTTTACTGTGCGTTATGAAGGTCGTTGGCCTGATTCTGGACTGCATCTTTCGGTTCGTGGGTATATTTTTCCGGAGATCTCGAAAATTGTTTCTGGAGCTACGGAGTTCGTGCTTTGTTCAATAGACAGGTGTTATGCTATTTCTGTGGAGACATACCGAGCCTTATAAGGGGAAATCCGCTGTAATAATGCAATCCTTCGTCTCGAAATATTTGTTTAATTGAAGTATCTTCTTCTTCTTTGAACACTCCATATCGACCACTTGTTAAACCACTCTTTGTGATTTTATGTGATCCGAGCCTAAGAGCGATTGTAAGTTGGGCCAGTTATCCGTCTACCTGTATGACAAGAAATCCGATTTCTGCGACACTTGTTATTTACAATGCTAGCTTCCCTAGGCCCCTACCTCAGTCGCGTCTTACGACATGCCTTATAGCTCGCAGTGTTACTATTATTTCCTCCAATTACAAACCCTGACAACACACAGGCGATAAAGTATCTAAAAGATATGTAAAAATATGTCGCTAACAGAAAACACCGCAGGATATAGAGAACTCTATCCTCGTGACATTGTCTCACATCCTTACTTTTCTTACAACATCAGTATAAACACACAGTCAAAGATTGTCTTATGCTGGGCTTTTTCTACGGTCGAGTAGTGTCAGTTTATAAAGATGTCAGTGTTACTGATGGCCCCAGGATGCTGCTGACATTAAGAAAATTGTTGAAACTATGCATCTCTCTGCCTCCCTCCTCCTCCCACCATCCTTTACTATGCTATATATGATTCAGAATGGCTATGTTTTCCTCTATTATTTGATTTTCTAGTGACAATAACTGACATTAGCAACGACTATTTCTCCAACTGAAATCTGTGAATAAAAATATCTTCAAACCTGACGGGTGAAACGTCATAGGAGTGTCAATCAATATTCATGACCAGAAATGTACTCTTTATTATTGGATAAGTCTAACAGTAATGCATCCATTAGTTTGGTCATGAAGGCACGTCTGTATGATACAGCATTCTATTGATATCAATGAGTTTAATGGGGACGTCAACTAAGTTAACAGAAACAGATATGTGAGGCTTGTTGTGTTCTCGCTAATGGTTTATTTAACTAAACAATAGACACAACAATTTAGTTTAGGACATAGATTCCCAAACTTTTCGGCCCACCGCCCACTTTGCACAACATAAACATTGTAACGCCCCCTCCCACATATATACATGCTCTATTTTCTCTGAGATAGAAAATTGATATATATTTCTGTAATATATGGTCAATTTTCAAATGATTATATGCATGAAATAGAAAATTGATGAAATAATTAAAATGCGGAATTCAAAATGTAAATGATTATTCAATGGCAAAATCACGAAAAAATTTATTTAAAAATATTTATTATTAATTTCTTCTTTAAGGAGCCACTGACCCCTAATCTCCTGAACACCCCCGAAATTCTTCTGAGCACACTATCACCCTCCTAGAACCCTTCAGCACCCACTGGGGGCGGTACCGCCCACTTTGGGAAACGCTGGTTTAGGACAACGAATTTTAGGCAGACGGAATTTGAGACAATAAGAGAACTCTGCACACACGTAGTTCAACATGACGCGGTGGTTATTGCCCCTGATTCAATCATTACAGTATAGGGGTTGAATACCAGGTACGGTCCATTCCCTTGTCTGTCCTACTGAAAATCAGTTTTCTTACGTTAGTGCTAATTCGGAATAGTTTGATAGAGCTACTGTGTAGGTGTACTACCACTAAACATTTAGCAAGCTCAAGAAAACTGAACACCAATTGTGCAGCGGTGATGGGAGTGGGGCTGCTAGAATTCACGTAAAATATAATCAGTTTTCCATCGATTATCACCATGTAAATAATTGATATTAGCGTTTTTTCCAAGTATTTGTACCTTCGGGCCAATATTAGTATCGATGTATTATCGATGTCAATATTAGTAATGATTTGTATATCAGTATCAATGTGATAGTCCACCGATACATGATAAACAAAAATGAACAAGATCTACAACCGCATATTGACAACCTGAACCAACATTGTATAAATCATGACATGAAAATCAATAACACTAATACCGAAATAATGAATATGGGAAAGAACATAATAAACTAAACAGCCATGTCAATGGTACTACAATCAACCAAGTGCAAGAATTCAAATATTAATAAGTATATTCACAGAAGACGGAAGACCAGACAGAGAGATAGAGGCTAGAGAGCAAAAAGCAAATGCTGTAACCTACCAGCTAGCCCTATTATTAAGGCACCCAAAAATCTCACTGATAGCTAAACAACAGATGATCAACTGCATTTTCATACCTACTTTGTATTACCAGAGCCAAACATGGACAATGAGCAAAGCGCAGTCGCAAAAAAAATAACTGCATGTGAAATGCGCTGCCTGCGAAAAGTTACCAGCAACACCAGGCAAGGTCACCAACATCAGCATAAGAAAGAAAGTTGGCACAGAACCTTGCTTGAATTACAGTGAGAAACAAAGAAGGAAGTGGTTTGGTCACTTAATAAGAATGCATCCAAACTTCACAGTATACAGTCTTCTACAACAGAACATCAGGAAAGAAGGCAAGAGGAAGACCACGAAAAAGATGGTTAGATGGCATAGCAGAATCCTGTCAAAAGCAAAAATAACAATCACCCAAGCCACCAGAACAGCGCAAGACAAAAACAGAAAACCACGACACTGTGTAACAACCCGGTAGCAGTGTAACGACAAAAGAAGAAAAAAACGTGTACTTCTGTGTACTAATGTTTATGTACTTCTGTGTACTAATGTTTATGTACTTCTATGATCTAACTGTAATATTGTAATGACCGTGTCTACGTACTTCCATGATCTAACTGTAATATTGTAGTGACCATGTCTATGTACTTCCATGATCTAACTGTAATATTGTAGTGACCATGTCTATGTACTTCCATGATCTAACTGTAATATTGTAGTGACCGTGTCTATGTACTTCCATGATCTAACTGTAATATTGTAGTGACCATGTCTATGTACTTCCATGATCTGACTGTAATATTGTAGTGACCATGTCTATGTACTTCCATGATCTAACTGTAATATTGTAGTGACCGTGTCTATGTACTTCCATGATCTAACTGTAATATTGTAGTGACCATGTCTATGTACTTCCATGATCTAACTGTAATATTGTAGTGACCATGTCTATGTACTTCCATGATCTAACTGTAATATTGTAATGACCGTGTCTATATCCCCATGTACTTCAATGATCTAAAAGTACTAGTCTTTCTTTTCTCCGATCCTGTTTTGCCTCACAGCGTCAGGTCAAGAAGAGATTTCTAAGACGGGCCTTGTGTGCGCTTCGTAGATAGTGTCTTTCGTCACCTCTGTTATCTCTGAGGTCCATCTTTGCGTGGCCGGCCTTTTGCTTTGTACCCATTGTATCGGAGCAGCATTGCTTTTGAGGTGCACTGTCTGTTGGTAATCTGCTTACGTGGCCGAACCATTTAATTTGTAGTTTCTTGATGAAGTCTAGTACTGGTGTTGTACCCACTTTTTCCTGATGTCTTCATTTCTCAACCGGTCTCTTCTTGTTACACCCAGCATTCTGCGTAAACACTTCATCTCTGTTGTGACTAGTTTTCTTCTATCATTTGCTGTCAGTGTCCAGGTTTGGCGCTGGTAACATAATGTGGGAGAAAGATTGTGTTGAACATTGCTCTTTTTGTGTTCATGGTGACATGTTTGCATTTTAAAATTGGCGTCATTTGTCCTACCATTTGATTTGCTTTGTTGCATCTGTGTTGAATTTCATTAGTTATTCTTTCGTTTGCTGAACAAAGTTCTCCCCAGGTATGTGAAATCTTTTACTTGTTATCGAGTACTAGTGACCGTGTCTATGTATATCTATGATCTAACAGTAATTATAGAAAGGCAATCGAAATGAGGGTACTAATAATGACTGAATGAATAATTGATTTTCTGATAAGACAACTATAATTATACTGCTATAAACGTGTGATACTATCTCTTTCCTACACAGACACATCTCAAACATTACAATTCTTACACATCTTCACCATCCTAAAAATTACACCGGGGACCCTCACTGGTGCTGTGAAGTTTGTGCGCCGCCACTGAGATGTCTCTAGTAAAAGTAATATAAGCTGAGTGTGGCACATACAACTTCCTTCAAAACTTCATCCAATAAAATGTCTTGCAAAATATAACACTATACAATTGTTCAATTCTCATTCTTCTTCTTCTTCTTCTTCCAACGTTTTCAGACATCGATTTGTATACTTTAGTAGTACTGTAGTTTTACAAAATACAAAAATAGCAACAATACATAACAACATTTTGATCAAAAGGCCGTTATCAAGCAAAGGATACAACAGAAGTGACGAATTTCACTTCTTTCACAGCACACTACATATAGAATATAACAATAACATCCTAACGGCCCTAAAATGAAAATCTGTGACTAAAACGAATAACGAAATAAATGCAAAAAACTAGAAGTGGAAAAAAAGATGATAAACAATAAAAATCATATATATATATATATATAACTTATATACATTTAACATATACATATATATATAATATGAAGCAAGAGAAGAGAAAATAGAAGCATAGGAATGTAGTGCGTTGAGTCCATGACTATATAATATTTAAGATCAATATAAACATTGACTAACTCATCTGTCAACAAGTGTTTCAACAAGAGAAAAAAAAAGTATTCAAAAGTATTCGAGTAGATAGATTTGTTTCGAACAAGTTGCGTGCTTGCTAAAACCATCCTCCAAATAAATATTAACAGATAATTGCCTGCTGTCAGCATTATTTTCTTTCAATATAATCTTCTTATCAACGCTCAGGGCCAAGTATTTCCTTGTCATTACTGAACATGAAATGTCAGATGTGTATCATGTTAGAATAAAGACAATTCTCATGCAGTTGAATATTATAATTCTCTTTCCCTTTATAGACAAATATTAACCTACGTCAATGCTAGCAAATCGCGTGCATTCACAGAAACTCGTTCATAGTCAAACATACAGATACATCATCATCAAATACATTGTCCTGAGCAGTACTTTGTAACAGTCCTTGGGAATTTCTCTCTCTCTTATAAGCCAGATGTCCCGCTTCTGCAGCCGTTATGCTCAAATTATCAGTTTCATCCTGAATCCATATTCTTCTTGATCTTCTTCTCTTTGCAGGGATACCTCCTTCAATAACGGTCTTCACCAACCCTTCGTGTCTCTTTATATAACCAACATACTTCAAGTTTCTCATTTTTATTTGTAGCATCTGCCAGTTTTCTTTGATTTTGAGTTCTTTCTGGATAGATCTATTTGTTCCCGTCTCTGTCAATGATATACGGATGACTCTTCTGTAACACTTATATTCAAAAGTACATATATGTTTTCCCCAACCTTGTTAAATGTTCACGATTCAACCCATAAATGTACAGATACATACTTATATATATTTCAAATATACAGTTATTACAAATTTACAGACATTTAGTATTGTTCATTGTTCATTTTAGGACCATCTTCATCGCACAACGGACATATTCATAATTGCTCCGATCTCTTCTCAAGCATGTATTTCAGTGTGTTTAGACTAGCAACTCCCATTCTGTGTTGGTTGATATAGCTAATGGGGTTTCTCTCATGTTTTTACGTTTTGTCACACCTATCGGTATGCATAACTTGCGCAATCGATATTTTTTTTTAGATCCAGAAGCACTTGAGCTTTCATCTCTTCGGCTCGGTGCCATGGACATCGTAACCCTTCGTTTCGGTGCCACGAACATAGTAAATCTGGAGAACCTCGGGTTTTTCTGCCAGCCCGCGGAATCGAACCGCAATTATATGGAGCTTCTCACCCGTCGTCCAACGCGCTACGAACACGCTGGGCAGGCGGACGCGCTACTGAGATAAAGAATATATTTTATCTTGGTTGAAAGCTTCAGAGCGTATGTTTTCTCTTAGAATGTTGATGATGTCGCTTTTGTCAGTAAAATTCCAATTATCGATTGCAGCATTGCCTGCATGTGCATCCGCTCTTTCATTTCCCTTCACCCCAGAATGACCTGGGACAAAAATGAAGGTGAGTGTCTGGATTGTCCCGTTTTGTATTAATCGCATCCACTGCCTTCGTACATTCTCATAGAGTCGCTGAGCATGCATGAACGAGTGAATGTTTGCGTTGTTAACCCCCTCCAGGGATGTTGTTACTGCTATGACATCCACAGTCATGCTTCTGGTAGTTGGTGCGTATGTGCCTTTTACCTTTTTGATGCCCTTTTCTTTAGTTCTAGCCGTAAAGGTCTATGCACTATGACTGTGCCAATTCACGGAACCATCAGTGTAGACAACAGCATCTTCCTCAGGTGTGTAGTCATTTATTAACTCTTCGACATCTTGGCTATTGTAGACATCGAATGTCGACTTGGTTTGTTTACCGTGGTGACTACCACCAAGGACTGTCTGTGCTCAGTGGGTATAGGTATCCACTCTTATCCATGATCTATGTACTGGATAGCACATACTCGTTGTATGATCTCCTCTGCTCGGACCAACCACAACTGGCCGCGTTTAAGTAAAGTCTATTCCGTTTGCAGTTTTATAGTTCAACACTGCAGATACGAACACTGATAACGACAAAAACAGAAACATCAAATATACACGTATTTACATAGACATATATTCATTTATACATTTATATATACACAAAAGCATTCATAAATACACATACACACACATGCATACACAAACACGCACACACAAAACACATACAGGCGGTTACATACATACATACATGTTACAAAAAATATCAATATCCATACAGAAACAAACATTCATACAGATACGCATACATATACAAACACACATACAGACAGACAGACAGAGGTGCATACAGACAGAAACACATTCATGCAGATACACACGTGCATAGACACACACGCAAACGAATACAGCAAAAACACATGCTTTTGGTGGGCAGCCCACCAAAAATATTGAGTAACCTGTACTTATTATTTCAGACATTATTTGTTTATAATTATTACTTTCAACAGGATACTGATTAGCTTTGAAGTTGATATAAGCGCTAAAATATCACACACATTCTGAAATCTAAAATTCAACATATTTTTCCTCAATTAGTATACACCCATGGTCATTAGGGGCCAGTAAGAACATGCCTACCAAACCAAAAATAATTAACGTGTACTTATTATTTAAACAAATTTTGTTCGTAATTATTATTGTTAACTTGACACTGATTAGCTTTGAAAGTTGAATATTTAACACTAAAATATAAATATTATATCATAATAATATAACAATCATAATAATATATAAATATTATTATTTAAAAACTATTATATATACGGTTTCAAATGTAGCTTCTCTATATAACGTATCAGCGCACCATGTTTTATGAGGTCGTTTTAAAATTCTCTACTGACGATGTGACATTGCGACCTCTGACCTTTGACCGCTACCTTTAATAATAATTGCCAAAACCATTTTATTCACCGAAAGCTGAGTTCCTACGCTATCCACCAATTAACAGTTAAACGACGACTCTTGATTAAATAGTTTTTTGTATAATTATCGATTGAATCACAAATTATATATAATATAGTAGAAAAGGATATGCATTAATAGAAATATGTAACTAACTATTATTGTAATCGTTAACGGTAATCGTCCGTTTCGTATTCAATATACAAATGTCTTCTACAACGTACACTGTTTACGGTTGACAAGCTGTGACCTACTTTTTAAGTTGTGGTTTACTCGAAATTCAAAACGAATCAAGTGGATTATTTATTACGAAATCCGTTTCCTTCGTTAAAGATAGAAGAAAAGCTTGAAATTAAACGGCTAGGTGCACATCAGCCAAATAGCTTTGTATATGTGCAACAAGATGGCAAGAAAAAGAGGACTTTCAATAATAAGTGGTTTAGTAAAAATCGTGGTTAACTGTCAGTGAAGAAAAGCAAAGTTTTTTTGTTTTTATTGTTTGCTATTTCATGGTGAAGGACTGTGGTCAACGGTAGGTTGTAGTGATCTTTTTTGTACCTTAGTTATATGTTATATATTTTAGTTGTTGTTGAACCCCAGAAATTATGAGTTTCCACCATTTTGTCTATAGTGCGTGGTGGAGAGTGCCCGGCTTTATTGCAATGAGAGCTGGCAATTGTGGTTGACAATTGATTCAGGATGAGAGTATACGCTTACACGCGACTCGTACGTTGTTACTTCTTACATTTGCTTTGCATTTATGCAACTTTTTCATTAGACATCAGCAGAAGATGCGTGCATTCACTAGTATTTAGGACCCAAGAGGCGTGTCTGCGTTTGCTTTATTACCTATACCAGAGTAGCTTTTTCTCGATCCTTACCCATTTAGCCAGACATGATCTTTTGTCTATTTTCAGGGTCACCACGAGGAGGTGGAGTAGGGTCTTGATCAGTTCCAGCTCACCTACCCTGGCGCAACGTTGTCCCGTTTGTTATTTGCGCATGCGGCGCCAATTAATTATAGTAAAGGGGGAATAACTTCGCGGAATAGACAAATAATAGGAAATACTAAAATATAAACCTAGCCTAAAAACCATGATTTTTCCGAAATTTTTGTCTAGCCCCACCACCAAAAATGACCACGAGCCGCCACTGCTGCAAGAAATATATATATCTTTATAAGTTTTACTTGTGTAGTCTTGCTTGTGATGTTTCATAACATCTTTATACAATTTCATCTTTGAATTACTATATAGTCAGCAGGTTTCCGATTTTTATTTATAGTCACTTTTTTTGTTTCATTACGCAGCGAATATTTTTGAAATTGTAATATTTGCGATTTCTTCATTGACAATTGTTGCATATCCTTAACATGACATAGTCATCAACCACAGTCAATGAGTCGTTGATTTTCTAAGCACAACTTATACGTTCAGTATTTTGCCATTGCTTTCCGAACAGTGGGTCTATTTTTACCATTCGTAAAATCACGGGCATGAATTTGCTTCCAAATTGCCTGCCGAAGAGTTTGAACGGGTTGTGGTCGACCTCACTACCGTTTAAGCCACAGACGCCCACTTCTTCATTGCTGATGACATTTATGTGCTGACATTTATCGGTCAACATAATCATCATTTTCTTTGTATGTAGAAATAAACGTTCTCGTTTCCATTGTGCTTAATAACGGACAAAACACATCAGCATTATCATCTACTCTCGTCGTCGCGTCGAAGAGCATATAAGACAAAGAAATATCCAATCAATTTCATATGGTGCTTTTTTATTATGATATCCAAATCTTAGTGAGGAGTTTGAGTTTTTTTCTTCGTCTGTTTTTGTAGTTGTTTGCATTTCAACAGCGGCAACCCCACGCCAAACACCTTCCTCCTACTAGTCGACCTTTACGGCATACAAGAGGGGGTCAGTGGCTCTATACTATTCTTTACTACCCGGAACCAACACGCATACAAATCGCAAACAGTGCGGAAACAACATGGAAACAACACTTACACAACACGGAAACGACACGGAAGCAACACTAAAACAACACGGAAACAAAATGGAAACAACACGGAAACAAAACGGAAACAACACTTCAATAACACGACAACAACACGGAAATAATACGGAAAGAACACGGATACAGTGCGGAAACAACACTGAAACAACTGGCAAATAGTGCGGAAAGAACACAAAAACAACACGGTAACATTACGAAAACAGCACGGACACATTACAGGGGAAAGAAAAAGATTCACTATTTGAAAGGACATCTGATTTGTGTATCTTGGTTCTACAGGGTGTTCAAGATAAAAGTAACTCGATTGGCAAGTTTTCATTTGTCAATGGGGCTACTTTTATCTTGAACAACATATAGAATGATATTTCCACAATTGTTTAGCAGGCCACACTGTGTATCGTTTTTTTCTTGACCTAATATTTCTCATCATACGAGTATATTCTGTCCAGGTGAGAAATAAGTAGGGCGAGAGGGTGCAAGTATGTCTTACTCCATTTTGTACCTGAAACTATGTGGATATTTCTACAATAATTTTAACAGCTGTTTGTTATTTGTGATGTCATATTTATACTTAGTATCATCATCATGTGCCATCCAGGTGTTTCGTATGCGTTCATAAATCGACACAAAAGTCTGTCCTTGGTGTTGACTGTCAGTTCAGATGTTGACACTCTTTAGTGCAATGAAGCTAGACTGTCCATCATTTTTTCTCTCTGTCTTCCTTTGTCTCGGCTCTCACTGATTCTACCGGTTGTCACAATAGCTCTAAATATCCCTATCTCATCACTAGCCAAAAAATGATAACTGTCTCTTTCATATATTGATAATACATTTTTCTATGTGACAAAATCTTTCGACACATTAAAATTAATCATTTTAGCAGTACAATTCGCCCTTGCAATATTTTTTCATCACCCAGTCAATGGCCACTCCAAACCTAGTCGAGATAAAATACATCCTTGTTTTATTCCGGTTTCGATAAACATTAATACATATATATATATATATATATATATATATATATATATATATATATATATATATATATATATACACTTATAAACGTTACTATACGCATATAAACATTAGTACACACATATAACCATTAAACGTCGATAAAAATATGTATACACACAACACACAACAAATTGCACAGGCAAATAAATATATGAAAGGAACACAGAACTAAAAATCGTAGCCCAGTTGTCCCTTGATTCTGAGAGGGCAGTAATCCAGTGGATACCCTAACACTGCAAGATCAAGGGGAATGAAGATGCTGACAGACTGGCTAAAGAAGGGACAGGAATGCTCCAGGTTCACAACCTGGTTAGCTATGAATAAACGAATACCATCGCCAAAGGGCACCACAAAATAAAATGAAATAAAGAACACCCAAAACACAACAACTCTCTCTCTTTAGCCTGTTACGCCCTTGGCGTTTAGGGCAGCAACAAACGTACACCATTCTTCCCTGTTCATGGCCTTCTTCTGTATTGTGTAAAACACAACAAAGATCATGGAAATTACCAATTGTCCAGAAGGGACCAGACAGCCATACTTCTCCTCCGGACGGGTCACAACAGAATGAGACACCACCTGTACACTAAACACAAGATAGGCACCAACGACATGTGCCACTGTAGCTTGGCAAGTGTGACAATAGAGCATATCCTACAGAACTGCCCCCAGTATGCAGACCTGAGAAGAACGAGGTTCTCTCACTCACAACGGCATCCAAGACAAACTGTATGGCGTGACTGACAATCTGAGGCAGACGGCTGCCTTTATTAGAGAATCCGAAACCCCAATCTAGTGAGAACGCAGTAGAAGAAGATAAGTGTACTCATGTGGAAAAAAACGCATTCGTTTAAGCACATCAATTTTTATCTGATACATAAACGTTCAAACGGACATACAAATATAAATACACGTTTCTACCGACACACATAGGTTCATAGGGACATACATACGTTACTACTGACCCACTTACATTCATACCGACACACATAGGTTCATACCGGCACACATTAATTCATACCAACACACATTAATTCATATCAACACACATTAATTCATACCGACACACATTAATTCATACTGACATATATTAACTCAAACCGACACACATTAATTCATACTGACATATATTAACTCAAACCGACACACATTAATTCATACTGACATACATTAATTCTTCTTCCTCTTCTTGTCGATCGTTATTTTTGGCCATTTTGATCATTCTTATTGTGATATATAAACAGCCTACATCAAGTACGGGTGTTATTCGTCACATCTTCAGCGCCATTTGGAGCTCTGGTGCTTATCCTTCGGTGATTTGTCCAATTCAGCCAGCGTTTACTATGTTCCCTCTCCGTCAGCCTTTGGCTGTCCCCAGCCGACCTGCAAGGTAGCAGGTTGCTATTTTATTTTAGGGTAGCTACCCTTAGACAACCTTCCCTCTCGGGATGTTGAGCGTCATCTGCCCAGGTTAGTCTTTTTGGACTATTTGGTTTGCCCGCCGTTCAGTTTTGTGTACGGTTTGCTCCGGTAGCATTTGATTGTATCCAATCTAACTACAAGTCAGTAGTAGTTCTCTGCGAGTAGTTCTCCAGGGTCACCAAGTGGAGGTGGGGTAGGATCTTGATTAATGCCAGCTCACTAATCCATACCGACATACATACATTAATACTGGAGCACATAGGTACATACCGAAACACTTATATTCATACCGACACGTATAGATTCGTACTGAGGCACATAAATTAATACCTACGTACTTAGATTCGTGCCGATGCACATAGATTTCTGCTGACACACATAGATCCATACAGAAACACTTAGATTTCTACAGATTCATACAATTATTGCAATATATTATCAAAACTTTCCATATAAAGAGACAATCTACGTATGCCACAATTTGTTCACACGAAATATGGAAGCACTTATCGAATCAATACATACTTAAAGTAACGGGAGAAGAGAAGAAAAACAATATATTTGTGCATTGTCAATAGCAACGCCAGTTAACATTTTATAGATTTAGCAAGAATATTATCTAACCTGTTGCCATGGAAACGAATGATGCGCAGAGACACCACGCGAGTAATTTTAGTCGTGGCTCCGGGAAACTAGTGATATTGACGCAAACCGCGACACGACTTAAGGCGGTTTCCAGTAGTCTGTGTAGCACACATTGATAAACTAAATAATTCTTTATCATACTCGTGTTGTTAAAACCATTCATAGTCATCCATATTTGAAGTGTTGAACAGTATCCACATAAGCGTTGAAACAGTATCCCACATGTGAAAGCGTTGAAACAGTATCCCACATGTGAAAGCGTTGAAACAGTATAACACATGTGAAAGTGTTGAAACAGTATCACACATGTGAAAGTGTTGAAACAGTATTCCACATGTGAAAGCGTTGAAACAGTATAACACATGTGAAAGTGTTGAAACAGTATCCCACATGTGAAAGCGTTGAAACAGTATCCCACATGTGAAAGTGTTGAAACAGTATCCCACATGTGAAAGTGTTGAAACAGTATCCCACATGTGAAAGCGTTGAAACAGTATCCCACATGTGAAAGTGTTGAAACAGTATTCCACATGTGAAAGCGTTGAAACAGTATAACACATGTGAAAGTGTTGAAACAGTATAACACATGTGAAAGTGTTGAAACAGTATCACACATGTGAAAGTGTTGAAACAGTATTCCACATGTGAAAGCGTTGAAACAGTATAACACATGTGAAAGTGTTGAAACAGTATACCACATGTGAAAGTGTTGAAACAGTATCCCACATGTGAAAGTGTTGAAACAGTATCCCACATGTGAAAGCGTTGAAACAGTATCCCACATGTGAAAGTGTTGAAACAGTATCACACATGTGAAAGCGTTGAAACAGTATCCACATGTGAAAGCGTTGAAACAGTATAACACATGTGAAAGTGTTGAAACAGTATCCCACATGTGAAAGTGTTGAAACAGTATCCCACATGTGAAAGTGTTGAAACAGTATAACACATGTGAAAGTGTTGAAACAGTATAACACATGTGAAAGTGTTGAAACAGTATAACACATGTGAAAGTGTTGAAACAGTATCCCACATGTGAAAGTGTTGAAACAGTACTCACATGTGAAAGTGTTGAAACAGTATACCACATGTGAAAGTGTTGAAACAGTATCCCACATGTGAAAGTGTTGAAACAGTATAACACATGTGAAAGTGTTGAAACAGTATAACACATGTGAAAGAAACAGATGACATTGAGGAAACAGTATAACACATGTGAAAGTGTTGAAACAGTATCCCACATGTGAAAGTGTTGAAACAGTATAACACATGTGAAAGTGTTGAAACAGTATTCCCACATGTGAAAGTGTTGAAACAGTATTCCACATGTGAAAGTGTTGAAACAGTATAACACATGTGAAAGTGTTGAAACAGTATCCCACATGTGAAAGTGTTGAAACAGTATAACACATGTGAAAGTGTTGAAACAGTATAACACATGTGAAAGTGTTGAAACAGAATAACACGTGTGAAAGTGTTGAAACAGTATAACACATGTGAAAGTGTTGAAACAGTATAACACATGTGAAAGTGTTGAAACAGTATACCACATGTGAAAGTGTTGAAACAGTACCACATGTGAAAGTGTTGAACAGTATCACATGTGAAAGTGTTGAAACAGTATCCCACATGTGAAAGTGTTGAAACAGTATAACACATGTGAAAGTGTTGAAACAGTATAACACATGTAGTGTTGAAACAGTATCAACATGTGAAGTGTTGAAACAGTATCCACATGTGAAATGTTGAAACAGTATACAATGTGAAAGCGTTGACAGTATAGCTGAAAGTTGAAACAGTATAACACAGTGAAAGTGTTGAAACAGTATCCACATGTGAAAGTGTTGAACATATACAATGTAAAGTGTTGAAACAGTACCCCACATGTGAAGTTTGAACAGTATCCACTGTGAAAGGTTGAACAGTATACATTGAAGCGTTGAAAGTATCACATGTGAGGTTGAAACAGTATACCACATGTGAAAGTGTTGAAACAGTATCCCACATGTGAAAGTGTTGAAACAGTATAACACTTGTGAAAGTGTTGAAACAGTATCCCACATGTGAAAGTGTTGAAACAGTATCCCACATGTGAAAGTGTTGAAACAGTACCCCACATTTGAAAGTGTTGAAACAGTATCCCACATGTGAAAGGTTAAACAGTATCAACATGTGAAAGTGTTGAAACAGTATCCCACATGTGAAAGTGTTGAAACAGTATCCAACATGTGAAAGTGTTGAACAGTATCACAGTGAAAGTGTTGAAACAGTATCCACATGTGAATGTTAAACAGTATCCAACATGTGAAAGTTGAAACAGTATCCACATGTGAAAGTGTTGAAACAGTATAACACATGTGAAAGTGTTGAAACAGTATAACACATGTGAAAGTGTTGAAACCGTATAACACATGTGAAAGTGTTGAAACAGTATCCCACATGTGAAAGTGTTGAAACAGTACCCCACATGTGAAAGTGTTGAAACAGTATCCCACATGTGAAAGTGTTGAAACAGTATCCCACATGTGAAAGTGTTGAAACAGTATAACACATGTGAAAGTGTTGAAACAGTATAACACATGTGAAAGTGTTGAAACAGTATCCAACATGTGAAAGTGTTGAAACAGTATCCAACATGTGAAAGTGTTGAAACAGTATAACACATGTGAAAGCGTTGAAACAGTATAAGACATGTGAAAGCGTTGAAACAGTATAACACATGTGAAAGTGTTGAAACAGTATCCCACATGTGAAAGTGTTGAAACAGTATAACACATGTGAAAGTGTTGAAACAGTATCCCACATGTGAAAGTGTTGAAACAGTATCCCACATGTGAAAGCGTTGAAACAGTATCCCACATGTGAAAGTGTTGAAACAGTATCCCACATGTGAAAGCGTTGAAACAGTATCCCACATGTGAAAGTGTTGAAACAGTATCCCACATGTGATAGTGTTGAAACAGTATAACACTTGTGAAAGTGTTGAAACAGTATCCCACATGTGAAAGTGTTGAAACAGTATCCCACATGTGAAAGTGTTGAAACAGTACCCCACATTTGAAAGTGTTGAAACAGTATCCCACATGTGAAAGTGTTGAAACAGTATCCAACATGTGAAAGTGTTGAAACAGTATCCCACATGTGAAAGTGTTGAAACAGTATCCAACATGTGAAAGTGTTGAAACAGTATCCCACATGTGAAAGTGTTGAAACAGTATCCCACATGTGAAAGTGTTGAAACAGTATCCCACATGTGAAAGCGTTGAAACAGTATAACACATGTGAAAGTGTTGAAACAGTATCCCACATGTGAAAGCGTTGAAACAGTATCCCACATGTGAAAGTGTTGAAACAGTATCCCACATGTGAAAGTGTTGAAACAGTATCCCACATGTGAAAGCGTTGAAACAGTATCCCACATGTGAAAGTGTTGAAGCAGTATCCAACATGTGAAAGTGTTGAAACAGTATCCCACATGTGAAAGCGTTGAAACAGTATAACACATGTGAAAGTGTTGAAACAGTATTCCACATGTGAAAGCGTTGAAACAGTATAACACATGTGAAAGTGTTGAAACAGTATCCCACATGTGAAAGTGTTGAAACAGTATCCCACATGTGAAAGTGTTGAAACAGTATAACACATTTCTTCTTCTTCGAACGCTCTATATCGACTACTTGCTAACCACTTTGTTAGATTTGTATGTGATCTGAGCCTAAGAGCGATTGTACGTTGTGCCAGTTATGCGCCTACAAATAAGCAAGCCCATCCGATTTCTACGATGCTTTTTATTTACTAAGGTAGCTTCCCTAGGTCCTCCATCAGTCGCCTCTTACGATATGCCTTGTAGGTTGCAGGGGTACTATTCTTTGGTTCCTTTGTGGGGCCCGACACCACACGGAAAATCCCACATGTGGAGGCGTTGAAACAGTATCCCACATGTGGATAACAAACAAACCAAACTAACTTGCTATTGGTAACAAAGAAGCGTCGCTAATATGAAGTAGATGTAGATATTGCTTACAGACAGGGAGATAATACAGACATTGAGTGTTTGTTCAGATTATTAGGCGTTTTCCTTCCTCTTCTTCTCACTATTTAGTTCTTGGACATCATCATCATCAAGTGACATGTCATCAGAAAGTAGTTTATCATGTTCTTCTACAACTCTCTGTCTCTTGTTCCAGCTATGATTTCTGATACAGTTATGGTGCCAATCCATGATGTTAAACTGTCTACAATCGTTTCCATCTGTCGACCTCTATCTTTCTTCCCTTGTATCTTGCCAGTTGACACAATCTATTCAAACTTCTGACTTCTCAAAATAAGTCTGTACAGTGGCGGCTCGTGGTCATTTTTCTTGGTGGGACCAGACACAAATTTTCGGGAAAATCATGGTTTTTGAGTATTTACTATTATTTGTCTATTCTGGGAAGTTATTCCCCTTTCGGTTTTTTGGTGTGGGCCGGGCCCCACTGGCCCTTAATGACGAGCCGCCCCTGTGTCTGTAGAAAGTTGATTTTTTTTTTTTCCGATACTTTCCATAAACGATCTGGTCTCGCCTGCTTTCTTGAGAACATTATCATTTGTTATCTTGTATGTCCATGATATTTTCATCATTCTTCTATAAAACCACATCTCTACAGCCTTCAATAATTTACTATTCTTGTTATTAATCTTGTCAATGATTCACATCAATATGAAAGAATTGATTCTATATAGCATTGTAATACTCTTTCACTTCTCATGAAATGCTTTTATTACACAACAAGATTTTCATTTTTCAGAAAGTTGCCTTAGACTGGTTGATTTTACTCTTCATTTGTATGTTACATTTACCATCGGATGTAATTATTATACATACATATTTGAATGACTTTTCTTGTTTTAGATCTGACGTCTTTTATATAATCATCCATTTTCCTTGTTGTATTAATACTAAGAAATTTGTTGCTGTGTTGTTTTCGTCCTCGTTTTCCATTGCTCATTTGATTTATCAATAAGATTTTGAAATAAGCTTTATCATTACTGACAATATCCTCACCAGTTGTTAAACTATCTTACCAGTTGTTGCAATATTCTCACCAGTTGTTGCAATATTCTCACCAGTTGTTGCTATTCTCACCAGTTGTTGCATATTCTACCAGTTGTTGCAATATCTCATCGTTGATTGCAATATCTCAACATTGTTGCAATATCTTACCAGTTTGCAATATCTCTCACCAGTTGTTGCAATATCTCTCACCAGTTGTTGCAATATCTCTCACCAGTTGTTGCAATATCTCTCACCAGTTGTTGCAATATTTCTCACCAGTTGTTGCAATATCTCTCACCAGTTGTTGCAATATCTCTCACCAGTTGTTGCAATATCTCTCACCAGTTGTTGCAATATCTCTCACCAGTTGTTGCAATATCTCTCACCAGTTGTTGCAATATCTCTCACCAGTTGTTGCAATATCTCTCACCAGTTGTTGCAATATCTCTCACCAGTTGTTGCAATATTTGAGATCACCTTTTAGGGATCTTAACTGTTATTCCATTCTTTATTTGTATGATTTTGTATGATTTTTCTTCTTCCCATATTTGATTAAACAGATCTTGCACATACCATTGTTGTAGAACTTTTTATTATATTTCTTCTCTTATGCAGTGTTCTACCATTCAGAACTTTCACTTGCAGCTGTAAGACAATATCATCAGCATATCTTCCATTACTATGTCCAAATTATCCAGTTTGTTCTCTATTTCTCATTATATTTCATCGTACAGTAAGACATCTCTATTATATTCTTATCGTACAGTAAGACATCTCTATTATATTCTTATCGTACAGTAAGACTTCTATTTCTCTATTATATTCTCATCGTACAGTAAGACATCTCTATTATATTCTCATCTTACAGTAAGACTTCTCTATTTCTCATATTGTATTCTTATCGTACAGTAAGACATCTCTATTTCTCTCATTATATTCTCATCGTTTCAGTAAGACATCTGATGACAATACAACGCTTGTGTTCTCCTTCAACTCCTTACGCATGTATACTGTCCAAAAGCCTTTTTTCGAAATCAATGATATTCGTGTAAATTTCACTTTGTCATTCCGAACATTGTTCTATTCTGTTTGTGCTAGTGAAAATGCAATCTATGCAGTGGCGTATGTAACTGCTTCAACCTGCAAGCTCTGTTCTTAGATATTGATTTACCGCTCCAGGTAGTCTGTGTACAATCATTCTTCCGATGACTTTGTTAGACACTGAGATAAGAATGATTGTTCTTCAATTATTGTGACCGTCGGCGATGTAATATATATCTTCTTCTTCTCTTCCACTATTTACTTCTTTATAGATGTGTTGGGGTGGGGAGGGGGAGTTTGTGTGTGCTTGTTCAAATGCACTTTGTAAGCTGTTATTCGGTTTCTTAAGGCTGTTCTTGATGCCATCGCTCCATCGTTTGTGTGGTCCTCCTCCTGCTATGCACTCATTTACTTTTTCTGTGTGGCTCTCTGTGGTAAACGATGCCAGGGCATTCTTCACAGGTGTTCAAACCATTTAATATGTTGTTCTTTTATGAATTGCATGACTGGTTTCCCATCCAGTCTTCTTCATAAGCATATATGCTTATGTGATACGGACCTTAGGCATAATTTTTTCTAATGTCACGCTTACTATGAATGAAATGTATATATGAGTCCAGCAATGTTGTCAATGATGCTACAAATAAGAAAGAGAAAATTGAGATATTTTGGATATATAAAAAGACATGAAGGGCTGGGGAAGACCATCATGGAAGGAGGCATACCGGCAAAGAAAAGAAAAGAAGACCACGGAGAAGATGGATTCAGGATGTAACTGATGTTTTGAATATGACAGCTGCAGAGGCAGGACATCTGGCCATGAGAGAGAGAAATTCCGGAGGACTGTTGGGGTGGCAAAGTTCTAGGACAAGCTATTTGATGACGAACGTTGTCTTTGTCATTAGTTGCAAACGTAGTAGTATTATTTATATATGTGAAACTGGCAAAATATAACTGTTTCTGCAAACATCAAAGTGATATATGACACCAATCTGTGATCTATGTACTATAGTTCGTTCCAAAATTCGTGATCCCACTAAGGTTTAATTTGTACGAAATCAATCTGATGGATACAAGTAATTTTTGCAAGCAGTCTTATATACCTCACGACGTTACGATCCATGTTTAACTAATTGGTAGGTAGCTTAGTTGATGCAAAAACGTTTTTTGTTATGTAATTTTGCATAAGCACAACAAAATGATTATCAAAGTTTAGAATTTACAGTAATACACAAAATGGTGGCGAATGTTTGCAAAGGCGTAACCCTATTACATATTATAAAAAGCAATGTGACATGGTTAGCTTTTTCTTCATGAGTGTTTTTATGTTGATATTATCTTTGGCGATCAAATTGACGTACCTTTGGTAGTTGTTGCCAGTGCCTGGTATTGTGAGGCAATTGGTGAAGGTGAAAGCAAATGGGATGTTAGCTATTAGATTCGGAGTCTGAAGAGTCGAAGAGATTGACTACTGCTGCGGGCTGGAGAAAATGCAAACCATCTCGTTGCCAATATGCCTCTTCTTCTCGGAGCACATGCTCTTCACATTTGTTCCAGTATTCTATATCTATTTTTGCGAGGGCATCACGTGTTAAGACTTTTAAATCACGAAGTTTGAAAGTCTTGTTTACTGCTGCAACTTGACCTTTGACTGCAGCCCACACAAGTTCAATGGGATTGAGATGTGAATGGTAAGGTGGTAATCGAAGAGAAGTGTGGCCGTGCTCAGCAATGACTTTATCGATTATAAAAATCTTTGACTTCTTAGTTAGTCTCACCAGTTGCAACAACTCAGTTTTGAAATTGTTGCAACAAAACGATATATTTCTTTTGCAAGCCACGCCAAGATGTCTTGTTTTGTGCTTGATGAGGTGGGAATTTTGTGTGCATGCGCCACTACATTATGATAGGAGGCATTGTCCATTACAATACACGACGGCCAATCCAGTGCAGGTAGAAGTGTGTTCACTAACCAATCCCTGAAAATAAGTCCGTTCATTTCGGTGTGGTAGTCCCTACCATCCGTAGACAGTGCTTGAAAAGTAGTTCTGCACTACTGTCAAGACTATTTGCTTTGCTGCCTGCATGACCTATCACAATGCGTTGCCCCTTGCTGCTTGGAATTTCCCTTTTCTTAGCTCCGTCTAGCGATTGCCATTCTTTATCAAACGTATGGTGAGCATTTACTCACGATTCGTCCAGATATACATATCGTAACCTTCCGTCCTACGCTTCCGTATCTCCCGCAGATATTTGCATCGTGCAGCTATCAGATGCGTTTTACCAACTATATTCCTGTACTAGATTTCCGAAAAGTGAAACCGCTGCACCTAACAACTCTCCATAAGGCGGTTTTATATATATCAATATCACATTGAATTCGCAGACGTGATTTCAATTTACGTAGTGTAACCACATCATTTGCCTTAAACATTTTATGAATCTCTCTCACAATAACATCTTTATCGAAATCGTCAGTTTTCCGTTTCCGGCCTTTTCTGTGTTCCTTAGTTCATCACTACAGTCCTGTTCTATCCAACGGCAAAATGACATTCTACTTATACCAAGAGCATGTTGTGTTCTCCTCTTCGGGTCTAGTAAGTTGTGATATAAACCACTACGTCTGGCTTCTCTGCAGAAGTAGCTATACAGTTGTGCAGTCACCTTCTGCATGGTAGTGAATTTACACTTCAAACTCATTTCTAATACTGATAATAAAATAGTACCTTCCGCTTCAAGTAATGCAAATAAATGGTTTGTGACACGCCAATGACAATCTTTCACATACAGTGTTTAACTACTGCTGAATTGCACATGGAACGCACATTGGCATCTTGACGTCAATACTTCACTTTCGTACCGTTCTTCTTCTTTCTCGAATCCTGTATGCCTCACAGCGTCAGGTCAGGAACAGATTTCTAAAACGGGCCCTAGTATGCGCTTTGTAGATAGTCTCTTTCGTCGCCTCTGTTATCTCTGAGGTCCATCTTTGCGTGGCCGGCCTTTTGCTTTGTACCCATTGTATCGGAGCAGCATTGCTCTTTGGGGTGCACTGTCTGATGGTAATCTGCTTACGTGACCGAACCATTTAATTTGTTGTTTCTGATGAAGTCTAGTACTGATGTTGTACCCACTTTTTCCTGATGTCTTCATTTCTCAACCGGTCTCTTCTTGTTACACCCAGCATTCTGCGTAGACACTTCATCTCTGTTGTGACTAGTTTTCTATCGTTTGTTGTCAGCGTCCAGGTTTGGCACTGGTAACATAATGGGAGAAAGATTGTGTTGAACATTGCTCTTTTTGTGTTCATGGTGACGTGTTTGCATCTTAAAATTGGCGCCATTTGCCCTATCATTTGATTTGCTTTGTTGCATCTGTGTTGAATTTCATTAGTTATTCTTCCATTTGCTGAAAAATGCTCCCCAGGTATGTGAAATCTTTACTTGATTTAGTAGGTGATTATCGATGGAGATGTTGGTAGTGTTTTCCCTCTGGCGAATGTCATTACTTCTGTTTTGTCGATGTTAATTCTCATGTTGTATTCGTTACATGCTAACTGGAGTCTGTTGATGTGTTGTTGTAGCTGTTCTTCTGTTGTTGATATGATTGCCTGATCGTCTGCAAAAAGAAATTCATTTAAGAGTTCTCCGAGGTTGTTTCTTCGCTGGTGTTAGCTATTTTACAAATGTGGTCAATGTACGTGATGAATAGCAGCGGGATAGTACGCAACCTTGTCTTACTCCTGACCCTACGTGAAACTTTTCTGATAATCCTGTATTTGTTCTAATCGTACATTGGCTGTCAGTATAAATGTTCTTGCAAAGGTTGATTAGGTGTTCATTAACCCCATAGGTTGTTAGTATTTTCCACAACTTGTGCCTATCTACGCGGTCGAACGCTTTTTCCTGGTCTACAAATGCAACATGTAGCTGTTTGTCGGATTCGATAGTCCTTTCTACTAACTGTCTGAGGGCGAATATTGCGTCTGTACAGCTTTTGTTCTTCCTGAATCCCATTTGGGAGTCATTAAGCTGTGGCTCGATGATGTGGCGGAGCCTTTTCTTAAGTATTTTGCAGAATATTTTCCCAGTGTGGCTCAGTAGCGCTATGCCTCTATACTTTGTACAGTCCCTCTTGCTACCTTTCTTCTTCCAGATGGGAACAATTGTAGCATTCCTCCAATCTTCTGGTGTTTCTTGTGTGATCCAGACTTGGTTGAATAGTCTATGGAGCCAGCTGATTCCTACCTCTTTAGTTGCTTTGATTAGGTCGGCCGGATATTGTCTGGGCCTGGTGTTTTATTAGGTGGGGCCATATTTACAGCATTTCTGATCTCTGATAGTGTTATGCTTGGTTCTACTTCTGAAGTTACATTTACTGTGTGTTCTTTCGTACCGTTAACATTCTAAAATCATACCAAATCAACATCGCTGTTAAATTAGTAATAACATATAATTCAAATCTTACATAACTAAAGTTTTGGGTGGGCAAAAATACTTTTGGAACGTCGTCACTGTTACCTATCTAAAAATATAAAAATCAAGAATTTCTGTCAAGTGGATGATTTTATATCGGTCGGTAAAGATAATCACGAATTTTGGAACGAACTATACAACACCGGTTGGGGAGTTGGGGGAGGGTGGTTGTGGGGTAAGATCCGAATGTCTCATTCTATCTGAGAGAGTTGCTCTGAAACGTTCTTTGAACTTGCAATTTGGGTAGAGATTTTTGTGTGGAGGAGAAGGTTCCTGTCCTCTGGACGTTTCATATGTTGAAACTACAATTTGGGTAGAGATTTGTGTGGAGTGAGAAGGTTCCTCGTCCTCTGGACGTTTCATATGTTGAAACTACAATTTGGTCTTAACCAAAGACTTGATATGGTTTTTGTCTTTCCTTTCATAAATAAATGAGAAATATTATTATATTATATTTCACTCGTACTGTTTTAAGACCTGCAAGCAATTCTCAATATTTCTATCTTGGGCAACTCGTTCAATCTCTTCTATGGAACTGAGTCTCTCTCTCGCGATCACCGCCCAGACCGATGTACCAGATCTCCCCATAATTTCTATTCATATGGAAATCTGATTCACGCAGCCTTAGCATTATAATTTTAATTATAAATGTCTTTTCGTAGCTTATCTGCAATCCAACTTTTGACGTTATGTTGTCTGTTTTTCTTTGCATATCTTGGTTGTTTTTACTTAACAAGGCTGCAAAATCAAAATATTCTGTAGCATTTTGTAGTTGCTTGTAAGATTGACTTCAAAAATCACCATGTAACAATGGATGCCACACACTTGAACTTATAAAATGCATAAGTAGAGACTTTAGGTTTAATTCTGGAAGTATTTTAAAATGAATATTTTATCTTTGTGTCATCAATATGTTATATCTATATTAAAACTTCCGGTATATATTGTAATATTGTCAAGATGATATCACGCTGGTTTCAAAACATCAACCCGATTATTATTTCAACTCTCATATTATTGCATTTCACATAACAATAGTTATACATGTATCTGATATATGCTTCAGGGCTATGATAGAAAGATGTGTAGGCTACACTTTCTTCGTAGGCTTGTGGTCCCATGTTCAATATCTTCAATTTAAGTTTGATTTTTCCGACAGCAACCGCTCTCACGTCCATTCAGCCTGAATTATAAGTACCAGAGAAACAATGGGAAGCAACGGTGGCTTACTTGACATTAATCACATAAATTATTGTATGCAGATGGTCAAATAAAACTGCTGACCTAACACTGTATTTCCCAACATAACATATGATATCAAAAAGGTTTGTTTACTTTTAACTTTTCTTTTGACTGTTCTGTTTACTGTTATATAGCTTTGGGGGAGGGAGAGGTAGAGGCCTCTGTGGTTAAGTGGTTAACACGTTTTCTATGCGTTCTGAATGGTATGGGTCGAATTCGAACAAGTCGTTCAGTTCATATGAGTAATTCAGTTCATATGAGTAATTCAGTTCATATGAGTAATTCAGTTCATATGAGTAATTTTTTTCGCAGATCCTTAGTTTTGTTGTTAAAGCTACGGAATTCGTAAGTTGTGCAACACTTTCGGAAGGTGGCTTGTCATTTCTGCCGAGAGGGGCGGAGCCATATGGTGAAATCCAGTGCAATGAAGGCAAACCTTCATTTAGATACTTTAGCTTGATAGCATTTGCCAATGATGAATCGATGCAAAGAAATATTTCTGTATCTGTCGAACCAAAATTCAGAAACTATTTGCTTACATACAGTATTTTCTAGTTTAAACTTTGATTACCGAGTTTAAAGAGAGTACTTTGCAGACACAAAAACACATGTTGGTTGACGTCCATACACTATGAACATGTGACTCATTTTTTCTGTTACTTCATTTCTTTTCTTTAAACCTGTTACATATTTCATTTCAACTAAGTTTATTACTCAATCTAAACAGCACAGATTGTTAATTAATAATCATATTTGTTCAATTTGTTCAACTAGAGTTTCTATTATCTCAATCTAAACAGCACAGATTGTTAATTAATAATCATATTTGTTCAATTTGTCCAACTAGAGTTTCTATTATCTCAATCTAAACAGCACAGATTGTTAATTAATAATCACATTTGTTCAAGTTTCCAACTAGAGTTTCTATTATTCTCTAACTTCTAAATCTAGCATTCAAGATTCATCTACATTTAATAAAATCATATTTGTTCGTAAGGTTTTTCAGATCATTCAACTATGAGTTTCTATATCTCATCAAGCAAGACTTAATTAAAATCATATTGTTCAGCTGTCCACTAAGTTATTAGAAGAAAGTCTTTAGGGAATTTTTTTAATGATTAAATTGTTTCTCATATTATATTGTTCTGCAACAGCTTGATGTTAAAGAAAGTTGGCAGCCCGTCTGCCCAGCGTGTTCGTAGCGCGTTGGACTACGGGTGACTTCCCTCTGTGTGTGCGGATTCAATTCCGCGGATGGCAGAAAAAGCCACAGATTCCCCAGATTTACGGTGTTCGTAGCACCGAACCGAAGGGTTACGATGTCCATGGCACCGAGCCGAAGAGCTGAAAAGCTCAAGTGCTTCTGGATCGGAAAAAAAAAAAAAAGTTGGCTTTTAAAGAGCTTAACATCAAGGAAAATTAAATATTTCGGACACATCAAACAACATGAGTGCCTAGAAAAGATAATTTTGGAGGGAATGGTGCCTGGAAGAAAACTTAGAAAACGATTGGTAAAAGATGTCATTGACGATCTGAGAATGACTGCTGCTGACGCCGGTCAACTTGCACGAGCAGAGAGTTTTTAGGACTGCTGTCATGGGAAGCAAGTTCAGGAAGGGACAAGCTACTTGATGATGATGATGGTATCTTGAGGCTTGAACATTTCATTATCTGCTGATTTGATTATATTAGCAATACCGTTTATCATTTGTTTCATTAGGACTATCATCAGGTGTATACTTCAGAATATTTGAGTATTATTTGACTTGAATTGGTATGTGTTAAATTTAGCCAACCTCTAGTCCTGCTAGAAGCTTTATAAGCTCATATTTCTTTTCCTAGATAATGAATCTCTCTTTTTTATCCTTAACTCTGCGTAAGTGTGTCTATACGATAAGATAATAAAAGATCTATATATTCTACACATTTTAAAGAATTGTCTATGCTAACACTGTAGCAAGTGTCATTTGTATCGCGAAGTGGTACGTTTTGCAGTCCAAGAACTTCAACAAATATATTCATCTGTTTCAAGATTTGATATCAATATTGTTGTCTGTGTTCTCTACAGACAACAGTACTCCAGTGCTATATTAGCCAATACTTTTGTATGGCAGCGAATCATGGACATGAACAAACAATCAATAAGATATTGAAGCCACAGAGATGTGGTTTTTACAGAGTGAATACTGAAAATCCATGGACAGCGAAGAAAACAAATGAGGTTTTAAATCAGGCCTGCACACAAAGAAACCTTATCAAAAGAATAAAAATTCGGCAATCAAGGTTCTTCGGGCTATATGAAATGAATTTGTACACATGGAAGGAGAATTGTGAACAGAGGAAGATGTTGATGCGAACATTTGACAAGATGATTAGAACTGATTATGACAAGCAATGATGAGGAATGTTCGCCGAGGTAGGCCCAAATTGGGGTGTAAAGAAGAACATGTTACGCAGCATGTCGAAGAGGATGAGTTTGCTGAAATCGATGCACTGTCTAACTTGTGAATCATGGTTGAGTACAAACAATGGAACGATACAGTTCTTGGCAAGATCAACATATACAAAGTGACAAATTGTCAAGAAGAAGATGAAGAGAGACATGTTCGCCTACACCGGCAGGCATGGCACTTGATTGATTGAATGTTGTCTGACCTATTTTATTTTCCACTGTGTAATAACATCAATTGTTTTCCACGGACCTCCTGTAACAACTTTCCCGTTATGATATCATTCAAGATCGAACTTATATTCTTCTTACCGCACACCAGACACCCAATACTAAACAAAATACTAATCAGTGGCGGCTCGTCATTAGGGGCAAGTGGGGCCAGCCCCACCAAAAATAATGTGTAACTGTATTTGTTTTATGAATTAAAATATAACCTAACCCAAAATCATGATTTTTTCCGCAAATTTTTGTCTGGCCCCACCAACAAAAATAATCACGAGCCGCCACTGATACTAATGATATTAAAAGTAGGAGAATAACAGCAGATGCGATCATTGTATTTAAGGGATGTTTTAAGAAATTAAATTCCACTTACTATATGATGTTAGCACAGTGACACACGATGCCCCTTTAAATCATCTCTCTATGCGACTGGCTATTTAGACTAATGGTAGCGCAGACTCTAGATTGCATGCAATTATAAACAATGGATCAACTATAAATTGTAACTTGTCTATCTTAGACATAACCAAATCGATTTTATTTATGGTTACCAGTTATCTAGTGCCATTATGCACTGCGACAAATATATTTAGAAACATTTCAATGTATGAAACATGAATCTTCAAACCATCTAGTCACGTGTAGATCATTTGTTTGTCTGCCTTTTTATTTCGTTTTGTAAGAGCAATTACAGTCGTGTCTGCATGATTTCGAACTGCTTTGCACCGAGCGAAAAAAAAATGTAGTCGGCTTAGGATAAAACACACTTTTCATTGATAATTGTTGACCATTGTTTACTAAAAACTAAAACTGAATAATAGAGTTTGTACTATTTAAAACACATGATTTCTTGGACGATACAGACGATGAAGCTTTTGGTCCCACGCACAGCTGCTGAACTTCAGACTATTGTAACCAGATTCTCTATGGTCTTTGAAGATTTTTTGTCTCACAGTTAGCCTTAACAAAACCAATGTGATGTAGAATATCGAGACATAAACATCAGTGGCTACGAACTGAGAATCTCTATCTCTCTCTCTTTCTCTTTCTCTCTCTCTTTCTCTTTCTCTCTCTCTCTCTCTCTCTCTCTCAGCGATCGTTCTTAGGCCGCTTTTATAATCTATTGTGATATATAAGCAGCCAAACATCAAGAATGGATGTACGTGCACAGCCTTCAGTACCTATTGGAGCTCAGGTGTTTATCCTTCGGCGGTGTGTTCGATTTCAACCAGCGTTTAATGGGTTCGCTCTCCGTTAGCCGTTTGCTGTCCCCAGCCAAAACCCACAAGGCAGCAGGTTGAACTGGGGATCTAAATCAGTTCGTTAATCTCAGCTTTACCATCACTGACGACTTCTAGTTAGATGCAGAGCTACACAAGTGGATCGACATGACCTCAACAACCTTAGCAGAGTTATCGTAGAGTGTAAAAACCATGAACATTGACAACGTAACAAATAACGAAATGTTATAACATAATGAGATTGTTAACATTATCTGCCTAAGATGGCTAGTTCACATGTGAACACCAAGGATATTCTTTACGAAGAGTTAGCGTGTGGAAAAAGAGCTGTGTGTGAACCTTCCTTCTCGACAAAATCGTTTGCAAGCCGCGACTCTACAGACATCAGTATTTTTTTAAATTTTTTTTCGATCCAGAAGCACTTGAGCTGAAAGCTCTTCGGCTCAGTGTCATGGACATCGTAACCCTTCGGTTCGGTGCCACGAACACCGTAAATATGGGAAACCTGTAGCTTTTCTGCCAGTCTGCGGAGCTGAACCCGCACATACAGAGGACTTGTCACCCGTAGTCCAACGCGCTACGAACACGCTGGGCACGCGGGCACAGACATCAGTCTATATCTAATGGCATTAACAGCTTTAAGATATTGCTGTAGTCTATGCTTTGAATTGTACTTGTTATATTCACAATTAAAGAAATCGATCTGTGCATTATTTCTCTACTCGTACAAATCGTGATGACACAAGTTAGTTTTAACATAAAAAACATAGCACAATACAAGTTTATCGAACTCAAATTAAGTACCCTGATGTAACTGGAATCACGGGTTCATCGATAATAACTGGGGAACGGAGTATGCTATTCTGCTGCATAAATCACAGACGAAAGATCATAACTCGAATTAACCCTTTCGCTGCTACATACTTTCCGAAGGCTGAGCTAAAAATAGTAACTCTTTGTTTCTAGGTCGCAAACGTGAATGAACGCCTATGGCAGTGACAGTAGCAGTGTATAACGTGTTAACACGTCTTTAGCACACAGAGGAGAGATAATAACAGACGTGTTAATGCGTCTTTAGAAGTGAATGGGAAAACGTATATATAAGTCCTTAGCAGCTAAAGGGTTAAGATTATTTTACATAGTAAAATACAAAACTGGCAAAATATTGTTAAAATTACTAAATTTTATGTTTTGCAATTTGTACATGCAAAAACGGATGTGTTGAGTATTAGACCGAAATGTGCAAATATTTCATCTTCGTTACAAACTAGAAGCACGACGTGTTTGCTGTCATTGATTTAAATCACAAGAAGTAACTTGTAGGTGGCTTATTTTAGAGGAATCGCAGAATATATAAAAAGAAGAAGCTGAAGAAGATTTATAAGTAAACAGGCACTGTTCTGTTGTACCCAAATCTAACTGACTACCGAAAAACTAAACGTATTACTCATATGAATATTGTACAATATTAATTTTATCACTAACAAAAATGTTGTGTAATAAGTGTATATGAATCTTCTTCTACTTCTCCGAACGCTCCATATCGACCACTTGTTAACCACGCTGTGTGATTTGTATTATGGGATCTGAGCCTAAGAGCGATTGCACGTAGTGCTATAGTCCGTTCAACAACTCATGCCCACAGTCCAATGCGAATTGTAGCAAAACCATCTATTCCACAGTAGCGAAACTTTGCACCCAACCTTAGAATTAGTTAGTTAGTCTTTCCTCTTGGGCCTGTGGGCGCGCATAGGGCAGAGGTCATAGTTCTCCATGTCTCGGGGTTCGTTGCTATCTGTTTTAGGTCTTTAATGTTTACTAGGCCCATCGTTGAGCCTTCTCTGGTGATGGTTCTACGCAGAGTCTCTCTTGGTCTTCCTTGTTTTCTTTTTCCCTCTGGTGTCCATATGAGGGATTGGTAAGGGAGTCTTCTCTCATCCATTCTAAGTGTGAGGCGATGTAGTTCCAGCGGCGCTTTCTTATAAAATTTGATACATTTTCTTGCTTGGTCTCTTGTCTTATTTGTGTATTGGGTCTGAAATCTGACCATTTGAGGTTCAATATTCTTCTAAGACATTTATTCTCAAAGTTATCTAATTTTCTTTCTAGAGCTTTTGTTGCTTTCCAACTCTCGTATCCATAAGTTAATACTGGAATCACACAAGAGTTAAAGATCTTTAATTTTAAGTGCTTGCTGAGTGAATTGGACTTCCATATATTTGACAATTTGTTAAAAGCACTTGATGCCAATGCAATTCTGTGTGGAATTTCTGGCGCTGTATCCCCCGTAGATGTCATCATCCTAGGTATGTAAAACTTTTGACTTTTTCAAGAGTGTAGTTTTTAGTTGAATATTTTCTGGACTGCTGGTAAGGTCAACAATTTTTGTTTTTGTGGTGTTTATTTGGAGACCAATTTGTCCTGAGATATTTTGGAGAAGGTTTGTTTTCATTTGAATATCTTGATGTGATGAACTCAAAAGGGCTATATCGTCGGCAAAATCAAGATCTTCTAAAATTGTATCAACCCACTTGATGCCCATATTTGCGTTATTGGTGCATTTTCGTATGACCCAGTCAATTGCTATTCCAAAGAGCATTGGCGATAAGACGCAGCCTTGTTTCACTCCTGTTTCCACTGGGAACCAGTCAGAGTTACCGAAATCTGTTCTTACACTGCAGCGCGATTCACTGTAGAAGGGTTTTATGATGTTGATGAATTTAGCAGGGAAACCATAGTTTTTGAGTAGTTTCCAAAGCATAGGACGGTGAATACTGTCAAACGCTTTCTGAAAATCAACAAAGTTGATGATTAAATTCGATTGAAATTCTACGAACTCTTCAATGATTACCTAAGTGAAGATGTGATCTATGCATGCTCGTTTTGGTCTAAACCCTGCTTGTTCTTCTCTTAGCCTTTCATCTATAGACTTTTTCAGTCTCTCGAGTAACATGCTACAAAAAGTTTTCCTGGCACTGACAGTAGGGTGATCCCACGCCAGTTATTACAATCAGACAAATCTCCTTTTTTTTAGGTAATTTGAAAATAATACCATCTTTCCACTGTTGTGGTGGGGATTCATTTTGCCAGATTTCATTTATCAGTTGGAGTATATGTTGTAAGTTGTTATCATCTGCTGCTTTGAGCATTTCTCCAGAGATGTTATCATCACCAACCGCTTTGTTGTTTCTCAATTTTTAATGGCAGATTTCAACTCCTCCAGTGTGAATGGCTCGCAGGAAGCTTCTAGTGTGGGCATGGTGATTTCTTCCTCTAGGTTGGGAACAATCTCTGGTTGCGTCTATTTAGTATTTCTTTAAAATGTTCTGCCCATCGTTGTTTTTGTTGTTCTTCTGACAGCAGTATTCTACCTTGATTGTCTTTGATGGGTTTATTTGGTGTAGGAGTATGTTTGCATAGTTGCTTCATAATGTGGAATACGGTCTTGTTGTTCCCAGTTTTTGCAGCTGTTTCCGCATCGGTGGCTAGATTGTGAATAAAGTTTTGTTTATCTTTTCGTGTTCTTGACTTCACCTCTTTATCTAACATGGTGTATTTTTGTTTCTTGGTATCGTATGCAAGCTTGTCTTTCGTGGATAGAAGAGTTAGTTTTGCTTGTTTCCTTTCTTGAATTTTGTCCAGGTGTTTTCGCTTAGCCACTTTTTCTTCTGTCTTTGGACATACCCTATTGTGTTTTTGCAGCATTTATCAGCGTGTTTTTGAGAAAGTCCCAATTTTCTTCTATGTTGTTCTTTGTGTTCACATTTACCGTTTTGTTTTATTTGTTCGTGTAGGTATTTCGTACCTCTGTGTTAAATGTGAGTTGTTGTTCTTTTACCAGTAGGGACTGTGAGTTTATTTTCTTGCTTCTAGGTGGTTTATATAGTGACTTGAGTTTTATTTTTATTTTGGCAATGCAGAGATTGTGATCGCTGCCAACATCTGCTCCTCTGTAGGCTCGGGCATCTTGTATTGATGAACGGAATTTGGTATTAATGCAAAAATGGTCAATCTGGTTTTTTGTGATGTTATCAGGCGAGTTCCACGTAATTTTATGAATGTTTTTGTGTGGAAACAAGAAGTTTGCTATTACCAGATTTGCTATTCCACAAAATTCTGTTAGTCTCTCTCCGTTTTGATTTAAGTCTCCTAGTCCATGTTTTTCCATATATTTTTCTACGCCCTTGTTTTCTGACCCTATTTTGGCGTTAAAATCACCCATCACAACAGTAATGTCGTGTTTAGGTATTTTGTTGATGGTACCGATTAGTAAATTATAAAAAGTGTCTTTGTTGTCGTCTGAATCGTCGTTTGTAGGTGCGTAGCACTGTATGATTGTTAATTTGAAAAATTTTGTTTGGTAGCGCGCTGATAAATTTGAACGAATTATCGATTCATTTAGAGCCTAAACTCTGTTTCTCAAACAGTGGTGATTTTTACGATGACGACTTGTCGGGCCGACGATCAACAGTTTGTGGGCCAAGCTAGAAGAAAACACGTCCCGCCATCTTGACCAACAAACCGGAAAAACCTTAGAATTATACCGACGCAAATGTATGATGGAAGACATTGCTATAGGAAACCTGGATTTTGTAATATAACGGTTTCCTTTGATGTTGGCGTCATATTTGGCTAGTCTGATACAGCATTTTAGTTTTTACAGTAAACGCACATATATGACATTTGATGACAAGTCTCATGAAAAGGCGTATCATCTCAGCTTATACATGGGGCCAATGTTGATAATTGCAATACAGTCATGAAATAAACAAGAAATGTAGACATAGTTTTATCATTTATTTAAACAACTTACATTACAGTTAAAGTTAGCTGCCATGTCATAATGCCACCCTCCCCCTTTCACGTCCAGGCTTGGGACTGGCAATGGCGGAGCTCAAGTAGTAGCATGTCCCTTGCGGAACGTCGCATTCATCACAGCCCGCCTGAAAAGCTCTATATCTCTTGCAAGTTCTCTTGCCTCTTCCAGCGTCATGTTCAAGGTTTATTTGATGTCCTGCTGCCATCTTCGTCTTGGTCGTCCCCTGACTTGTTTTCCAGGAACCAGGCCTTCCATTACCTTTCTCTCCAGACCACTGTGACGTGTAATGTGGCTAAAATATTTCATCTTCCGGGAGATGATGTTATTTATGAGACAATGCTCCTTGACATTCAGGTCTTTTAGGATGTCTTTGTTTCTTCTCTTCTCTGTCCAGGATGTTCTAAGAACTTTTCTATATCACCTTGTTATGGCCGAAGTACTGGAGAGATTATTTTCAAATTGCTACTTCTTCGTTACAGTGTGCGTATGTTAACGTATGTATCACTACAATAAAATAGCTCTTTCTCTGGTTCTTGTATACTGTAGTACAGATGACCCATATGTGTCTCTTTGCGGAAATGCGTGTATAGCATTAATGATACTTTTCGCATTGTAACTTCAAACTCAGAAATGTTATATCAATGTCTGTTTTGAGAAGTCAACAATATGACCCAATAGCCTCACACTAATTTCGATATACGCCTTTAACAAAATGTCCGTCTCGCACTAATGACGTCAATTATTTACTATGTTCAAGCCCGAGTCTTTTTGGTGCATGGAAATGCAAGAATTGTTCAAAAAAAAACATGGAAATCGTCCTGAATGTTGCTATTTTTGTCATCAATATTGTATTAAATGTCTGTAAACATTAGTTTTCTTCAACCATGCCAATGGATGCGTTAAATATATAGCACAAAGAAGGAAACTTTTAGATGGTATGATTGTTTGAATAGCAAAAATATTTTGAGCGTCGGGAACATGTGTAGTTCACATGCAAGTTTTCAAGCTATTTCATCAAATGGTTACAAAGATACAAATTTTTATCTGTGGGCATGACAAGTTGAGCGGACTATAGTTATGCGCCTACCAGTAGGCCACGCGTTCAACAAACAACACAATTTCTGGGATGCTTTTATTTACTAGGGTAGCTTTCCTAGGTCCTACATCAGCCGCCTCTTATGACATGCCTTGTAGGTCGCAGTGGTACTATTCTTTGCTTCCCTAGCGAGCCTCGGCACCACATGGGTGTAGTGTATATGAATTATGTGTTACATTTAGTATATAACCCGACGGCACAATGTCATCGCTACATGTTAGGTTCTGAAATAACGTTTCGTGCTATAAATGACATATATTGTGTGTGTATGTCTTATGTGTGTAATGTCATAGTATCATCACATTTTCTAGTGTTTACAATTTAAGCTTATACTGTTTAGAATACTTTGAATAACATTGGAGACACTCAACTGTTTAGCAGATGATGCTTTTAATAGTACATTCTAAGAAATTTAAAGTGAGGTTAAAGGTGAACATAGTTTACTGGTACCAATATAACGACGGCTGTGAAGATATGTTATTGTAATCTTCATGTGATAATCAAAATTAAGAATAATCATTTACAAACAGTGTAGACAACAATATTATTGATACGCGAACTTCCTGTATTATGCAAGTGCAGTTACAGTGACCTGATCACTATAGTTTTGAGTACCAATTCTAGCAAACATGAGTTCACCAGCATTAGCAAAGCCTCCGCGCAGGGGCCGTGGACCAGGAGGTGGGCCTCCAAGGACAGCTCCAACTAACATGATGACTGTTTTATCTCGAATCAAGGTGGATGTGCCGCTTAATGCGGGCAAAGGCAGCAGATGGGGCAGACGGCGTCCAGGTTCCACGAGATACAGTTTCATGTCACATGCTTCACAAGATTCTGGTGGAACAAAGCAGCAACTGGTAAGATTTCATTTGTTATTACCACATTTAAATATACTTGTCTTCTGTGTGCAATCAACATACTACATGTACACGTATGTGTGTTACTATCACTAAACGTGTGTAATCAACATACTACATGTACACGTATGTGTGTTACTATCACTAAACGTGCGCAATCAACATACTACATGTACACGTATGTGTGTTACTATCATTAAATGTGTGTAATCAACATACTACATGTACACGTATGTGAGTTACTATCATTAAACGTGTGTAATCAACATACTACATGTACACGTATGTGTGTTACTATAAAGTTCGTTCCAAAATTCTTGAACACACTAAGGTTTAATTTGTACGAAATCTACCGGATGGATAAAAGTAATATTTTGCAGGCAGTCTTATATGCCTCACGACTTTACGAATTCCTGTTTAGCTAATTGGTAGGTAGCTTAGTTGATGCAAGAAAACGAATATAATTTTGCATAAGCACAACAAAATGATAATCAAAGTTTAGAATTTACAGTAATACACAAAATGGTGGCGAATGTTTGCAAAGGTGTATTCCTATTACATATTATAAAAAAGGTGACATAGTGAACAAATGTTACCTTCTATTATATCAATGAAATTGAATGTGTGATACGCCATGACAGTCGTTACAATCATTGTGAATTGATTAATTCCAGGATTCGATTTTCACTTGCGCTAAATAGCAGTGGTGCACCAATGCGAATTAGAAAACTTGACGATCATCTGTTAAACTTCTACATGAACCAAATAAACATCGCTGTTATTACAATAACATATAATGAAAATCTTACAGCACTAAAGGTTTCGATGGGCAAAAAATACTTTAGGAAGGTCGCCCTGTTAACTATATAAAAATGTAAAAATAAATAATTTCTGTCAAGTGGATGATTTTATATCGGTCAGTAAAGCTGTTCACGAATTTTGGAACGAACTATATCATTAAAAGTGTGAATAAACATCAGTGTACAATAGACATATAATAACATACATGTGTACAATAGACATATAATAAACATATATAATAAACATATAAGTGTACATATACGTTTATGTCGATATACTTAAATGTGTGCAATAAATATACTACCTACATGTACATGTATGTTTGTTAGTATCCTTAATGCTATATATATATATATATATATATTGAGAGCCGCGTAGCGTAGTTGTTAGTGAACTCGCTTCTCAAGGCTGGTGGTCTGGGTTCAACTCACGTGGAATTTTTCCGACCGCGACGGCTCTCAGGTCGACCCAGCCTCAACTGGGTACCAGACATGCTCTGGGAAAGTAAAGGCGGCCGGCGTGATGCTGACCACATCACCCATCGTGTGCCGACGGTCAAAGAAAATACAGGCCACTGTATTCCACGGGGTATAAAGGGTTCCTTTACTTTATATATATATATATATATATATATATATATATATATATATATATATATATATATTACATATATGTGTTTATACGTTGAAATCATGCAGACTAGAGTGACGAGGCTGAAATACTAATGACCCACAAGGCCATAGCAGAGCTGTACAGTGATGTGGTATTTGTTGAAGAACTTTTGCCTACTGAGATCGTCAAAGCACCAAATGTCCGAAAACACTACTCCAGGTCTTGATGACCTTCGATATCAAGATATCAGCTTATCGGAAAAATGAGATGTAGGACCTGGCCAAAGAATTTAACGTCAGCATCCAGGGATGTGAGATCAGGGAGGAGTGGCTCCACAGCTACCTACTAGAATAGCAGAAACTGAACAAAGACCACTCCCAGCTAGTTGATTACAGAAATTTTACGAGGCAAAATACGAGGGAACTGGAGAAAATTGTAGTACTTCGATTGGCGTGAACTTGAAAAGCCGACATATCTTCCCACACACTTTCGAATGTTGCAGATGTAAGAAGGATACATGGTATAACGCTGCGGTCGTCGCATATGATGTGTGAGGGCTTTCATGCAGGTATCAAAATGTGTGTAGTGATGGTGGACTTGGAAGACGTATACAACAGAGTGCCCAACGATTATCTCATAAATTCCATATTCAACTATTAAACTCCAGCGGCACCCTGTATTCAGAAGATGAATAGCTGATGTGCTGTTCAAAAGGAAGGTTGCACTACGATTTTGGAGGTTGATCATCTGAGCCGGTGACAGCATATTCATGTTTGCCACTAGATTTACCCTCTTTCATTAGTCTTATTCAAAATATACACAGTGACAATTACAGAGCTACAACTTAATGGAAGAGGTAGAACATTGTCATTTGTTGATGACATTCTAGTGTACAGATAGGGGAAAGACAGAATGAGATTGTTGGTAGGATATAGGAGGAACTTGATCGCACCACAGACTGGTGTAAGGTCTATAGAATACTAGTCAATCCTACGAAAACAGCAGCAACATTGTTCTCCCGTAATAACCACACTGTTGACACATATACGCCTGTTGTGAGACTGCTGTGTTGATACATCCGGAACTAAATTATGAATTTGTGTGTGACATTTGACCGCAGCTTGTGTTTCAGGAACTATGTTGATCATGCCATAGCTAAGGCACGTAACGGTCTATCAGCAATGAGAGTCATGGTGGCTGCTAATATTGAGCAATGTCTGATTGTCTTTCTGTAATAGTCTCTGGTTCTTTCAACCATCTAATATGCAGTGTTATTAATTAAGACCCAAATTTAATGACTGGGAAGAATTCAGAATTAAGCTATGCGCATCATCCTGGATTGCACAAGGGATACACTCAACGTGGTGCTGAGTTTCCTCCCTGGTTTCCCGACCATGGAGTATAGGATCATGATAGCTAGAGCACGCGCGTATCGTAAAATAAGTGCTAAAAAGGATCACCAATACGTAACTATATTTGTCTGGCAAATCAAAGAATGTTAAGAGATTAAATGATAATTTAATTAAATACAAATCTAAACACAACGTAGATGTGCACACCATAGATCTGTGAGGTTTGCCTTCAAGCAAGCTCCTTTACTTATTGTTTGATAGGGAGTACCTACTATATGTTTAAAATAATTCAAAAGCTCCTTTATGTTATAGTTTGATAGAACACCTACTATAACTATGTTTAAAATAATTCAAGCAAGCTCCTTTACTCGTAGTTTGACAGAGAGCACCTACTATAATGTTTAAAATAATTCAAGCAAGTTCCTTTACTTATTGTTTGATAGAGAATACCTTCTATAACTATGTTTAAAATAATTATGGATACACTAAGCTGAAAAAATATCATGTATTTAAAATCAACTGATGAATTGTTCTATTTCCTTCTCCAGTTCGTCGATATAGAAGAAGAGTTTCTACACGCTTCAGAGTTTGGAGATATCCCCAACGTGAAAAGAATTCTCAACGACTATATAGACCTAAATGTAGACTGTATTGACGCCTTAGGTCGCACCGCCCTAAGGCTTGCAGTCAAGAATGAACATTTGGAAGTAAGAATACGTTTCTTTTACTTTTTTTGTTTTTGAAAGTAAGAATATGTTTCTGTTTCTTTTTTAGTTTTTATTTGGAAGTAAGAATATGTTTTTATTACTTTTTTGTAAATATTTATTTGAAAGTGACTTCTTGCGCAGAAGTGATGATTGCAATGAAAAATACGAAGTAATGATTCGTTAATATTGTATAGGTTCTTTTGTTTTAGTATGCTTCTAAACATCAAATGGCAAGACATTATCCCTGATACCGGGATCCTATGGAAGAGTTAGTCTTGCCAGCATCCACACCACTCTGATGCAATTCCAGATCCGCTGGGCAAGTCATATCAAACCACCGACTATTTTTGTAAAAACTCCTCTATGGTGAGCTCAAGAAAGAGAAAAGCTCACAGTACGGTCAAAGGAAAGATTTTGAAAGACAACCTTAATAACTCACTAAAATGTGTTTGATATAAACTCCGACACATTGGCAGCCGCTGCCCACGACAGTTCGGCATGGCACTCGATTTCTTGTAGAGGAGAAGTGACATGGAGTCTGCCAGAGTTGATAGCAGTCAAAAAAACCAGTCAAGCTCTAAAGGACCTTGCTTTAAACACCCCACCCATTAATCCAACTCTTGCAGCAAAAATATCATGTCCAAGATGTACGAAAACATTTCGAGCACATGTTGACCTCGTCAATCACCTACGCACACACATACACCAGTTCTGGCACCTACAAAATGTACTTACAATGGATGGAATAAGTGGTCATTATCACCGTGATAGACGAACAAACTTGTTCTATTTCATTGGTTTATAGATTGATTGATTGATTGATTGATTGATTGATTGATTGATTATGATGATGATCTCCACATTGAAGGTCGATTGCAATGAATCTTCAACATTTCTTTCCTCTTGCATTGTGTTTTTTATTCATATCTTAAATGTCTCCAAGCCAACAACATAGCTGGCGTCTCTAATTGCGTTTTGTCTACTTCATATTATGTCCTTATGTTGTTTGATTGTAGCGTTCCCACCTACACCTACTTTGAAAGCATTTGTATATTTCTTCATTTCATGTAATGTAAAAATAGGTTTGCATCCACTGAACCGTGATAATTTTAACGTATTGGGTCAACCTGTCACGTGAGCCTATCATAACACTTTCTTCTTCAATTTATTCTTCTTCTTCTCTTAACTTCCCTTGACGATTAATAACATCAACAAATTTATTCAAACTAGATCTCCCTTGAGCAAGCCAGATTTGTTCATTCCAGGTCATCTCCGCCTCTTTTCTTTCTCTGTCTACATTTCGCCTCCATGTCTTTCTAGGTCTTCGCCTACCCTTCTTGCGCCCGGGTTTCATTTCAGAGCCACATATTTGTGTCTGGTTATCTGCGTCCTTAATGAATGTCCCAACCACTTCAGACCATTTTGTCTGGTTATCTCGCATGAATGTCCAACCACTTCAGGCCATATTTGTGTCTGGTTATCTGCGTCCTTAATGAATGTCCCAACCACTTCAGAGCACATACTCTGCTGTTATTATTGATCGTTCAGGGGACTATTACTAAAAAGGACATATATGAAACTAGCTTGTGTTGTGCCTGAAGTTAGGATTTAATAATGAATTCTTGCCTCGCTGGTCAATTTAAAGTTGTTTTTTTTTCTAATTGTTGCAGTAATTATTTGCCAGACCATATTGTTAACGAATTAATTTTAAACTCCAGCTTCATTAAGATTCCAGCTCAACTTTTCCTTTGCTTGTTATCTGATCAATCAGTGTACACTGAAGATAGTCTGTACACTTTTGTTGACACACTGTGCCTACGCGCTATCTTTGTTCTTGTGTCAACATCATTTCGTTTGTTGATACACAGTGGCCACGCGCTATCTTTGTTCTTGTGTCAATATCATTTCGTTTACAAAGTCTGGAATGAATATTGTTTGCTATGAAGTTTGATAGCACAATATTTTCTTTTAAAATTTAATTCATTTTCATAAGTTAAAATGTTTTTCTTCAATATACACAATATTGTAAGTCAAAGTCTACAATTTCTGTCTTTGTCACAAGGTTTATCCAGGTTTGCACACATTCTGGAATTTGTTATGCAATGTATGTCTTTTTTTTTGTTGGTCTCCTGTGGGCACCTGTTGACTGAAAGTGCTTATAGTTGTAAAACATTATGTTTGTCTTTAAGATGAGCAACTGAATCTGAATGTCTTTGCTGTACTCAATTAAACTGAGGACTTATTATTGATTAAAGTTTAATATTGATTAAAAGTTTAATAGCGAAAGTATGCTTACATCAAACTATATAAAGAGTGTAATTGCATCATTTGTATCGCCCTCAGACAGATAGTAGAAAGGACTGTCGAATCCGACAAACATCTACACGTTGCATTTGTAGATCAGGAAAAAGCGTTCGACTGCGTAGATAGGCACAAGTTGTGGAAAATACTAACAACCTATGGGGTTAATGAACACCTAATCAACCTTTGCAAGAACATTTATACTGACAGCCAATGTACGATTAGAACAAATACAGGATTATCAGAAAAGTTTCACGTAGGGTCAGGAGTAAGACAAGGTTGCGTACTATCCCCGCTGCTATTCATCACGTATATTGACCACATCTGTAAAATAGCTAACACCAGCGAAGGAAACAACCTCGGAGAACTCTTAAATGAATTTCTTTTGCAGACGATCAGGCAATCATATCAACAACAGAAGAACAGCTACAACAACACATCAACAGACTCCAGTTAGCATGTAACGAATACAACATGAGAATAAACATCAACAAAACAGAAGTAATGACATTCGCCAGAGAAGAAAGCACTATCAATATCTCCATCTATAATCGCCTACTAAATCAAGTAAAAGATTTCACATACCTGGGAAGCATTTTTCAGCAAATGGAAGAATAACTAATGAAATTCAGCACAGATGCAACAAAGCAAATCAAATGATAGGGCAAATGGCGCCAATTTTAAGATGCAAACACGTCACCATGAACACAAAAAGAGCAATGTTCAACACAATCTTTCTCCCACATTATGTTACCAGTGCCAAACCTGGACGCTGACAACAAACGATAGAAGAAAACTAGTCACAACAGAGATGAAGTGTCTACGCAGAATGCTGGTGTAACAAGAAGAGACCGGTTGAGAAATGAAGACATCAGGAAAAAAGTGGGTACAACAACAGTACTAGACTTCATCAAGAAACAACAAATTAAATGGTTCGGCCACGTAAGCAGATTACCACCAGACAGTGCACCCCAAAGAGCTATGCTGCTCCGATACAATGGGTTCAAAGCAAAAGGCCGGCCACGCAAAAGATGGACCTCAGAGATAACAGAGGCGACGAAAGAGACTATCTACGAAGCGCATACTAGGGCCCGTTTTAGAAATCTGTTCCTGACCTGACGCTGTGAGGCATACAGGATTCGAGAAAGAAGAAGAAGAAGAAGTATGTGCAATTTTTTTTGACACTGGAAAACAATGTATTGTATATATAGGTATTGGAAGTCAACAGTTGATACAGTTGATAAAATTGATTTAACTTGTTCTTGCTCGACATATGTGCATATACTGATAAAATGTAAATATATTGATATGATAATAATTGTGATAGTAGTCGTGAGAATGGATGTCAGACATCATTGATAGTTTTGATATTTAGTCTTGTTGAAAACATTAACGAAAAGTTTACAGTGTTTTAATATTGATATATTTTAATCTCAGGTGGTTGAAGTGTTGTTGGAAAAATCCAATCAACATCACATTTATGAAGCAGTTCTTCAGGCAATCAGTGCCGGACACACACAGATTGCGGAGACCATCTTGAAACACAGACGTTATCTGGAGATGTGGAAGGAAAGGAGAAAGCTTGGGGACACTGGTATTGCAAATATCTCAAATAATTACCAATCTTTCTACTTTACTAGAAGAAAAAATATTATTTCACTCATTCATAAATTATTTCATTGATCAAATTTAAGGAACATATTTTCAAAGCATGTAGTCTCTCTCTCTCTCTCTCTCTCTCTCTCTCTCTCTCTCTCTCTCTCTTTGACAAGAACGTTTCTTACTTGCATTAACTCTTAGTGGACCAAAGCAAAGACCATGTTTTTACACGCCATTTGTTTTTAGAATAAATAACGCCCTTTAGTGTGGCTCCTAGTAAAAGTGCGTCCAACCCAAAGCCACGTAGTGTGGCATTTTGGTCTATAAGGAGTTAATACTATGTATTTTATGTTCTACCATTAGCATTGTATTGCGAAGAATTGTTCAATATATGTATATCCATTTAACGTGATGGATATTTATTATTGTTTATCCATTTAACGTCACAACAGATATTGTGAAGCAACCGTTGTTTGCTGTTTGTTTTTGTGAAATATCTCACACTATTGTCTTCACTGTTCCATTATATAAAACTAGGAACTGAAGAATAAAGCACTTGATAAATAAATATTTGAGTATAACAACATTCCACAGTCACATTTATCTTAATCGACATGGGAAGAGACGATGCAGATTGATAGTAAGTGAATTATATAGTTAGTAAATTTTGCTTTTTTTCTCAACAGACGGTTTCTATAAAACAGCGTTTCCAGATTCTCAGTTTTCTCCTGACATTACGCCATTGATCCTGGCCTCACAGAAAAACCAGTATGAGATTGTCCAGCTTCTGTTGTTGAGAGGAGAAACCATTATGAAACCTCATAAATTTAGTTGTGGTTGTCAGGTATACACTTTCATTGTTTAGATAACTAATAATAAAGATAGTTTGATACATGACACATGTAATGAATTTGTATCAGGGAAAATGCAGACATTGCAAATTACCAAGTGCCGACACGCGCCCCTAAACGGCCGAGAATACTCCTATTCAGGAATAAACTCACCGTGGATAGAAAAGGGGTCAACATGACGATAGGATACTTTCGGACGTCAATCATCCTAAGTAAGTGACGTAAGGGCAAGCCCATTCCGACGTCAATCATCCGTACTCGAGTAAGATGACGTCCAAGTGGCAAGCCCATCCGTCCCAGTCCTAAGGAAGCTACCTAGTAAATAAAAGCGTGGCAAGAAATCAGATGTGCTGGCCTAGCTCACATCGCATAACTAGCACAACGCAAAATCGCTTTTAGGCTCAGATCACATACAAACCACAAAGAGTGGTTTAATAATTGGTCGATATGGAGCATTCGCAGAAGAAGAAGAAGAATTTGTATCAAGCTAAATATCATTATTTACTAACACACTCTACCCACAGCTTCTGCATATTTTTTTCTCCTTTACGACATGTATTGATTTATACATAGTCATAAAATGTAAAGCAAATATTCAATGTTATAATTTAATACAATGTTTGTTATACTATTCAAGTACTACTGTGTCTGTAATGCATATATCTCTCTAACATATCATGGTTAAGTGTGTTACATTGAAATCAATGAAATGTACACGGTAACAAGAAATGGCAGAAGAAATGAGCTGCATTAGATAATTATACTCTGTCATTCATATAGTTTTACTCTTCTCTCGCTCTCTTTAGCCTGTTACGCCCTTGGCGTTTAGAGCAGCAACAAACGGACACCATTCTTCTTTATTTATTCATGGATTTACTCTGTATTGTGTTCCAACTATGATTCATTTCTTTCAGTTCCTGCTCTATCGTTCTCCTCCAGGTTGTCTTGGGTCTTCCACGTATATAGTTTTACTGTGTGAACTAAATAATTAGATCCCAAACGTAGAATGTCTTTCACATAGTTTTACTGTGTAAATTAGTATTACTATGACATTCAGATAATTCTACTGTGTGAATTGTATAGCTTTACTGTCTTCACATAGCTTTACTTAGTGAATTCGATAGTTTAAATCTGTAATCCACATAGTTTTACTCTTTCAATGATGAAACAATGATAGTTGTAGCATTGTATTTGATGACGTCAGTAAATTTAACAACTATCGTGATCTGCCTGTGTTAGTGTTGCTAATGTGTACTAATTCTTTGATTAGGAATGCCGTAACAGAATGAAGTTTGACCAGCTCCGTCTGGCTAAATATCGATTGAATGCATACCGAGGTCTGGCTAGTGAGGCATACATATCATTGTCCAGTAAAGATCCCATACTTACAGCTTTTGAGTTAGCTGCAGAACTTAGACGATTATCTCGGGTGGAAAAACACTTTAAAGTAAGTTGTATACAACAGTTAAATAAAGTTCAACAATTAAACGGTTTAGCTGATTGGAAGCTTTAAAACATATTACATGTATTATACTTCACTGAACTTGTCGATATACTTACTCTACGCCACCTGTTGATTGATTACTGAGCACGTGCAATGGGATTACAATGATAAGTTAAATATTGTTAACCAGTAATAAAGAAAGAGAAATCCAGCTTTGTAACTGGAACTATTCTTCTAATCAAAATCTGCCCCTCCCCCAATCCTCCAAATTCTCCACTTTTCAGTCTTGACTTCTAGAATAATTGTCAGAATATCATTTCATCAAGTCCATGAATTTGACGAGCTAGTGAAACTAACATCAACAGACGAAATAAGATAACTTTATAATTATTTGTATGAAATGTTCTTATTTTGTCTTTTGATCGTTTGTCTATGGTACACTTTGTCTTTTGATCGTTTGTCTATGGTACACTTTGTCTTTTGATCGTTTGTCTATGGTACACTTTGTCTTTTGATCGTTTGTCTATGGTACACTTTGTCTTTTGATCGTTTGTCTATGGTACATCGCTTTACTGCAGACTTTACAATTAGTGAAACTAGTCATGTGATTGGATACACATTATACCTGCTTTCCATACCAGTCGTCTCATACTCATATCAGACGTCTCGTACTCATACCAGACGTCTCGTACTCATACCAGTCGTCTCATACTCATACCAAACGTTTGTACTCATACCAGATGTCTCGTACTCATACCAGACGTTTCGAACCCTTATCAGTCGTCTCGTACCCGCACCAGACGTCTCGTTGTCAGCATGAAGGCTTTTCAACAATGTCTCCATTGTTTTTCATAAACTTGTTCATTAAGGCCAAAGTATGGCAGTGTGTTCCATCTCCTTCATTTGTTTCAGACTACTGCATCAATAACTCTGATAAAGATAAATATTAACTCTAAGCTCTCAACATTGTCGCTAAGTTCACTTGTATTAAATACATGTTATAAACGTGGCGTCGTGGCCTAGGGGTTAGTGACTCTGTCTATTAACCCCGACGTTGCTTGCAAATTGTTTCCGTTGATTTTAACAAAGGACGATGGCGCCACCCGTTCAGAAAGCAATGGCAAACTACTGAACGTATAAGTGGTGCCTAGAAAATCAACGACTTGTTTACTGTGGTTGATGGCTACGTCCTTTGGGATATGCCACGATTTTCATTTTCATATAAACGTATGCTACTCCATTCACTTTCATATGTTGGACAGGTATGCAACAAGAATTCATATGTGATAGAACTGGTATCACAGATGCACATATCTGCGGTGTCAATCTTGTATTGATAGTATATACGTACGGAGTGATTATACGGAGACGTCTGTGAATAACGCTCAGCGTTACAGTCGTTCACAGTCGACTCCATATAACGCTGAACGTTATTCACAGTCGACTCCATATAACGCTGAACGTTATTCACAGTCGACTCCATATAACGCTGAACGTTATTCACAGTCGACTCCATATAACGCTCAGCGTTATTCACAGTCGACTCCATATAACGCTGAACGTTATTCACAGTCGACTGTGAATAACGCCTCCCATATATGTATCCGTCTGATCTATGATAGAGTATTGCTAGTACTACAGGTACTATGTGCATTCTGGCTGTCTGGTGTGACAATCTTCTATCTGTATCAGTGGTGGCTCGTGATAATTTTTTTGGTGGGCCAGACATTTTTTCCAAAATATAGTTTAGTTCTATATTTAATTATAAAATAATAATAGTTATACATTATTTTTAGTTGGTATATTTTAATTTATAAAATAATAAATACACGTTATACATTATTTTTAGTTGCTATATTTTAATTTATAAAATAATAAATATACGTTATACATTATTTTTAGTGGGGCCCAGCCCCACTGGCCCTTAATGACGAGCCGCCACTGATCTGTATTATACAATGTGTGCTCAGTCTGCTCTAACCTGTTGGAGTTGAGGTAACACAGTAGCAGGGATCTATAATTGCAAAGAGATTGTAGATGTTCAATTCCTTGGCGCAGTCAGTTCTTCAGTAACCCAGTTGGCAGTTGACTTTAGTTAACCTTAGTTTTTCGATAATTGGTCGCCCTGAAGTGGTCGACATTGGTTACATTCAGTTTTTCTGTGTGTCATATGCTTAATTGAGAAAGTATAGTCCTGGCATAAGAGCAGATGATGTGCATCATTTTTTGTTCTATAGTTGTTATGTTCCCACTTGAAATCACTTTGACGGTTATTTTGGCCGCTTCAAGTGTTGTTCTATATGGGTCTCTGTGGTAGCTGAGGTATGTCGCTCTAAAGCTACTCAAAATATATATCGCTCCCCACAAGGAGTTAGATATTTTAATAAAGATCCCTGATCTTAATATAAGATAACTTAATATAAGATAAGAGAAGCATTTGAGATGTGGATATATAGAAGAATAAGCAGAGTTTCATGGACAGAAAAACAGACAAATAAACAAGTTTTAGGAAAACTAGGCATGAAGAAACAATTATTAAGAGAAATAAAATTCAGACAAGTAAAGTATTTTGGGCACATAAAAGACATGACACCATGATAAAACATTTACTAGAGGGGAAAGTTGAGGGAGAAGAGCAAGAGGAAGACCGAGAGATAAGTGGGAGGGAAACTTTAAGAAATGGACAGGTTACAGTCTGGCAGTGTGCAACACCAAGGCGAAAGACAGAGGATGCTGGAGATTCATTGCAGCCAACCTTCGATGTGGAGACGGCACCTGATGATGATGATGATCTTAATATGTGAGATCAAGTTCCTAGTTCTATCGGAGACGGACGATAAACTGTGGGTCATGTTTTCAAGTTCAGCTTATTAAAAATCAGTTTAAAATCAATGAGTGTAGACTGCAGAACTGACGCCAGAGCAAAATTCATTGAAAAGATTACAATAAAGTTCCTTCAACAAGTTGTTACCATCTTCAGAACTGCATCAGGGTTTCTGGACAGTGCTACATAGCTCGAACATTGCCGTTGAGATCTTCTTGTGTAAGAAAGATATCGAAACACATATGGTTATTTACTGATGTGAAATGATGATAGTCAAATCAATCAATCAAAGCCATCTCATAATCTTGCATTATGTGTTCATCTTATTTCACAAACTTATCTGATTCTTCATTTACTTGAATGTTGGTTGGTACTCTCACTGGATTGTGAACCTGATCTCGGTGTATGTGAGTTCGAGTGTCTAGTCCTATCAGAGACAGGCGATACGAGCTAAATCGCACATACGAGTTCAAGTTGAACACATAAAGGAACCTTGACAATTGAACATCGATCAGAATAAAGTGGAAATTTAGTCCTGGCAAAAATAATTAATACTAATTGGAACGTTGCTACACACTTTAACCATCGTTTTAAAAAAATCACTAGAGAGCTTGGCTGAAGTTACGAAGTTCGTACAGTGCCACTAAGATCTCACATTGTAATTAGTAGATTGAAGCATGTATGGTTGGTTCTTCACCGAAGTGATATGATGGTTGTTCTATCAGTCAGTCACTGAATTGTGCACTGTTTCAAACAATGTGAAGTTCTAACAAATCCATTGATATGTTTGCTCATTGTATAACCGGTATCTCACAACACTAAATTATAATAGGCATAGATTCCCAAACTTTTTCAACCCACCCACCACTTTGCACAACATAAACTTTGTAACGCCCCCCTCCACATTATAACAGTCTGCCAACGCCCCCCTCCCACATATATACATGCTCTGTTTTCTTTCTGACATAGAAAATTGATATATATTTCTGTAATACATGGTCAATTTTCAAATGATTATATGCATGAAATACAGGGTGTTCAAGATAATTGCAGCCTCATTGACAATTCGAAAGTTGCCAGGTACAGCATTGAGTTGAGTTTATTTACTATTTAAACTGGTTCTGACTAGCTCGTCCTACGTCACATTTGTTCATCGCCCCTTCCCGCACTACAATTACACATCGTCACACAACCTTGACCTATACTACGTCATAACTGAACTTTCTCATTTCCATACATATATGCCAGATTAGCTCCATTCACGGACTGCTTTTAAGTTGAACACCCTGTAGAAAATAGATGAAAAAATGGATCGTGCAAGATGGGCATAAGATGAATTTAAATGCATAATTCAAATTTTTAATGATTATTCAATCGCCGCAAAATCATGAAAAACTCCCCCAAATGCTTCTTAACCCACTATCGGCCCCTGAAGGCTTCAGCGCCCACTGCGGGTGGTACAGCCCATTTGGAAACGCTGGGCAATTGTGAGACCCTATTATAGTGGTCTTCTTTCAAATATCATTCCAAGCAAGATTCTAGTTTTCTCCGGGACTCACAAATCAAAACAATATGAAAGAAGAAATAGATCATTTCAATTTAGTCAAATCTCAATATTTAATCGTCGACAATAATTTTAACTTAAAGTCAATCTTCATCTTGGATGTAGTGAAAATATAAATTATAAAAATTCTTCTTCTTTTGTTAGCACACTGTTACCGGGTTGTTAACCCAGTGTTGTGGTTTTTATATATTTGTCTTGCGCTTCTCTGGTGACTTGTGTGATGGTTTTCTTAGTCCCTGGCAGAATTCAACTACGTTATCTATCCACCTTTTCCGCGATCTTCCTCTCGCCTTCCTTCTTGATATTCTGTTGTGGAAAGCTTCATATGCAGTTTGGTCTGTTCGCTTTCTTACTAAGTGGCCAAACCACTTCATTCTCTGTTTCGCTACATAATTCCAGCACGGTCTTGTTCCAACCCTTTCTCTGATGCTAGTATTCGTTACTCTGTCGATTCTTGTGTTGTTGGTGACTTTGCGGAGACATCTCATTTCGCATGTTGCTATTTTCTGTGTACGCTTCTTATTCATTGTCCATGTTTGGCATTGGTAACATAGAGTGGGTATGAAGATGTATACAAATTCAACCAGTCAATAATAAAATATTTTTTCATCTTAGTTTTCTAGTCAACTTTGTTAATATAAATTATAACACATCATCCACATAGTCCACACATCTGTCAATAGCATGTCACTTTAGATTTCCTTAAAAGTGTTGAAAAAACCATACAATACCAAGTCCTTCTCATCCTCCTCTCTCCATACTGTGTTCGGTTGAGTGTCCATCGCTAACTGCCCAACTCTACCATCATCTTCATGTTCCTAGTTACTGTACGTTAAAATCACCGTCCTCGTTCCATAATCATCCACTTCAGTGCTCTTGAGTTTTACTTATTTCGCGTTCTTTCCCGATTTTGGAGCGACAGTGACTATTCTGTCACAATTGTATCTGTTATTACTTACTGTCATATGTAACGATTACAATATGATTCTCTACCTGGCTTAGATATATTTCATGAGAGTTTATAACATGTCTCAGAGTATCCGCTTCAGCTTGGAAGTTGTGGCAATATTTTCCAGTCATAACTAATTGATATTTCTGATAACATTTAGCCCACAGAAAACGTTAGCTATTTGACCCAGTGACCATGACCTCATAAGACTTAACCCACATCTGAAATCAATGTCTGTCTTTTAACTAGTTTTGTTGCAGATGATATTCATTGGATAATATATGCAACAAAATAGTACTGTTGCAGGTGATATTCATCTGATAATATTTACAATTAAGCCATTCATTATTTCATTTTTTTTTTCAGCGAAAAAAAAGAAACAAACATTTGACAAAATATCGATTTTGTGGTGAAAGTGACAAATACAAATCATAAATTTTGTTTGTGGAGTCATTGATATCAAAGTTGACAACTCGCTATGTTAGTGACCACGTGTTATGGAAATCCCAGAGTTCAAAGCCAGCATTGGTTAAAAACTTACCATTGTGCACACATTGCGCGGTTGTAATTCACGAGATTTTATAGTAAGGTTACTCTGAACGGCGAGGGACACTAGTGATATAAAAAGCAAGCCTTCACACAAAAAGCAGTCAGACATCATACTAGGCGCAATGATTACGCCTGGATTCATAGTAGGGAGGAGGGTGTTTTAGTTAATTGTTTGTGCGAAATTAACAATTAAAATGTAATTAGAATATCGTCACTTGACCTAGGTCAGCGAGGTTTCCCTTTTTCAACGGTGAAATTGTAGACAAGTACCAAAGTGTCTCCAGAGGCTGGGCCATATCAAACTCGTGAATATGGTTGAATTACTAAGGATCTCTTTTATAAAGAATTGATCTCCGGAAATATATCTACTGAAAAGTCCCCAAAACAATATAAGAACACCTGCAAGCAAGATTTGAGACTCTTGACAAAAACACATAAACATGGGAAACAGTCGTCAAAGACAGGTTAACCTGAAGAAAGAGGTGTGGTTCTGACATTGAACAAGTTGCATTTTTTAACAAGTTCTGATTAAACAAGCATTACTGATTGTTTGCAATTTCAATTTGATTTTAACTAGTTTTTAAATAACATATTTCCATTTATCCCCAGAGAGAGTACAGAGATCTTGCTGACCAGCTCAGTGATTATGTCGTAAAACTTCTAGATCGTATCAGAACACAAAAAGAATTAGAGCTTGTTCTAAACAAGACAGGCAAACACCATCAGGAAAAATATGAAAGCTTAGCCAGATTTAAATTGGCATTGAACTATAAGGAAAAGAAGGTTTAAAATACAAACTTTTTACCATTTAAATAATTAGTTGTATGTGTTAACGTGCATTATTACAACTATATGTGAAAACATGGTCTGAAAATGAATTGGCTGCAACCAAGATCATCATCATCAGGTACTGTGCCAGCTGGCTTAGGCGATCATGGATCTCCACAAATCTCTATCTTTGGTGTTTGATATCAATTCAGATGTTGACGCTCTCATTCAGAGGCAGATCATGGCTGAGTCAGGCGGAAGATACGCTTAGGAAAATATGTGATCCTTCCGGAATTGCAACAGGAGAGGAATGGATTGCTGTGCCTCCTCAATTTCCGACTGCTTTCACCGTTATTACATCTATTAAGAAAAACTGTGAACAAAATAATCTATCACTGCTAAACGTGGAGGTGGAGGCTCTATTGAATGACATCATCAATGATACAGATGTGGTTATTTACACCGATGGTTCAGTCATTCGCCAACAACGCTGTGCGTGGGCTTTTTCAGCGCGCTCAGGAGGAAAAATAATAAGAGAGGCCAGTGGGGCCTACGCAACAACCACAAGCAGCTTGACAATGGAGGTTCGGGTGGTTACGGAGGCGGTGAACTGGTTGGCATCTCACAATTACTCTCGTGTTTTCATACTCAGTGACTCCATGAGCATGATTCGTAAAGTCGAATCAGGTATGGTGAGACGCAACTGGGTGGAGGTACTTGTACAGACAATGATCAGAGAAATCACCTTTATTTTTGTCCCTGGGCACGCAGGAGTTAGGGGTAATGAACGAGCTGATAGATTGGCTGGCTTAGCTACAATATCAGAGGAGCTGCAATGGATCGAAGTGACATTCTACACGCATTGAGAGAGTCTTTCCGAACAGAGGAGTTTCAGGGCTGTGAATCCCACTCGCTGACCAGATTGAAAGAGATGGGTGTCAATATTGGTGCAGCCTGAAAAGAACGACATACTAAATATGCAAAGAGATTGATTAATCAACATCGAACTGGCGTGTTGGGTCGCTGGACGCTGCTGGATTTGCTGAGGCGGAGATCGGAGCACCTATGGACATGTCCGGAGTGCTATGATGATAGTCCTCATATAACTGATAACTGATAACTGTTGACGCTCTACTGTGCCATGAAATCCAAAATCTTCTCTCTCTGTCTTTCTCTGTCTCGTCTACCCTCGATTTTACCAGTTGTTAAAATGTGTTCTAAACCTCCCCTCCTCATCACATGTCCGAAAAATGATAGCTCAATGATAGCAAACAAGATAGCTCATCTTAAAACAAAACCTCCTGTACACGTCGTGGGCGATGGTCGCAGACAACATGACTGCTGGGGACTGTCCTAACAAATCCACAATTTAACAAAAGAATGCTAGCGTTTGAGCTACTAGGCTTCGATGTGCGGAAACCTACACAGCTGAGGTGGTCAGAGCAGATCAGATCTGGAGAAAACCGAGAGGAGGCTGCGGTGATACGTAATAAATTGGCGTTTCAGGACAAAGATACGTATATATGGTATCACATAAGCAAGCAAAAATGAATAATAAAATAATAAAACTAACAAAAATCCAACATATCGACTATAAGTCTTCTTCAGGAAACATACAAACATAAACAAAGAATCCTAAGTGAACTAAATCATGGATCTAAATAGGATGAATCAGTGACGGCTCGTCATTAAGGGTCAGTGGGGCCGGCCCCACCAAAAATAAGATGTAACGTGTATTTATTATTTTATACATTAAAATATATCCTAACTGAAACCATGATTTTTCCGAAAATTTATGTCTGGCCCCACCAACAAAAATGATGACCAGCCGCCACTGGGATGGATGACTACAGATGTACACGATTTCATACTCGTCGATACGCTGGATTTTTGTTTAGCTTCTAGGCTTGAAACTTTAATAGCTATAATACCCCTCCTTCTCTTTGTTGCTATCATGTCTTAGCACCCACACCCGACCCACATTTCCCCCAACCCGCTCGGTGCTGTCATGTCTTAGTTAAAGCACATCCAACTCTAATATTTTATCTCTAATATCTATAAAAAATCTATGAGTTTAGAGTTGGTCGTGGTTAAAGCATATTAAAATTAGATCAATATAATGAAAACAAAGGTAAGCTACATACTCAGTGTCTTCACTGAACTAATTTAGAATTAATTTCTTGTGTGTTAAAGTTATATAGTAGTTGACAAACATAGCCCTTACATTTTGATCGCAGAGATTCACCAACTGGACTGGTATCACTGTTGTTAGAGGCAGCATGTATTGAATTCTAATTATTTCACGAAGTAGTGTGACAGTTTGTCAGGGCATCAATGAAAACTGACGCTTCTATACTCTATTGAACAAATATGGAATGAAACGCTACATGGGACTGAACGCTCAAAGTACAGATTTATAAGCATGCTTTAAACATTGAATCACAGAAACCGTCAGCATGTATGCTCTTGGAAATATGTTGGATGATATTGGGCACCTTTGATATACAAAACAGTGAACTTATTTGAACTCTCATTTGTTTGATTTGTTTGCAAAATATTAATGTTTGATTATTTTTTTACTTCTGTCTTCAGTTTGTAGCTCATCCTAGTTGCCAACAGAGGGTGGTGCGAACATGGTACAATGGTATGGGAAAGCTAGAACGTGCTGGTTGGCCAAGACGTCTCACAATGACAGCGTTATTTATATGTATCTACCCGTTCCTGGTATTCCTGCACATCTTCTTCCCTCAGAGCAAGGTAAGAATAATAAAATGATTGTATCTGTGGTAGACTACATTGAAATTGTTTACCAAGTTGAACTTGCAATTTTATAGCAAAAGTGAAAGAATGGAAAACATAATAAATCAGTTGTATAAATTACTTCAGACAAACTTGACCATAACCAAGACTCTTGCCTCAGTCAGTTCAAATTGGAGACCAAAACAGTTGTTGTTCTGTTAAGTTATAGTAGTGGAAAGTTGAGATAAATTCTATCATGATGAAGTTCTTGGTAGGGACATCTTGACAAGAAATATCATGGTCTTGCTGGACAGAGTGAAAACAGGCTACATGACTCTGCTATTAGTTTTTAAGTATAAGTTCTGTTTCTCATATGCCCTCGTAGGAAATTCATTAATCTTCTTACATAGGGAATGAAAGTGGAGCAATTATGAGGAATTTCAAAGAAGTCTAGCAAGCTTAAGGGGCAGTAGAGAGAAATATAGAAGAAACTATGCCTATTAGTTGATTTGTAGCTGTAGTATTCTGTTGTGTCAATGCATTAAAGAGATCTGTGTCCAGAATTTTAATAGCAGAAGAAAAGACTTCATCATCATTGACCTCTTTGTATCAGGAGACAGTAGGTTTTTGCATCATGCAGTATGTTCTGCGCTGAATCACAACGTCTCTTATGGCTGTAATGGCCTATTCTGGAGTGGCACTTCTTGCCACAGTTGTTGCATGTAAAACTGGAGACTGGAGCTGATACATGGGATGTTCTCTCTGCCTTCTGCGCTCTCTTTTGCCTTCATATGTGATGGTGTTTCGATGTGATGGTGTTTCGATGTGATGGTGTTTCGATGTGATGGTGTTTCGATGTGATGGTGTGAGAAGTAAAGACTATAGTTATAGTATTCTATTGTATGTATGAAATTGATGACATTCATGTTCAGAAAGTTAGCAGTAGCAGCAGAGATATCAAAGGGGAACTTTATAAGCTAGATTTAAATCATTAAAGAAACCAAAAAATCATAATGATACCTCAGCAAATTGCTGGCTGATGTTGAAGATAATCACTTCTGTCTAAATATCGGTTATAATTTAACTGATTTATTTAGTAGTATAAAGTTCTGACAGCATCCTGCATCGGAGCTGGCACCATGCTACAATCATCATTATCATCATCAGGTGTTGTCTCCACATCGATGGTTGGCTGCAATGAGTCTCCAGCATCCTCTGTCTTTCGCCTTGGTGTTACATACTGCCAGACTGTAACCTGTCCATTTCTTAAAGTTTCCTCCCACTTATCTCTCGGTCTTCCTCTTGCTCTTCCCCTCAACTTTCCCCTCTAGTAAAGATTTTATCATGGTGTCATGTCTTTTATGTGCCCAAAATACTTTACTTGTCTGAATTTTATTTATCTTAATAATTGTTTCTTCATGCCTAGTTTTCCTAAAACTTGTTTATTTGTCTGTTTTCTGTCCATGAAACTCTGCCTATCCTTCTATATATCCACATCTCAAATGCATCAATTCTGTCTTCTAACTGCTTGTTCATTGTCCATGTTTTCGAGCCATACATTAATATAGGATATATATAGCATTTGATCATTCTCATTTTTAGCCTGTTTGTAATTTGTTTGGATGTCAGCAACTCTCTCATATTATTGAAATTATCCTTGGCCATTCCTATTCTCTTGCTACAATACGACTCAGTAAATGTGAGATTTTCTATTTGAAAAACCTTACTGGTAGTCCATCTGTACACATTTGTGTCTTATTGGACAATAAGCATGCACCTTCTTTGGCTGCAAAAGTACTTAATGGACACTCTCTAGACCTTAAACCAAAAAAAACCAATATGTGCAGATTTACGATGACTGACACACATTATAAATGTGCTATGCCTCACAACATAACTGTCCCTTTCCCTTAGCCATTCAGGCATATTCTTAGAGTAAAATAAAACTCTGTATGACCAGCAGGCAATATGGTGCTGGGAAATGAGCACAGTGAGCCCTACCTTGTCTGCTGTAATCTTGAACATAACAGAGTAATGTATCCTTCATATCTGTGATACTATATTTGCCCTTTAGTCTGGAAGATTGTTTTTGGATGCAATCATTCATAATAACAAGGTTCATGTTTAGTGTCCTATGGTGCTGAATTCAAATTATGGAAGTTCTATGGTTCTGTGTTGGTCAAACCAGATCAGATCTGAAGAAAACTAAAGTGAGACTGTGGTAAAACTGAGTAATGGGAGATATGAACGAAAACCGGTAGACAGCAGTTTGACATTGTCAATTACAAAAATATTATCTATCACATTTTCCCCTGTCAATGTAAAACTACCATCGAGCTGTTTTTGTTCATTTGGTTCTTTGTAATTCTATGTCGATTATTTTTAGCTTATTCTAAATATCTTAAATATATCAATTGAAATTGCAAACTATAATAGCCACATAAAAATGATGATACAATTGTTATGTAAATATAAGTGAAATAAATGAATCTTTCATCTTTCTTGTACTTTCATTTCAAATATTTTCCAATATCTTTTTAGAAACAAACAATTCGACATGATGGTAAATTAATAGTAATGGTTTTTTTTCCTTTCCAGGGAGCAAAGGTACTTCAGTTTCCAGTAGTGAAATTTTTGTGCCATGCAATGTCTTTCATGGCATTTCTGTTAATTATTGTGGTATCTACCATAGAAGCTTCACAGAGTGTTAGTAAATATCGAACTCTGGGAACAGAATATCCTAACCAGCATAAAGTGTAAGAACACATGCGTTTGTTATATATATATATATATATATATATATATATATATATATATATATATATATTACACATACTGTACACATGTGTTTGTTATAGATATATATTACACATACTGTATTATCAATAGAGATGTGTAAACGTCACTAACGCCTATGGTCATACTGTGTTATTTATCCAGTATGTACTATTTGTAATTGCTACGCCCACTGCCTTGTGGAGAGGGGCTCGGGAGAGCCAAAGGCTAGGGAGTAAACCCTGATCAAAAATCCCCACTGCCTTGTGGGTCAGCACGGTAATGCAGAGGGCTAGAGGAGTAAACCTTGACCAAAATCCGGAGGGAGGGACCCTAAGGCAGTTGATGGTTAAGTGTGTATTCCTTGCCATCTTCTGGCATCTGCTGCAAACCCTGCTGGATTCCAAACGTATAGACTTTGTCTTTCCTTTGGATAAAACAGTAGGGTAGAGAGGAGATTTGTGCAAAATGGGCAAGGCACATTCTCCATATAAGCTGCCCAGGCTAGAAAAAAAAGAACTTGCCAATTGACCGTCTGTAAAGACGAAAAAGGCCATATATATATATAATGTACACATGTGTTTGTTATAGATATATATATATTACATGTACTGTACACATGTGTTTATTTGTTATAGATATATATTACACAAACTGTACACATGTGTTTGTTTGTTATAGATATATATATTACACGTACTGTACACATGTGTTTGTTATAGATATATATATTACACATACTGTACACATGTGTTTGTTATAGATATATATATATATATTACACATACTGTACACATGTGTTTGTTATAGATATATATATTACACATACTGTACACATGTGTTTGTTATAGATATATATTACATGTACTGTACACATGTGTTTGTTATAGATATATATTACATGTACTGTACACATGTGTTTGTAATAGATATATATATATTACACGTACTGTACACATGTGTTTGTTATAGATATATATTACATGTACTGTACACATGTGTTTGTTATAGATATATATTACATGCACTGTACACATGTGTTTGTTATAGATATATATATATATATATATTACACGTACTGTACACATGTGTTTGTTATAGATATATATATATATATATCAGCTCATATATATGTGAGGAAAAATTTGTGTTCTTAAAGACTATAAGACATATTTCTAACAAACACAGTACATGTAATATATATATCTATAACTAACACATGTGTACAGTATGTGTAATATATATGTATATAACAAACGCATGTGTACAGTATGTGTAATATATATATATATCTTTAACAAACGCATGTGTACAGTATGTGTATATACAGTATATATATATACGCTAGGTGAAAGCTGAACTTGCAATTTTGTAATTAAGCAGCTGATAACAGATAACGCATGGAATAATTATGTTGTATAAACATTCATAATAAGCCATGTACATCATCCAGTGATGCATCAAAGACACAAGAGGATTTTAAATGAGATTTCTCCTTGACTGCTCCACTATTGGTCACAGAATTCAAACTTGTAGCGTTTGTTAATATCTCAAATTAAAGCCAACAAGGAACATCCCCTCCATGAAGAACTTATTAAGAAGAAACGATGTAGACTCAAGACAGGCAAATCATGGCTGAGGCATATGGAAGATATTCTTGAGAAAATATGTGAAATTCTGCGATGGAACTGGAGAGAAATAGATTGCTATGCCACCTCAATTTCAAACTTCTTTCAGAGTTATTAAATCTATTAGTAAAAACTGAACAAAAGGATCCTTTACTAATTAACATGGAGGTTGAGACCTTCTTGAATGGTAACGTAACAGACGTAGTTATTTACAGCGACTGTTCAGTCATTCACCAAAAATGTGTGTGGCTTTACAGCATGCTCATAAGGAAAAATAATAAAGAGGCCAGTACAATATGCAACAACCACAAGTAATTTGACAATGGGGGTGCGGGCTGTCACAGAGGGAGTGATGTGGTTGGCATCTCAATTACTCGCGTGTTTTCATACTCAGTGACACCTGAGTGGTTACCGGGCCCAAATTTGGGGTGTAAAGAATAGAACCACTGTTACCTGTCACGCATGTCGTAAGAGGCGACTAAGGAGGTTTGGCTGAAATCGGATGCACGTGTCCTAAACGTGTAGAAGTCTATGCGTTTAGGGGCCTACCAAACTAATGTGCAACGTATACACGTTCTTGGCAAAGATCAAACATATCACAAAGAGTGATTAAAATTGGTCGAAAGAACGAACGCAAAGAAGAAGAAGAAGATACTCAGTGACTCCATGAGTTTGATTCATAAAGTCGAATCAAAACTGGTGAGACGATGGTGGGTGAAGGTACTAACACAGACCGGGATCAGAGAAATCACCTTCATTTTCGTTCTTGGACACGGCGGAGTCAGGGATAATGAATGAGTTGATAGATTGGTTGTCATGGATAAGATATCAGAGGGCACTGCAATTGACATTCTTAATGACATTCTTAATGACATTCTTAATGACATTCTTAATGACATTCTTAATGACATTCTTAATGACATTCTTAATGACATTCTTAATTCATTGAGAGAGTCTTTCAAAATAGAGAAATTTAAGGGCTCTAAATCCCAGTCGCTGACCAGATTGAGAGAGATGGGTGCCGATATTGGTACAACCCAAAAAGAAAGACATACCAAATATGCGAATAGATTGATTTATCAATATCAAACTGGCCTGTGAGGTTGGAATGGGCTGACTGATTTTGGATTTGTTGAAGCAGGAATGGAGCATCTATTGACATGTTTAAAGTGTTATGATGAAAGTACTCATATTAACTGATAACTTATATATATATATATATATATATATATATATATATATATATATATATATGCTAGATTGTGACTAATGTAAATATTCATGTGACTTTCAGTTACCTTCAATTTCGGAATAATTCAAATAATACAGTCTATGAACACGACTTTCCATTGAGAGCCAGGTTCCCAAGTGTGACTGAGATGTTAATGAGTTTGTGGATTGCTGGTAAGTTCTATGCTCTAAATTGTTCATTGTCAGTCTGCTCTGTAGTATGAGCTGCTCATTGTTGATAATTTCTATATTATGTTCATTGATGATATGTTCTATACTAAACTATAAGATAACCATCATCATATATGTATCCTTTGACATATAAAAGACTCAGCACATATGGGTCTACCCAAAGTGTTTTGGTAGCAGTTCTATAACCACCTAGAGAGCCGCGGTAGCGTAGTTGTTAGTGAACTCGCTTCTCAAGGCTGGTGGTCTGGGTTCAACTCCCGCAGTGCGCGTGGAATTTTTCCCGACCGCGACGGCTCTCAGGTCGACCCAGCCTCAATTGGGTACCAGACATACTCAGGGAAAGTAAAGGCGGCCGGCGTGATGCTGACCACGTCACCCATCGTGTGCCGACGGTCAATGAAAAATACAGGCTTAACACTGTATTGCCCTATATACCACGAGGTATGAAAGGGTTCCTTTACTTTTTTTTTTTTCTATAACCACCTAACATCTATACTATAAGCTTTTCATTGCTGATAAGTACAATATGGAACTGCAAGTTATATAGTATTAAAACTAAATTATGAATTTTCAATTCAAATGTTGTATCAATCCTAACATATGCCAGCGAGTGTTGGAAAATGACTAAAGATATAGTAGGCAAGTTGAATGCATTTGAAAATAGATGTCTGCGAAAAATAATGAATATAAAATGGAACGAATTCAGGAGAAGTGATGAAATCAGAGACATGTCTGGTCAACCACTAGTGACAACTGTTATAAAAAGAGAAGATGGAGATATGTTGGGCACACCTTGAGGAGAAATGATCAACGAATATCAAAGCAGTCATTGAAGTGGGATGCAAAGGGTTCAAGAAAGAGAGGTCGACCTAAGGAGACCCTGAACGAACTTTGCTGAGAGAGGCAGAAAATAGTGATCTCAGTTCCATGGAGGAGATTGAGCGAGTTGCCCAGGATAGAGCAGTATGGAGAAATTGCTTGCAGGCCCTATGTAACGAATAACAGTACGAGAGAAATTATTATTATAATAAGTATTAGGTTCTAGAGCATAGATTCCCAAACTTTTTCGGCCCACTGCCCACTTTGCACGACATAAACTTTGTAACGCCCCGCCCCTCCACATTATAACAGTTTGCCAACCACCTTCCCCACCCCCCTTTATATATATACATGCCTATTTTCTTTGACATAGAAAATTGATATATATTTATGTCATACATGGTCAATTTTCAAATGATTATTTGCATGAAATAGAAAATGAAGAAAAAAATGGATCGTGTAAGTTTTGGATAATGAATTAAAATGCAGAATTCAAATTTTTAATGACTATTCAATCGCAAAATCACGAAATAAAACTCCCCAAATTCTTCTGAACCCACTATCGCCCCCGGGAAAACTTTAGAGCCACAGGAGGCGATACCACCCACTTTGGGAAACACTGTTCTAGAGTCTTAGATATTCATATCTGGTAAGTTTTATATCATTAACAATTCACTGTTAGCTAGATCTATTGTGATAATTGGTCATTGTTGGTATGCTTTAAAAAAGAAGCTGTTCAGTTGAATATAAAATGAGATAACTATCATCATGTATCATGCCAGCTTATGCCAGCAATCATGAAACTCTACCACTTTCCATTCACCACCAAACTTCTAGTGACTTTCTTCTTTGTCATAATTTTTTACTCAGTATGTCTCTTTCTCGTTGTCTCTTTTCCATCCACATTCACTGTTGTCACTATGCTTCTTAGCAATCATCATACCATTGTATAAAGACATGTAATGTACTTCTTTCCCTGACTTTAGTAATGTACTGTATTTAAATAGTGCTTTCAGCTACATCACTTTATTGACCATCATTTTAGCTACTATTCTAAAAATGCATACTTCTGGATAGTCCAGTTATCTTTTAAATTTTATTATTTATTGTCAGTGATGAAGAGAATTTTCAAAATTGATTCAAATAACTAGGGTTGATTTTTTTTTTTCCATGAGAAAACTTAAAACAGTTAATGTTTTTCTTAACTCTTTGAAACCTGGCCACCTGTACCTTAAAACCCCATTCTCCTAGGCAAAAACAGCACAAATCAGAGGCATGTTTTTTAAAACTACACAATTCTGCAAAACCAAGTGTCCTATAACTGGTTAACTTATAAATGGTTAATATTTTTCGTTTTGTTTTGTAATATTTCAATTGCATAATTAATACAGTATAGCTGTTGACTGGTTCTTTTAGTGTGTTGTGGGGTATTTCCCTGCACATTTGTTTGTTTCACAGTAATATTAAATTTCTTGTGCACTCAACCGTTTTACTATGCCGGGTAAATAAAAATTTCATGAAAGGTCAATTTTTTAGTATTTCCATGGGAACTAGGAAGAATTATGCTCTGTTGATGTTGCTTCTGGCAGATATAACTGTAGTCATTATCAAACATTCATTGAAGAAATAATTTTCTATTGTTTGTCTACTACCTACTAATTTCACAACAGCCACATTTCAGATTCCTTATTGATATCAACTTATATATTACTGTTCATTGTTCACTTGAGGATCATCTTCATTGCACATTGGACATGTCCATAATTGCTCCGATCTCCTCAAAAACATGCATTTCAGTGTGTTTAGGCTAACAACTCCCTTCTGTGTTGATTGATGTATCTACTGGGTTTTCTCTCGTGGTTTCCTGTCTTGAAACACCTATCGGTATATAGAACTTGTGCAACCGAGATATAGAATACCCTTTATCTTCTTCATTGAAATCTTCAGAGCGTATGTTTTCTCTTAGAACGTTGATGATGTCGCTTTTGTCCATAGAAGACCCATTCTCGATCGTAGCATTGCCCGCCAGTGCATCCGCTCTCTCATTGCCCTTCACCCCAGCATGACCAGGGACAAAGATGAAGGTAAGTGTTTGGATTGTCGCATTTTGTATTAATAATAACATTCACTGTCTTCGTACATAACCGGCCTGATTTTCTGCATCATGCTCATAGAGTCGCTGAGCATGCAAGCATGAGTGAATGTTTGCGTCTGTAGGGATTTTATCACCGCTATGACCTTTGAAATACATTACTGCAAATGTTTGTACTGTGCATTATTTTATTTCGTCCTAATTTTTTTAACTGGATTTTTTACCCTATTTCTTGAACATTACAATGTCATTGACTATTTATCTTTCCACTCAGGAATGGTATGTCAGGAGTGTAATCAAATCTACCATACGGGTATCTTGGAACACATGAGTAACTTGTACAATCTTCTTGATTTTGTAGTCATTACCATCTACATATGCATTTTCACATTGAAATACTGGGCCATGTTTAAGGTTAGTTTTATGTCTTGTTAGATGTATTGTTTTAACAACTTTTTTACTGCACATAATTTGACGTTTATAGCACTACAATATGATCACATGTTCAGAGTCAGAACTGTTTGATTCTGAACACGACTTTGCTAGCGCATTTCCGCCATGTTTGGTTGGGTATTTTCCGGTTTCGTTTGCCGAGCTACTGAGTTAGTGCTTGAGCAACGCTGTGAGCTATGAATGTTACATGGAATGCTTTTGCTGTGTCAACCGTGCGTTTGTTGTGTGTATTCAGAAAAAGGCGGACAGCGGTTATGACGAACAAGCTCAATCTGCCGTATGCAGTTATATTGCGGGTGCAGAAAGCTGAATTTTGTCGTGATTGATGTTCCTTCGACAAGAATTGCAATTCAAGTGATGAACAGTTTTGTGTTGCTACATTAGCGACGACCATATGCATTTTATGCGGTGCAGGTTGCTTTTTGTGGCGGTACGCGGCTGTTTCATTCTGAAATTAGTTCACACAGGAAACACAGTTGTTAGCATTTTGTTTGATTTTCATTGGCAAAGGAACGGAGCAATTATGGGGTTACCCGTTGCAGTGAAGTTGGAACCGTACTTATGAACTATGATCATGATCACAATGTGTGTGATTGGAACATGTTCAATATAAAGTCATGCATAACCTTTGCTTCACTAGAGAGACTTCTTCTTCTAATGCTCCATACTGACCACTTGTTAACCACTCTGTGTGATTTGTATGTGATCTGAACCAAAGAGCGATTATACGCTGTGCCAGTTATGCGTCTACAAGTAGGTCAACACATCCAATTTCTGCGATGTTTTTTATTTACTAGGGTAGCTTCCCTAGGACCTGCATTTGTCACCTCTTACGACGGCCTTGTAGGTCGCAGTAATGATATTATTTGCTTCCTTGTGGGCCCTGACACCACACGGGTGACTAGAGATACTTCAGTTGTGAAGATGAGATATTTGCTTGGGATCCTGTCACTGTATTTTTGTCATTTATTAGCTCAAACCAAAGTATATATTATGTGTGGGTTACTGTGGGTAAGACTCTGACATGGAGACGATTTAAATATCACTGTATGTAGAGTGGGAGATGGTTTTAAACTCACTGATCTCATTATGTCTGGGTGAAGGGTCAGACATGGAGATAGTTTCATGGTGACTGCAAGTTTCGTAATTTAGTAGAACTCTACAAATGAATAACATTGACATTAAAAACGTGTCTGATTTCACTTTCAGTTCCATACTTCAGTTGATTTCTTGGGCAATATTAATAACATCGCAGATGAATCACAAACATTGGAGCATGTTTACTGGCTAAACGCAGGTTAGAATTTAGTTTCTGAAAACTTTGATTTCTGTAACAATGTATGCTGTACCTGTTAATGATTACATCTGCATGACTTTGTAATGAATGAATGAAACATATCTTTGCATATTTATCTCATAATAATTTGTATGTGTCTGTCACATTCCATATTCATCCAGCAAACTTTGTGTACAACAAATCACAACAATTGCTATGTCCTTTACTACTTAACTAAACTATGGACATTTCTTATATTTACAATAAACTACAAAAAAGTAGTGCCTCACTGACACCACCAAACTATGCAGAAAAAATATTGGTTCCATTCTTTGAATAGAATAACATATTGGAATGAATGTAGATTTACATGCATGACTACTAAGATAATTGATCAGATTACCACAGCTGGTGTGTACTCTACATCAGGGATATAGAAATTAAAGAACAAACAAGAAACAATTCTTTCAAAACTTCAATGACAAGCAGTGGTGGGATTTGACAGCCTCTTCGGCGGCTGAGCAGTCCTCTTTAGGAAATCGCGGCTCATATCCACAGCCTTAGAAAGAGGCTAGAAGAGGCACCCTAAACATTGTTAGTTCGACCATTACCTAATCAGCTTACTGCAGCTGGTGTGTACCATATATCAGCTTTTAAACAAAGAAAAAGTAAAGAAAAGATTCTTTAATACATTCTGTTCTTGTGGAACATGAGCTCTGTCCAGGATAGAAGCAACGCACAGACAAGAAAAGTGAACACTGATTTTTTAGAGAGTTAGCTAGATATAACATTGACGTAGCAACACTTAACAAACCCAAACTTGCAGGCGTGAGAGACAACTCCGTGAAAAGGATGCATGCAATATTTTCTTTTAGAGCGGAAGAGAAGCTAAAGAAAGATGAGAAACAGGGTTTGGTTTTGCTATCAAAGTGACACTTGTTGACACAATTTCGAAAGAGTATAAAATAAATGACTGCAGTATGACAGTGAACATTCCCAACGCTACATGAAAGGCAACATGTCACCATCATCAACACATATGCATCAAATATGACAAAGCAAGACAACGTCAAGGACAAGTTCTATGAATAACTACATGTATGTAGTCATTGTATCAGTTTTCTTAGCAGATAAGTTTTTATTAATACTGGCCTTGACGTCTGCATCCACTGCCACAAGACTCCTTTCTCTGCATCCTTTGTCAAATTCGATGATGATCGAAAAGGTGTTGCCGAATATTGAAGGTACCAGTATCCATTCCTCCCCGGGGTCAATATTTGTGTGTTCATATACCAGCTGAACTGTATTTGCACTACGGCCAACCTATGATTTGCCCCACTTTAACCAATTCCCATTTCTAATACTGAGCACCTCTTGCATTGGATGATACTTTTTAGGACTTATTTTGAGATATGCATGGGCTTTAGCTATCTTGATTCTTTACTTCATGATCAGGCAATCAAGGAGAAACCTCACCTCATGCAGCTTGCATCTCTAGTGCAACCCAGAATGATACGCATACCTTCATTCTGTATTCTCTCCAGTAATTCAATTTGAGTTTTACTAACAATGCACTGCATATTCAGATTGTCTAGAATCTGTGAAATTGTAAGATGTATTGGAGGTTCTGTCGCAAACTCACACCGCCACTATCACTGAACTTCAACAACATTCTCAAATTTGAAATACCATTTCTAAATGATATGTGTTGGTTTTGAGAAAAATTGTTTGGTCTGATCAAGCACAATTTAAGCATAATGAAACAGTGAATCAGTATTATTGTGTTTATTGGATACCAGAAAACCTGCTCGTAGACATGGACAAATTGATTTCTACTTGTGATTTTCCAGCTGATATTTTACTTCCTAGGTACTTGAAGTTATAGACTTGTTTTAGGGCTTGGTCTCCAATTGGGATCTATGTTTGATTTTCTTCTCTGCTTATCGTCATTATTTCTGTTTTCTTTATGTTGATTTTCATATAATGATTTATTATATGCTTGAAGAAAAATCTAACAAATAAAATATTTCGGACACATAAAGAGATATGACACATTGATCAAAACATTATTAGAGATGAAATTAAAGGATGACAAGGAAGAGGAAGACCGAGACATAAATGGGTGGGAAACATCAAGAGATGGACAAATTACAGACTGGCAGAGTGCAACATCAAGAGACGGGGTGTTGGAGGTCCATTGCAGCCAACCTTCGATTGGGGGTGCATACCTAATGGTGATAATGTAATCTATTCAGGGGGCCTTGTAATTGTTCTTTGACGTAGCAATTAATGCCTTGTCATGTGCAAAAATAAAATCTTTGATTGTGTTATTTATTACTAGATCTTCTCTAATAGGCCTATTCTGTTCGTCTTGTATGTTTTTGCAGTAATTTGCCTTTTATTTTGTGTCTCTTGTCTCTTGCTTATTTTGAGGCTGGTTTCTTTGCAGATACTGTCCATATAAATTATGAATAAGATTATTATTTAATATTCTCCCTTTACTTCAATCTTACTTTTCTTCATTTCACTACAGATCGTATATATTGGAAGCCTGATGATCCTATTAATTTGCTGGAGGGACAATTTGCGATGGCCAACATTCTCAGCTTTTCTCGCATTTCGTACCTACTTCCTGCAAACGAGATTCTTGGACCGTTACAAATATCACTGGGACGGATGTTAAAGGTGAGGTATAATCTTAAAAATAGTTGCCCAGGATAGAGCGGTATTGATAAATTGCTTGCAGGCCTATGTAACATATAGCAGTGCGAGATGAATATGTATACTCCATTTTTCTGGTCAGTTTCTGGACAGGTGTTCCACTTTTCATTTATGCTACTTTCTCCATTTCATTCTCAGTAAAAGCAGTCAATTCCTTTCTGAATGTCTTCCTATTCTCTGCCATCCCCATTTTAACCCTTTAGCAGCTAAGGACGTATATATACGTTTTCCCATTCACTTCTAAAGATGCATTAACACGTCTATTATTAGCTCTCCTCTGTGAACTAAAGACGTGTTAACACGTTATATATTGCTACTGTCACTGCTATAGGCATACATTCACGTTTGTGGCCTAGAAACAAAGAGTAGCTATTTTTAGCTCAGCCTTCAGAAAGTATGTAGCTGTGAAAGGGCTAGTGATGTTGAACTTGAGTTTGGATGGTATTCCCGATAAATGAGTTTTCCATGGTAGTACTTTGACTTTGCTGATAACTAGTTTATAGATACAGGTTTTGACTGCATTGTCTGCTTGTGAGTTTGAAATCAAGCTGATGCTAGTGACCAGATCTGGGGTGACACCACAACACTCTGTTGCTGTATTTGACAGCAAAAAACATATTGGTTGCATACATGTTGTTATGGGAGAAGAATTAAAGTAGACTCTCCGTTATCGTTGATATTTCGAATGCCATGATGACCTAGGTGTACTGGCCATGACTAATGATCAGATACTATGCGTGCATTTAAGTCATCTATTATATACAGTTGCTCATTCCCCTGGAAATGAGTTAATGATGTTCTGTAATGAATCGTAGAACGTGTCTTTATTTTCTGCAGATGCTGCTAGAGTTGGGGCATAGACACATATGATGTTTATAGGTCCAACTTTTACACAGATATGAATGGACATTATGTTCTCTGCTACAGCTACTGGTGTGTAAATAGATTTAACAAGTTTATTGTGCACAGCAAAGTCGACCCTACATAGTCTAGGTTGATTTGTGTCTAGGCCCTGCCAGAAGAATGTGGGGTTCTTGTCTTTCACGCCACAATTTGGGAGCCTGGTTACTTGTATGGCAGCTATATCCACCTGCAGTCTCTTGAGCTCCCTGTCTATGACAGCTAATTTTCTGATGTCTTTTGTTTTTGACAGTTCTTGGTTGTCAAGTCAGAGACACATGGTCCTTATGTTCCAAGGTCATTACGTGCCAAATCTAAGAGGTTTATTTTTCTTGTTCTAGGTACAAAGCTTTGCATCCGCTTTTTTACTTTTGGTGTATCCCTGCAAAACAAGCAATTTACTGATTATGGGGCTGCCTAGTTTATGGTGGGTGGTAGATTACCAGTGCAGATGAATAGCTACTCCACCATCAAAAGCAATCCATAGCTCCCTCCCATTTGCCAGTTTGGGATTATTTATAACCTGTGACCTTTACTTACGAAAACGAATATCAGCTTACAAAGTGCCTTAAAACAAGCACACACAAGATCACTGCGCTCCCCTAAACACTTCCATAAAGAAGTAAATGGTGGAAGAGAAGAAGAAGACTGTTACTTTCTGTGTTGTGTCCGAGCCGAAAGCAGGAAGAAGTGTCCTCTCTATTTATACCTAGCCTGGATAGCGAATATGGGGAATGTGCCTTGTCCATTTTTCATAAACCCCCTCTCTACCCTACTGTTTTTATTCAAAGGAAGGCAAAGTCCATACGTTTGGAATTAAGTAGGTTTGCAGATAAGGCCATGAGATGGAATGCACACCTGACCATAAACTGCCTTAGGGTCCCTCCCTCCTGATTTGTTGTCAAGGTTTACTCCTCTAGCCTTAAGATGATGGAAAAACGTATATATGTGTGTTTGAATATAAGTGTTACAGAAAATTCCTCCGTATACCATGGACAGAGAAAAGAACAAATAGATATATCCAGAATGAACTTAAAATAAAATAAAACTGGCTTATGCCATAAATAAGAAGGAGAAAATTGAAGTATTTTGGACATATAAAAAGACATAAAGGGTTGGAGAAGACCATTATGGAAGGAGGCTTTCTGGAGAAGAGAAATAAAAGATAGCGGAGAAAATGGAATCAGGATATAACTGATGATTTGAACATGACAACTGCTGAAGTCAGACATCTGGCCAATGAGAGAGATTCCAAAGGACTGCTAGAGTTGCAAAGTTCTGCTCAGAGCAAGCTATTTGTTGATGATTATCTGAAACTTATTATAAGGTTTACTTCTTTTATCATTCTTATTATATAAACTGACAGAATAAACAGACTTATTATAGAAATTGGCTGTTTTGATCTGAGATATCTATTTTTTAATCATCCAGGACATAGCCAAATTCCTAGCCTTGTTTGTGTTGGTCATATTAGCTTTCATGGTGGGATTACACAACCTATTTTGGTACTACAGTGAAAGAAAGGACATAGAGTTGGATCTGCCTGGTCGGCCAGGGGAGGGAGAAGTTAAGGCAGAAGAGAATTTTGGAGGGTATGAGACTGTTTATTTAAACATATATTATAAAACTTATATTTTAATGGCAAAACACGTAAAAACAAAGTACTGTAGTTTTACAAAGTACAAAACAATGACAATACACAGCAGCGTTCGACCGAAAGGCCTTTTCGGCCATTAGGATTTTTTGTTATATTCTATATGTAGTGTTCTGTGATAGAAGTGAATTTCGTCACTTCTGTTGTATCCTTTGTTTGATTACAATAATCTGTTGACTGCACTACAAGCAGACCACAGAGGCTACTCACCTCAACAACCTCGGAGGTAACTGTTACCTCAACAGCCCTAGAGGTAACTATCATCCCCACAATCACAAACAGATTTTACAGATAATTATTACCTAAATAAATCATAAACAAATCCTGCAGGTAATAGCCACCTATGAAATTATAAATTGATCACACAACCTAATTGTCACCTACATGAATACCTCAGAGAATCATTAAGTTATTTCACATATGTATTATAGATACTATCAATTTTGACAATACTTCCTTAGAGGGTTTTGTAATTAAGAGTAGAGTAAAGCAAGGTTGTGAACTTACCACCACTCTCTTTGGTATATACTTTTTCACTTCTTCTGAAACATACATTTCAGGATGTGGGTATTTTTTATTGATAAATATATCTTTTGTCATGTTTCTGGGTTTTTTTATCAGTCATATCGCTTATTATGTTTGTTTTTGCCACACTGAGATATATATTATTATTTACTCTTGCACTGCCATTTTAATTTTTTTTTACTCCATTTTGCAATGTAGATAGTGGCACTGTATCATCAGCATGTCTAAGTTCAGGTATTTCTCTTCCTCCAGTTATAAAAGGATCCTATTGTTCTTTTTCCCTATTTTCTGTAGTGTTCCTCATGATGCTTTCAGCTACATGTTAAACAGACAATTCAACAGAATACAGCCTTGTCTGACTTATGTCAAACCAATCTGATGTTTTGTTGCATGTTCTTATGGACCAACATGTGATCACCATACAGCTTTTTTTGTCTTCTTCTTCAAATGCTCCATATCAAAGACTTGTTAACCACTCTTTATGATTTGTATATGATTCAGGCCTAAGAGCGATTGTACATTGTGCCAGTTATGTGCCTATAAGTAGGCCAGCACATCCGATTTCTGCAATGCTTTTTATTTACTAGGTAGCTTCCTAGCCCCTACCTCAGTTGCCTCTTACAATATGCCCTGTAGGTCACAGTTTTACTATTCTTTGTTCCCCGTGCATGCTCCTGTAACACACATGCAAGTTCTTTTGTGATTTGTATTAAATATAATAGAAATTCTTTGTCTTTGACTATCTTCCACATTTTCTCATGTTCTTTGAGTAGTCAATAAAGCATGAGTTTAGATCTACATAATACGCCCTAGAATTTTCTGTTATTGTCATCATGTTCAAAATGTGGTCACTTGTACCTCTATTACATCTAAATCCAGCCTGTGTTATTTAGATATTTTCTTATATTTTCCTCATCTAAAGAAAGACTAACAATTGATTGAATGATTGTTGTATTGATTGATAGAACCATCATCATTGCACTTCGATGAGTAACCATATGACTAATAATATCAAAAGACAATGAAGAGTTAGGGGTAGTTTATCACTTTACTTACCTGGAATCAACAACAATGTATCATTAGGTAAAAAAAAACATACATAAGGATAGGCAAAACAACAATGAACAGACTGACAAAGAGAGTCTGGGAAAACAGAAAACTGACCACTAAAATAAAAACTCTTGTATACCAGACATGTATCATCAGTACACTTCTTTATGATATTGAAACATGGCCAATGAGCAAAGCGCAGTCACAAAAAATAACTACATGTGAAATGCGTTGCTGTGAAAAGTTACCAACAACACCAGAAAAGACAGTCACCAACATCAGCATAAGAAAGAAAGTTGGCACAGAACCTTGCTTGAATTACATTGAGAAACAAAGAATGAAATGGTTTGGCCACTTAATAAGAATGCATTCAAACTCCACAGTATACAAAGTCTTCTACAACAGAACATCGGGAAAGAAGGCAAGAGGAAGACCACGAAAAGATGGTTAGATGGCATAGCAATATCCTGTGAAAGAGCAAAAATAACAATCACCCAAGTCACCAGAACAGCGCAAGACAAAAACAGAAAACCACGACACTGGACAACAACCGGTAGCAGTGTGACGACACAAGAAGAAGAAGAAGAAATATGGCCCACCAACTTGCATTGGAAGCAGCTCTGTTACAACTTCCACATACAATGTCTTCTAGGATTTCTTTGTTATTAGGTGGCAAGATAAGATTATCAACAATGAGGTGTTATAAAGAGCAAGTACTTCAACAACGTTTTTTAAAGCTCAGTTTTTGTAAATGGAGATGGATGGTAGAATGACAAAAAACCTCCCCTATGTGGACTTGCAGAAGTATAGAATATTTTTAGCCACCCTTTACTTTGGTATGAAGATTTGTGCAAGAGGGATGTGCATGATACTGGTGTTCAAGTTTATTCCTGAGAGCCTGAGGCTATGGATCACAATACATTGAGAAAAAATATCAAGAGCGGTATTTGGGGGAAAGGAGAAATGATTGCAGAGAGATTCAGAGCTGAACAACTGAAGAGACAAATCAAGGTGCAAAGTGCAATGTCCATGAATCTCATGCAACAATTTGGGATGACCTTTTCTGGGATAAATTTGTCTTGCTATTCACATAGTCATTGTCATGGTTTGTAGTTTTGAATTCTTTGAAACACAATTTAGCCACTATCATATGCAATGGCAAAAGTGTACCAACCAACATCGTAAACAGATTACACAAGTAATTGTCACTTACATAATCACAAACAGATCATACAGATAATTATCACCTAAAACGCATAGAATTTGCTTTTTTAATTGAGCAAGGAAAGGTTATGAGTTCAATTCACACTACAACGATCCCCAAAGGAGGAGTGAAATTTACCATCCTTCCTTCAGTGTACTTAAACCTAGAAATGTGAAGGGACAGACATTTCACACCCAGTGGTCTGCAGGATACTTTTATATAAACAGAAACAGATCACACAGGTAATTGTCATTTAACAAAAATCTAGAATATATAACTGTTAATGAGATATTTATAGATTAATATAGATTTTGACATCTGATTTTACAATACTGATTACATAAATAATTTTATCTTTGTATACATTCAGAGTTCTGGCGACATTTCGAACAGTATTCTGGTCATTATTTGGTCGTGGAGAGCCTGATGCTGTCAAACTTGGGGGTTACAACAACACATTTACTGAAGATATTGGTTATATTATATATGGAGCCTACAATGTTGCTATGGTTACTGTGCTACTGAATATGTTGATCGCTATGATGACTCGTTCTTTCACTTTGATTGCAGTAAGTTACTAAATTACATTTTCCATTCTGTCTATTCTATTTAACTTACTTACTTAGTCTTACTCCACTTCTGAGATGTAGAAGCCAACTAGTATCAACCGTCTCTCATGCTGGCCCAGTCCAATCATCTGTCCTTTAAGGACTGTTAGTCTATGCTAGTTTGTTACCGATAATACCTTTAGTTTTTCTATCTATAATTTCTTGTAATCAGATTTTTTACAGAATAAATGTGCTTGACCTGTTATGCCATTGCATGGTTGTTGGTCTGCCTCCTTACTGACTCCATATAAGCCACCTAACTGGTTCCTGTTCTGACACACCTTCTTTAGACACAAAAGTGCCCTCAGATCCAGTACTTTCTCAACACTGACTTCAAAATGTTTATGACAAATTTTTTCATATTTACGTTAATGTTTTATAATCATATTCCTTTCATCAATCCTTAACCTCATAATTTTTATTTTATTTTCTCATAACTAATTATTCTTATTTATATATATGATGTTTAGGAAGACTCGGATCGTGAATGGAAATTTGCCAGAAGTCTCCTGTACATGGATTACATTGGAAATGGTGGCACTCTGCCAGCACCTTTAAATATCATAGGAGCTCCAAAGGCTTTGTTTAGAATGATTTTCTGCCAATTTTGCTGCCGCAAAAGTGAACCTGGGGAAGAAGGTAATCTTATTTAATTATTATTTTGTTTCTTAAAGACATTCAATATTTTTTTTCCTCATTTTGCTGCAGCAATTTATACAATTTTGTTAGTGTATGACAGATAAACTTCTACTGTTACTACTGCACTTTGAATGTTAATGCACATAGTGCTGCTGTTGTCATTGTTTTGTTGGGGGTAAGAGAAGAGGAAGATGAAGAAAGCATGACTGATAACATCAAGAATTGGTCAGGCAAGAATTTTTCCACACTCGTCTGCTTTGCAGAGAAAACATATGTTTGGAAGTTCGTACGTGTTAGTGATTCCATTGCAACAACACTATGATTTTAATATATCATGGGCTTTATTATTATACAGGCAAAAACTTGTGATTATATAAAAGTTTATTAAACACTTTGCAGTTTAGTCTGAGAGACTCAGTCCCCGAGTTATAGTGACATTTATTAACAAAAACATGTGCATTGTGAAAAGAATTTGTCAGATGTAGAAGACAAATAATAGTTTAAGTGACTTTTAATAGAACAAAATGACATTTTTGTTTTCTAGATTAATATAATACGTAAATTCTTTTAAAACTAAGAAATAAATTTCTTTAAAACTAAGAAATAAATTGCTTTAAGACTAAGAAGTAATTTGCTTTAAAACTAAGAAATAAATTGCTTTAAAACTAAGAAGTAAATTGTTTTAAAACTAAGAAATAAAATGCTTTAAACCTAATAAGTAAATTGCTTTAAAACTAAGAAGTAAATTGCTTGAAAACTAAGAAATAAATTGCTTTACAACTAATAAATAAATTGCTTCAAAACTAAGAAGGAAATTACTTTAGTATTACATTGAATTTCTAATCAGTTTCTAGGCAAATATGGTTTGTTTGTATATGTTACCTTCATAATAATCCTCACCTCAGATAGTTAAATTAAATTAACTATGTATATGTCTTTATTCACACATGACAGGGACAGATGATGATCAAGATGATAATGCAGCACCTATGTATCCTGTGCGAGGTGCAAATGGTCCAGCAATAAATGGAAGGGACATGACACGATCACCTCTGGCCAAGCAAATTTCTATAGATACTCCTTCTGGTGTAAGTCTCACACTGTGTGGAGTTTTTATTTTAGAAAAGAGACAAAATGTTTTCTGCATGAGCATAAATATTATTTTTGATCTATTTTCTTAACTCCTTGTAGACCAAATGCCATAGAATGTGGCTTTGGGTTGATGCCTTTTACGAGTAGCCACACTAAAGGGCAGTTTTTTTATTCCAAAATCAAATGGCTTGTAATAATATGGCTTTTGCCCTGGTTCACTAAGAGTTAAGTTTACAATGCATGATAAATGAAAGGACAATAGTTGCTGTTATTTTTTTCAAATATTTAATGTTTGCAGTAGAAAAACTCAATTTGTTTCCAAATTAATCCATTCTGAATAGGGTGCTCATCCAAGTGATGCTGTAGAAATGCTTGAAAAGAATGGACGCATCAATGAAGCTTTTGAAGACACACCTACTAAGTCCACACCTCGCAGAGCCCAAGCAACTGTAGTCTCTCTTGAAACAGAAGAAGAGAAGCTTACTTATCAGGTGTGTGTATGTGATAGAAATTAACTATAATGCTTGCAATTTTGTGGATGATGAAGAACAAATTAATAGAAATGTGTATGAAGACTCAACAGACTTTATTAATTGATGATTATTTTTCCTCTCTACTTCTTATCAAACTATTTTTATGCCACGGCAACGAATGGCTCCTTAAACTGCAGGCAAAATTAATTGAACTTATATAAAGAGGTGTATTAACCTAGTGTGGAACCATATGGTCTGAGACTAGGCCTAATTTGATTTTGTTACCATTGTTCATTTTCTATTAAAGAGATTTTAACCCTTAGAATCCTGGCTCCCAATACATCGGTCTGAGAATATTTTTTCATTATTTTTCGATATTTGAAAATAAATTATGTACAAATGTGACTTCAAACACAACCCATGTATTCTACATGGTTTTGCAAGAAGACAGGCGCTGTTGTGTGATATTATTTTTGTACTGATAAGGTAATTAGTTAAGTATTTTCAAGTTGAAAAGATGTTCTAATTTTTTTGGAAATGGTCATTCTAAAAATATAACAACAGAATAAGCTGTTGAACTTGATTTGAATCAATCTGAAGATGAATTAGGCTTAGATTGTGATTACTCTGATAAAGATATAGAAGGTGAGTTTGATGATCATTAAGATGATGAAGAATTGTTTTAATCAGTTGATATTCTCAAGCTTTATATTCAATATAGAGAAAATCTACATATATGGGAGTATTCTGGCCGTACCCACATATTAAATCAAATACATTCTCGCCCGAGTGGTTGCCGAGGCCCAAATTTGGGGTGTAAAGAATAGAACCACTGTTACCTGCCACGCATGTCGTAAGAGGTTTGTCTGAAATCGGATGCACGTGTCCGCTAGGGAATGCTAACCCAAACAAATGCTTGCAGAAAACGGATGCACCAGGCCGTAAGGCGCATAACATGGTCCATGACCCCTCACAATGAGGAATGGGATGACAAAATCTATGGTCGCCAATCTGCCTCGGAGATTTAGCCACGCAGTAAGAATGTCACACCTACCATCACAAGGGTGGCCAAAACTTACTGCGGAAGAGGTCGGCACAAATGGGGAAGCAGAAATCATAGGAATTATATCCTACAGAACTGCCCCCAGTATGCAGACTTGAGAAGAAAGAGGTGGCCCACTTACACTAGCGTCCAAGACAAACTGTATGGCATGGCTGATAATCTGAGGCAGACGGCTGCCTTTATTAGAGAATCTGAAATCCCAATCTAGTGAGAACGCAGAAGAAGAAATACATTTTAGGGTTAGTATTCTGCAAATGGATAAAAAGCAGGAATAACAGAGCTGATGGGGTAAGTCAATAACAAATTATAGAGCGCTTAAGTGTGCTAAATTATCATGTTTTAATATAACTCTGATGTGGGCTGTTTTTGCTCAGAAGCTTTGGGGAAGGTATTTTTAAGGTACAGGTGGCCAGGGTTATTCTTCTTCCTTGATCGTTCTAGGCTGTTTTTATCATTCTCTTTGTGATATATAAACAGCCAAACATCAGAACGTAATGTACGTGCACCAACCTTCAGCACCTATTGGAGCACAGTTGCTTATCCTTGGGTGGGGTGTTCGTTTTCAGCCAGCGTTTGTTTGCGGTACGCTTTCCGATAGCCTTTGGCTATCCTCAGCTGAACCCACAAGGCAGTGGGTTTGGCCAGGGTTCAAATGGCTAAGACAGTGTTAAACCTGCATTGTATGTATGTTGTTAACTCCTTCATTTCATAATTAAACACATCATTTTGCATCATCTTATTTCAGCAAACTATGCAGCGAATTGTACAGCGGTACATATTTGACATACAGCGGGAAGCAGAAGTTACAGAAGGTATATTTGTGTTGAGAACTGTATCCAACTTAATTTGTTCATATCCACGTTTTTGTTAATGCTTGATAAGTTTTTGACTTATTTGGACAAAGTACATTGTAACATTCATGGTTAAGCTATTGCACTGCCAACATGACATAAATTAATAACATATGTAGCAAAAGAATGCTGCAAACTAAAGAAGAAAAACATCTCATAGAGGTCAACAACATTTCAACAACAACATTTCTAGCAAGAGTTTTAGAGATGTTGATGGTTCTGCTGGAAATGTGGTTGGGGGAGGTGTCATTCTTATAAAACTAAAGAACAAGAGAGAAACCACTCATTATCAATTGCAACTGTGAAATACTTCAACAAGTTTGAAGCTGCAGCAGAGTCTCTGTGACATTCAGCAGACACCTTTATTAAATATAAAACTCGCCCAGTGGTTACGGACCCAAATTTGGGGTGTAAAGAATAGAACCACTGTTACCTGCCACGCATGTCGCAAGGCAACTAAGGAAGTTTGGCTGAAATCAAATGCATGTGTTCCTAAACATGTAATAACATGTCTATGTGTTTAGGGGCCTACCAAACCAATGTGCAACGTACAAATGTTCTTGGCAAAGATCAAACATATCACAAGGAGTGATTACAATTGATCGTAAAGAACGAACGCAAAGAAGAAGAAATATAAAACTTAAATTGCTGTTTTCATAGATGCCATGTCAACATTATAAACCCTAAGGGGTCAAAATAGCAGTACTGATATGTGTTCTGATAGACTGACCTTGTTCTCTGGCCTAATACTTCAAAACAGATGCAGTTCAATGGAGATAGTGCATTATAACACTCCAGAAATGAGGCATAGGATAACTTGACATGAAAGCTGAGGCACTGTCAGATTATTTGCCAAAGAAAATCGCAACTAAATGACATGCTTATACTTCTACTACTAAACTTTCTTATTCTCAATAGTGCAACTGTCGCTCTCCACCTAATTCTATTCTTGGTCATCTTTTTCAGTTCTACCAATGCGTTCCAATTTTTCTACTGTACATCTCTGCTTTCTTTCTTTAACCTCTAGTTGTATTTTCTTTGTCTTGTTCTCTTCCACAAGTTTGTATTTGTTATAAATTCTGGACATCTACTACACAGTTTATGGCAAAGACATGTGTTGGTGAATGTCTGCAGTTTTTATGTGATATTCCATTAACAGAAGGACAACATACTGGCAATATATGAGATCATCAAACAAACTACTGCAGTCACTTAAATAGCACAGATGGAACTAAACAACCCACACCAAATACAAAATGATGCCCATTATCAAATCTGTAGACGGATCTGATCACTATTTTCTGGTTATGCACAAGACACAACATACCCCAGATACAAGATTTATATGACAGATGTGCACCTTATGCTAACGGTGCCAAACCTGGATGATGACATCAAACAAAAGAAGAAAACTAGTTGTAACAAAGATAAAATGTCTACGCAAAGTTCTGGGAGTATCAAGAAAAACCAAAAGCATTGGCATGGCAGCAACTACCTTTTTTCAGATTGAAAAAGAAAATCTGGGGAAAATAACAAACTAAGCCTACAAAAATGCAAGTTTATAGGACTTGTGTGGTGAGCACACTACTCTATGGGTCCAAACCTTGTACCCTATAATCTTGACAAGAGAGTAAGTTCAACTATTTCCATGTGAGATGCTTTAGATGCATTATTTATATATCATATAACGACCATCTAGTCAGCAAACAAGTGCTTGATAGAGCAGAAATTCTCATCATGTACACTCTTCTCAAGCAGATCTATCTCCAATGGCAAAGCCACATTTCAGGCATAAGTTGGTCAAATTCCCAAGGATCTTCTTCTTTATGGGAAACTGATCTTTAGAAAAAAGACCAAATGGAAGACCCCCAAATGTAATTTAAGGATGTCTGATGCAAGATTTGAAGGCTCTTGATGACATAAACACTCGCACATGAGAAACAGTCGTCAAAGACATTTGTACCTGGAGAAAAAATGGTGTGAGCGTTCTGTTGCATTTTGAGCACAGGCTGATCAAACATGAAAAGGAAACAAGGTTTTACTCCAGGTTGCAATCCTATCTTAAGAAACTTGCCTTTTTGTTTAGGTGTGAGCATTTCAGAATTGTAACAGAGACTGTCACTCTCGCATTGAACTTTACAGTCACTAATTTAGCTTCATCATATAAAATATCCAGCTGCACAGTTCTAAGTCAACAGTACCTCAAGACTCAAAGTGACCTAATATATATATACATTATGTTATGTTATGCGATCGACATCACGGCACATTGGGCATTCCCATGCATGCTCTGTCTCTATATATATATATATAAAGGGCCATGTTTTAAAATTTTTGTAAGCTTTTATTTCAAAAATTGCAATAGGGTTTCCAGTTTGACTTCATTGATGCCAAATTGAAAAAAAATGTAATCTCATTATCTACTAATATATATTTCGTCCGAGATCTAAATGTATAGCACTCTAACACAAAATGGCCTACTTGTTATTAGATGGGAAAAGAATATGGTTATTATGAATGTATAATGGGTTTCAAGTTGTCAACTTCTTGTTTCTGACTCATTTAAAATGGCACAAGTTCTGTTTTTGTTTGTGCCTGCAAATAAAACAAAAATGTTAATGTTCAATCATGGCATCACATTCCCACAAATATATAGCAGTCATGTGTTCATTGTGATATGAACATAAAATATCATCTTAATTTGTTAAATTGTTTTAGTTGTGGTTTAATTTAGTTTGTACCTCTGAAGTCGGAGAAGGCATGCTTGTATGGCGCTGGACACTGATAAAAAGGAAAGCAGACCTTCATGCAAAAATCAGTCAGTACCGCCATACCAGGTACCCGACTACACCTGAATTCATAGCAGACGAACGCAAGAAGAAGAAGAAAAATAATTTAGTTTGTGACAGTGATTGGCTTGTTTCAAGTTTGTTATCTGAAAGCACTGTCATAAACTTTGGATCTATTATTTGACACAATACAGGATAATGATTCTAACTGTGTGGTTATCAAGTGATTTAGGAAGTTTGGAGTTATCCGTTGTACAAGTAGAACTGGATTCCTTAGAGGCAGAGTGAGAGGTGTGTTTAATCAGTGAGCCATGGGAACCACCAGCATGCATACTCTTTGATATCTGTTGGGGAGACTGAGCACCTATGGGTCTGTCCAGAGTGCAATGATGTCAGTTTAGTAACCAATAACTGTGTGGTTGAAAATTATTTATTAAATCATTTGATGTTTGGGATTACACAAATAAGTTGGACTTTATACCAAACGGACAACATACTGCACTATTGCTTGATTTAAAGACACTAACAGAGAATAGTTAGTTGTAATGTGGCATATACTTTCTGCTGCATGGGTCACATGCAGATCAAGGATATGATCAAACTTTGTCAATGTTCATTCTTTCATGTAGCTGCTCTTTCAGGTAAACAATTATCTTCTATGAATTGTAATAATGATGTTTCCTTTATTTATTATTTTTCTAATTTATTTTTATTGATTTATCTTATTGATTTATTGTACAAATTTGGCATTAACTTGTAGATTACACATAACGCTTAGCATAAGTCAAATAAAACAATTTGTCCTCACTGATCCTTGGTAAAGCTGATGTGGTAATTAGACCTTACAAATCTGTGTAGGTCACATCTCATCACTTATGTATACACATTTTAAACACACTCAAGCAACTACAGTATGTAATATTCTTGATAGGACTGTAATAATCCTTTGAGAAGCATATTAACTCTTTCCATACGGAGTTATTTCCTCAATTTTTAAACAGTTAATTCAAGGGAGGTAAAACAATTTTTTTAAAACAATCTTAACTACTCGTCTGACTGAGTGGTTACCAGGGCCCAAATTTGGGGTGTAAAGAATAGAACCACTGTTACCTGCCACGCATGTCATAAGAGGCGACTAAGGAGGTTTGGCTGAAATTGGATACACATGTCCTAAACATCTATGCGTTTAGGGGCCTACCAAACCAATGTGCAACGTATATACACGTTCTTGGCAAAGATCAAACATATCACAAAGAGTGAATAAAATTGGTCGTAAAGAGACAGCAAAGAAGAAGAAGAACTACTCGTCAATAACTAAACATATATATCTATTATTATAAAGTAAATTGAAGAAAACATGACAATCTAAATAGAATAACATGGTTAAAAAGTAGTATAAGTAAAACAGTATAAGTAAAACTAGAAAGACTTCTTATCAGGGAAGCAACTCTATGGCACAATGTGCAGCTAATGGCGTGCAACGGACTTCCGTCGTGGCACAGTGTGCGGCAAAAAGCGTGGAAAGAGTTAAAACATGAGAAAGGATTCTGGTAGACTAAGATTGTCAAACTCTGAACATTTCTAAATGTATGTTTGCTTTAAAATAGAGAAAATGATAGATTGATGTAAAATTGCTTGATTGATTAGATCTCATCTTTATATAGAATGTCTGCTGTAGTGGATCTACATATTCCAGAACATTAAACACCAGCGTCTCCTGCCAACGGACAACTTTGCTTATCTTGGCAGCCTCCTATCCAGATCAGCAAACATAGATTCTGAGGTCAACAATAGGATATCCAAAGCCAGTGCTGCATTCGGAAGGTTACGTGTCACTGTGTGGGAGCGGAATGGGATAAGCATAGCCACAAAGCTGAAAGTTTACCAGGCCATAGTGCTAATCACGCTGCTGTACGCAAGTGAGACATGGACAGTGTATAGCAGACACGTAAGAAAATTAAGCCATTTCCACACAAGCTGTCTACGCAGAATACTAAAAATAAACTGGAAGGACAAAATTCCAGACAGCGAAGTCCTGACAAGAGCAAAGATCCCAAGCGTCAACACCCTGTTGTCCCAAATGAGATGGGTCGGTCACGTTGCTCGAATGCCTGATAAACACATCCCAAGGAGGTTCTGCTACTTCTTGGGCATTCTTCATTCATGCAACTAGTATTTTGTTACTTTTTCGTGTCTTCTATTTTTTACATATTTTGTTCATTTACTTGTCTGCACATTGTTCTTATTTCCTTTTCTATTATGTAATATTTTGGTTTATTCTTTACTCTCATTTTTCTATCATTTAAAAATATTTCTCTTTTCTTTTTTTTCTTTTTTGGCAATCTCTCATTTACAATTTGTAGACTTAGTCTTAAGCACTTCCATTTTTTTTTTATGCTTTCTCATTGGAATTTTCTCTCCTATATCATTCAATTCTTTCTTTAGTGAATGATAATCACAATGTGTGTAGGCCATTTATTGTACCTATGCTTAAAAGTCAAGGACTGACCTCATTGCACATGGTTTCCCCATATGAATAGTCTGCTGAAATTACAAACCACTTACTGAGAATACCGTACAAAGCACAAGCTCTGTAACTCCAACAGCAATCCTAGGGATCTCCAGCAAAAAATGCATTAGTGAAAGGAACGGCATGCTCCAGATTCAACACAAGGCAAATGATTTAACCATTTTGCCAGAGAGTGCCTATTGTAAAACTATCCTTTAACGTCTTTGTACATTCAACCAATTTCTGATAGCGTTACTTATTCAACACATACAACACATCGGTGGCGGATGTATCTCTTACCATAGTGGTACACTTTGACAGACTGCAATCTGTCCTAGCCATATTTTCTACTCACTTTTTTTAATCCTTTATTCGAAATGATGTTTTCAACAAAATATTTCATCTCTTTATTTTAACATTTTAGTTGCTTTTTTAAACGTTTAATTTTTCTCTTTTCACCACTAGTTTTTCTAGGACTTTTCTTAATTTTATCATTTTTTATCTTTACATTTATATAAAACACTGTTGACTTCTTTTAAATGTGTCCATTATTTGTTTGGATCCTAGTGTGTTTCACATTTTAAATATATTTTTGGTAATTTTTTCTCTGTTCTTAATTTGAGTTTCATATCTTCAATTATCTGACATTACATCTAGATTAAAAAACTGTTTACTTGTTACATTTACTTGTTACATTTACTCTCCTATAATTATGATATGCACGTAAATATATATATAAACAAGCCGGTACAAACGTGGTTTGTAGAGAACATATTATTTGATGTCTCATACATACAGTGACATTCATAATAAAAAATATACTACTTGTACATAACTTTCTTGCATCAAGTTTAAAATAATAATTTTGTAATACTGTCACTTGTAAATTATGTACCAAAACTATAGAAAGAATGAGTTTTTCTGTAATCAATTTTATCTAAAGCAACTAAACAAAGGAGAATATAATAGACAGAGATTTCTCCCTTGCTATGTATGGAACACCAAGTTATATAGTATTAAAACTAAATTACGAATTTTCAATTCAAATGTTGTATCAATCCTAACATATGCCAGCGAGAGTTGGAAAATGACTAAAGATATAGAAAGCAAGTTGAATGCATTTGAAAATAGATGTCTGAAAAATAATGAATATAAAATGGAACGAATTCAGGAGAAGTGATGAAATCAGAGACATGTCTGGTCAACCACTAGTGACAACTGTTATAAGAAAGAGAAGATGGAGATATGTTGGGCACACCTTGAGGAGAAATGATCAAAGAATATCAAAGCAGGCATTGAAGTGGGATGCAAAGGGTTCAAGAAAGAGAGGTTGACCTAAGGAGACCCTGAAGCGAACTTTGCTGAGAGAGGCAGGAAATATCGGTCTCAGTTCCATGGAGGAGATTGAGCGAGTTGCCCAGGATAGAGCGGTATGGAGAAATTACTTGCAGGCCCTATGTAACGTATAACGTACGAGAGGAATTATTATTATTATTATTATGTGAGAAAGATATATGTTCAGAACTCATATGTTCCTATACTGCGAATCTTTGTTGGAAGAACATACTGTGCTTGCCTCTCTCTAAAAATACTCAGTTTGTTTTTTGTGGGGAGGGATACGTTGTTTTTTTCTAGTGATCCCTGATTTCAATGTAGATGAGATCAAGTTTCTAGTCCTATAGCAGAAAGATGATAAAATGTAGATCATGTGTTAAAATGTGGGTCCTGTGTTCTAGTTAAGCTTATAAAGTGACTCTTGGCAATTGAAAATCATTGAGAGTAGGCTGGAAAGTTGCAGCCTAGGTAAAATTCATTATTAAACATTTGTTAAAATTATCACAAGTTATCACCATCTTCAAAATGACAATGGGTACTCTCACAGGTGCTATGGAGTTAATGTACTGTCGATGATATATTTCTGTGTGAAAAACAGAAAAGATATCAGAGTACATATAATTATTCAACGAAGTGCAATGATGATGATCTTATCAATCAATCTACTCTGCTCCTAAGCTGCCAGTTAAGTCTCACTATGAAGATGAAGAATTCACTTATTTGCTGAGTACACATCAGAATAGAATCATAGAAAGTATGTTTAGCAGGTTATATATATATATATATACACTTCTTATGTATGCAGTTGCTCATAAGGTGAGAGCTGAAATTTGTTACAAACTGTTTGCAAAAAATAGAGACCAAAGAAAGCTTAAATTGCCTCTATCATTCTGGAGAAAGTCCTATGGAGATATGTCACTACTTCCTGTGGTAGCGCTTTTTTGGGTGGTGTAGGACAGGTGAGATGAGAGCCTTATGAATTTAATGGCTGCATGGCTAATGCAGTCACTGCAAAGCTGATCAGGTTAGGATTTTTAATTTATGTCAACAGAAAAACATCCATGGAGATATAGACAGCCTTAATCTGACAAAAGCGTTTTTTTAAATACATATTAAAGTTGTTGAAAGTGAGCATATCTAAAGAAAAGTTCAATCTTCTCTACTAAAACTAACAATAGTTAAACTGCTAAGAGAAGGATCACTTTGTCATATTTGAAGATTCATCTGAAGGCAGTCAGATTCTCATATGTTTCTTTTAAATCTTCAGGCATCTGTTCATATATTTGATACGGTACATGTATTTCCAAAAATTAGACTTACTATGTTTTAAACTTGTTGAATCATCTGTTAGACGTAAACATTTACATTCTGATAATAATATGATCACTTTCCATCATCAGATGATTTTGAAGAGATCAAGCAAGACATTTCTAGTTTCCGGTATGATCTGATTAATCAGATGACCACAAAGTCTACAGTGGAAGATGACTTGAAATCAAATATGGCTGCCATCTTACAACAGCTTCAGGTAAAATGACAGAAATTGCTGCCTTGACAAACATAAAATATTTACTGACTCAGAGACTGATTATATAAAAATTAAAAAATTAATTTAAATTAGAATTGTTGCGGGAGATGTATTCTATTATTAAATTTTAAAATGCTTTTTGCTTTTCATCCCCAGGGTCTGAAAGATGAAATTGGTATAACTACAGATCCAGAACCTGCTACCAGCAGTGATAAGAAAACTGGTAAATTATTTGACAAAAAAGTTGACAGCATCAGTGAGAAATTCAAGCAGATAACTACTGTCATCAAAGAGGACCCAGTTTCTGAGATTTCCAGTGATCCAGAAAATGAACAAGAATGAGGTATTCCCCTACCATATCAGTATAAAAAAACTGTATCACTGACATCAAGCACACTTTGTGCCCCAACCTCATTTATACTTCTATAATCCAGTGCCAGCATGTCATTATAAAGTTGTAAGAAGTCTTCAGCTGGAAGAAACCAGTATATACCACAAACTACAGTCTGCATGCATTTATAATTGTCATGTATAAAAGTATATTGTGTCTGTGATAGCCATTTTAGATCATCTAAATGGTCTTTATTTTGTATCTATGGTTTTAAGTTGAAATGATATTACAAGTAAAAATACCTGGTTAATTCCCTATGCAATTTCAGAAGATGCATTTTTTCCTCTATGTAAGTATAATATACAAGTACATAGTGATGAAAACAAACGTTGACCCATCAGGTCGCATAACCAATGAATTATAGGGCTTGCTCTACAAGAGTAAAGATGTAAGAACACAGAATTAAGAGGTTTCAGTTAATTTAGTGCTAGTTGTAGTTGAGACACAAGATTAAAATATACTTTGATATGTATTAATGTGTGTATTTAATTACATAATTACTTGATAACACACTGTATAGATATGAGTTAGCTAATACCTAAGCTATATCACACTGTATAGATATGAGTAGCTAGTAACTAAGCTATATCACACTGTATAGATATGAGTAGCTAATATCTAAACTATATCACACTGTATAGATATGAGTTAGCTAATACCTAAACTATATCACACTATATAGATATGAGTTAGCTAATACCTAAGCTATATTACACTGTATAGATATGAGTAGCTAATACCTAAGCTATATCACACTGTATAGATATGAGTAGCTAGTAACTAAGCTATATCACACTGTATAGATATGAGTTAGTTAATACCTAAGCTATATCATACTGTATAGATATGAGTTAGCTAATACCTAAGCTATATCACACTGTATAGATATGAGTAGCTAATACCTAAGCTATATCACGCTGTATAGATATGAGTAGCTAATACCTAAGCTATATCACACTGTATAGATATGAGTAGCTAATACCTAAACTAAATAAGAGAATTCATTATGTCACACAAAATCAGTTTTAGCATGTAGTCTGGATTGTGCCCACATTTACTCAACAATTTATTTTTATCCTACTTGTGGGCTGTATAGAATGAGTTATAAGTGGATTATCATCACTGCACTTTGGTAAAGTCCATAAGTAATCTGATCCTGTCTCAGCATATTCATTAAAGTATTGCAGTTGACAATACAGTTTTGTGCTGATTGCACAGTCATCTCATATGTAAGTTGTGGTTGTCCTTACAGACTGCACCAAGTTGAACTCCCATCTCCTGTACCCTTGTCAGTGACAATGATTTACAGCTCCAAAATTCATTTCTAGGGCAGAGTCTTCTAGTGCATTCAGCATGTGTGAACTGTTTAGTACTCTTCCTGCTGACACAGACCTCATTCGTTGCCCAAAACTTCTGCATGTTATGGCATGGAAAGGAGTTATCATTTTTATCCTCGAATTCCATAGTAATTCCACCCATTGTCTGTGTACTGGCCCTGACTATCCGGGGGTAAAGTTTAATTATATTATGTGTCTCAGAGGATATGCTGGCCTCAACATAATAAAGGATTGCAGGTTTATTTTTCTGCACTAAGAGTCATGACACCCAATGACACTCTGTGGTGTCTGCTCAATGCAGCTATGTTATAGACTGGTAGTTAGTAGAGAATAATAAGCATGCTCTAGCATCACAGTCAGACTTACACAAATTTAAATGCTAGACATAATTCAGAACAAAGCCATGCTCATTATCTTGACTACACAGGTAATAATTAAATAATTTATGTGTGAAGATTTTGGGCTCACCTTCATCATCAGTATAAAACAGATTTTTGTGAATTTAAGAAAAGCATATGATAATATACTTAGAAATAACCTGTGGTACTAGCTAATTAGTATGACTATGCATGGAAGATACATGGAACATAGCTATATGTAAAGGCATAAAATCTGATCCATTTCAAGTAAGAATGAGTTTTAAATAAGGTGATGAAGTCCCCTGTAAGTGCGGTTCAATTCTGCAGGCTGGCAGAAAAGCCACAGGCTCTCCAGATTTATGGTGTTCATGGCACTGAACCGAAGGGTTATGATGTCCATGGCACCAAGCCGAAGAGCTGAAAGCTCAAGTGCTTCTGGATAAAAAAAAAAAAATAAGGTGATGCCATGCCTCATTATATTTTAACATAGATCTGGAAAAGATAATAAGAAAGATACCAGAAGATAGTGCTATAGATCAAACAACAAGAATACTTGGTTATGTGGATGACATAGATGTTGTAGGAGATAATGAACAAGAAACTGTGAGAACATTAAAACACTAAACAGAACCAGAGGAAAAAATGGGACTAAACGTCAAGCTAGACAAGATTTAATATACAATAATAATAAGAGATGGCGAAACACATACAAACAAAGTACTGTAGTTTTACAAAAACAATACCCAAATTTTGTAAAACTACAGTAGCCTACTGCTTTTATGTGTTTCACCATTACTACATAGTTTTACTGCAGTCTTCCCTTATATTGATAATAATAAGTGAGGAAAATAAAAAGGAAACTGATAAAAGAAGCTGATAAAGGAAGCATACAAGCAGATAATATGAAACAGAAACATTTAAGTACTTGGATACAAACTTTAATATCGCCAATATAATAGGGAAGAAAAAAAAGTATAGAATACAAACAGAAAGTAAGGTATACTTTGCTCTACAACACCTGCTAAAATGCAAGTGTATTTCCTGTAACACCAAGATCACAATATACAAAACTGTAATAAAACCAATTGTTCTAAATGGATCCAAAAGCTGGATCACCACAAAGCAAGATGAAATATTTTTACAGACCTTTAAAAGTAGTCTTAAGACAAACCTTTGGATCCAAAAACGATGAAAATAGTGGATAATGGGAAATGAGAAACAATATGGATATTTGTAATTTATTTAAATCATTATTAACTATCACTATCATGAAGGTAAATAGAATACAATGGCTAGGGAATATTGAAAGAATGGCAGAGAACAAAGAGGCTAAATTTGCTTATACAAACAGATAAACAGATGAATGGGAAGACACCACAAGTCAGACCAAACAAAATGATGGAGAGGTAACAATGAAGTAGACCTAGAAATACTAGGAGTCAACAATTTAAAAGAGAAGGCTTAGAACAGAGATGAATGGAAGTGGGTAATATCTGCAGCAATGAACCTCAACGGCTTGGAAAGCTGAAGAAGAAGATCAGCTTAAATAAGACCAATGTGAGAGTCAATGATACAGAACATCATACATAAACATATATGGCTACATATTGTGAGTGGGAAACCAGTTAATTTATCTTGTCTTTGCAATTATTAACTACCTCTCATTAAATGTAAAACTGCAAAAAAAAAAGGATCAGCATGGCCATCAATAACTGAAACCGGGCTGTCACAGAGAAAGTGTGCAGGAACTGCTTTGTACCATCAATACTAATGATGTAGTGTACAAACCTGTGTTTTGAGCACCCTACTCTTTGTCTGAAAATGTTGAACCATGCATACATCATAAAAGAAAAGTATTAATGTCTTTCACATGTGCTACATAAGGTGTATGCTTAGGATTTCTTGACATTACAGAGTAACACATGAGGTGTTGGAATATGCTGAATTTCTTGCATAGTCGTTCTCCTATGTGAACAATGCCTAAGATGGCTGAGTCAAATGTGCCAAATAGATGATGGCAAGTTCTCTGAAGGATATATCTTGTGTAAAGAGCTGGCTTCTCAAAAAATAACTGTGGGATGACCCTCCTTTGCTGCAAAGACAAATATATATGATTTGAAGATGCTTGCTAGAGTACACAAAACTAGGAAGAGCTAACCAGGGATATGATCAAGTAGACATGCTCAAGAACTGGTGAAACTGGACTCAGACATCTTACAGATATAAAATGGGCCAGGAGAAAGCACAGACACATGCAAAATCTCCTGTTGAGCACTACATTCATTGTCTGTTATCTCAAGACTAACAGGATGTCATCATCATCAGTGTGTATGCACTGAGACAATTACAAATGAGAACAATGTCCTTGTCTGATGAATGTGTAAACATTATTTTTTTCCCACATTGTACATTTTTGGGGTTTAAAATTAATTTAAAATATTTACTTACTTAAAAAAATACAATACCAAAGGTATATTTTAAATACTTTCCATATTTAATGTTACCAATATCTTTACTTATATTTGATAATGTATTCTCCCTTCACTCCTTTGGCAAGTGAAGTGATATTCTAAAACCAACTTCACTATATTATTGATACAAGTATTTTTTTTTAAAACTTCCCATAGGGAAGAGCAACTCTCACTTTCATGTAAAAGATAAATGAAAACACACTTTTGTCTCCGCCAACTTTAATTGATAGTTCAGGTTCACAATCCCTTCTCCAAAACACTTGCAGAAAGATATCTTACTTCTTCTTCTTCTGCATTTACCCAATATAAATTCAGGCGTAACCACGGTGCCTGGTGTGGTGCCTCTGGCTGATTTTTGCATGAAAGCCTGCTTACCATTTTATTGGTTTCCTTGCCATTCAGGCGGGCCTCCGACTTCAGAGGTTGATATCTTTCCTATTTGCCAGGTTTCATAAGGGTTGTACTATACATGTACTTTATATTACTTCAAAACATTAACAGAATCTGTGACAGCATCCAACGAGTACAAAATTTACTCTTCATACAACGAATCGTATCGATATTAACACTCTCATTTTATATTCAACTTTCAAAGCTATATTTTAACTTAGTATCAAGACTAACAAATCAGTTTGTGACATATATTCATTTCTTTGTTGTCAAATCTACTTTCAACAGTCAGTCATGATCTTCTATTGTGTGCTTGATTCATAAGTTTCTTATTATTTATGAGTCTACAGCTTCTGTTAAGCTTCAACTTGTTTTTATCTTTCTTCAAGTTATATAAAGTGGTAGCTCTCACATCATTGTCGTTAGTGAAATGGTGCACAAATACACCATAATCAAGCTTCTACAACAGCTCCAGTTTGTGTGCTATTTATCATGAGGGAGACTTAGTTTCTTTTTACTGTTGTTCATTTAGTTGCAAGCAGACAATTTCTGGCAATTTCAGTCAAATTAAATTCTCAATTATAAGATTTTAAACTACAGAGGATAATAACCAACATCATCTCACACAGAAATTTGGAATCAAGGAATTTATGTTGCACTATTTTGATAAGACTAAATAAACATCTGCAACATGATATATTTATAAACACAATCTCTTGTAATGTATTATAGGTTTTTGTCTAAACATACATATATATCTTTATGGAAGAGCTAGGTCCATGATCCTTAGCGGCAGGAGAGATGCATTTGAACAATTTAACTAACTATACCACTTTTAAAAAAATGCTTAGTTGGTGAAGTTGCACCATTTTTTCAATACAAGATTCTACCACCATTCAGTTTGGCTAGTGGATCGATTCCAGGTTGTCTCAGAATTTTTTTCTCTTCTGGTTCGTTTATAAGTTTACTGAAAGTTTCACATACATGTCTTGCATTTGTTTTGCATTTTTATAATTACTTTCTCTAGCTTATCCATAATTATTCTAACTTTACTTCTATACTTTAGTTTCAGATATAAGCAATTGTGAACCTGCATTTATGATACAATATCTACAACTTGTGTTTTATTATAAACATTCTGCTAGCAAGTCTATCTATGAATTATTGCTCTTTAATAAACAATGATCATTTAATGTTAAAATATATGTCATTACTATAGATGCAATTTTTTAATTTGTACACATATATCACTCAGATGGGTTGTTGAATATGCACTTTCATTTTCTTGAGAACCACATGTTTGACAAAGTTAGTGTATTATAATATGTGATAAAGTTAGTCCATTATAATGTGTAACAGTTTATTATAATATGTAACATGGTCAGTCAATTAAAATGGTTGATTCACTGATTGATCGGATCATCATCATCATTGCACTTCAATGAATAACCATCCTGTTCTGATCTCTTTCTTGCACAAAAAGATCTCAGTGACAGTGTACAAACTCCATAGTGCTGGTCAGCATTCTGATGTAATATTTAAATTGATGAACATTTTTGTAAAAATTTTGTTTTAATCTTTTTTAATGAATTTTTCCCTGGCAGTGGCTTTTTAGCATCATCATCAAATAGCTTGTCCTGAGCAGAACTTTGCCACCCCAACAGTCCTTCGAATTTCTCTCTCTCATAGGCCAGATGTCCTGCCTCTGCAGCATACTCTTAACAATTTTCCACCGGCAATTGTTCTTTTATATGCTCATCTGGAACATGGAACCTATGTTTTATAAGTAATATGTCTTCAATAAGACTAGAAACTCTATCTGACCTACATTGAGATCAAGGATCTCTGGGAAAACATCATGACACACAGGGAACATACCGAGTACCTTTAGAGTGAGCACCTTTTCTCCACACTACAGGGGACCCAAACATTATAATGTCTAACAGTTCATTATACTAAAGTTAATTGCATATCCTTTACAGGACATTGCGAATCAACCCCAGCTTTTAACGCTGTTTGTGATTTTTCTAGGCATTATTACTTTTAGTAGTTTGCCATCATTGTTTTCTGAACTGGTGGTGTCATTGTCCTTTTTTGTAAAAATCCACCTTATACTAGGGACCAGAATTAGTTCATTATGATATGTAACAGAGTTATCCATTATAATATGTGACATTGTAATATGTAATATTTCACAAACGAAATTACATTCCGCAAACACTTTGCTCTGTTTAACTTTCCTATATACATCAAATAAATAAGTTAAAAGGAGAAGGCTAAGATGTGTGAGATCAAATTAACAAACTATAGATCAAACTCACTGGAAAATACAAAAGTCAAAAGAAAGTCTTATTATGAACTCTAGCTTTGACAAAAGTCAAAGAATTAGCAGCCACCATATGTGATAGCATGTGAACAGGAATATCAACAACTAACAACTGTACACATGGCCAAGCACAACATATTATTCATAAATCCATGAAAATTGAATCAATAAATTTATGCATTGTATACAATTCACCATTTTCCTAAATAATTTCACTTCTTTCTCTTACTTGTTCTCTCAATCAAGTTCTAGCTTCTGTTACAAACTCTAAACAAATTAGATTCTGAACACATTCTGTTGTAATGACATCACTAATATACATATGTTATTTTATAATAGTATTTTCTGTGAGATAAATCATGCAGTAAGTTTTAATGTTTTCACTACGTTGTGAATTAATGTTTAATAAGTTGATATGCATTTTTAAAATAAATATATTAGTAAATGAAAGCAAGTCTGTGACAAATATTTGTAAAAAGAATTAAGAGCAACCTTCAATCAGACTAAAAAAAATCATGCAAGCAACAGAGATGTGGTATTTCAAAAGAAAATTTAATTCCATTCAAATTAATTATCTGTGATTTAAAAAAAAAAAAAATGAAGGACATGATTCCCAGAAGATGAGGCAGGAAACAACCAAGATGACGATGGAAACAGAACATTAAAGAAACCTTGAGCATGACACTGTGGGAGAACTGGTTAGAGATCTAGAGTTTTTCATGCAGACTGTAATGAGAGAGATGCTCTGAAAAATATCTGCTACATGATGATGATGATGATTCCCATGAACAACTGATAAGACTATTGGGGGATGCTATGTAACAAAATCAAAATGTAGAGAGTTATGTACATTTTATGTATTTGTTAAAACAGGCAAAGAAATACATTTGAGTCTGTTTACTGGACACCCACATACAGGTCACCCAAGTGTTTTCTCAAAATGTTTACTGTCATTTATTGAATTCCATTACATATGTTATCATCTACAGTTGACTTGTTTCAGTAACTTGCACTAATAAATGTTCACAATATATATATATATCACTAACATGTTGACTAATCATTAGGTGTATACTTGTTATTTTGATTTATGCATATACTACAGGTTAGCAAGTATATTTTATGCATACACAATGGTAATTACATCATACACCGCTAGAATATCTTGATTATAGTCATTACAATTGTATAAGATCAAGCTTATAACAGAAGAAATAATAGTCTTTTTCGTTTTAGCTGTCAGAGGTATTATAATCTACTTTTTACTTGACTTACCTGTTCCACTTCTACCCCGAGTGTATAGGTCATCCAGAGAGAATGGCACACTATCCTTTCAGTTATCTCCTTTCTGGAATGGTTATTGATTATTGGTTATTGAACCGACATCATAGCACTCTAGGCAGACCCATAGTTGCTCAATATTCCAAAACAGATCTGTCTCAAAAGGTATGCAGTCTGAAGATTCCTAACCAGTTTACTGGTTAAAACACTACTCATTTGCACCTCAAACAATCAGCCCAGTTTGAAATAGTCTCAAACAGACTACATGCAAATGACTGTGTCTGGACAGCCAGGAACATGGTACAAAAGTCTTCTACCTATTTCAAAAGATAGTAACGCACTGGGTAAAGAAATAAGGTCAAAAGCTAAACTACACCTTAACCATCTAATATTTTAAGCAGATACAGCCCTGTTTTGGGATTACTCAATGTCAGATTCGTCTGGACCAGTACATCATGGGAATCAAACCAAAGGATTCTAAAGAAATGTACATATAGGAGCAGTCATCTCATTATGGAATGCACATCCAGCTCCTGGACAATAGCAACCAAGTAAAACTTAGAGAAACTGGACAAAGTCCAAAGTATAATAAGTATAAGGGTAATATTATTGTATAACTAGCATAATAAAAAAACATGTATATGAGAGATGAAGAAAGCAGCAAATGAACAACTCCATAAACTACAAGGAAAGTACAATATTCTTATCCAATTCAAATAACTCAAAAGGCTAAAAACTCATCCACTACATCACAAATTACAAGAAAGAATAAAAAAACAGATGTAAGGAAAGTCCCAAATCACTTTGCACTTTCAAACAATATAAAAACATTAGAAACTGAAACTAGGATGTGTGAGGCTCTCATGCTAAAGCACTGGACCTGTTGCCCAGACTAGTAAAGAATATATTTGAAAGACCCAGGTTTGACCTTCAAAGACATACAAAAGAAGCTGAACAGAATAGCATGTCTCTTTCTGTGACACAAAAACAATATCCAGATATTTGGACATGAGTATTCATAGATGGCTCTATCAAAAACTCTGTCAAAAAATGAGACATTGGATTCTACATAACATGTCCCATCAGTACAACTGAGATGCATTTTCGCTTTGAGGGAAAGATATACATTAGAGTTAGAGCATAGGTAACAAGTTCTCGTAACAATACTCATAGAGAGTGTTAAACTTCAAAGAAGCGCCACCATCTAAAATTGCCATTCTAAGTGACTTATGTTCAGTTCTCTAAGCAATTCCATATTCCAAACTAGAAATATTCATCAAGAGGTGAAATTCAATGTTGAATTGTAAAAAAATTAAACTGATCCTGCAGGGAGCCCCGACTCACTAGTATTCCTAGAAAAGAGAAGCAGATGAACTGAAAAGGACTGAAGGAAACAGCCTTGTCTAACCCAGCGTTTAAAAGAAGTAAAGACATGAAAATGAAAGGAAGAAATAAAGATTGCACAGGCAAAAGCAATAGAGCATAAATGGGCTCCACAGAAATGAACAGACAAAGATATTCGGACAGAATAGGACATATGGTCTCATAGCCCACCAGCACAAAATAGGTCTGAGAGACTCTGTCGCTTGCAACTGTGGAGCAACTAGGCAGATCCAGAACATGTTTTGCAAAATAGCCATATCCTTATCTGCAAGAACAGAAACCTGACATAAGGGAGAAATCATTAAAGATAAATTGTGGGAGACAGGCAAAGTCCCAGGGGAACTGTTCTATTTGCAACATATGCCAGAAAAGACACATAGATGACATTGATTGCAGAAGTAAAAGAAGTCCGTCCATCACAGCCAGGATAATCCTGGAGGTCTAGATCAATAACTCTTAGCCTCCCAGGCATGTCATAAATATTAATCCTCTTGTGTTCTGCAGAGGTGACTGAGCCATCATTATTGATTCTGTTCCACCCTGGTCTATAAGTATTGAACTTCAAGACCTCAATGTAATGTCTGGTTGAGAATCTGTCTCTTCTTGTTACTTGAACAACCCTACCTTAAATTTGGAATCTCCCAAGTTTAAAACTGGCCATTGAGAACTATTGTCATAGACCATAGATGCCCATACCTTTTCGGCACACCGCCAACTTTAAAGTTTGTAACGCCCCCATCCCTTTCCCATTATAACAGTGTGCCAATCTCTTCCCCCACATATATATATACATGCTCTATTTTCTCTTTGACATAAAAAATTGATATATATATTTCTGTCCTACATGGTCAATTTTCAAATGACTATATACATGAAATATAAAATTGATGAAAAAATGGATTACATTCCTATGCTTCTTAGTACTTTCTCTTCTCGTGCCTTGTAACCTATATGTGCATATGTTGCATGTATTCAAGATATATATTTACTTGATGTTTTATTGTTTCTCTTCTTTTCTATTTCTATTTATTATGTGTGTTTTTTGTGTTCCATTTTTTTTGTTATTCGTTTTTATTCCCAGATCTTCATTAGAAACGTTTGAATGTCTCCTTATCTAGTCGTCCATGTGTAATTTTTTTTTTATTTGTCACTCCTGTTGTTCGTTTGCTTGCTAAAGGCTTTGTTGGTCGAAAGGTTGCTGTATATTGTCATTGTTTTTGTAATTTGTAAAACTACAGTACTTTGTGATTACGTGTTTCGCCTGAAAAAATGGGTCGGGTATAAGATGAATTAAAATGCGAAATTCAAATGATTACTCGATCGCAAAATCACGAAAATAATTTATTTTAAATCATTTATTATTAATTTCTTTTTTAAGAAGCCACTGACACCTGAATGCCTCCCAAATGCTTCTGAACCCACTATCGCCCCCTAGAAGGCTTCAGCACCCACTGGGGGTTGGTACCATACACTTTGGAAACCCATGTCATAGATCATGACATACATAGATCATATTTCAAGATGTTTAATCTGTCTGACTTGCGCCAGCTGGTACTTTACCAATATAATCTGGTACTTCTTCACCTCTTTTAAGATCAACATCATTTTTATCTTAGAGCTACTGATAATCATTCTTCTCTTATTCAGCTGTCTCATCCATATCTATATGTTGATGTATTTATGAAAAGAAAATTGTAGCATATCCTTTACAGGATGTAGCCATCAACTACAGTAAGCGAGTAATTGATTTTCTAGGCACCACTCATACGTTAAGTAGTTTGCCATTGCTTTCTGAACGGTGAGGTCAATTATTACCTTTTGTCAAAATCCCATGGAAAAAAATTTGCTTCCAAACTTGCCCACTGCGGGGTTTGAACCAGGTACCTTTGGGTTTGTGATTGAGCTTACTACCGCTTGAGCTAGCGATGCTTAGAATATTTTTACAGAAAGTATTTAATTGTCTTCTATTTAAAGATTCCATTGGGGTTAGCTATGAGTAGAACAAAAAGATGTAGCAATAAAATACCATATTGTCTTATCCCAGTGGTTGTCCTCAATTCTTCTGAATTCTGTTTGAAGGATCTCACATAATTATGTAATGTTATGTAGAAGCCTGTACAGCATGGATCAAATAGTTTAGAATATCTTTCCTTGTTAGTCAATCCCAGAGTTTGCTCTATGTGACATTGTAAAATATATATTCTAGATCCGGGACCCTAATTCTGCTCCATAATACAGAAAACGTGTGCTGGCTATTGCCTATTAATAACATCATAAGACTATTTCAGCTTTATTTCCATAATAATCAGCTGATTCTAAATAGACAACTAAAAGAGCTATCAAACAACAAGTTAAAACATTGTCACAAATGCTTAAAATGATTTGGTAATATTATTGTACAAAATTGGTATGTCAAGTCCAAGTGGCCGCAAGATACCGTGTAGAAATGTAAATCACTTTTCAAAGACAAATCATTGCTTCAGTGGAACATAATTGTGTGGCTGTAACCTGGATAACACTTGCATCTAGATGGTCAGTGCTATTAAAATGGATGCTACAAATGTTAAAGAATGATGGCATATTGTGCAGTTTTGTCAGAAAAAGTCATTACACCTCCAGTCAGGTTCACAGAAGTTATATTACAAAGTTTGCAAATGATGGCATAGATACCATTGCACTGTCACATGTAAAAAAAATCCTCAATAATAAACATAGCTTTAGGAAATGATATAATACAGGTATGAATCACATAAGCACATGTATTTCATTGCCAGCAATCAGAATGGATGTGGTAAAAGTGACCAAGAACATTGACTATTAACTGTAAATCGCAATGTTCTTAAGGTTCAGATGCCATCTGTAAACCGCTAAAGGAAAATTTTAAAAGAGTAAACATATATTAGGATGAAATTAAAGAATTAAAAAATTGTTTGAACAAGATTCAGTGGACTGTAGAATTATATGGATTTTGAAAATTAAGACAAGTTTCAATCTTTCAGAGTAGAAAGTTCTGTATTTCTTGTTAAAGGCATTCTGGTAAGAGATTTTCTCATTCTGATTGTAGAGCAGAGATAAAAAAAATTGTCTGGATATAAACAGCTGCAAAAGATGTTGAGCATCTTCCTGGCCCTGTCAAGAATGTCATCGTTCACTTTACATAAGTGACCAAGGCACATAAGTTTGGAGAATAGCAAAACGTTCTGACAAACTTGGGAGTGGAACAAGATGTAGATGACACCTCTCATAGAGTGTAACCACAAGAAAACTTTCATCTAAACCAATCCACATCAACAGCTAGATTGAAAGAACTTGGATTAAAGATTGGAATTGCCATAAAAGAATGAGTAGGCTCATCAACCAACATTGAACTGATACAGTTAGTTGCTGGACGATGTTGGAAATATTGCAATGGCAAAAAACGTAATAACAAAGTATTGTACTTATACTTCTTCTTCTTCTTCAGCGATCTCTGGTCATGCGCTTAATTTACTGTGGACCACAAACTGGGCAGACAGCTTCAGGTCTGTCAGGTTTCCCCAAAGCTTAGTTTTCAGGTCGACTGGGTGTGGCCACATGTTGCTTCTCAGCTCACACAGAAGAGGACAGTCTTGCAGGATATGCTCTGGTGTCTGTTCTGCCTGCTGACACTGACACTAACCCTACTTATACAAAAACAATAATGTCCGAAGTGCTATGAAGATATTCCAAACTGAAACTGACGTATAGATGAGAAAGATATGGGCATCAGTAAACTAATGAAATAATGGTGTGTTGAGGTAGAACTGGCGAGTGGTGAGAGTGATGTCCAGAAAGTTGACACAAGAAGTAGAGATATGACAGATAAATTGAGCAACAAGGTTGAAAGCAAAACAAAAAAGCCTCAGGCATAAAGATGATGTAAATAATGTCTGCCATCATTAGGTCTTTGATACAGAAACTTAAAAGGGCTATCATATATATCCCATATCTGATGTTCAAGATGACCAATTATCATGTAAGAAATATAGCTAGACTCCATGTTAGTGTCTATGATCTGATCAAAAGATCTGATCTGATCAAAAGGGGACAATAGAACTCAAAAGAGTTGAGATTAATAACTAGTTCAGCAAGATGAATGAGAGAAGAAGTGGAGACAGGTGAATTAATTCTCTTATTGCTTATTGATAAAGAATTATAGACTCAGAATGAAGGATAGAAGTGTTTACAGAGCACACATCAAGCAGGAAGGGAGTACAGTCTGGGGATAACCTAATATAAGAGAAAACAATCAAAGCATGGTTGGTAGGTTTCAAAAATGAAGAGTTTTACAACTATGGGATGGAAAACACTATCATGTGGTAGTCAGAAATGTGTTTAGTTAAAACACTAGCAGTCAACGAACAGGTCTACAAGATTGATTGGTTTGCAGATTTGAGGAAACATAAAACACAAGCTTACCTAGACTGTTATCAAAGATACAGATTTTGGGGACACTTTTGGGAAGGTTTTTAGCTATGAATTATTAATGGTGTCATGAAATTATATGGTATTATAGTACCAGCTGGATGAGACATAAATTGATGTTTGGCCAGTTGGTTGATACCTTGATGAAGAAATATTGTGCTGCCGTTATTAGCAGATTTGATGACAGTGTCATCATGATGCAAAAATTGTGTGAGACGTGCTTGGTCATAAGTTAAAGTGTCGCAGACATATAGGTAAGAACTCAACTTTTGTGCAGGGTATTGTTAATGTAGAGATCAAGGGTGTGCCAGAAAAATCAGGAGTGTGTTTCCATGATAATTATCTAGATAGGATGTCATTGATATCAAGAGATTGCACATAACAGACAATGTTATGGAAATGCTGTAGTTGAAAAATATAAATGAAGTACACCCTGAAGAATAGTGTAGTGATTGCAAATGGGTTAGAGTGGGGCAAACTTACTCAAAACAGATATTTCATTGTCAGAGAGAGGATGGTCATGACGAATACAACTAATCTAAACAGGAAGATCAGATGGTGGCTGGGGGTACACAACTAGATTGAAATTGTATCAGTGTTTAGTGAAAATAAAATTTATAGAACTGTCTGCCTACAGAGAGGGATGAAAAAAATGTTAAAGAGTAGAGAGAGTATTATATGGAGTGGTAAACAATGTAGCTATTGGGAGTGTAAGTTAGACAGAAAATGGGTATGGTTAGCAGTAATACAATCCACACTTACTAATGCATATTTGTTTCTTACCATTTAAAATGTACTGCTCTCTAGTGTAGAGCTAAGTGCATAACTTATCTTTTTATTAGACAGACGACTCCTTAACGTTACAGTTATTGGTTACTGAGCTGACATCACAGCTCTCAGAGCATTAGCCTACGGCTAACCTAATCTAGACCTAGCATTAGCTCTAGCCCTAAACGCATCCCTAACCTTCACCCTAACCCTAACAACGCTAACCAACCCTAATCCTAACCCAACCATAACACTATCCCTAAACCAATCCCACCTTAAACCTAACGCAACCCTCATCCTAACCCAAAACCTGACCCAACCCCTAACCCTCACCCCAAACTAACCCTAATCCTAACCCCAACCCACCGCTAACACTAACCCAACCCCTAACCTAGCTCTGACTCTAGCATTAATAACACTAACCATAACCCTCACCCTAAAATTACCCCTAACCCTAATCCCAGCTTCAACCTAACCCTAACATTAACCCTACACCTAGCGCTAACAATCATAATAATAACCCTAACTCTTAACGTTAATTGAACCGTAAGCCTAAGACTAGACCTAGCCCTAAGCATTATCCTAAGACTAACTCTAAGCCAAGCCCTAGCCTCAACCCTAAACCTAACATTAACACTAAACCTAACCCTAATTCTAACAATAATCCCAACTATAACCCTAACATAATCCTATAACTAAACCTAACAGTAAGCCTAACAATAACCATAATCATAGCCCAAATAATAACCTTAGCCCTAACAATAACCCTAAAGCTAATCTAACCTAACACAAGTCAAAGACTAAGTTTAAGCCTAACCCAACCCTACTATAAAGTCAGTCACAGTAGATTTAATTCGAATTCTTGAACACTACAAGGAACCTATTATCAATCCAATATTTTTTTTAAGAAAGCGCATGGTCTCATGGTAAATTCAATCTAGACATAAGACTGTTACCAGACTAAATGGGACAACATTAGAAGACAGAAGGAATCAAGAAGACCAAACAAAGACTTAAAAAAATGCTTTAGTTTATATAGTCAAATATGAGCTTCAGAAAATGCAGAAGCATTCTCACAGCCAAACATGTGGACTGTTGCTAAAGACTTGGTATAATTAATTATTTCTCATTAAAATATAAGTTGGATTAATTTAATCCTCATCTGCATTTAAGTATGTGGTTGAATAGATCTTCAGGCCTGTCACTAGGGCAAAGTCTACTGTCTTGTCCAAGTAAGAAAGGTCATCAGCGCTGGAGATATGATTGAATAGTTCCTCCACAATATCATTAAAGAATATAACCAAGAGAGTAGGGAAGATGATTCCTACTTGTAGCATGATGCTCATCTATCACTGGTGATGATGACCACACAATTTTCATCCAAGGGAATGTAGTTGCGTTATGTTTGTCTGTGTGTGCGTAGATGAAATGTTCTTGTACAGTGTGAGCAAGGTACTTGTGGGGAGTTTTACTGCCTTTCTATTTTGACATTTTTGTTCCATCCGTGCTGTTCTACCTGCCTCGCATGCCGAAGAACTGTGTCGAAGAAGTGTGCGCCAGGCTGATCTGTCTTGAGCAAAATTCTCCCAACTGTCGACATCTATGCCAAAGGATTTCACCGAGTTCTTGAGTGTGTCTTTGAGTCGCTTTTTCTGACCACCCTGTGAGCATTTACCGCTATGCAGCTCACCATAAAACAGTCTTTTGGGTATTCTGCAATCCGCTATTCGAGCCACATGTCCTGCCCATCGTGTCTGGGACTGCATCAAGATTGTATAGATGCTGGGGAGAGCGGCTCTTTTTAGGACCTCTGTGTCTAGTATCATATCCGGCCATTTGATGTTCATTATTTTTCGAAGGCAGACAGAAAGTGGTTTAGCTTCATTGCATGTCACTGATACAGTCCAAGTTTCACATGTGTGAAGAAGGACTGGGAGCATGACAGCTTGATATACCTTCAGTTTTGTGGCTTGGACAATACCACATCTGTGCCAGACGTTTCTATGTAGTCTGCCAAAGGTGCTGCTAGCTTTAGAGATTCTGGATACTTTGTTGGAGAGTGAGAGATGAGTAAAAATGTCCTCTATTTTCACTCTTGTTTGGCAATGGGAACAAAAATCATGTATGCGACTTTACATTCTCCCTTCTATTTTGTTGTTAACCTGTCAATCTCACTATATATTATCAATAGAATAACCCCAAGTCCAAAAAGATGACTTAAAAAACCATTTGTATTCTCTTGAGAAACATTACCTATTTTTGGGGATAGGCATATAATCTGGTCTTTTGTACTGCAGTTTATTTATTTAATTGTTAGATCAGTATTACATGTAACATGCCTCGCTGATTAGTACTAACTTTTGTAACCACCTTTTATCCTGATTTACATTACGAATAGGTTTGACATCTCAAATTTTTATCAAGGCTCATTATTTTAAAGTAGCAACATATACCGCCTAGGTTACCCCCCTTTGGCTTTTAGAAATGATTACAATAACATGTATACAGATATTTTCTTCTTTGAAAGCTCCATATCAAACACTTGTTAAACCACTCTTTGTGATTTGTATGTGGTCTGATCCTAAGTGTGATTGTACATATGCGCCTACAAGTAGGCCAGTACATCTGATTTCTGCAATGTTTTTATTAACTAGGGTAGATTCCTAGATCCTACATCAGTCGCCTCTTACGACATGCCTTGTAGGTCACAGTGGTACTATCTTTTGCTTCCCTTGCGGGCTCCGGCACCACGAGTGATACAGATGCTCTAATTTCATGATTAAACAAACTAAGATACACATAGCAAGTGTAATAAATAACTTTTGTAGAATTTAATTCCTGTTATTGTGTTGCTATAGTCTGTCCATTAATTCGTGAGCACGTTTGAAATTGATTTTCTCGAAAACTACCTGTTGGATCTCAGTGATTTTTGCATGCAGCCTTAGAATATCCATGACGCTAAAATAAAGCTAACCAGTAGTCCATAGATGCTACGGATTTTGCACATCGGTGAATTCCTTTGATCTTTTATGACAATTGCAAATACGGGGCTCAAATTTTAGATTTTACAGTAATCCCTAGAATTTGTCCATGTCAATTCTATTCATAGGTGTATCTCCATATTAACTTGATAAGTCAAGTAATTAAGTGTGTTGCCCTTTATGTGCAATCGTGAACTTGGATACAATATGCAACAGTTAGTCCTCCCTTCGGTCACCATTAGACCCCAGGGTGTCTTAACTTCACCACAAATTGTATGATGGTAGACGCATTTGGATGTGGAAATGTATACGTTGCTATTTCTCAGTCTGTAATCAAAATATGATTTGTATCATCCCGAATATTCCATGAGGTTGATAATTGTTACTGGCTGGACAAATTGTAATCCATCTCAGGTGCCAGTACTCGTCTTCCTCTCGGAGCACATGTTCAACACACTTCTTCCAGAACTGCATGTCTATCATTGAGAAGGACTCACGTGTCAGAACTCAACATCACACATTTTAAACGTCCTGTTCTGTTCGGCAACTTGCCCTTTTACTTTAGCCCAGACAAGCTCTATCGGATTGAGGTGAGCATGATATGGAGGTAGTCGCAAAGACGTGTGGCCGTATTCGCAATGATTTTGTCAATATGAAACACCTTTGTCTTATTTGTCATCCTCACCAGGTGCAACAACTCGGGTTTCAAATATGTATCATCAAAGCTGACATTTTCCTTAGCAAGCCAAGTCCTAATTTGATCTTTTGTATTTGATGCAGTTGGTACTTTGTCTTCGCTGATACTGCGTTGTGATAGGATGCATTATCCATTACCAAGCATGATGGTCTGTTTAGAATTGGAAGTAGATCTTTCTCCATCCAGTGCCTGAAAATATGTCCATTCTTCTTCTTGATCGTTCTAGGCCTGTTTTAATCATTCTCATTGTGATATATAAACAGCCAAACATCAGAACGTAATGTACGTGCACCAGCCTTCAGCACCTATTTGAGCTCAGTTGCTTATCCTTCGGTGGGGTGTTCGTTTTCAGCCAGCTTTTGATTTACTAGGGTGAGCTTTCCCTAGGGTTCGATCAGCTTTGCCGTATTTTTGGGCTTTGTGATCTACGCGGGACAGTGAGTTACGCTGTTTATGCCCGTTCTGACTGAAAAAATATTTCTCGGGGCTTGTAAGCTTATCCTCGGACGGCGTCTTACTCGTATAAAACAACGTGTAAAGTATCGGCCTTCGCCAATGTTCAGACCCGAACTTCCTGTCTGATCCGTACATTGTCGGCCTTGCTTTACCGTACATTTTTGAGTTTGATCCGAGAAGGAACATTCTCAGCCTTTTCTAGACGCGCATTGGTACATGGCAATTTTCAATTAACATCGAAAGCACTGGCATGGGGCCGAGTACAAACAATGTAGAAGGTCGTTTCAGTCGGCACTATCAGCGTAACTGAGGATTTTGCGCTCGCCGCCATCACCCGCCCCAGTTATTCCGGGATGTTAGTTACGACTGCAATCGAACCTTGCCCGGTTGCCCCAAGGCTGGCAGTTCCGTTAGGCATCACCAACCTCAGTTCTTTCGGGGATGTTAATTTTTAATCGCACAGTACCTTGCACGGTTTTCCCAGGGCGGGTAGTTTCGTTATGCACTGAACGCAACTTGTTCTTTTGCGCTCGGCAAACCTTGCCCAGTACATGTATCTGCACCAGGCTACCGATGTGGGGTCAGCTGCAATCTTCTCTCGCACCAACACGAGGGTAGACTTTTATTCGTTACGGTCCTGTCTTATTTATTTTGCCGACGGGCTGGCAATGTTTGCCCCCTCCTCAGGGCTTCGAGCTTAGCCCTACGTGGGCATACGTTTGGTCACTGGATGCACCTCTCATCCATGTCTGAGACGTTTCGTTGCTGTTTCTTTGCGTTCAGGGACTTGGGCAATATCTTGTTGGACATCGGTCAGGAGATTTGTGCATTTTGTTTGTATGTATCTTTATTGTATTTCCGTAATTGCACTGCTACCACTACCAGTAGTTTTCTCTCCCGATCCCTGCCCCTCTTAGCCAGACCGGAACCAGAGTCTGTTTCCAGGGTCACCGCGTGGAGGTTGGGGCAGGGTCTTGTTAGCGCGCCCTCGCTAACCCTGGCTCATGTTACCACCATGACCTCATGAGCCTTTGACCCCGGATCGTGTCATCTATTGAACCTCGACTGATTTAATGAGCCATTTGCGGTTTCACCGTGAGACAGTGTGAACTTAGACATGCATGGCTTAATCTTTGAGACAAGCATATGACTACTGGCAGGATCAACCAGATAGCTGTCATGGACGAGACTGGACCGACAATGCTCGGGGTAGGAGACAGCGCTCTGTGCAGAGCGGATCCCGATGTCCCGCGAAAATGCGAAATTGAAGCGAAACGACCGAGCGCTCGCTTCCCACAGATTTGCCGGCAAGACTTGCGCCTCGCCAAGCAAAGAACGACACCATGTTACTACCTGCGGACCCACAAGCTCGTTGCAGAGCCGGGCCTTTGCACGACCACCGTCGGCGTTTAAAATTTTAGACTGACTGCATCACTTTGCGACCGAGAAACTCCGATATACAGACACACACACACACTAATAAGACCGCGCGAAGCGAGCGAGTCTTAATAGCAGCGCTACCTTGTCCCTTATTTCGCTGGGAGCCTCGTCCGTGAAAAGCGAGGAGGCACACGCAGCCGTTAGAGACTATGCACGCAATTGGTTATCGACACTGGGAACGCGTTACGCTGACTGGCTCGCCCGTCCGGTTATTTTCAAAACGGGGAGGCACAGTTTGCAGACGCACAACCCAGATTTGCATATGTCCATTCATTTCTGTGTGGTAGTCCCTACCGGCGGTACTTTTTGATTGGAAAATAAGTCCAGCGTCATGGACAAGACCTTCTTCACTGCTTCCTGCATGTGTTAGTATAATACGCTGGCCTTTGCTGCTTGGTATTTTCTTTTCTGTTCACCGTCTACTGATTGCCATTCTTTAGCATTGGTGTGGTGAGCATTGACCCAGGATTCGTCCAAATATACAATATCATAGCCTTGCCTCCGCCGCTCACGGATCTGCCTCAGGTATTTACTTCGGGCAGCAATTAAATGTGGCTTTTCACAAATAATATTCCTGCCGCCTATAGTTTTCTGAAGGTGAAGCCCGCGGCTCTTACAATTTTCCATAGAGTACTTTTAGAAATGTCTATGCTGCAATCTGGTTGCAGTTTTAATTTCAGTTTCCTGAGAGTAACAAGTTGATTTGTCGCAAACATTTTCAAGAGCTCCGTCTTATGACATCTATGTCAAAGTCGTCAATTGTTCTTTTCCTTCCTTGCTTGACATTAGTGCACTTTGTGTCCTGTTTAATCCATCGGAAAAGGATTCTCTATTCAGACCAAGCGCCAGTTGCGTTCGTTTCTCAGGGTTATGAATATCGCTATATAGATGACCTCTCTTAGATTCCCTACGGAAGTGTTGGTATAGTAAAACTGTAACCTTCTGCATTGTTATAAATGTGCACTTCAGACTCATTATGAATGTGATATCAATGTCAGTTTTGATAAGCCAACAAATATGATACAATAGCTTCATACAAATAGCGAGATACACCTATAACTATACAACGGTATCCCAATTATAACTCCATATGCTTTCCGCTTTCAAAGTCGACTGGGTTAGGTGCACAGGAATTCGTGAAATTGTTGTTTACTCACGATATTTCAATGTTACCATAATGTATTTTAGAACAACGCGTCTGTGTACCGTAGATCTGTTACTATTGTGTACAATCCGGTGAAGTTGATTTTAATATAACCTGAAAAAGAAATATTTCAAACTACATCAAATTTTCTTGGAAAAAAATATTTCTCTAGCGTCATGGATATTCTAAGGCTGCTTGCAAAAATCACTGAGATCCAACAGGTAGTTTTCGAGAAAATCAATTTCAAACGTGCTCACGAATTAATGGACAGACTATAGAAGGCTATTTTAGGTAAGAGTATCAGGCTTGATGTTTACTTTGATCACACCAAACAATTTGACTTGACAAAACAATTTATCAGCTAAAGTAAAAGCAGCTTTATCATCATAAATACAACAATATAAATAAACAGTTGCACAAAGATTTAATTCAATTTTTGTTTTTTATTATAACCAAAATGATACGATAACATTATGAAAGGTTGAAATGTTACTTAACAAACATAGTCATTGTCAACACAAACAGTGTACATGAAACCAGAAAGCAAAGGTGATAGCGAGAAGATATTTTATTGCTTTTCCTTTGCTATTTTTCCATCATTGTATTCATAACTCTACTACTTGTTCTGTTATCTAGTCTTTTTATCCCTTTGTAACTATTTTCTTCAATCTTTTGTTGGCATGACATGTTTTCTTCATCCACAAAATAGCATAAGTTTTACAATCTTTAACAGTGATTAGTGTTTCATCTGTAACACTTTCGCTGCCACTGACGACAAAAGTCGGCAAAATACAAACTCCCTTTGACTGCCATTGATGACTTTTGTTGTCCGGGGGGAGGGGTGCAGCGCTGAGCGAACACCGGCATTACGTTACGCACTACTTCCATATTGTTCAGAAGAACTCTTCAAAATGGCGGATCTAGCAATAAAATAAGATTTTGAATGATTTTTTTCGCGATTTTTGTAAATAAATCAAGATTTTCAAAATGTAGCTGATGATAGTCAGGTGTAAAATGATTCTGATTCTGACTTCTTAGCCAGTGATAGTGATAAAATGGGCTCTGAATGTGATACAAATTTAAACTTTGATTCAAGTGAGGATGTTTATAGATGAATAGTAGATATTCACAGGGGTACAGGAGTCGACCTTGAAAACGGGGGCATATCATACTGTGGATAGGTATGGGGGGCAACGCCAACAGCAGTTGCAAGTTGAATTATGAATATACTGTAGGCCCTACATATAAGCTGGTCAGTAGCTCACTCATATACGAACATTATCTCGTAGTCTCAAAGTCATAAGTTTATTGTTTATTTTTATGATTTTTGAAATTATCACCCTGAAAAAGATCATGTTCAAAAATAGTGTGGCAGTGAGCCAGACTTGGTTGAAAAATGGGTGGCAGCGAAAGTGTTAAGCAACCAAAAGTCTGCCTGGGAGTGCAGTGAAATCAATATGACAAGCAATTTTCACAAACATTACAACAATTCTTTCTGTCACTTTATAACAAATTAAGCAAACATGTTTCTCTATAGCACATAACAAAGTACATACACTATTTCTCTATAAATAGGCAGTATTTCTGTTTCCCTTTGTTTTGTTGACTTGTTCTTTTCATTTGAAAACTTAGTGAAATGAAATTACATGTTATCAAATAGTGAACAATAATTAGTGGTCCACATGTGAGTTTCCTGACCATTTTGATTTGAATACAAATTAATAATAATAATTCTTCTCGTACCGTTATGCGTTACATAGGGCCTGCAAGTAATTTCTCCATACCACTCTATCCTGGGCAACTCGCTCAATCTCCTCCATGGAACTGAGACTGATATTTCCTGCCTCTCTCAGCAAAGTTCATTTTAGGGTCTCCTTAGGTAGTTCTCTCTTTCTTGAACCCTTTGCATCCCTTCAATGCCTGCTTTGATATTCGTTGAAACATGAATACAAATTGCTAATCATTTAAATGAAATAACAATATTGCTATAAGAAAACAGAAGAAAATGTAATAAACCAAATTCACAGTCTAAGAAATAATTCACATAGTCTTGTACTATCCAATTTCAAGAGATACTGAGCTGAACTGAATTGTTTACAATCTTTACTGTCCTTCTTGTATCTGTGGTTCAGATGGCTAAAAATGTGCAGTCAGACGGTCAAACTCCATGAGGTCATCTATCAGCTGTTGAAGAAATCAAGTAATTAACTATCTCATACCTGAGTCATAATGTGAATTGTGGTCATCTTTTGCTGGCATGACATGTTTTCTTCATCCACTAAATAGCATAAGTTTTACAGTCTACCAGTGATTAGTGTTTCATCAAGTTAAACAGTGATTAGCGTTTCATCTTTAAGAAATGAAATTATAATGTCTTTACTAACAAGATTTGTATCTTGGTTAACGGATAATCAAACAAATCACTTATAACAATAGTATTTATGGTTACTATCTCAGGGTAGCGGGGTAGAGGTAAACCTCTATCAAAGGAGATGTAAGGCGCCTCCTTCCCTCCGCTAGTCTACGGGACACCCTTGGGCAAGGTGGAGTACCCGGTTACCCATTTTGCCTCAACGACACCGATAGCATGAAACTTAAAAAAAAGCAGTAGAAATTCCAAATCAAAAGTCCAAGAACAAAGTGAGTTAGCTTTGAAGAATAAAAAAAAACAATCCCCAAATAGATGTCTAGATTTGATCAGGCAATCCAAGAATTCAACAAGTAACTCTGCTAGTATATGCAATAAAATGTAGCAAAGACATATTTTTACCTAGGAAGTAATGGGGACCAGTATAGTCACATCAAGCAGCTAAAAATGTTTCAGTATTTTAGTATGGGTGAAGGCTGTCAACATCATTACATTATTGGTTGGTTATTGATCCAACAGTCTTGTGGGAGTCTGCCACTTGCCATACAGTGGTATCTGCCACTTGCCATACAGTGGTATCTGCCACTTGCCATACAGTGGTATCTGCCACTTGCCATACAGTGGTATCTGCCACTTGCCATACAGTGGTATCTGCTAGCATCTATGAGTTGCTATTTTGAGTGTTCCATTTATCTGAACTTGGTGAAAGAAGCATTTTTCCCGAAACCATCAAGTGCTGGACTCTGTTATAATCATGCTAATCAGAGCAGTAACTGAGTCAAGGTACAGAGCAGACTGTCATGAAATGAATGGATGTATAATGCAGAGATCTCAAACATCAATGGTCTTAAGGACAGGCGGCACCTAAACAGAAATATTGATCATTGAGGTTGCGTTTATGATTCTAAATGATCAACTTGATGTTAAAACTCGGGAAAAAAATTTCAAAAATCCAAGCATGTATATTCTATGAAAAAAATTTAATATAGAGAGGTTTTTAAGGGAAAAATGCCCAAAAAGTAACCTTGCAAAATACAGGATGATTTATGTTCTATTCAGGTTAGCACTATAGAACTTTCAGATGTTATTGTAAATCGGCATATCTTGAACTGGTAGCAAAATATTTATAAGTATAATAAAATGAGTTTTTCTAAATTTTTTAAATGCAAATCCAGATTTTTGACTAAACAAATATGGGGTAGGAGATATTCTTTTGCATGAGACACAAAAACTGTTAAATGAATTCTTTTTAAAGTGGTAGGGATGATCAAATATGCATAAGAAAGAAGTATGCACATTTATACAACAATCCTTTAAGTAGTTTTTGAAAAAACGTGTATTTAGTGACATACATTTATGGAAAATAACAATTTTGAGAAAAAAGCCAAAAAACTAACATATTTTCAATTATTGACCAAATTAATTTACTTTAAGATCCCCAGGAGCATACAAACTTGCCTCATCACATGCTTTAGATGACATGCTAGTTGTTTTACATCTTTCTATCTTTTTGTGCCTAAATTCTGTATTACTTACTTAATCCCGTCATGCCTAGTGACACATGGGGCTTCAGAAAGGACTTTCCATGCTCTCCTGTCCGTGCAACCTTCAGCGCAGAGCCCCACGTCAGAGATGCGGTGTCAGTTCCTCTTCCATCATGCGCCTCCATGTTGTCCGTGGTCTGCCTTTCTTTCTCTTTCCTTCTGGTGTCCAAGTGAGGCTACCCTTGCAGGCATTTCTTGTCTCATTCTCATAACATGTCCGAGCCATTTCCATCTTCTCTTTTGAGTATGTCATTCATTGCCTCTTGTCTTGTATCTTGGAGTAGTTGGTTATTGGATATTTTTACTGGCCAAAAGATTCCCAAGATTCTGCGAAGACAAGAGTGGTGAAAACTGACAGCCTGCTAGTATCTCCTTTGGTCATCCTCCAACATTCCGATCCGTAAAGCAAAACTGGCAAAACAATGCTTTTATAGAGTTTAAGCTTTGTGGTCCTATTGTAAATTTTGGACTTCCATACTGGTTTCATTCTGGCAAAGCGGTTCTGGCCTTACTTAGACGTGATTTTAGATCTTCCTCTGTGCCACCATTTAGTGTCAGTACGCTGCCAAGATATGTAAACTGCTCAACCCTTTCCAGTGTTTCATTTTCTAACATTAAATTCTGTATTAGCAAGGAAGATATGTGGTTTTATAGATGACAGCAAAATACTGAAAATAATGTTTTCCAAAGGAAAAGTTAAACTAAAACAAAAGTTTCATATCGGCACAATTTCATATTATTAACTACAATATTGGCATCATTGACAGTTATTTTAAGCTCCTCCTCAAAGTAAATGAGATCTTAGGATACCAAGTCCATATAAGATTATGGAAAGATTCATTAGTATTGTGAGAACCACCATGAATATATTTTGTCAAACGAAGTCGCAAGATAGTTGCATTATGTTGCCAAAAATAAAATTAGGCAGTTTGTTCTCAATCAACTAAAACTTTATCTTTAGGGTACAAAACTACTCAGCCTATTGCAGTTCTCATGGTTATCTTTGTGATGTTTAAATATGGCTCAAATACTATTTATCCAACCAATGTGCTCTAATTTTCCAGAATTTTTCATACAAGTTACATCATAATCACGCTGCATAGGTTTAAGGATGCTATTAGTTAATCTATCTGCACTACCATATTACTATAAACACTTTGCTACCATCTGTTGAAGCAAAGTTATGATATTTCCTATATAATTAGCTAAAAAACATATACATGCCTAGTTAAAAAATTTAATTAAAATACAAAACTACATATTTTTTTCAAACTAAAGATAGATTCTTGTTCGAAATTGGATGTATTACCTAAAATTTTAAAAAACTCAAATTTCATTTTTTAAGAAAAATCGTTAAATATAGGGGTGCGGTCTGTCCTTAAGTGAATATACTTTACTAGTAGAGTTCCCAGTAACAAATGAGCTGAAAGACTGGCTTCAACAATAAACATAGTTGGGCTCATATGGGTGGGACACCATAATGACTGCTTGCAGTGTGATGGAACAGTTATCAATAAAGTAGTGATCTTGAGATCTCTAGAATTTTGAATCAATTCTAGCATGAATATGATGTTCCCTCATCAGACAGATAATAAATGTGAAAAATCAGTGTCATAGGAACCATAAATTTGCTTAAACTTCACACTTTCTAAAATAGACTGTACAGACTTGATATATTTGTAATAAAACTTGTACCAAACAAATAACACTTTGTCTACACTCATACAATATCACATCAACTGTTACATGTGACTGAAATATACCTGATCCACAGATGTACCAATTTTTCTTGCAACTTCCGTTCTCTCCATTGTAGAAAGATGCATGAACTTCCAACACAATTCACCATCCAAGATATTGCGTTGTGGATTGTTATTGTCTAACTTTGAAGCTTTAAATGCTCTTAAAAATGAATGAGAGAAGAAATTAAACAAAGATTTACTATAATTTTTCTATCCAAGGAAAGACTGAAGTTAAACTATGTACCAAATGTGAAACACATGAAAACAAAGTAACATAGTTTTACATAGTACAAAAACAAGATTAGAACTGGACATTTGTCCCTGCACAAAATTTAATTTTAACATTTTACTCTAAATCCTACCTTCCTTTAATTAAGCGAAATGTTGTCTATATATTCAACGTTGTTTCTTGTATAAACTTCAGTCTTTTATAGCTCACACAGAGGGCCATGTAGTTTTATGTCCAGTGTTGTTTCATTCGACCAATGAGTTTGCCTCAGTATATCATATTCGGGGCAGTCTTGAAGTATGTGCTCTGCAGTCAAATGTGCCTGTCCCAAAAGTACACATGGTTGAATTGCCGATCTTGAATTTTGTATACAAGTGGCTGCGGAGTCAATTGTGTCCTGTTCTAAGGCGCAGAATAATGACAAATTGTTCTAATCTGCTTACTTTGTAGTAGTCGTCTTGTGTTGGTATTTGTGGCTTTCTGATTGATTTATTCATCCATTTCTTTTGGTGGTAGGTAATTGGCCCATCCAGTTGCTCTCCTGCAGCTGCTTCCTTGACCAGTCAGTCTAATGTTTCATTTACTGGTATTCTACAGTGAGAAGGTATCCACTGCATGATGACCTTGTGCTGCTTGCACAGTTTAGACAGTAGGGTCTGTAGATCTTGCAATTTTTTGGACTGGAGTGCTTGGAGTGCTGATATTTCATCTGTCAAAAATACAACAGGTTGTGGATTAAGTCTGGTGTTCAACAGTTTCTCAGTTGCCACCTTGATTAACTGAATTTCTGCATCCTAGTTGTGACAGAATTTCCCTGTAGGTTCTCTAATTATATCTCTAATGTTGTTTGAGTACTCTATGTAGATTCCTGCTCCTACATTCTTCACTGAGTTTTCTACTGATCCCTCTGGATATACACAGATCCAAAGATCATGTGGGTATTCTCCATCAAGAAAACTGAGTTTATTCTAATAAAATTCCTCTTATAAAATAACTGAACAATGGATTAGCTCATTCTCTCTCTCTCTCTCTCTCTCTCTCTCTCTCTCTCTCTCTCTCTCTCTCTCTCTCTCGGGGATTGTTCTTCACTGCCAATTTTATCATTCTTTTTGTGATATATAATTGGTCCTTTGACTACGTTGGGTCGATTATGTGTCCATGGTAACTAGGCCCGCCCACCCGGTTTCAGCCAGCTTTTGATTTACTAGGTGAGCTTTCCTAGGTACGATCCTTTCTGCCGACTATTTTGGCCTACATGTTTTCTTTTCGATCAGCTTTGCCGTATATTTGGGCTTTGTGATCTACGCCAAAACAGTGAGTTACACTGTTATGCCCTTTCTGACTGTGAGGTCGTTCGGATTAGGAACATTTCACGGGGCTTGTAAGCTTGTCCTGATTAGCTCATTCAAAGTTTCTGAAGCAAATACTTATTGTATTTTACTGTATTACATTTTTCTGACACCAATTACCTGTAAGCTTTTGGATTAAGTCCTGCAGGGCTGGGCAATTGAGATATCATAGAGCTTTGCAACATCTGCTGCCTACGAAAAACTTTTTCTTGTAATGGAAGAAGATATCCAATACTGCCATCAAGAGTGGCTGAAAAAGAAGGCAACAAGTTTTGTGTATGTTACTGGTGCACATTATTTCAATAAGATGGTCAGCTATTTTAAACTTGTCAAAACAAAAAAGATGATTCATACAAATAAATGCAGCTACCAAAATACACATTATAAACATGATTAATCAGTTTCATCATATTTATTATTTTTGTCAGTTCACTCTGAATTTTCATTTTCTTTTCAAGGTTTATGCTAATTGATGACCCTAATTATATCTCTCAACAAGTTCCTGCCCTTAGTGTTCTCTGCAAGTTCTCACGTTGACTAATTGTTCGGAATAAATTTTCTTGGAAGTTCGCATCTTTACTCATCTGATAGCATGCTCAGAAAAAAATGGCTGCTTCTTTCTGATGTGTGCAGTAAGTTTCTACATGCAGAAGTCTCTGTCCAAATACTGTCATTAGATTTTTAAGTTAACCAGTGCATTCTTGAGAGCAGTGGATGTGTATTGGTTAGTGCATTTGTTTCATAGTCTGTGGTCTCAGGATCAAATTCTCCAGTTGGAGTAAGATTTTACCCAGTTGTAACAACTCTAGGGTCAACCCTGCCACAACTGACTACCAGGGAAACACTAGGAAGGTGAAACGTAATGAAAGTCAGCTTGATATTGGCTACATCACCCATTGCATGCAGTTGGTCAAAGATATAAATACCATTCTAATACAGTATTCCCCTACTATACCTCATGAAAATAGGTTCTATACTTTACATTCTTAACATAAGTGGCAGGTAATATAGATATGGTACCTCAAGCAGCAATTGCTAGCCCTTCTGGTCCATCAATTAATTATGTCTTTAGTGGAGTAGGAACTTGGTAACCTCCTGTTATCACAATAATAAAGTGAGTCCTGTAATGTGCACAGAATAAAGGTCTGCTCATAGTCTTCAGCTGTGCTAGAGATACTCCAACAGTGAAGATAAGATAAATGTTTGGCCTTCAATACCTATGTTTTCACCACAGCCAACTACAAACTCATATGGTCATCGGACTGGTAAAAATTATAGTAAATAAGACCACAACTGTCATGTGACCTCACATTCCAGTATGTTGTATTTAGACGAATTCATTTTAAAATCAACACAAAATGCTAAATCGATGTTATATTATGTAATAAGTTAAGTTTAACAATAAGGAATATCATTATTATGAATATTTTTCATCAATAAATAACCATAGACTCAGAATTCAGTAAAATGACAAAAAAGCTTGCAGTGTTCTATCAAACACTTACAAAACCCAGCTATTGTTTGAAGTGGCCATTGACTGGGTGATGCGAAAATGTTGCAGGGGCATTGATTGGGTAGAAAATAGTCAACTAGAAGATTTGGATTTTGCAGATGATATTGCCTTGTTAAGTAGAAACAACCAAGATATGCAAAGAAAAACAGACAACTTGTCATCTATAGCATCAAAAGTTGGACTGCAGATAAGCTATGAAAAAACAAATATAATGAAGACACCTATGGCAAGTAATGCAGATAACCCCTGGAATCTAAAATGATAAAAATAACAGAGCAGTTCACCTATTTAGGTAGCAATTTTGATTGCACAGGAAATGTTAAAAAGAAATTGTGATACGAATTGGCAAAGCAACATCAGCTTTTAAAAGTCTAAATAAAATATGGAACTGCAAGTTATATAGTAATAAAACTAAATTACGAATTTTCAATTCAAATGTGTCAATCCTAATATATGCCATCGAGAGTTGGAAAAGGACTAAAGATATAGAAAGCAAGTTGAATGCATTTGAAAATAGATGTCTGCAAAAAATTATGAATATAAAATGGAACGATTCAGGAGAAGTGATGAAATCAGAGAAATGCCTGGTCAACCACTAATGACAACTGTTATAAGAAAGAGAAGATGGAGATATGTTGGACACACCTTGAGGAGAAATGATCAACAAATATCAAAGCAGGCATTGAAGTGGGATGCAAAGGGTTCAAGAAAGAGAGGATGACCTAAGGAGACCCTGAGGCTGTGGAGCAACTAGGCAGACCCCAGAACATGTTTTGCAAAATAATCCTATCCTTATCTGCAAGATAAGAGAGGACAATCTAAAGTTATGAGAAGGAGACATTCAAATGTCTAAATTTTATATTTCTTGATAAAGAAAGGACGACCTAAGGAGACCCTGAAATGAACTTTGCTGAGAGACAAGAAATATTGGTCTCAATTTCATGGAGGATATTGAGCGAGTTGCCCAGGATAGAGCAGTATGGAGAAGTTGCTTGCAGGCCCTATGTAGCGATATACGGTACAAGAGGAATTATTATTATTATAATTCTGGAAAAGACTTGCAACAACTTTTTTTTTTGATCCAGAAGCACTTGAGCTTTTCAGCTCTTGCTCGGTGCCATGGACATCGTAACCCTTCGGTTCGGTGCCACGAACACCGTAAATCTGGGGAATCTGTGGCTTTTTCTGCCATCCCGCGGAATTGAACCCGCACACACAGAGGGATAGTCAACGTAGTCCAACGCGCTACGAACACGCTGGGCAGACGGGCGACAACTTTTTTTTTTTTTTTAAAAACCATCATAGACAAACCTGGAATCAGATGTAATCATTAAAAAACCTATTCATTATCCTTGTGTCAGAACTTCTTATGTATTTGTTTCCATCTTGTTGACTTTTGGTGTTGCAACCATCATTAAAAAAAAATATTTGATAGAAATATGTAGCATGTTCTAAACACTCACCAAGAAATGTAACATGTTTATTTTCCAGAGCAGACACATTTTTCTTGGTGGTGGATGGATCTTCAAGTTTGCATCTGACTCTGAATAGGGTGTTGACATGAGATCCAATGTTGAAGTCAGCTCGTCGTAAAAGTCGAATACCTCCATAACTTTCTCGTACTGAAAATATTACATTCAGATTAAGCTATTGACATGTGAAGAGAAAACTAATGACAAAAATAAAGAAGGAATACTGAGATAACAAGATTAGGAACAAATTGATTATTGTGCTTTAAATGCTGCATTTTCACATATTTCTTCTTCATTTGCCATGAGAAGACATTGTGACACAAGTAAATTATATACAAGATAAAAACATATATTTCTTGCCATAAGTTATTTGCACAGCAATATACAATACATAACCAGAATACATATATTTACCTTCAGATAGATAGGCTAGGATGATGACATTCTTATTGTTATCAGTGACTGCAAAGAAAAAACCATTTGGATACAATTTCAATATACTGATAAACATCACCTTTAAACAACCCAAGCAATGACTGTTTATACTATTTTATGAATTAGTTTTGTCTGTGGTTGATTACTGTTTAAAACATCAGAAATGATGTAGGAGAAAAACCTCCATAACGAGATTGACCCCTCCTAGACAATGAACTTCTGCTTCTTCAAATGCTCCATATCGACCAATTGTGAACCACTCTGTGTGATCTAAGCCTAAGAGTGATTGTATGTTGTACTAGTTATGCGCCTACAAGTAGGCCAGCACATCCGATTTCTGCTATGCTTTTATTTACTTGGGTAGCTTCCCTAGATCTTCATCAGTCGCCTTGTAGGTTGCAGTGGTACTATTCTTTGCTTCCCTTGCGGGCCCCAGCACCACACGTGCGCTAGACAATGAACAAAAACAAAACCCAAATACTGGACTTTCAAAACCAGGATTGCAGGAATGTGGTGTCTCAGACACCAAAACTTGCTCTGAATTCTAATGTAAGTAAATTGGTCCTGTCAACATTACAAGGAGAGACAGAGTGAGAAACAAGAATATCAGAAGCATCGTTGTTACTATACCATGCATACAGTACATCCAGAAGCAAAGAATCAAGTGGTTCGGCCATCTAATGAGAATGGAACCACATTTACTACCATCACGCGCCTACAATAATCGACACTCAGGCGCAGAGCACGAGGCAGGCCAAGAACACAATGGATAGATAACATCTCAGAGTCCCTGCGAAAGCATGGACTGGCAACGTCAAGCGCAACACGCCTGGCACAAGATAGAAAACTATCTCTCCCCACGACACTTCACAGCAAATGTGGTTAAGATAAGATAAGATAAGTAAATTGGTCTATTCAAATAAGAAGTTAACAGATATGCTGGACACAAACTGCTAGCATAAACATATCTATAAAACTCAAGCTAGCATAAACATACCTACAAAACTCAAGCTAGCATAAACATACCTATAAAACTCAAGCTAGCATAAACATATCTATAAAACTCAAGCTAGCATAAACATATCTATAAAACTCAAGCTAGCATAAACATATCTATAAAACTCAAGCTAGCATAAACATATCTATAAAACTCAAGCTAGCATAAACATATCTATAAAACTCAAGCTAGCATAAAAATACCTATAAAACTCAAGCTAGCCTAAATATACCTATACAACTCAAGCTAGCATTAAACATACCTATACAACTCAAGCTAGCATTAAACATACCTATACAACTCAAGCTAGCATAAACATACCTATAGAACTCAAGCTAGCATAAACATACCTATACAACTCAAGCTAGAATAAACATACCTATAAACTAGCTAGCATAAAAACATACCTATAAAACTCAAGCTAGCATAAACATACCTACAAAACTCAAGCTAGCATTAAACATACCTATACAACTCAAGCTAGCATTAAACATACCTATACAACTCAAGCTAGCATTAAACATACCTATAAAACTCAAGCTAGCCTAAATATACCTATACAACTCAAGCTAGCATAAACATACCTATAAAACTCAAATTTTCTCCATCCACCATGAATTCTGCAGCAAAAGTTTCCAATGGCTTGATATCCTTAAGGTGACAAAATTATGCAAATACATGAAAAAACACACAAGAACATTAAACTTCTTCAATGTGTTATTAGAGATCTCAAGGGAAGCAAAGAATCGCAACACTATAACCTATCATGTGTGTCATTAGAGGCTATCATTGAGAGCTGAACATGGGGCTGGCTATCCACATTGAAGCCAAAATATCAACAAAACATCATCTCTTACATTAAAAATGTGTATGTCTTAATGTAAGCTAATGTTTAGTTTAGTTGTCAGATCATCATCACTGCATGTCGAGCCACTTAGTCCATAAGTGCTTCGATCTCCCCTCAGTATGTCTCTCAGCGTGTAGCGACTAACGACCCCGATTCTTTGTTGGTTTACTTTCTTCTTTGGCTACCAGCATAGTGTTCTTGTCTAGCTACACCACATTGACTTGGAATTCTTGCAGTCTGGTTAGTGTTGTAGATTCACCACTATGTCTTAAATCATGTACACTAATGTATCATCCTACACTAAAAATGTGTATGTCTTAATGTCAGCTAATGTATCCTCTTACACTAAAAATATGTACGTCTTAATGTCAGCTAATGTATCCTCTCACACTAAAAATATGTATGTCTTAATGTCAGCTAATGTATCCTCTTACACTAAAAATATGTATGTCTTAAATGTCAGCTAATGTATCCTCTTACACTAAAAATATGTATGTCTTAAATGTCAGTAATCATCCTCTTACACTAAAAATATGTATGTCTTAAATGTCAGCTAATGCATCCTCTTACTAAAATATGTATGTCTTAATGTCACTAATCATCTTACACTAAAAATATGTATGTCTTAAATGTCAGCTAATGTATCCTCTTACACTAAAAATATGTATGTCTTAATGTCAGCTAATGTATCCTCTTACACTAAAAATATGTATGTCTTAAATGTCAGCTAATGTATCCTCTTACACTAAAAATATGTATGTCTTAAATGTCAGCTAATGCATCCTCTTACACTAAAAATATGTATGTCTTAAATGTCAGCTAATGCATCCTCTTACACTAAAAATATGTATGTCTTAATGTCAGCTAATGCATCCTCTTACACTAAAAATATGTATGTCTTAAATGTCAGCTAATGTATCCTCTCAACTAAAATATGTATGTCTTAATGTCAGCTAATGTATCCTCTTACACTAAAAATATGTATGTCTTAATGTTAGCTAATGTATCCTCTTACACTAAAAATATGTATGTCTTAATGTCAGCTAATGTATCTTTACACTAAAAGCTAATGACTTCTTCTTTTTCTTCTGTCATCACATTGCTACTGTGTTGTTGCCCAGTGTCGCAGTTTTCTGTTTTTGGCTTGCACTGTTCTGGTGGCTTGGGTGATTATTTTTGCTCTTTGACAGGATTCTACTATGCCATCATCTTCTTTCGATCGTTCTAGGCTAGTTTTATCATTCTTATTGTGATATATAAACTGCCAAATATCAGAATGTAATGTACATGCACCAACCTTCAGCGCCTATTTGAGCACAGTTGCTTATCCTTCGGTGGGGTGTTCGATTTCAGCCAGCTATTGTGTGCGGTTCGCTCTCCGCTAGCCTTTGACTGTCACCAGCCGTAACCCACAAGGCAGTGGGTTGCTATTTTCTTTCAGGGCAGCGACCCTTAGGCGGCCTGCCCTCCCGGGCTTATGAATGCAATCTGCCCAGCAAACCCGGTAGTTTTAGTGAACACCTTGGTTTGCCGTCTGTTCAGGTTTGTTTGCGGTTTGCTCCGCTAGCCTTTGACTGTCCCCAATCGACTACAAGGTAGCAGTAGTTCCCTGCGGCGGAAACGCCACTGGCCTTACCTCTGCTGGGCTTTCCAGTTGTTCTATGTATTTGGGTGGGACGCACACCCTGCCTACGCTGCCGCTTGCACTGGTTTTGCCTCTGCTGGGCTTTCCAGTTGTTCTACTCATGTGGGTGGGACGCACACCCTCTTGCCTTGCCGGCCTGCCTCTCGATGGAGCCCATTGTGACTTTGCCAGCGCGCGCGTGCTCCAAAAGCTCTGCCTTCACGTGCAACTCATCTCATCGCCCAGCACACTCATCGGCTCAAGAGAGTACGACAAGAGAGAGCATGCTTGGGCCCCAATTTCAAGCGGGTCAACGTCTCTTTATTTACTTTGGGTCGTGCCCCCATGTCCGTGATGGGGGCCAGTGCTTTGACATATGTGACCCAGCTTGCGGTTAACTCGGCACTCAGCATACTCATCGCTCTAGAGTGGTGGCTAAAGAGAGTATGCTTGGGCTCGAATTTCGCCACACGCGGGCCATCGCCCTGATGGTTTTGATTTGAACTTTTTACCCATATAGACCAACGTGCTGCCCAACTCATCACCTGGCATTCTCATCGGCTCAAGAGAAATGCATCAAGAGAGAATGCGTGGGCTCGAGTTCCGCCCGCGAGTTCACATGTGTTGTTCTAGCTTTTCCCAACGTCCGGGAGGCGAGCATTAATAGTCACTCTGGGAGTTCGCTCGTCTGTGTTGCGGGCGGATCCCATCAAGCATGACTACCTTTGCATCTCTACTTGCCCCAGAGTAGCTCTCCCACAGCACCTGCCCTCTTGGTCAGACCGGAACCACCGTCTGTTACCAGGGTCATCACGTGGAGGTGAGAGCAGGGGACTAGAGCCATCTCTCTAATCCGGGCGCGGTGCTTCCTTGCGCCTTTGACCCCTAACCATCTTTTCGTGGTCTTCCTCTCGCCTTCTTTCCTGATGTTCTGTTGTAAAAGACTCGATATACTGTGTAGTTTGGATGCATTCTTATTAAGTGGGTGAACCTCTTCATTCTTTGTTTCTCAATGTAATTCAAGCAAGGTTCTGTGCCAACTTTCTTTCTTATGCTGATGTTAGTGATTCGTGTCTTTTCTGGTGTTGTTAGTAACTTTTCGCAGGCAGCGCATTTCACTATATATGGTGTTGACTATAAAAGTTAATGACTATATATGTATAACACAACTATTGGTAAGTAATTCAATGTAAGGAACTGACCCTGCTGACAAAAGAAAGTACTCGCAAGTCCTCTTGGTATCTGTACAATGCCACACTTTTCAGAATATCAGCAGCAATGATGAGATTTTTTATAATGTGGAGTGAATGGATATAAACAAGGGAATCAATAAAGGCAACACCTGAGAGGTCATCATCATTCAAGGACCAGATGTAAATCTGAGGATATAATCAAATAATTGAATTTATCTTACCTATAACACTGCAAAACATGTAATTGATTTTAAATACATATATATTGCTTTTTACGTCTTTACAGACGGTCAATTGGCAAGTGTTTTACTAAGACAACTTCTTGAGTTTGTGCTTGTTTCTCTTGTCTTTCAACTTATCCCTAAGTTGCTTTTTAAAAGATTTTGCACCTTTGCGTAATGTTGCTTTCCACATAACTTGTTCCTTAGCTAGTTTTTTCCCATTTGTTGGAACCAATAGAAAAATACACAGAGCAGATAAGCAACATGTACATGTGATGATATTTAATTTCCCATTCTCCAGTACGGAACTTAATTGTTTTCTTTAGGGAAAAGATGATTAGAACAGTAGTACTCAATAATGTGTCTACAGACACCATGGTGCCCCAGACACCATTGTGCCCTCGATACTTGTGTGTGTTTTTTGTGCCCCTAGTTAACCATGGTTCAAAAGACAAAATACTTGTATGTCTTTCCAAAGTTGTAGCCTCAGAAAAGAACCAATGGTAAGAGTCAAAGCAAATATGTCCTAAACAGTTAAACTAAAGCCTGCCTCAAAACTGGTGCTGAGAAACAAAAAGGTTTTAAAAATAAACCGCTTTATAAAAGTAACTGGAAATTTGCATATAAAATGCTAATGAAGTAAAGGGGAAATTTTATCCTTGACATCAGAATATAGATGTCCATTTTCATTTACTTGATATATATAATATATGATAAATGTGTTCATGTTAATATTTTATGTACATTACTGCAATGTTTTGTAGCTTTTAAGATGTATAATAAATCCAAAAGAATAGACTTTTGCTTTTGAGAAAATCATTGCCTATTAATGTTCAACACAATCTTTCTCCCCACATTATGTTATCAGTGCCAAACCTGGCAACAAAGCGATGAAGAAAACTAGTCACAACAGAGATGAAGTGTCTCGCAGAATGCTGGGTGTAACAAGAAGAGACCGGTTGAGAAATGAAGTCATCAGGAAAAAGTGGGTACAACATCAGTACTAGACTTCATCAAGAAACAACAAATTAAATGGTTCGGTTCGTAAGCAGATTACCATCAGACAGTGCACCCCAAAGAGCAATGCTGCTCGATATAATGGGTACAAAGCAAAAGGCCTGCCACGCAAAAGATGGACCTCAGAGATAACAGAGGCGGCGAAAGAGACTATCTACGAAGCGCATACTAGGGCCCGTTTTAGAAATCTCTTCCTGACCTGCGCTGTGAGGCATACAGGATTCGAGAAAGAAGAAGAAGAAGAAGATTGCCTATTAAAAAGAAAAAGGGAACTAAAAAGCATGTAATGAACAGGTAATACATCATAAACACAAATTTTGATGTTCTGGTTCCCTTTAATATCCTATTGCCACAGAAGTATTGGTTATTTCAAGTCCAAATTTCAGGAACTATGCTATCAATGTTCTTTCTTAACCATTGTGATATTTAATGTCACCAAAATATTTCAGTTTACAAGACATGATGTTTATGAGTCAACGTTTTTCAATATTCAGGTCTTGAAGGATGTCTATATTTTGTCCATTCTCCTTCTAGGGCTGTGGTTTCCAAAGTGTGCGCCTCAGATCTATCAGAAGCAGTAATTTCTTCATAGGGGAGCCATGAGAAATTTCTCAATTTTAATCATTTAATTTAATTTTTATTTTTATTTTTTCCATTTTCAGTTCAATGTTATAAGATGTGTCATCTAGTGGAGCTGGTGCAAACCAATTAGTTACTGTTTACGGAAGCCTTCGTGACCTAGATGACACGGCAGTTGTCTCTCAATGTTTTTAGTATTTTCTCATTCTGGTACTGTGTGTTTGCATGTAAATAAATGGTGGTTTCATGTGGTATTAATACTAAATTAGTTTTGGGAGATTGTATCAACTAAATATTGTTGTGATGTGGTCAAGTGAAGTTTTCAAAATAGTTTTTCTCATAAGCATTTTTAATTGAATCGGTTTTTGCTAAACAACAATGAGTGCGTAGAGAGTGAAAATAAAGAGGGCACATTGTCTAACAGTGGCGAAAGTGCAAAGAAGCCTAAAATTCTAAAATATGATGCCGGCTAATGTGGACTATGGTTTTACATCGACAGAAGTAAATGGTGAAACTATGGGTGATCTTCTTGTTGATATGTACCTTTGTTGGTGGTGGAGAGAATGATGCGCTTTGAAAGTTCTCAGTGCTGAGATGGTCTATATTTTCTCCAAAGATCATAAGTCATAATATCCTCTCTAGTGATCATAAGTTGAAATCTGTACACAGTCTTCTTGAAGCTCTCTCAGTGGAAAACTACCAAATCCAATGTAAAAAAAATCACAGGTTGAAGTTGTCCTGTCTCTCACTTCGCACATTCAAGAAAGCATGTAGATTAAAAAACAACTGAAATGCTATGACTAATTTCTATGCAGATTGATTTATTGCTGAGCTGGAGTTTTCCTTCATGATGGCAGCTGTTGAATTGTTTGTCAGCTGGATGTTCTTTTGCAGAATTCCACGAACCCCAAAACTCATATGGAGTTCATTTCCCCACAAGTGTTGCTTTATTTGTTCATCTTGTAGCTAAAATGCTTGATGTTCTAGCATTTGCTTATATAGATGGTTGGTATGAGCCTGAACATTAACAGTGTTCATCTCATGCTCCAAAAGTACTTGGTTTGCATCCTAAGTGAAGTGATCATGTTATTTTGAAGAGTTTCCTGTTACTTGTAACATTTGCTGTCTTCATATCTCAAAGAATCAACAGTCATTGTTAAAAACCATGCACATCTTACCTTCTGACCAATGGCAGTTACTAGTAAGCCATTCAAATAGGAAATTGCTGACACTGGGCCTTTCTGTTCTTTATCATACACCACCTGGATAATTATACAATTTATTTATTGCATTTGAATAAGTGAATTAACAACAGGTATAAATTACCATTACGTATGAGTGTGAAGCATGGACATTTAATAAAGCAGTGGGAAAACATATATTTGCTTTTGAATATAAGTGTTACAGATGAGTCCTTTGTATATCATGGACAGAGAAGAGAACAAATAGATCTATCCAGAAAGAATTCAAAATTTTTAAAAACTGGCTGATGCTACAAATAAGAAAGAGAAAATTGAGATATTTTGGACATTTAAAAAGACATGAAGGGCTAGAGAAGACCATCATGGAAGGAGGCACACCGGCAAAGAGAAGAAGTGGAAGACCATGGAGAAGATGGATTCAAAATGTAACTGATGGTTTGAACATGACGGCTGCAAGAGGTGAGACATCTGGCCTATAAGATAGAGAAATTCTGGACAACTGTTGGGTGGCAAAGTACAGGCTATTTGATGATGATAAATTATCACACAATGAGCACTACTATTCAGATAGAATGGTTTCACGTTCACTAATCGCCCATGCAAAATGTTGGAGAGAAGAAATTTCAGAGGCAGTAGGAACTACCATATACAAGGCACACTTGAGGGGAATTGCCAGCATACCCCGCTGCTGAAAGGTATAAAAGAAATAGAGAAAAAAAAGAGAAATATTGTTTACAATATTTAGCAATAATAATTTGAGAAAATGAAAGTGAGTAAATATTATCTATGTGTGACTGAAACAAAACATAAAATTACTCATCTAAGAATTGAACTATGCACTCAATAAGGCAATCACACTTAGAAAGCATCAATGAAAGTTTTGCTACAGTGTGTGATCACATGGTCTGATCTTACTAGGCCTACAGCTATCATTTAACAAAATAATATGTGTTATTTTCAATAAATTTCTATACTTTAAGCAAGAATGTCATGACAAAATTTAATGGTCACATGTACTGCATGTGTCCCGAATGCATGCACACACACAGACACAAGTACACTTGTAGACACACACACACAGTTGGATGCATATACACACAGGTACAACACACAAGCAAGGGAGAGAAGCAGGTAGAAAAATATTCCAAAGCACATGGGTACAAGTTCACAACCCTGTTTGACGCTACTATTGATGGGAAATGCACTGGAGGAGGTCCCATCAAACACCACTGAACCTTCATGTTATTGTGGAATGATATCTCTCTCTCTCTCTACAATCACATTATGGAATAATATTATTTTAAGCAGCATAATGAGAGCAGTCGAATTTTTCAGAACCTTGAAGAGGTCAATTCTACTCAAATGCTTTTGTTAGGTCATTATGAAAGCAATGTATTCTTTGTTCGTGACATTTCTCCTGTAGTTGTTTCAAGGAGAATAACATGTCAATGGTGGATCTATTTGATCTAAATCCCCATTGTGACTCAGGGTATACTTGGTTTTCTAGCTTTTGTAGCCTATTTAGTACAATGTGAGCAAAGACCTTCCTGAGACAATGCTGAGTAATGAGATACCATGACAGTTGTTATAGATACCACAATCAGATTTATTTTTGTACAGTGTGACAATGTTTGCATCATGTATGTTCTGGGACACTTTTCTCTCCTCCCAGCATAAGCATAATACTTCATGTAGACTGGCCAGGCAAGACTGTTTAACACACTTAATCACTTTGGGAGGGATGCCATTCTTTCCAGTTACCTTCCCATTAGCAATGGTGTTGATTGCATCACTGAGTTCTGCGCTGGTGTCTGAGCTAATTTGTTCTAGATTAGTTGAGTTTCAATTTCATTGAGTGTGGTATCTGTTACTATATTTCTTGTGAAATACAGCTCTAGGTAGTGTTCCATCTGGTTTTTTGCAGTTAATTAGAATCTTCAACTTTTTGGAGAGAAGTGATGCAGCCTTTATTTAACAATTGCACCAATTGATTTTCTGATGCCTTCGTAACAACAACTGAAAACTGGATACTTCTGCATAATTCCTGCCAGAAGTCATTTGCACACCGCCAAGTTTTTTTGTGCTACATTTCTTGCAGATCTAAGTGTAAGTTGTGACTTGTCACTGGGATTGTTTTTTTTTAAGTTCTATAGGGCAGTTCTTTTTTCTGTTATAACTGGATCCAGCGCTACTATATTTGCAGTGAACCAGAGTTTTGTCTATCACAGGTGCCAAAGGTGACTGGTAGAATTGTAGATGGCGTCCCGATGTAGTACAATTTTGTTTCCTTATCTCCTACTGGTTTATATTACATATGCAAAAATATTGCCAACAATTAAAATCACAAAAGACAAATAGAATCACATCAAATGCCTCTATCAAATTTATATAGAAAGTTACACATACAAAAATAGTTTACCTTTATTTTGTTCTTGGTAAGAGGCTGTCCTGGTTCTGGTACTACCTCAATCACATCCAAAATAATAATCTAATGAATGAGAGAAAAAAATGACATATATGGAGGAAGTAAAGTAAGTAAAGGAACCCTTTCATACCTCGTGGTATATAGGTCAATACAGTGTTAGGCCTGTATTTTTCATTGACCGTCGGCACACGATGGGTGATGTGGTCAGCATCACGCCGGCCGCCTTTACTTTCCCAGAGCATGTCTGGTACCCAGTTGAGGCTGGGTCGACCTGAGAGCCGTCGCGGTCGGGAAAAATCAGATTGGAGCGAACCAGACCACTCAGCCTTCCGGCGGTTCTACCTCAACAATCTAATACTAGAAGGGCTCATATATGGAGGGTTTAACCAAATTTAACAAAAACATGGCAGAAGAAATAGATGGTACTACAACGGAAATCTTCTTGCATGTAAGACATCGGCAGTAGCATGGTTGACCAAAATGTTTAATATAGCTTGGCAGACACAAGAGGTACTAGCATATTGTCCGAGAGCAATTATTGTCCCTGTATGGAAGACCAAATGAAACATACTTGGGTATCTCTCTCTACAGCCATATTGGGAAAATGTTTGCAAAAATAATGGAACAAAGAGCTAGATCAATTTTATAACCCCAGTTACGCAATAAGCAGTTTGAGTTCAGGAGGGGAAAAGCTGCACTGGTTGATACAATGTTTACAAAGAGACAGATATGTGAACAGTTAATTGAATATGATAAGAGCCAGAACCTTGTATTTATCGACCAAGAAAATTCACTTGAGTCAAAGGATGTAAACTATGGAAGATTCTTGAAGAATATGGTGTACAAGGTCAACTATTGATAACATCATGGCTCTCTATCAAGATAGTCAGAGCACAGTAAGAACAACAAAAAGGATGATGGGATGAGAAAGCCTAGGGGCAAATGGAGGCAAACTTTTGAAGCAGAGCTCAAAGACAAGCATAAGATTAGGTATGACATAGAGAGAAACATGCGAGATTGAATTGAATGAATATATTTTGTCTCTGCCTTATGTGCCCTTAGGTGTGACAAGAACTGACGATGATATTTACATAAACTAGCTAAAAAAAACATTCACTAGTAAAACTGCAGCAGAATCTTCACAACTAAAGTTTGTGATACCATCTGATGTCATATAATTGAAGTTTATCTAAACATCATATAAGAACAACTATTCAATCACATACCCTTCCACGGGCAACCACATCTTCTCCCATGCAGTAGGCTGTTCCCATTGTAACAAATCCCTTAAGTCCAGAGATGGTTCCTTCAGATTTGAGCTGAGCATTTGCGAGACAAGTTATGTGCTCCCAGTCTTCACAATCATACCTATGGATACATTGATCAGATAGGAATAACAAGAATAACAAAAGGACTGTGGTCTGAGGGATTAAGATATTATGGTGTTAAAAGTCTGGATGATGGAGAATAAGAACAGATGTGCAAGATGTACAACAGCATTCAGAATGGTTCAGTACCTGCAAACTAGCTACATAGCTCTCCCAAAACTTGTCACAGATCACACACATGCAGAACATTGCATGCAGATTATCCTGGACATTAGAGGTTGAAGATCTATTTCCACCAACTCTTGGAGAGCATCACCTCAATAAAGGTGGTTTAAATCTGCTATGATTGCAAATGACATCTATGAGGACTTCCAATCAGGGATGGTCAGAATATTATCAATCAGTCAATCAAGTGCCATGCCTGCCAGCGTAGGCGATCATGTCTCTCCACAACTCTCTCTGCTTGGTGCATGTAATCAGTTCTGACATCAATCTTGTGTTGAACCATGATGTCAGGCATCGAACATCTTCTCCCTTTGTCTTCTACGATATCTCCTACCCTGAATTTACCTGCTGTCACCAAATGTTCTAAACCTTTTCTTCGCATTATATGCCAGAAGAACCTTGAGAATATTATGGGCATCTTAAAAAAAGACTTGTTGAAAGAGGTCAACACATTGAGGAAACTCATTATTAACATCAGTAAGAGCTTCCTCAATGTGTTGATCAATCATCAATTCTCAAAGTTGTCATTAGAAGATTAGGTTTAGAATACATAGAAAAAAAACCTTGTAGAACTAATGAAGGATAAGTCAGGGTTGAGAAATACTAGACAACTTATCCTCAGAGTACAGACAAATATAAATGTGGAAGTAAGCTCATGATTTACTGTAGATTTACAAATGAATTGAGTACATATGGTGGACTCAATTTGTTTTTTGTTTGTTCTGCCAGTCACAAATTACCCTAGAGGCAGCAGCTATCTTCATTGTCATGCTTAAATTGGTTGAATTGAATGCACAACTGTCTTTCTGAACTGTCCTCTCATTCATCTCTGCCTTTTATGCCAATCCAGATCACACTTCCCAAATCACCAAACCACCAGTATAGATAGCAAAGTCACTTGGGTGGGTACACTTGTCAATTAGATTTCCTTATCTCTGCATCTGTAACTGCCTGGGGCCACTCTCTGCAGTACATGCATATGGGGATTATCACATCCATATGTTCATGCAACTTCACAGTAGTGTCAATCTTTTTATTGCCATGACTGATGTGATCAAGTGGACAGATCAGAGAGGCATTGCCCTTCGCAACTCAAGACTATCCTGTCTTTATTCTTCTACCTTTTCCCTCTGTTAGACAACTGTGTAGTAGATGCCATCTTTCAGCAGAGACACATAGGTATGCCTTGACCTGGACAATCTCAGGTGTCTTTTAGATATGTCTGGTTAGTTATCTTGTATCTTATAGCTTAACACACTAAGTATCTCTTGTGGACACAAGGACCAGTCTCATAACTTCATTCTGCAACTTATCCAGCCTCTTAAGTTAAGCCCTGCTGATTGCCAAGATGTCCATAACCAATAACCAAGAAGATCATTCCATAATATATTAAGATTAACAGCCTCTATTCAAGATCAGCAGCTGCCATCACTATGTGCTTCCAAGCCCTTTTCAATCTGGATGACGATGATGTCTTCAACATGATTTCAGAATGGCAGGCATCCATCAGAATTCACACTCAGATTCTTGTGGGGAGTCCTGAAGCAATTTGGGCATGGCGGTCTGCACCATCGATGCCCAAGAACCATACCGCAACATTACTATTCTTCCCAAAATAGCAATCCCCACCAAGCTGGTCAAATCTGGGGAAATGTTCATCTCCATAAGCAGTGACATGAGCAAGACTAATATAATTCTTTTGTATGCATCTTCAAAGTAATCGCAGCTACCATCTTTTCCGTTGTAATTTGCTGTGTGACATTAAGTCTTGGTTATTTGTGTGAAATGTGTAGACAAGAACACTGCAAGCTATATTTTAAGTCATATTATATTATTCTGAAAGCGATTGTACATAAGACTCCAAAACTGAAGAATCTTCTAACCTTGTATCAGGAATGACTTCCCAAGTGCTTGGAGTGAATAGTTGAACAGTGTACTTGTTCATGTTTGGGTAAACAAATCGTTCATCTAAGATACAAACACATCAAATGTATTACATTACTCCATTAAATGTAACCTTAGTTTAATAATAATATAATAATTCCTCTCGTACCGTTATACATTACATAGGACCTGCAAGCAATTTCTCCATACCGTTCTATCCTGGGAACTCGCTCAATCTCCTCCATGGAACTGAGACCGATATTTCTTGCTTCTCTCAGCAAAGTTCGTTTCAGGGTCTCCTTATGTCGTCCTCTTTTCTTGAACCCTTTGCATTCCACTTCAATGCCTGCTTTGATATTTGTTGATCATTTTCTTCTCAAGGTGTGTCCAAAATTCCATCTTCTCTTTCTTATAACAGTTGTCACTAGTGTTTGACCAGACATTTCTCTGATTTGATCCCTTCTGAATTCATTCCATTTTATGTTCATTAATTTTCGCAGACATCTATTTTCAAATACATTCAAACCTTAGTTTGTTTATAGCTAAATAATATACTACTAGACAACACACATTAACTTCTGAAAGTATACTAATTGTTATTGCTTTATTGTGGATGTTGTAGAGATTTCATAATATAATTTCATAATATTTTAACTACTACAGTTCTGATACAGGTCTAACATAATCTAAAGGCTATGTTGAAATAGTGTGTCTATATGTTATATTGATATGGTCATTGAAATTAAGGGATATGTCAATATTGTAACTATGTCTAAATGTTATGTTGATACTGTCATTGCGTTCAAGTGTTCAGTTGATATTAACACTATGCCTAAGGGTTCTGGTGATATTGTCAGTGTAAGGTTTTTGTTGATATGGTCAATGTGTCTAGTCTAAGGGACTTGTTGACCCTGTCAACATCTAAGTGTTCTGTTGATATGGTCAATGTGTCTAGTCTAGGGGACTTGTTGATCCTGTCAATATCTAAGTGTTCTGTTGATATGGTCAATGTGTCTAGTCTAAGGGACTTGTTAACCCTGTCAACATCTAAGTGTTCTGGTGATATGGTCAATGTGTCTAGTCTAAGGGACTTGTTGACCCTGTCAACATCTAAGTGTTCTGTTGATATGGTCAATATGTCTAGTCTAAGGGACTTGTTGATCCTGTCAACATCTAAGTGTTCTGTTGATATGGTCAATGTGTCTAGTCTAAGGGACTTGTTAACCCTGTCAACATCTAAGTGTTCTGGTGATATGGTCAATGTGTCTAGTCTAAGGGACTTGTTGATCCTGTCAATATCTAAGTGTTCTGTTGATATGGTCAATGTGTCTAGTCTAAGGGACTTGTTAACCCTGTCAACATCTAAGTGTTCTGGTGATATGGTCAATGTGTCTAGTCTAAGGGACTTGTTAATCCTGTCAACATCTAAGTGTTCTGGTGAAATGGTCAATGTGTTCTGTTGTTTTTGTTAGTGTTGAATGATTATTAGGATATTATCAGTTTTAAGGGTTTAAAGGGTTTTAAAGCGAAGGATTGACTTCATTGCACCGGGTTTTACCCCATATGGCTCGATCCCTCTCAGCATAATTTGCACGCCACCTGCCGAAAGTATTGCACAAAGTAGGAACTACATAGCTCCGGCAACAAGGGTTTTGTTGATCTAATCACAGTGTTTATATGAACTAATGCCCATGACCATTGATTAGCAACAACAAAAATCAAAGACAACTGCTAATGATGGACTATGACTAAAATAGTGCACTCTGGTGCACTCTTACAACAATAAGCACTTACTTCTCTCTACATAATCCCACTCTCTGTCATCAGACAGTACACGAGGGAACTTGTTCGTGCTCTCCTGTATGCTGGTTACAACTGCGTATAACTGTGTGGAGATTTAATTCAAATATTGTATATGCATAAGATTTAAATGTAGTGACAACTTCTATTGTGAAACTAATAATATTTCTCAGTAATAACAGTTTTATTAACTTATTTAACTCTTTCTGTTACATACTTTCATCAAATTTAAACAGCCAATGCTGGAAAATTCCTTGTATCCTTCAACATAAGACATTTGTTTCAACACATTTTTAGGACCAGTTTTGCAATTCCTCTTTGATTCCTACTTGCTAAGCCAGATTTAAATGATGAAGCCTGTTATAAGGCTCAAGACTTAAAGGTAGTGTAGACTCTTGGTCAGCTTTGGTTCGCTTATCCCCAACTTCATTAACTTTATATAGGTTAGCCTCTTCAAGTATCTGTAGTAGATCTTACTCATAAATACTCAATACTTAGAATATGTATACTTAAAAAGCGGTTGGTTAAATTTGTATTCATTCAGATTTATGAGACTACTCTCTTCATTAGATGATTGATTAGCCCAATGCAGGCCTGGAAGGCTCTTGACAGTGTGGTATGCATATACTAGAATGTACTACATTAAAAAATCATCTTGAAAAAAAAACCCACTAAATCAATGTAAATGTGTTGGTACAAAGATAAATCATTTAAAATTCGAGTGATTTATAATGTGCTATATTAATTATCAGTTATATGAGGACCATCATAATACCACTCCGGACATTTGATCCCCGCCTCAACAAATTCAGCAGTATCCTGCTGCCCAACATGACAGTTCAAGATTGATTAATCAATCTTTTTTCATATTTTGTATGTTCTGTTCAGGCTGTACCAATATCGACACCCATCTTTCTCAATCTGGTCAGCGACTGCAATTCACAACCTTGAAACTCCTTTATTCTGAAAGAATTTCATTTCAGTCTATTGCAATGCCTTCTTATATCATAGCCATGCCAGCTATCATCTCATTCATTACACCTGACTCTGGCGTGCCCATGGACAAAAATAAAGGTGATTTATCTGATTCCTTTCTGTACCAGTAAATCCATACAGCCTCATTTGACCATTCCTGTTTTGTCTTTACGAATCATACTCATGGAGTAACTGAGTATAAAAACACAAAAGCAGTTGAGATGTCAACCAAGTACACGCCTCTGTAGCAACCCACAAATCCATTGTCATAATACTTGTGGTTGTCATGTATGTCTCACTAGCCTCTTATTTTTTCCTTATTTTCCTTATTATTAATTTTCCTTATATTAATTATACAATTGCAAATGAAGAAAAAGGAAAAGAAACAACTAATCTACATGAAAATATTCAAAGTACATTAACACAATATGCAATAACTGGCTTTCTAATACTTACCTTACTGTCATTGTGATAAACAATGTGGTGGGGAGTGCATCTCAGTGGTACTTTACGTATAGGCCATGGAGCATCATAAGTGACATGTGTTGGAAGCACACATATACACAGGTCAGACTGAAAAATGTAAGTTTCATATTTACAACAACAAAATGACGAACAGTAAAAAAGAACTATTTATAACATCAATATTTCAATATAAAGTTATTGCAGCACTGTATATAGCCGCTCATCATCAAATAGCTTGTCCTGAGCAGTACTTTGCCACCCCAACAATCCTCTGGAATTTCTCTCTCTCATAGGCCAGATGTCCTGCCACTAGAGCTGTCATGTTCAAACCATCAGTTACATCCTGAATACATAGAACACAATACTAAAAATATATGTTTGGAAAAACTGTTTTGAATTTGTATTTTTCTGCCATATTGAAAAACAGTAGTTTGCATATAGTTGTCTCCTATGCCTACAATTCAAAACATTAAATCAAGCAATTCGTCTGTCAGATGTTTTTGAGTCAAATAATAGGGAAGTCTAGGAACCTGAGAATACATTTACCTCAGTCGCCATGTGTTATGCCTCTCTGTCCCTTTGTGGAGTATAGGGCCTCAACAGTTGTGGCCACTTTTACCGGTCTCTGGCTGTTTTCTTTATGGCTTCCCAGGATAGCCCAGCATCATACAGTTCTTCAAGAAGACTCCATCTCCAGGTTTGCTTAGAACATCCCCTTTTCCAATTTCCTTGTGGTTTCTACTTAAGTGCATGTCTATTGGCGCCCAACTGCGTCGTCCGCAGGGTATGTCAGACCCATCACCGTTTTTTTTTCTTAACCTGGATCATCATTTGTTCCTGTCCTGTTCTTATCCACAGGTCTGTATTTGCAATTCCCTGTCATACTATCTCATCAGTCCCCATGCATGAGTGAAAACTGAAAGTTTACATAAAGTATAGCTCCAGTATCTCTACCTAATAACTAAATACTCAAATCACTGTGATAATAGTAACTGCTATATAAACTGTAGGTTATCATATACCTTTCTGTTGAAATACAAAAACCCCTTTGGACAATTAACATTGTGGAAAGAGGTAAAACATGTGACCCATCCATCGATGCTCATTGGATGAATTCTCAGTGATCCCTTACTAGTCATGAACAGCCAATGAGGATATGGTCCACAAATAAAAACCTGAAATGTCAGTCAATCAAATGTTATTTTTAACCATTATATAGTTGCCTACTATCATTCTCCATTGTACCAAGTGACAAATACCAAGTAGCATGCAGGTGTTTACAGTAATGAGAGAGCAGACAAGTTTGCATCAACAGCATCGATTGTTGGGGAGTTGAAGATGGATACGGGGGATGTTCTTCAGTCTCTTCGCGACTGTCTGTTGAATGAGGACACTAAAATAGATGTCGAATCGATCAGATTGATTTAGGCAGTTTGGAGTTACCCGGTGTACACGTAGAACTGGATGCCTGAGGGGCAGAGTGATGAGTGTGTTTATTCAGCGAGCCACAAGAACTATCAGTATGCATACTCTTCTATATCTGTTAGGGAAGACTGAGCACCTATGGATCTGCCCGGAGTGCAAATGACATCAGTTCAGTAACCAATAACCAAGTGACAAGCAGTGCTCACACAAACTGCAAAATAAATATAGGTACTAATTTTTTTTAAACTTCATATATTTGTCAGTGTTTGAGATTTCAATGAACTAATCACTAGTGTAATCATTGCTTCATGAAACATAAAATCTAATAACACTGCCAAATACAGTAATTAAGATGACTTGACATTACTAATAATATATATAACATATGCGGTGTTACACTACACAAATGAAACTCTAGGTGCAAACCTAGGGTGAAATAAGCAGAATTTCTATGTGGGGCCGGGGCCTGCAAGGAAAGCAAAGAATAGTACCACTGCGACTTATAATGCATGTCATAAGAGAAAACTGATGTAGGCCTTACGGATAAGCTTCCATAGTAAATAAAAAGTAGCTCAGAAATCAGATGTGCTGGACTACTTGTAGGCGCATAACTGGCACAAAGTACAATCGCTCTTAGGCTCAGATCACATACAAATCACACAGAGTGGTTGACAAGTGGTCAATATGGAGCGCTAGAAGAAGAAGAGTACAGATCAAAAATCAACAATTCATCAAACCAAAGATGGAGCATGTCCATCCTAACAGCCATGGATATCTAGCAACGGAAGTGGGAAATGTATGTATTGTACAGTTAATGATTATTCTCAGATATCCACAATGACTTGAACTGGATACATGGAGGCAACATATCTCTATGATTGTACTTATGAGCATAGGAAACTGATTGCAGAAACAAAGAATATGATCTCTACTCTATAACAGCTTGCCCCTGCAAATTATGTCATTTATAGAAGGACTTCAATATGTCAGAGTATCAGGACCTCTGTATTCTCACATTTTTCAGGTATGATCCTTAGTACATGAAAGAAAGCCTCTGGTTTATAGCCTGCTTACAGCTGAACCTGTCCCGGTCCCAGGTAACATCATCTTTGTTTTGGGCATATATGTTGAGCATTTTGTGACATATTACTAATCCAAATATCAAATCCAAACAGCACACCTTCACCAAAAAACAGTTAGCAATTAATGAGAAAATGTATAGATGCATCAGATATGTCTTCAGAAACCACATAACAACTTAACCAAGTATGTCTTACTATGTCATGGAAGACAGAGGGTGAAGATGTTGGATGGTCTGACAATGTGATTCGACAAAAGATCTATGTCAGAACTGATTAACTGCACTAAGAAGAGACATGATCGCCTGAACAAGCAGGCATGGCACTTGATTGACTGATGTCTTATTAAAAAAGAAATTTATGGAAAGCTAATGGCTAAGACTATAGAATGTCAAAGATGAATAAAGATATCCTAAATAGTAGTGAGTCTACTGGTAACAATGAATGAATATGTAACATCATCATTGCTTTAAAATTTGAATTTTATCCTGACTTGTTTTAGCTCCTCTTATGAAAAGAACAGGAGTGCAGTCATAAACTTCCGTTACTTAAATGGCAGTATACAATCATCCTATCCTGGACAATCAGGATAGTGAAAAATTGATTTAAAGAATGCAAATTCTGAACAGTTAGCATGTCTTTAATTACAAAAATAGAAAGTAAAGAAATTCTTTCAATTTGTATTTTTAATTGTGAATTAGCATCTGAGACAGAGGCGAACACCAACATTTTTTATCAAATAAAATGTTGAACAAATATTTTTGCAGTTAAATGCTGTCAGTAACCTCTTTAACAGAGAAGAGAACAAATAGATTTATATAGAAAGAACTCAAAATCAAAGAAAACTGTCTGATGCTACAAACAAGAAAGAGAAAATTGAGGTATTTTGGACATATAAAGAGACATGAAGGGCTGGAAAGACCATCATGGAAGGAGGCATACCGGCAAAGAGAAGAAGAGGATGACCATGGAGAAGATGGATTCAGGATGTAACTGATGGTTTGAACATGACGACTGCAGAGGCAGGACATCTGGCACATGAGAGAGATAAATTCTGGAGGACTGTTGGGGTGGCAAAGTTCTGCTCAGGACAAGCTATTTGATGATGACCCTCTTTAACATCCAGCACTGAACAACAAAGCAGCGGTTATTGAAGACAACCAATTAATACTGAACAAAACAGCCACCATTAGTTTACCCCAGAGTAACCAGAAATATCCTCAAAATATCGTAACTGCTGAATGTAATCTGGGGGTGTATTTTCATCTGGAGGCTCCTCCTCTTCTTCACCCTTCTTTCTTGCTTGCATACGTTTCTCTCTCAAGATTAGGCTGTGAGGAATTTTACGAAATCTAATGCGAAGATGATCAACTGCCATTTGAGCATCTGCTGCACTGGAGGTTCGTGCAAATGCTTCATATATTAGCAGATCTTCATCTACCTAGCCTGAAAAAAGTGTACAGATGTTTAATTTTAATACTGCAGGTTTGTCAAAATACTAGAGTATTAGCTAAATGGAGCAAGAAGTAAGAAATAAGAAGCAGACTAACAAGATGGAAACAATTTACACAAACAGTATCACAGTATGGAAATCACCTAATTTCTTTGAGCATGTTTTAACCTATGCCTTGAACAGTTTTCATAATATCTCCCATCAAGATACCCTGACTACAAATTAAATTTCAGACATAGTAAAACGTATCTCGACATCTCACACACCCCCTTCCCTCTCCACAGAATTCAATGTATTAACACAAGAAAACTCCAGTTATGCAAATAATCTCATCTTCACTATAATTTGGTAGGAAATAATGTCTGCAGTTCCTATGCAGGCAGATGTTACAATAGTCAAATAGTACAGTGTTATGAAAGTTAAGAGTTTTGAAGAGAGACTTAGGGATGAGCTGAAAGACAAGAGAGAAAAGTGAAAACTCAGAAATGATTTCAGTAAAACACTTGCCAATTGACTGTCTGGAAAGACGAAAAAGGCCATATATATAAGAGTTAGCATTTATGAAACCAGTTAAGTGAACTTATCGACATGTATTTTGATTTCAGTTTCATTCTGTCAAAATATACATTAGATAGAAAAGTGTAACCATTGTCCTAGGATAATGTCCTATTTAGTGGCCAGAAAACATGGCATATTACTCAGAAAAACTGCAAACCCTCACAGAGACCAGTTTTTTTAACTATGAGCATGGAGTGCAGTACATTTCTTATGTGGGAAAGTCAAAATCATTTGTGAATTTTCTAAAGAAAATATAAAGGATTCACGAAAGACTGACACAAAGAAGTATCTAAGATTGAGAATCTAACACTTGGAAATAAATTCAGTAAGATAGTAGAATGAATAATTTAGTGGTGGAATCAAACAGTTGAAGGATGTCTAGAAGAGAGTTTTATGAGTGTCTACAGATGCCAAGCTAGACCAGGGAAAATAATGATTGAAAGTGATCTACTTCACATATCCATGAATTCTTCAATGGCTATTCTGAATGTTAATGATGACATGGTTTGTTTGTTAGTGTTTGAGCAGAAATAATCACATAAAAGCCATGATTTTGTGATTGTAACCATAGAGTCTGAGTTTGTTGTGTTGTGGTTTACAGCTGTTAAGGAGCAATATCTTGTGCCTGATACTGATATGCATGTCTTTGCACAACCACCTGTTTCACAAAGATGACTCTGTGTTCTTACATATAACTGAAATATAACAGCAATTATTAACAATAATTAGAGCACACTCACAATTAGAAAAGGTCGTGACTTGTTGTGACCAAGACCAACCATCTGAATCTCTTTTACCACTGGCATCTCACCCAAGTTTTGCTGTTTGTCCACATTGATAACACCACCACTTAAAGAACAGAGAAGACGAAAATGTCAATTAAAATTTCAAATTGACAAAAATAAAAGATACTAAAGAAAAAATGAGAATACTGCATTATCTCTTTTTCAACTTCCACAGAGAAATAATGGAGTATGAAAATCAGTTAGCACACATAAAAATAACCAGGGAAAGACTTGTAGCCTTCATCTGTACAGTCAGATGGTTGCGATGAAAATCAATCAAAAGGAAAAAGAAATAATGACTCTGAACATGGCCACCCCAACACCAGTAAAACTAGAAGAAAAATCATTCCAAATGCAACTGCTTTAACATATCTTGGAAGTATCAGCCATGAAGGAGGAACTAAATTAATATATACTGCAGCTATGTGCTATCAACTTTCTTTACTATACAGATCAGAATGATGGAGAGTGTCTCTGTGGCGAGAGGTTAGGGCTTTCCTCTCGTTCCAAAGGTACTCGAATCCCTCCCTTGTTGAACCATTAAGAAATTTTCCCAGAGATTCTTGATCTCAGTGTAGATGAGATCGAATTCCTAGTCCTATCGGAGACAGACGATAAAATATGGATTATGTGTTCAAGTTGAACATGTAAAAGAGCCCTTGGCAGTTCAAAAGCTAGAAGAGCGGGCTGGAAAGCCACAACCCTGGCAAAATATATTATAAAGATTAAATGATAAAAATTCCTTCAAAATATTTTCACCATTTTCTAAATTATATTGGGGACCCTTGATGGTGCTATGGAGTTTGTGCACTGCCGCTGTGATCTTCCTGTGTAAGAAAGAGATCGAAGCACACATGGTTACTCACCAAAGTGATGATGGTCCTATCAATCAATCAATCAATCAATCAGAATACTGGAGAATGACAGAACAAAATATGTCCAACACTTTTCACCTTCCGTACAGATGGTCTGTGAAAGATCTTATACATGTTTTGGCCAAATACTATCTCTAAACTTGAACTGCTTGCACTGTGTAGACAAGAGAATATGAGCACCATCATCCAAAAGAGACACTGGAGATGGATCGGACATGTGATACTCATGGATACTAACTCTGTCATGAAAATTGCACTTAGATGGATGCCAAAGGGTAAACAAAAACATAGAAGACCTAAAACAACATTGAGAACAATAGAACAAGAACTGATAGAAATTAATCACATCTGGAACACAATACAGAGGATGGTCAAGAACATAGAAGAATAGCGGGCATTTGTTGCTGCCCTAAGCACCAATGGCACCACAGGCTAGAGAGAGAGAGAGAGAAGAAAATCCACTAGGCGATTTGATTCAGTTATACAATGGTTCTGATTATCACCTACAGTACATCTAAGATTATGATGACACAAAGTATACAAACTCTACAAGGAAAAAACATGCAGACTAATTAAATATTTTTTCATTACAAATGGTAAACTTCTAATTTAAAAAATGCATCAGCACGTGATATTGCTTATTGATAAAATACTCACCCCGTTTTAAGAGTGTCAAATAGTGGCCCACTATCTACTAACGTTCTCTGACCAAGAGGAAAACTCTTGACTGTGTACACAAGCTTACTCTCTGGCAGACTGTAGATCTAGAGATTATTGAATGATATCAGTCAAGTATTATAACATACTATATTATGTATGTTCAGTTTGATTTATCCCAATATAGATGAGACTGCAGTAAAACTATTTGAATGGTGAAACACGTAATCACAAAGTACTGTAGTTTTACAAATTACAAAAACAATGACAATATATAGCAACGTTTCGACCAACAAGGCCTTTATTAAGCAAACGAGCAACAGGAGTGCGTATTTAAAAAACAATAACATATGGACGACTACATACGGAGACATTCAAACGTTTCTAATGATTACAAAATGATTCTTAATGTCTAATCTTGTGGATTAAAGCATGCTTTTTTTTTGTTCTTCCTCTTCTGTGTTCGCTGGCTATGAATTCATGCGTAGTCAGGGAGTCTGATATGTCGCTTCTGACTGATTTTTGCGTGAAAGCCTACATGCTGTTTCTACAGTGTGAACAGAAAGGACTCAATTAAAATCAACTAACCTCAAGTTGTCCATTTTCTCTACTCAGTAGAAGCCAGGATGTTACTTTAATCTCTTTTCTTTTCTTGGGAGATCTATGAATGGTTTACAAATCATTGGTAAGAACAATATGTTGGTAAAAAAATGAACACATTTTTTAAAGTGAAGAAGATGTGAATTAATCGTTGATATTTTTGTTATTGAAACCCTTTTATTTTGATAACAGTTCAGACATTGTATATATGACGCACACATACATTTTTGTTATTGCAATTCTAGCATTCTTCTAGATAATTACATTCAGCTATCATTTATTGTTTATTCATTGTATCTGGTTCTTTCCTCTTTATGTTGTCCTTCTTTAGGAAAGGAGTTGCACTATAGTCCAAAAAGAAAATAGCAATGTGCTATTAAAATGGGAACAAATAAATGAACATCTTTTATGTACTAAATTTAACTCCAAATTTGCAAACAATATCTGATATAGTGTGCTCTGCCTCAACAGAAGATGAAATCAAAGATAAATTCTTTGACATGTCAATTTGTTGCTTTTTGAGACAAGCAACAATAGCAAATGTCACTAAAATGATGTGTTAGTGATTATTAGGAGTTTCAACGCACAAGTGGGAAATGATGACAGTGATAGAGAAAGAGTAATGGAGAAAAACAGAATAGGTTCAAAGTAAAAAAAATGGAGAAAGATTGTGGGAATTTAGTGAAGTAAATAATATGATTATTGGTGGAACCCTTTTCCAACACAGAAGAATACATAAGACAACAAGGAGATCTCCAGATGGCCACACAGAAAATCAGATTGACCACATTTCAATAAATGAAAAGTGGAGACATTCATTATAAGATGTGAGAGTAAGAAGATTAGCAGATGTTGGAAGCGACCACAATCTAGTTATAGGGAAAGGTTGCATTTAAATTGATTGCAAAAATAGGTAGACAAGGGCCCAGTTTGACATCACAAAACTGCAAAATCCAGAAACAAAACAGTTTAGGTTGATTTTTTTTTAAATGTAGTCTACTAAATAAAAGACAGAAATAACAATAAAAAATGTAATCAAGTGGTCAGGCTAGCTGGAAAGAATATACTGGGATACAGGAAATAAAAAAAGGAGGAATACATTTCATCAGCGACGTTGGGATAAAATAGAGCAAAGAAAAGTTTACTCTGTACAAAATCACCTAGAATAAAGAAATGAGAAAGAGAAAATTGAAAATGGAGAGAGCATTTTCAGCAGCTGTTAAACTGCCCAAATCTGCTTGTACTTACTGACATAGAAGAGGAATTAGACATAAACATCCAACCTATCTGAGAAGCTGAGGTACAAGAAGCTACTAAGGCACAGAAGAAAAATAAAGCACCAGGTAGTGATGAAGTTTGAGCAGAAATGCTGATGGCAGAATCTTTTATGTTGTATGCCACTAGGCGCATTGGATAGGACAGGATCGAAAGAGAAGGCTGGAAGTTCAAAGAAAACATGGAGAATGGTGGAAAAAGAATTGAAAGATTATGACCTGATGTGGGAAACAAATAATATAAAGGTGGCAGAACAGCAACAATAGAAATCTTTTATGGAATCTTTTATGTGTCAAACGAGACAAGAAGGTTGTGATCACACTCACTACCACTTAAGCTACAGACACCCACAACTATTTAATTAAGAGTTCTGAAATAGACTGATGTCTACACTAAAACATCATTACAAAATTGTGAAACAACATTTAACAAGATAAGCCATACTTATCATTAGAGTCCAGATTTTGTTTCTCTGATTCTGCAGCAACAAATGTTTCACCATACAACATCTCATCCTCATCATCAGCTTCTTCGCTATAAGAGGACAGAACAATAAAAATATATATGCATACTAGCATATCAACTTCAAGCACAATTGGATTATGTTAATATTCATTTTCATTCTATCATTGTCAAAGACTTCATAAAAATAAATGTTTTGAAAACAATCCTACTAAAACAAACAAATATCAATATTAAGTAAACTGGTTCAGATTATAGGGTTGACATAAAGTAAATGCATCTGCGTAGAGGTCCTGAACAGAAAAAAACCAGTTCAGACAAAAGGTTGAAAAATCTTCTGCATGATTCAGTATATATATATGGAACTGCAGTAAAACTATTTGATTGGCAAAACATGTAATTACAAAGTACTGTAGTTTTACAAATTACAAAAACAATGACAAAATACAGCAACGTTTCGACCAACCAGGCCTTTATCAAGCAAACGAACAAACAGGAATGACAAATTAAAATGAAACACAAACGGACTTCATGATTCAGTGATTTAACAAGTATCTTACATCGAGAGAGAGATACACAGAGAGAGATACACAGAGAGAGAGAGATACAGCTGTTTAGAACAGTGAGAGAGAAATTTTGCTCACAACAATTGTCTTTTCAAGAACACAAATTGTAAATAAAGAATGCAGAATGTAAATTGTAAAGCATACTCTGGTTGAAATGTTCGTGCTTTCTCTGCAGGTTTCAGTCGATCTATATTTGATGCCACCGGTTCAGATTTAGGATTCTCTGTAGTTAACAAACCACTATAATCGTTATATGTAGTCACTGCAAGAATGCGTGGGTTCTGCAAAAAAATACAATATGGGCAAATTATAAGCTTTCCTGTCAAATTCCAAAAGAATCTATATCACTACTTTTGAAAACAACACTTTAAAGAGAGAGAACACAGCTTTTGCAGTCTAGGTAATTCCATTTATACCAGGTATATCATCATCATCATGTGCAGTGCCGGCTGGTAGGCGATCATGGATCTCCACAAATCTCTGTCCCTGGTGTTTTCTATCATCTCAGATGTTGACGCTCCTTCGTGCCATGAAGTCAGGCTGTACATAATTTTCTCTCTCTGTCTTCCTCTGTCACATCTCCCATCGATTTTATTGGTTGTCACAGTGTATTCTAAGCCACCCCTTCTCATTACATGTCTGAAAAATGATGATTGCCTCTATCTTATAATGATAATAAGCTTTCTCTGTGTCTTGGCCTCATTCAACACCTTGACAATCATTTTAGCAGTCCATGGGGTCCTCATTATTCTTCTGTAAAACCACATCTCTGTGGCCTCCAGAGATTTTTCTATCTGTTTGTTTATTGTCCATGACCTACATCCGTATGTCAGTATTGGCTCTACGTAGCACTGAATAACTCTCATTCTGACCTCAACTAACAATGACTTGTTGCATATAATGCTTCTCATTTTCTGGAATGCTGCTTTGGCCTGCCCTATTCTGCTCTTTATTTCTTATCTGCATCTGCCATTATCAGGACTCCGAGGTATTTAAATTGATGTACTTGTCTCAGTCTCCTTCCATTTACTGTGATGGTGCATTTTGTCGGTTTTTGCTTTTTTGAGATAACCATAACTTTTAATATAATAAAAGAAATAATTTCATAGATAATCATAACTTTTAATATTCATTCTCAGTTCTTTGTTGTTACTTTCTGTCACAATCTTATCAACTAAATTCTGGAGATCTATTTCATTTCTTGCTATTAAGACAGTATCATCAGCATATCTCAGGTTATTTATTGTATGTCATCCTACAGCTATTCCAACAATCTCGTTTATAGACATAAAAATGTTTTCACAATACAGTGAGAACAGGTCAGGTACTAATACACATCTTTTTCTAACTTGTTTTTTTCTTTTGGAAAGTTTCTATTTGTCTGTCAATTCTAAAAGCTGCTGTTTGCTGCCAATATATCTTCTGAATGACTTAGATCTTTGCTGTCGATGTTTAAGCTTACCAAGAAATATATGTGTGCTATAGCTAGCTGTGGATATCAGCATAAAGTATATTTCTTGCTGCTGGTGGTGTGACTAATATCTAGTCAACACCAAGACTTCATCAGTGTCAGGATGGCATTTACTATGTGGTCTAAAGAGGTTCAGACTTTAATAGGCTTCAAATATATGTTCAGATCCTACTAGTAATCTAATTCCTGGTCATCATTTCTGAGACTGTTATAAACGGGACAATTGTAGATCTATATTCCTTCAGTTTCAGTTTGGAATATCTTCATTGCACTCCTGACATGTCTATACACTTGAATGTCATCAGTAAATGACAAAGCTCTACCTCTATATTCCTTCACAATGTACAAAGTCACGTAGAAAAAAAGTGCTCCTAAATCTAGATTAATGAGCCGGTGATCAATATTAAGAATATAGGACAAAATACATAGTCAATAAAGTGTGAATTCAGCATTAGAGAAAGTGATCCAGCACTGATAAAGATACTATTCCAATTTCTTATGAATAGAAATGATCATCATCACTGCACTCCAGACAGGTCCATAGGTGCTCAGATCTTCCCCTCAAGATTTATGTCGGTGTAAGGTGAATAGTCACTCTAGTTGTGTGTTGATTAATCAAATGTCTTGTATCCCTAGCTAAGCGTTCATGGTAGTTACGGTTTCAGTCTCATTTTCTTCATCACTCTGGACAGAGATGCAGTCATACAAGTCTATTAAAAAATCAAGATTCGATCGGCTTCTATTATGGACACTGATGGTGTCTAACATGTTCATTGTCTGCCCTTCATCGACCACTGATATATCAGTCAGTCGATCTGCTTGCTCATAACTCTTTAAATCCACATGTCCCAGTACAAAAATAAATGCTATATCAATCATTTGTCATTTTGATGTGTTAGGTGTGTTTTCATTCATGTCATATGTGACCAGACTGGATTTTCTTGAGCATGTTCCTTGAGTCACTTAAAATACATGCACATTTGTAACCCTGAGTGTCAAGCCATCTCAACACCCTGGTCAATGTCATTGCTTCCATTGTAAGGCTACTTGTTTCTTAAAGATACCAAGACACAAGCAATATATATGTCCAAAAAAACTGTGGTGTTTCATTTGCAGGAAGCCCATTCTTATAGAAAACAGCTCAGCGCCCCGGAATTGGGAGGTGATACTATCAAATGACTGTGTCTCACTTGAGATCTGTGATTACTGACCCAGGTAGTTGGTAACCAGACATAAGCAATGTAGATGTCCCACCAACAGACATACGCAATGTAGATGTTCCACCAACTGTGGTATTCCATTTGCAGTGTGCACACCGAGACATTTTAGCGTTCTGGCCTCAAACACTGGAATTTTCGTGGTTCATGGTAATTGGCACAGAGTACATTTTATCGTCCGCCTCCAAAAGGGCTAGGTGCTTGATCTCACCTATGGGATCTCTGGAAAAAATTGCCTGGTTGTTTCGAGCAGGGAACAAACTGAATACCCTTGAAGCAAGAGGCAAGCACCATACCATATATCTCACCTCCCCCCACCCCTGTATCATGTGCCAAATGGTGCACTGCATTACACATGCCATGTCAACGCTTCTATGTAATAAACATGGAAGAAACAGAAATTAGCAGTATTAGTGTGAAAGTTTACATATCTTTTACAAGCAGAACATTCAAGACTGACTAACCTGTGGAATTGGAGTCTTAGTGGCTGAAAGTCTTGCCCCTCCTGCCAGACTATCATCCTTCAGTGTAAACATCATCATCTGACCTTCAGCACCCAATATCACAGCGTGAGGGTCACATACTGAACAGCTTTGTATAGATGAACCAAGATCAACAGGAATATGTTGAATTTGTTTTACTGTGAATTCCAATTGAATTGTATAATTAGCATCATATAATAAAAGATTTAGACAAGAAAAGATGTATTACCTGAAACATGTTTATTCATCCCATCTGGATCCTTTAGAGCTGGATACTAAACTCTACAATTTATGTAACAAAAGTAAACACAGCGGATAGAATTTATGCTGACTATCCCTATCTTGTAGAAACTTAACTAGCTCACAAACTTCAAAAAGTTATACAAAATGATATTAGCACAACCAAATGCTTATATTTCATCTGCAAATTGTGATCATATAAATTAGACAAAAAGGGCATCACTATGAGCCAGGCTCTTTTCAGTTCCAACCTTCAACTTGACTAGTTTGAATGATGGTTGCCAAACAAAATTAGCATACAGACTTTCATATGATTGTCTGGGATACCTTTTTACTACGGTACAAGTTTGACACTCAATTTATGTTTCAAATGATTCACATCAGTCACTTAAGCTTTCAGGGTGTTATATGGATACAATGTTGTGACAAGCAGCTTCAGATGCATATATTGTTGGCGTGTTGGATATGGAGGACATGCTGCAGTTGCTTCCAAATGTTGGACTATAACATAGCAATTGATGATGCATCTATACTGCGGCTGAGGGTGTTTTGGAATCAGGTGTTGCACAAGTACTGGTGAAACACATAAAAACAAAGTACTGTAGTTTTACAAAATACAAAAACAATACACAGCAACGTTTCAACCAAAAATCACATATTTTCATTTTAGGACTGTTAGGAGCTTGTTGTTTGACTGTACATTAGTGCAAGAGGTGAAATTCTTCACCTCTCTTACTTCCTTTGCTTGATAAAGATCTTTTGATCAAAATGGTGCTGTGTACTGTTATTGTATTTTGTAAAACTACAGTACTTTTTACATGTTTCGCCATTGCTTCATAGTTTTACTGCAGTCTTCCCCTATATCGATAATACTATTGCACAAGTAATACAGAACAATTGCAAGGTTAGATAAGGATTGTGCACAGTGAGACACATGAATGATCAGTATGTATAATAGCTGACATCTGTTGAGGATGAATGAGCATCTAGGAATATGATTGAAAGGCTGTGAAGTGAACTCTGTTCATCGACAATCAAATCATTCTTCTCGAATCTTGCAGTCACTGAAATTGCCATTTCTGTGTATCAATTCATTCATTGTCAGATGTTGAAGTACATTGATTAGTGCACTTATTTCCTAGATGTGTAGCCCCAGATTTGAAATCTCTAGTTGGAATGGTATTGTTTCTGGCTGCAAATGTCTCTCTGATCGACCCAGACTCATTAGTTACTTGAGAAACGCTGAGAAGTAAAGGTAGCATGAGTGATGTTGACAACATCCCCCACTGTGTGCTGTTAGTCAAAGACAAATATGGAGCTAACACTGTATGACAGTGTTGATTCCACATAACAATTGTATGTGAACTTTATATGTGCAACGTAAAATTTAAAATAAATTTTACAGACTTCTGAACATTGTTAACTTTTATCCAAACCAGTTTGCTCTATGTTCAAAGTTCTGTTACAAATATTTAAAAAATGAAAATTGTTCCATATCCTTTACAGGACTTCCCCATCAATCACAGTAAACGAGTCGCAGATTTTCTAGACATCACTTAAGCGTTGAGTAGTTTGCCATTGCTTTCTGAAGTGAGCTTTATTTTTACAGTTCGTAACAATCTACAAGAGCAAATTTGCTTTCAAACTGCCAGCTGTGGAGTTTGAACCAGGTACATTTGGGTTGTAATCGAGCTAACTACTGATTAAGCTATTGACAAGTTCCAAATAAGCACTTCTGAATTGTTGAGTGAAAAATGCAATTTTTGTACTCAGTTTTTCACAGTAGATTTTCATGGTCTTCAATCTTTACCAAAAAAAAAGTAACACACTAAAAAGTATATACACAAACACTTAGTTAGTTAGTTGTTTTTTTTCGTACCAATGGCGGCACATAGAGCAGAGGTTTTAGAGCTCCATGTGATGCGGTTCGTTGCTAACAGTTGGAGATCTTGTATGGTTTTACATCCCAGTAGTTTACTTTCCTGTAGGATTGTTCTTCATGAATATACACAAATAGTACATTTGAAAAAAAGACATTCAACTTACTTCCTTTCAGAAGTCTCATGGATGTAGGCGATACCTGTAGGATGTAATTCTTGTTACCAATATTCCCTACATAGACAGTACTGGTTTGAGTGCTGAAGCCACTGTGATCGAGTTCATTTATTTCACTTCCTGTCTGCAGTACCTAATGAATCATTAATACAAATATTTTTTTCATGAAGTGAATAGACATGTTCATTTTTGAATGACATGTGTCAGTTATATGATGCTAAACTGCAGCAAGACATTTTTGCCAAACATTTCATAATTAATGAGGGGCTCCTTAGTTCTCAAACCAAAGGGAAAGTCCTTCCTGGACACAACTGAAACTGGTGACAGAACAATTTGTTACCATAACAAAATCTCCAGAATATAAAGTCATTGTGTCATCTATGGTGAAGACATACAATGAAATGGGATGCAATATGTTTCTCACACTGCACTTCTCTGACTTACATGTAGACTTTTTCCATGACATACTAGAGTCGAAACTAGTGACGAAAGTGGGTAAAGGTGTCACCAGGAAATTGTAAAGATGGTAGAAAGATCTAAAGAGAAGTGGAATCCAGCTATGTTGGCTGATTATTGTTGGAATCTGACAAGAGAAACTCCATGATAATCCTACAAGTGGAAATTATCACAATTTTTCATTCTTCGTAATGTAACTTACATTCTAAAAGGCTTACATTCTGCATTTGTATATTATTTATTACTCAACAACAATATGTGATAGAAACAAATAAAACCAGATTCAGAATCAGCTAAAAACTCTTTTGGAAACTCACTCAAATGGAAACGAAAAAATCAAATGTTAAAATATGTTGAACAGTGTTATTGTCTAGATTTATAATCTCAAATTTATATAATTTAGTCTGCAAATAATGTGCTAGTTAAATTACTTTAAAAAAGTTAAGATCCTACCATGCTGGAGTCCCGACGACTAAGTACTAGGAAAGAATGTCCTGCATTTATTCCCAAGTTTTGTTCCTCTTCAGAATCTGTTCCCTTGCTGGGTCCTTCCTGGTCATCTTCAGCATCAACAATATCAGGGGTTGAGTGCACAGTCCACATATCAATACAACCAGAAAGGGAAAATGTTGTCACTACTTGAGGCCTAATACTGCGCTGAATATTTTGAAAAAAAGTAGTAATAAGAGACAATATCTACTCAGTTTTAGAACAGTTAGTCATTAAACATTTTCTATATATACTTATTTCTTTGAACTGTACACTACATGTAACTCACATTTTAATCAATGTAAACTAAACATTCCCTTACATTCTATTTATTATGTCTTCATACATTGTCTATCATATCTGCATCTTATTCTGCACCTTTCTGTGTCTCTATCTGTCTACGTACTTTTAATAACTTGCTGGCAAGTCTGAACGATGGGCACTGATAGTTTAAACATGCAAAGCTTCTGACTTACCCTATTCTGCTAAAAGGACTGAATATTCTCTCATAATCTTGGCCATATTTAAAAGTCAGCAGACTATGTTCAAAGATCTTAAAATCCAGAAAATCAATTTCGTAATGCCAGGCAAAAGTTTTGCGCACTGATATTAGGACTATCAATTGCTTACACATTGAATGCAATGACAGGAAGATTGGTCTTCAATATGGAGATAAGCACTATTTGAAGCATACCTTGCAAGGATTAATATACCAACAACAGTTTCTACATCATCACCAAATAGCTTATTCTGAGAAGAACTTTGCCACCATAAGTCCTTTGGAATTTCTCTCTCTCTCATAGGCCAGATGTCCCAACTGCAGCCGTCATGCTCAAATCATCAGTTACATCTTACTTGTGGTTTTCCTTTTATCCTCTTTGCAGTGATGCTTCCTTTCATAATGGTATTCTCCAACCCTTCGTGTCTTTTTATATATCCAAAATACTTAGATTTTCTCATTCTTATTTGTAGCATCAGCCAGTTTCCTTTGATGTTGAGTTCTTTCTGGATAGATCTATCTGTTCTCTTTTCTGTCCATACAGTTCCTACACCATGACAAAATGGCCTGTAATGTCATTATATGTCTTTGCCTATTTCTATATTCTCTCGCGATCACCACCCAGACCGATGTACCAGACCTTCCCATAAAATCTATTCATGTGGAAATCTGATTCATGCAGCCTTGGCATTGGTGTGTTTTACGTCACAACATCAGTTCCATTTGGAGCTCTGGTGCTTATCCTTTGGTGATGTGTCCAGTTTCAGCCAGCGCTTACTCGGTTCGCTCTTACAATATGAGTGGCAGGTAACAGTGGTTCTATTCTTTACACCCCAATTTGACCCCGGTAACCACTCGGCGGAGTTGAGTTTGAAATAAACATATTGATGCATGTAAATATTGGTATGACCATACATGAGCTGACCTGTAACACAGAAATAGCTCCATTTTTACCATGACCTGAGGTAGTGACTAGCTCAAGATCTGGGTCCACATGGCCACTGTATTCCTCAGACAAAAATGCTGGCTCACCCATTGCAACTTGACCACATGGAGCAATATTCCAGATGTTATCACAAACCTACAAAAAAATAGCTGTACACTATTACAAGCTATATTATTAGCAATGTGCATGCATACACACAGATATAACATATATAGTCTATGGAACAAACTGGGCGAACATAATAAAAATAAACAATTGGAATCTATAAAGACAAGAGGTACTGACAAAAACAAGTAACATTCTTCAAAGATAAAGACAAAGATAGAATATCTTCAAATTTGTTTACCTCAAATGAATAAGATGAGATCATTGTACCAAGCTGATTATCTGTTGACCCATACACTTCCAGCTCATCAACATTGGCTATTTCCGTCACATCAGAAGCTAAAATTAAACATGGTAATTGTGTTTACATTTGGTATGGTAACTTACATAGCAGCTAGTGAAAATTAATGTTGCTAACAGAAATAATATATTTTCCTACACATATAGAAAGTATGGTGGTGTTTATAAACTGCACAAGTTTTTAGCAAGCAAAAAGTTAAACCAACTGTGAGCACACAAACTAAACACTATATTTACATCATCATGAGCTTTTCATAAAATGTTAGCTTGTTCCTATCAACAATCGATTATTCAGTCGCCAAAACAACATAAACATATCTTTGATTGATTATTTGTTTGAACATGTAGTGTTCTATTGTTTTGAACATCTCTCCCAAATTTTAATGTAACAATACATATACCAAAAATATAAAAAACAAGTTGAATGCATTTGAAAGTAGATGTCTGCGAAAAATAATGAACATAAAATGGAACGAGTTCAGGAGAAGTCATGAAATCAGAGAAATGTCTGGTCAACCACTGGTAGCAACTGTTATAAGAAGGAGAAGATGGAGATATGTTAGACACACCTTGAGAAGAAATGATCAACGAATATCAAAGCAGGCATTGAAGTGGGATGCACAGGGTTCAAGAAAGAGAGGACGACCTAAGGAGACCCTGAAACAAACTTTGCTGAGAGAGGCAAGAAATATCGGTCTCGGTTCCATGGAGGAGATTGAGCGAGTTGTCCAGGATAGAGCAGTATGGAGAAATTGCTTGCAGGCCCCATGTAACGTATACGATCGAGAGGAATTATTATTATTATATAAAACTGACATGAGTCAGTCCTGATGACCTCCATTACACTCAGTTACATCTGACACTATGCTGCAGTTTAAGTCATTAGATGTGCTACTCTAATTTGGGGTTCTTTGTTTTAGTAAATTCTGATCGATAACTCATCCGTACAAATGTTTGTTCTATTGGACAATGTTGTCCCATTTTACCATGGGTTGGGTTCAGACTAGCAACTAAAAGTATATAAATGGCTTTGTTACGGAAACTGCAATGAGTAACTGACGTTAGAAACAATATCAGCACTATATTTCATTAGATTCGCTGAACTGAAGAAAAATAATATAAATATTAGCGATAAGTTGCAGACCTATGTTGCAGATCTATGTTGCTTTGGGAACAGAAAGGAATAGGAAATTTTATTTTAGTTTTTAATGCAATTTCCCATTTGGTAATAATAATGTGAAAGCAGCGATTGATTATACAGCATTTAATATTTTGAATTTTCATCCACACTTATCTCACTTTCACTATTTGTTTACATGGCAACTTCAAATAGATACACTTGTAAATATTTAATGATTTATTTATTCCCTGGTGCAGGAACTGTACAAATGTGATTTCTTTTACTTGATCACAAATGCTTGAATCACATATTAAAATAATTTAATTTGAATAAGAGTCAGAAGTTAACAAGACAGGTAAGTTACAAATGTTAATATTTTTTTAATATGCGATTTTGGCACTTCTGGTTTCCTTTCACTCTCTTTTTTGTCTTTCATATTTTTAATTTAACACAAAACTTGTTATGTACATCCTTCAGTTACCTTTAAAATAGTATATTGGAGGACATATATTATGAGACACCTAGTGCAAACACAAATCCTGTGTAATAAAACTGCGGTATCCAAAAGCTATTGTAGTCAGATCTCAGTAACATACATGGTACGGAATGAGTTAAGAATCCTTTAAATAAAATAAGCATTTCAATAATGCAGATTCTTTTTTAATTCTTTTGAAACCAGTCTGCCATTTTTGTGTCTGCCTGTCAATCACTGGGGTATATTTTTTAGCAGAAAACAAATGTAATTTACAGAACTACCGTATTTCCCATGTCTTCATTTGTCATAAGAGTTACTGACATCTTTTATATTATGACAGAAATTGATAAATAATCATATTTTTGTCTGTTAAACCAGTGTTTAACATTTGCATCAGTTTGAATATTCTAAAATATGAAAGTTACAAACATATATCTCCATTAATGATTCCTTGATGTGTTCTAGTGAGAAATGACAATTACCTAGCTGTTCAAGACCTTCTATTCTCCGTTTCTTACTGGCTGATACACCTGATCGCTTTTCATCTGGCTGAATCAATGTTCCAGAAGACTTTTCTGTATATTTAAGAAGTAGGGAGTTCCCAAGACGTGACCCCAAAAACAAGTAGCCATCACCGCATGTACACATCTAGGAGGGAAAAATAGCTGATAAAAATGTAAACTGAATCTTTTCTTTCACAATGTAAATGATATATAACATAGCATTTGCACTGCTTCCCAAAATCGCAAGGAGTCGGTTCAGTTCAGTGACAGAATGCTAGATTAAATTATCCCCACATGGTTTATTTATTATTTTAAAAATAAAGAATACGATAACCGGACACATTGACTTATTGTGTTTTATGTATGTTGTCGTCACTTGAAGGAGGTAAACGCTCTGCAGTGAACAGAAAAATGCTTTAAAGACACTCTTAAAGTGTCTCTGAAATGCTTCGATATAGACACCACATGCTGGGAATACCTGGCGCAAATCACCAAATGTGGTGCTGTAACAACAAAAGTGGAACCCACATAGTTAAGAATCGCCGTGCTGTTGAGACACAGGGAAAATGAGCTGCGCGAAAGACAGAACACACAACACCCACATTTCTAATCTTGATCATATATGCCCCACATGCGGTAGGGGATTATGTTCTAGGATTGGACTCTACAGCCACCTCCGCACACACCAGAGTAGTGCAGGAGCACATGTCTGAGGCTGTTGTCATCATCGCTAGCGATGGATGGCTATTATGTTTGATGCTTGTATGTATGTAGTTGCCAATACGGGCTATTCATTGATGTTTGTATGTATGTTGCCATCAATACTGGCTATTTTACCTTCGGTACAAGGTTTTACTGCAGCATATTTTACCTTTTGTACAAGGTGTTACTGCAGCATATTTTACCTTTGGTACAAGGTGTTACTGCAGCATATTTTACCTTTGGTACAAGGTGTTACTGCAGCATATTTTACCTTTGGTACTTGGTGTTACTGCAGCATATTTTACTTTTGGTACAAGGTTTTACTGCAGCATATTTTATCTTCAGTACTTGGTGTTACTGCAGCATATTTTACCTTTGGTACAAGGTTTTACTGCAGCATATTTTACCTTTTATACAAGGTGTTACTGCAGCATATTTTACCTTTCGTGCAAGGTGTTACTGCAGCATATTTTACCTTTGGTACAAGGTTTTACTGCAGCATATTTTACCTTTTGTACAAGGTGTTACTGCAGCATATTTTACCTTTCGTGCAAGGTGTTACTGCAGCATATTTTACCTTTGGTACTTGGTGTTACTGCAGCATATTTTATCTTCAGTACTGGTGTTACTGCAGATATTTTACTTTGGTACAAGGTTTTACTGCAGCATATTTTATCTTCAGTACTTGGTGTTACTGCAGCATATTTACCTTTGTACAGGTGTTACTGCAGCATATTTTACTTTGGTACAGGTTTACTGCAGCATATTTTATCTTCAGTACTTGGTGTTACTGCAGCATATTTTACCTTTGGTACAAGGTTTTACTGCAGCATATTTTACCTTCGGTACTTGGTGTTACTGCAGTCTATTTTACCTTTGGTACAAGGTTTTACTGCAGGATATTTCACTTTTGGTACAAGGTTTTACTGCAGCATGTTTTACCTTCGGTGCAAGGTTTTACTGCAGCATATTTTACCTTCGGTACTTGGTTTTACTGCAGTCTATTTTACATGCGGTACATGGTTTTGTTGCGTCTGTGGCCTAGGGATAGTGACTCTGTCTATTAACCCCGACGTTCTGAGTTCAAATCACGCTGCGGACACAAATTGTTTGCGTGGATTTTTACAAAAGGACGATGACACCACCCATTCAGAAAGCAATGGCAAACTACTGAACGTACTAATGCCTAGAAAATCACAAACAGCGTTAAAAAGCTGGGGTTGATTCGCAAAGTCCTGTAAAGGATATGCAATTAACTTTTTTACATGGTTTTTACTGCAGTCTATTTTACCTTTGGTACATGATTTTACTGCAGTCTTCGCTTTTATTGAAGATGTTGATAAACATTATATTAAATAGCTATTGGTAAGCTTAGGACTAAAACCTGTTTTTTAAAGTTCTATGCTGTCTTGGAATTTACAGAAACTTAAGACATCAATTATATCAGTTCTAGGACTAAAAGAGCAGGGGTTTTTAAATTAAAAACCAAAATAAATTCAGGTATTAAAATATTTTTTCTTGTTCTGTCAACAACATAAATGGCAATAAAATTCTTATAAAGCTACAAGAAAGATATATAAGTTAGAGCTCAGAAAACCGATCTTGAAAACAGTACTCATTTCTAAAATTAAAATGTTCTCACTAGGCTATAGAGTTATACTTACACATGTTGTAAGAACACTAGATGCAGCCTTTTCAAAGTGAAACTCTCTCACACATCTCATACCATCTACCACAAGAGTGAGCACATATCTGGCAATACATACAAGGTCACCCATTGTCAGTAATCAATCAGATCAGATTTTTACAATTTACTGTCTAATGGTTGTTCCGAAGAAATGCCCCATAATTGTTACTACTAGTGCAAAATGTAAGAAATTCATGTAAAATACAGGGTGTTCAGGGTAACAGTAGCCCGATTGGCAAGTTTTGATTTGTCAATTGGGCTACTATTGTCAACAGGCAAAATAATTCTGAGATGCTCTCATAAAGCCGACTGCGTTGGAGTGTTTAGTTGTTTCAGTTATTAATTCTGTATGAATGTCTGGTGCCTTTAAGAGTGTATGGGGTGTAAATTCCTTGCCACGCTGTGCAATTGTTGCCATATTCTGAAAGATTATATTGTCTTTAATTTCACCAACATGATGATGGGTTGACTTGTATTATTTGCTCCGTTGACAATGTTTGACTAGAAGTCTATTGGGGTAATCTTGCTTATTAAAATATTGGTTGCAGCTGAAAAGTGTACTGAAGATCAGTTGTCTAGCAGTGAGGCTTCTTAAGATTTGGTGATTAGTGATAAAATTGATTCTGAAGAATCCAAGGACAAGGGAGTGTATCCCCAAGCTGGACCTAGGTCAACTGAAGGAGAGGTGGGTTCTGCAGAGTTGAAAGATTCTGCACTATGTAAAACTGATAGCTTTGCTGTGCCACAGAGCTCTTCTATTAATCTTCCTGTCCTGTTGTAGTCTGAGTAGACCCAGTGAGATGAGTGTTTGTTGAAGTCACAAACAAAAATAGTTTTGTGATATTTTGTTTGTGTAGTTCTGGTAGGTTTCATGTTTTCTGAGGGGGACTGTTGACATTGTATATTTTCCTTCAGTGTGCCAGACAGTGAATTAGTTTTCACCTTTGAGGTGGGCTATTGTAAGTTTTGTATCCCCAGGGATGTAAATATAATGAAAAATAATTTGTAAAGTCTAACAAACAAATAAGATTGTTTCTGGTCTCATAGATATTACTTGTTTTTTTCGAGTTTCAGAAACCAACAGTTGAGATTAAAACAAATATACATTTTCTGTATTACATTCAGAGACATTCTCAGATTTATTTGGTCAAACCAAGTAAGAATTGAATCTAAGGATGTGAGCTAAAAAAATGTCCATTGACTGTTGCACTTTTGAATGTTGTAATTAGGTTTTTAAAGTGTTTGTATTTTCTCTGTGTCAAAACTTACAACATATTTATTTATTAGTAAATGTGTGTATGTCTTATGGTACTCACAATTCTCCTCCTTTGAGTGACAATACCAATCTGTCATTGCTGATGAGTGTGAACTGAACACAGTCTAAGGTGCACTGTACATTCTCTTGCACTTCTGAAAACAGTTGTGAACATACATCACACATTGAACAAAATGTATTTTAGCTTTCATTTACAAGTAAATGAAGTTTAGTACAATTAAAATAGTAACAAATTGGTCAACTCCTTTGATACATGACAGGTCATTTGAATCTTGCAAAAGCTCTAAATTAGTAATAAAACAAATGGCACAGCATCTGTGTGTGTGTATATGTGTGTTGCCCCATAAATTATCACAATTCACTTGTAGCAAAGGTGGTTCACTCTTTCTCTTTCCTTAGGTTATTGATCATGCTAGATCTTAGTCCTGACACCACATCCAAATGTTATTACTTAGTACTGTTAAGAATTACTTCACATTACTCTGGTACTATATGCTATGGGATTACCTTCATCTTCTATCTATAAAATGATGTCAATTTGGTTAGTTCAATTCTATTACATTATTTACATTTTTTTCAGCATTTTGTGCATTACTACACAACTTTATACACACAAAAATCACCCTTTTATAATGATGTATAAGTATCAAGTGAGCGTCTGTTGCTTAAGCGGTAGTGAGCTCTATCACAAACCAAGCGTACATGGTTCAAACTCTGCGGTGAGCAAGTTTGGAAGCAAATTAGTTCCCTTGGATTTTTACAAACGGTAAAAGTAGACCTCACTGTTCAGAAAGCAATGGCAAACTACTGAACGTATAAGTGGTGTCTAGAAAATCAACAACATGTTTACTGTTGTTGATGACTACGTCCTGTAAAGGATATACCACGATTTCCAGTTTTTATAAGTATCATAAAACAGCTCATAAATATAATAATGCAGAAATAAGAACTGTGTCTATTTCATCATCGCTATTGTTTTACAAAGTAGCAAAGAAACAACTTCAATTAACACAAATAATATAGTAATGTAATTACCAAACCTTCTTGTTCCCAGTGGTACACAGGGCTGCAACTATTGCTCTCCACCAAGCTTCTTCAGCTCTGTCCACAAGGTTTCGTTTGTTCTGTCCTTCTCTTTAGTTTGCCACCCAGTATTTTTTGACATCCTCACTCCTCTCATTCTCTGTGGGTTCCAGTCTAGTACATATCTAATTATGTAATTTATAGAATTCATGTGTTTTCTTAAAAAGGCAAGTTAAAACTTACTAAGAGGAAATGATGATGAAGATTCTGCAATACTATTGAGTGACACTCCAAATGGTGGTACACTTTGATTGAGGTACAGCAATGAGTTAACTGCCATTATCAAAACTCCCCCTTGATAAAATAGAAATGGTAACAGCATTAAAACAAGATTATATGTTAATAACATTCATCAGTAATCAACATGTCTTTCAGCTAACATTTATCTGAGATAATAGTTAAACATGAATTTCATACTTTCGCTACTATACCTAAGATGGCTGAAATATACATTTGTTAAACTTTCTTTTAAACAAAGAATTACGTTTAAAATATGGCAATATTGAAATCTTAATACGAATTGGAGCATAATAAAATTAAAACTGTTTGGCCATGTCGGCAGTGAAAGTTATATTTTATTTCAGAGTAAAATTAGTTTGCAAATTGACGGTTGTGCTCTCCTTCCCAGGTGAGTAGAAATCAATCTTTAAAAACGGATATTTTTATTCACATTCTATATATTTTCCAAACTAGGTACCAAACTATACAAAATATTTTACCATGGCAACCATTCACAGTATTACAAACAGCATTACCACACTTAATTTAACTGCTGAACAAGCTAGAAATGTGTTTGAACAGCTGGTTGATTGGACTATCAATATCTAGGGCTGCAGAAACAGTGCGGACACTGATCTGAACTGTGATTTCAATAGTACTAAAGCAATAATAGTGACAATACCAGCACGATGATAGTGGAGATATTACAACTCTTGCAATAAACACAGGGATCACAAGGGATTACAACATTGTGCTAGAAATAATATAACTTAGAGAACATTTGTACACAAATTAATAGAAGTTGAAACAAGTAGTACAGTGGAACTCCAATATTCCCGCCAGTATTCGTCTTTTTCGATATTCGCCCTGTTTTTTCGTCAAAATTTTTTTCCGATATTCGTCCGAAAGTCAATATTCGTCCTACCTCCGGAAGCCGGCAGAAAGCAGCTGATCGCCATTTTGTGTCGGTTGTTTGGCTGAAGCGCTTGTTTGAAAGTGCACGCAATAAAACTCTTGTTATTTTTTTAATCTTTTGCAGTTTTTGCAATTTATTATTACAAAAATTTAGTGACCATGGGACGTAAGAAGTGTAGTGATGATAATGGTGGTAAAAAAAAGAAAAGCAGTGCGAAGTACCATTGATTTTTTTTTTTAAATTATTGCTAAGTTTGAAGCTGGAACACGTGTCGCCGATTTAGTAAAGGAATTTGAAATGCCGAGAACTACCATTGCTAGCATAATAAAAAAAGGATGCTATTAAATCAGCTGAAGTCGCACAAGGTGTAACAATTCTTGCTTCTAATAGATCGCCAATCATTGAGGACATAGAAAAGTTGTTATTAGTTTGGATAACTGAAAAACAAAGGGCTGGTGATAGTGTTTCAGAAGCTATAATTTGCGGAAAAGCGAGGTCACTTTATCAAGATTTACAGAATGAAAGGCCTAGGCCATTAACATTCGCTGATGATGCCGAAATTTTATTTGTGTTTAGTGTACTACATGTATTTATGTAGGCCTACACAGTGCATATTACGTATTATTTATGGCAGTACGCTGGTTAATATGTGCTGTAGTTAAATTGTACAGTGTTTGAAATGATTTCGGAGATCGATTCTCAAGTGAAAATTTATTTTGTTATAGAATAGATACGCAATATTCGAGGCCGGGAATGAATGAATCCATTTTTAGTTAATTCCTATGTTAAAAAATTGTTAGATATTCGTCTTTTCGATATTCATCATCCCCTCGGGAACGGATTAATGACGAATATTGGAGTTCCACTGTATTTGTTTTCTTCCAGCAAAAGAATCAGGTATAGAAATACATTTTATAAAAACTTGTCAGATATCTCTTTGATCCGCCCGAGTGGTTACATGGGCCCAAATTTGGGGTGTAAAGAATAGAACCACTGTTACCTGCCACGCATATCGTAAGAGGCGACTGAGGAGGTTTGGCTGAAATCGGTTGCACATGTCCTAAACGTGTAGAAGTCTATAAGTTTAGGGGCCTACCAAACCAATGTGCAACATATACACGTTCTTGGCAAAGATCAAACATATCACAAAGGGTGATTAAAATTGGTTGTAAAGAACAAACACAAAGAAGAAGATCTCTTTGATGAGGGGTATATGTGTAAACACATTAAAAATAATGCAAATTATTAGTTAGCATGTATGGAACAATTTCAGCATTATAGTTCATGAAGAACACTGAACTGAAAAACTAATTTAATGTTAATGATAAGTTGCAGCCATATGTTTCACTATGAATAGAAATGAAGGAGGGATGGAGAGAGGGGGAGGGAGAGAGAGGGGGAGGGAGAGAGAGGGGTGAGAGAGATAGAGAGAGAGAGACCATTCTGGTGAAGTAAATATAAATTTAACCAACATAACAAATATAATAGCTTGTACTAGGGAAGTCAATAAGTAAGCCACAAATGGCTGTAGAAAAATAACTAAACATGATAACAACTTGAAACCAGTTTATTTTTATACATACATTGTTCCTTTATTTCTCAACATAATTTCCACCAACATTGATGCACTTATCCCATCGTTTTATCAATCCTCCCAAACCGGCTGCATAGAACTGTGGGCTCTGTTTTCTAAACCACGTTTCACTTCACATTCAACTTCGGCGTCATTCACGAAATGTCTCCCGCCAAGGTGGGTTTTCAGTGGACCAAAGAGGTCAAAATCGCTAGGGGCTAAGTCGGGACTGTAAGGTGGATGTTCCAGAACTTCCCACCTTAGTTGGTTAATTTTCTCCTGAGTTAATCGAGGCGTATGTGGTCTGGCATTGTCATGAAGAAGCAACACTTCTCTAATCAGCAACCCTGGACGTTTTTTTCGAATTGCATCATGAAGCATCGATAGAACTTCACAGTATGATTCGGAATTCACATTGTCACCTTTCTTCATGAAATTGGTTAAAAGCACTCCCTGACAATCCCAGAACACCGTCAACATAACCTTCCCTGCTGATGGCGTAACCTTGAATTTTTGGACACAAGGCGAAGAAGGATGTTTCCACTGCATTGAAGCATGCTTTGATTCGGGCTGGTAGTGATGCACCCATGATTCATCCCCAGTAACAATCCTGTTCAGCATCTCTTCTCCTTCATCTTCGTATCGACAGAGATGATGCAAGGACAGGCCAAATCGGTTCATTTTGTGTTCCTCTTTCAATTGTCTGGGTACCCACCTTGAGCACACTTTCTTAAATTTCAATCGATCATGCATTATGCTGTTTGCTGAACTATGTGAGCACCCTATTGCAGATGCTACAGAGTCTATCGTTACTCGTCTGTCACCTCTAATCATCTCCTCCACCCGCTGTACTGATGCTTCTGTTGCAATCTCAACAGGACGATCAGATCGGATTTCATCAACAATTTTAGAGCGTCCTTGAGAAAATTTTTCTACCCAACTATGCACTGTTTTACGGGACAAACATTTGTCAGCATAAACAGGAAGCATTTCCTTATGAATGTCCTTTGCAGGCAGTCCTTTTGCCCACAAAAAACGCACAACAGCATGTTGCTCTTTGGTTGTACTCTCCGTAAGTACAGTCGCCATTTTGTTTATGCGCTGCGCATGAGACACATAGCGCCACCTGGCGAACGGGAATATAAAGTTGGATGTTGCTGTCACCTAATGACACTTTTAGAAAACACCAACTACATTTACCTACCATCTCACATAACTTTGTGGCTTACTTATTGACTTCCCCTCGTAGCTTGTGCAGATATACTTACAAATTTGTACCTAGTGTAATACTAATAGCATACCTATAGGTTTTGGTATTGGGGAGACGCTAAGGCAGTCAAAGGGCAAGTTTGCTTGAGACCAAATAACTGGGTGAACTTTCTGCTGGATGTTCAGTGAGATGGCTACAATGCAGCATGTATCTTTCCTCACAGCTGCCCGTCTACATGAACACATACAACGTACACATATACAAAATCAGCACTTTAAAATGTTTCATAGACATACTGCTAATCAGCATTCACTTTAAAATACACTGTATCCTCTAGAACTTTCTTTTGTTCTAGTGTCAAGCATTATATTAAACGGTTGCATATCAGACTGATAAAATTAACACAGAATTTCCAGTATACATGACATCCTTGGTGAATAAAATGTATAGTTGTGTTCATTGTTCATTTGAGGATCATCTTCATCACACATGTCCATAATTGCTATGATCTCCTTCTAAGCATGTATTTCAGTGAGTTTAGACTAATAACTACTGTTCTGTGTTGGTTGGTGTATCTACTGGGGATTCTCTTATGATTTTCCTGTCTTGCCGCACCTACCGGTATGCATAACTTGCACAATCGAGATAGAGAATACCCTTTATCTTCATTAAAATCTTCAGAACAAATATTATCTCTTAGAGCATTGAGGATGTTGCTTTTGTCCATAGAAGACCCATTCTTTGTTCACAGCATTGCTCGCCAGCGCATTCGCTCTCTTATTGCCTTTCACTCCAGAATTACCAGGGATACTTACTACGAACAAAAGGTGTGCATCATGAAATCTTTTCCGGTTGCTATCTAGTTTACCACTCTCTCCATTTTGTCTCAGAATAAATAAACATTCTGAGATAATTTGATCTCATTCAAAATTTCAGACGCCTCAAACTAAACCAGTTACATTATATTCTTCTCTTGATTTCTCTACAAGATAAATATATAATCTGCCACAATAGGAGGCAATAATTTGGTTAAGTATAATGACCTGTTCATTTACTTATTCCTCCCCACTTCTCGTGAAGCATAGGGCCTCAACAGTTGTTCTCCGCTCTTCTCGGTCTCTGGCCGTTCTCTTCATGGTCTCCCAGGACAGTTGAGCACTCATCAGTTCCTCAAAAGACTTTGTCTCCAGGTCTGTTTGGGGCGTCCTTTTTCGTTTTCCTTGTGGGTTCCACTCAAGTGCTTGTCTAGTGACACTCGACTGTGTCTTCCGTTGGGTATGCCCGACCCATCACCATTTTCTCCTCTTGACCTGGGTCATCATGGGTTCCTGTCCAGTTCTTATCCACAGGTCTGTGTTTGTAACTCTATCATACCATCTCAGTCTGAGAATCTGCCGAAGACATCCATGACAACGGTCTGAATCTTATTTGTACTTAACTAGGTGACTCGCCACATTGACTTGTTTATTACTACAGAGGAATATTATGCGCTAACAATGTGGTACTTACCCTGCCCATGTGGCTAAAGGCTCAAACAAAATGAAGACTGTTGGTTCAAAGTAGCCATGGAGAAACTGATAGTCTATGATGTTGATGATTCTTTCATCCATTTTACGCAAATCAATTGTATAAGATGACATGATTGGTGACCTTAAATAATAACAGTACAAATGCACTTAATTAAAACATTCTTACATTTATACTTCCCATTATCTTAACCCAATTCATATCCATTAACTCAATCTATACCATTACCCACTATAGTGGTGTTCAAATGTATACCAAGCACACCATTAGCAATGGCAAACTACTGAACGTATAAGTGGTGCCTCGAAAAATCAATGACTTGTTTACTGTGGTTGATGGCTATGTCCTGTAAAGGATATGCCAGGATTTTCGAATGTGCCATATCGTTAGAGGTAATCATGGTTCAGGATAGTGTTACATACGACTAATTAATACTCACTTTCCTGTTGTTCCTGCAAGAGTATCAAGATCATCAATGGCTGCATCTTTCCTAAAAGGCAGAACCACAAGATGTGTTCCATAAATCAGCATTCCAGCACACCTTCCATCAGGATCCGTACGCACAATCGGCAGATGTATATTGCTAGTGTAGCCCCCCTGATATTATCAAAAATACTTCAAGATATTAAAGTTACAACAAAATAAAAGCAAAATACCATTGATGGAAACAATTTCAAGACCACAGCATCTTTAAAAATATGTAAATAACATCAACGGAACCAAACTCACACAAAAACAATAAAAATAAACCCTTTATAAAATTTACATAATTTTGTTAAAGATGACAGTAAACATGCATAAGATACAAAAACTGAATATAGCCATGGAATTGTATGATGCAAATTGAAGAAAGTATTTTTAAAACTTCTCAACTAAGAACACTACTTAATAACAAACATTGCCATGCAGTATTGCTCCTTTTTCGATCGCTTTCAGAATTCCTTGTTAATGTCTCTGATAAAGTCAGCACTAAGTTACCAACATTTCTTTTTCGTGAAGGGAGACAGGATGTTGCAATGTGCTTCTTCGTTTGCTATGTATTTCCATACGCTATCTATGTTGTACAAAATTATTAATGTAATCCATTTATTATTTACAATAATAATAATCTATGTTGCGCAGGTCTACATTAGATGTTTGGCTGTGATGGAGCTGGTACTATAGGTACACAGCTCTTGAATCTGCAGAAGAGATGAGATCTCAGTCTATCCTGTGCATAGTCTAACAATTGTGACCTGCTCCATGTAGAGAGTTAATGAGAAGCTATAAGTTTTTAACTGACTTGGGTGGTATTTTCCCATTTTGATCTACAAATGACTTTGATAGCTGTTTTATACACTTTTTATGGTGTTCCTATCATTTTGCTTTAGTGTCCAACCTTGTTTGAGGAATTTATCTGCTTCTTCATTTCCTGGAAAGTTGTAATGCACTGTTATCTACTGAATTGCACTTTTCTTAACATATCAAAATTTGCAGCCTGCACCCGTTTGTTCCATGATTTGTTTCCTAGGTAAATGAGCCTTAGATTTACATTAGCGCATTCTGATCATTACCACTATGTAACCTATTTCTTTCACATTCTATGAGCTTTCCGTACAAGTATATTCATTTATCAACAAAATTAGTCATTCAGAAAATATTTTAAAATAAGAAAGTTACATACACCTGCACAGTGAGAAAGTGAACAAAAATGAATCTGCCCACAGCATGCTATTGGATGCAGTGGTTTATGTGTTACGAACTGTGTCAATTGTGCAAGTGTGTATCGGTACACATAGACCATTGCTATTTTAACTCCAAATGGCTTGCACTATTGATAGGGCATCTGTGAAGTTAGCAATTTGTTTCTGTCTAAAGGGTATAGCGTCGAAGAATTGACTTCATTGCACTGGGTTTTACCCAATATGGCTCGGTCCCTTTCCGCAGAATTGGCCCGCCATCAGCCGAGAGTATTGCACATAGCATGAACTCCGTAGCTCCTGCAACAATTCTAGGTGTCTCTGATAAAATACACTCGTGAACAGAACGTCACAGTCTGGATTCGAGCCCAAGACCTTCAGAATGTGAGGCAAGGGCTTAAACACTTAGCTCCTTCTCTGTTCAACTTTTCAATGATAAGTATAACCAGCAAGCAATGTAAACGATCAACATGTTCAATCTCTTTATTGTGATCACCGCCAGACGATGTACCAGATCTCCCCATAAATTCTTTCCATGTGGATATCTGATTCATGCAGCCTTAGCATTGGTGTGTTTACATCACATCTTCAGCATCATTTGGAGCTCTGGTGTTTATCCTTCGGTGATGTGTCCGGTTTCAGCCAGCGTTACTCGGTTCGCTCTCCGTTCTGTAGCCATCTAGTATTTTTTACTGTGTGGGGTAGCTAGCCACACTCCTAACCTCCTTAGTCGCCTCTTACGACATGAGTGGCAAGTAACTGTGGTTCTATTCTTCACACCCCAATTTGGGCCCCGGTAACCACTCGGGCGATGTTCAATCTTATCCGCCTACTGAAAAAGACTTAACACCTATCGCTCTGCTCAGTGTACAATGAAGACTATTCTGTTTAATAAGATATAACACAGTTTTTATGCTTCTAGAACAATACTACATACCTTTAGCTCATGTTCCTCAAACTGATGGAGTGATCGGGTTTTCAGATCATGTGTACTTGGATCATATTCCACTACCGACAGCTGGGATAAATCATTCACATCACTAGCATGTCAATTAAAAACAAATATTCAACAATATCTAGTCATATATGAATATTATAAAAATATACAACTTAAGGTCACTTTCCTCTGTTCACATAACTGGCATAAACATATCAAGAATAGATTTCAGTCAGTTGTAAACAAACAGATGAGATGATTTGTTGACCCATAGCAAATTCCAGGGTGTGTATGAAATAGAACATACACATTTATTTCATTTGTATGAATGAAAACCAGCACATATGTGGATACACAGAAAGATGGAGTACCCGTTTAGTTCCTTCATCCGGCACAGAAATATGAAATCATGGAGAGCCAAGTTTAGCCAAGAGCACAATGACATGAGTAAACTACTAATATCTAAACAAGTAACAAATAAACTAAATATGAGGATTATCAAGCGCTATATTTACTCTATGAATGGGTTCTGAATTTATTGTTGTATTCTATATGTAGTGTCCTGTGAAAGAAGTAAAATTCTTCACTTCTGTTGTATCCTTTGCTTGATAAAGGCCTTTTGGACGAAACGGTGATGTGTATTGTTATTGTAAAACTACAGTACTTTGTTTTTACGTATTTCACCACTGTATAAATATTTTAACAAATTTATTTTATTTCAGTTTTCTTTCAAGAACTTATCTATTCAAAATTGTTTTGGATTCATCTGATCATGTTTCTAGCATGTCAACTTTCAGCAGCCCACTAGACAATTGACTCCAGCCAATAAGTTGGAATTGTAGTTAAATGGAACTGGTTATTGGTTATTGGTTACTAAACTGACGTCATTGCACTCCGGGCAGACCCATAGGTGCTCAGTCTCCCCAACAGATATCGAAGAGTATGCATACTGATGGTTCCTGTGGCTCGCTGATTAAACACACCTCTCACTCTGCCTCTCAGGCATCCAGTTCGACTTGAACAACGGGTAACTCCAAACTGCTTAAATCGCTTGATTGATTCAACATCGATTTTAGTGTCCTCATCCAATAGAGAGTCGCGAAGAGACTGGTTACAGTCATGTAAAGGAAGAAACTTCGCTCAATAATTTAGTCAAAGAAATTGGACTCCCTGCAATAGCTATGAAGAATGTCATCAGTGCTTTCAGACAAAAATCAGGTGAAAGAAAATGAACAAATATTGGTGTTTCTTGAATGCTGCTAAGTCAGGTCTATTGACTTTTAACTTCTACCATATTTATTTTGTAGGTTGCCTTTCCATGATTGTAAAACAGTTAGTTAATGAAGAGCTATGTACTTACAATGCAAATGTATCTACTATGGTCAATAGTATCAGCTACAACTAACTATTGTCTATTCCCAGGTGGAAGATATAGTTGGCTGTCCACTCTTGCCGTAAGCGTAGGGATGGGAGCTTTAATTTGCATTCTAGGGCCAAATGAGTCGCATATTAAAACATAGCTATATTGTGCTCCTGATGTATATCATACATAAATTTGACTAGTTTATCAATGATTAATATTACTTATCTGTCCTTTTTATAAACATTCATTAAAATTGAAAACCTACCTTTGCATCCATAAAGCTAAGTAGCAGAACATCACGATTTGCACCAGCTAATTTAATGGCAGCAAGTGATTGAATACTACCATGAAAACTGTAAGTGGCTAGACATTCAAGGCGTGTCTTGTTTTCCTCTGCAGAGACAAAAATGCAATACTACATACTATAATATGACAAATATATAAAAGTTGTTCAATTAAATTATATTTTATACTTACAGATTAACTCTGTCAACAAACATACAGAAGGTAGGAACCATAATGAAAAAAACATAAGAAATAGGGCAGTAAAGACAACAAGGAGTTAATGGTCCACAAGAAGTTAATGTGTTATATATTTATCAGTCTGAATATTTATTCACTACAAATTTACCTTTGTCAACAGGTAAAGGTTGCATTGTTCCATCATGACATACAAGCTGTGAAATAATAAAAACAAAAGAATTTAGTCTGTAGTACTTTATGAATTTTAATGTCTGGTCAACCACTAGTAACTACTATTATAAGCAAGAGAAAATGGAGCTATACTCTGAGAAGAAATTATCAAAAAATCACAAAGCAGGCATTGAAGTGGGAAGCAAATGGTTCAAAAAAGAAAGGGTGACCTAGGGAAACCCTAAATTAAACTTTGCTGACACAGGTGAGAAATATCGGACTCTCTTCTATAGAATAGATTGAATTAATTGCCCAAGATAGAGCGGTTTGGAGAAATTGATTACAACCCCCATGCAACGTATATTGGTACAAGAGGAATATAATAATAATAAATTTCCTTACTTATGAAAAGACAGATGGGTGTGTTTAAGAATTAAGAAAGTCAAATGCTCTTTAAAAAATATGATATATCCTTCACCAAACATTATTATTCATATTTTATGCACTTTGTTCTTTCCAACAATATAACTTTATACAACCTGTCGACATGTTTTGGAAATATATGACCTCTGTGGATTTTAAAAATCTTTATTGTACAGGTTTATTAAATTATGTTAGATAACCAACAATAACAAGAGCTACAACATGATATCGACACCTTATATTATAACTAAAAAATATGACATGAACATAAACATAGCCAAATCTGAGGTAATGAATCCAACAATAACAAGAGCTACAACACGATATCGACACCTTATATTATAACTAAAAAATATGACATGAACATAGCCAAATCTGAGGTAATGAATCCAACAATAACAAGAGCTACAACATGATATCGACACCTTATATTATAACTAAAAAATATGACATGAACATAAACATAGCCAAATCTGAGGTAATGAATATAAGAAAGAAACATAATACACTAAACAGCAACATCAATGGCAACACAATAGAGCAAGTACAGGAATTCAAGTACATAGGAAGTGTATCTACAGAGGATGGAAGACTCGACAGAGAGATAGAAACTAGAGTCCAGAGAGCAAATGCAATAACCTACCAACTAGCGCCACTACCTAGACATCCAAACATCTCACTGACAGTTAAACAACAGTTGTTCAACAGCATCTTCATACCCACTCTATGTTACCAATGTCAAACATGGACAATGAATAAGACACATGAAAAGAAAATAGCAACATGCGAAATGAGATGTCTCCACAAAGTCACCAACAACACAAGAATCGACAGAGTTACGAATAGCAGCATCAGAGAAAAGGTTGGAACAAGACCGTGCTTGAACATATAGCGAAATAGAAAATGAAGTGGTTTGGTCACTTAGTAAGAATGCGAACAGACCAAACTGCATATGAAGCTTTCCACAACAGAATATCAGGAAGGAAGACGAGAGGAAGACCGAGAAAAAGGTGGATAGATAAAGCAGTTGAATTCTGCCAGGGGACTAAGAAAACCATCACACAAGTCACCAGAGAAGTGCAAGACAAATACATAAAACCATGACACTGGGTTAGCAACCCGGTAACAGTGTGCTGACAAAAGAAGATTTATTTGGCGATCTTGTGCCAGGGATTCCCTGCGTGTGGTGTCTGTATCAAAGCAATTCAGAGACATTTTAAGAGTATCTTTAAAGCGTTTTTTTCTGTCCACTTCAAGCTCGCCATACATTAACTGTTTTAGGATACGTTTTTCAGGCATCCGAACAACGTAACTGGCCCAACTCACTTGGGACTTCTGCAACAAGGTGTTGACGCTTGAGATCTTTGCTCTTATGAGGACTTTGGGCAAAGATCACAAGCATCAACACCCTGTTGCAGATGATAATATAAATTACAGGCTGTTCATCATGTATTTTGGAGAAAAAGTTGTACTGAAACATGGTTATAAAAGAAAATTGCACAACAATTAAAAATTAAAGAACTAAATAAAGAAAACAAACCTCAGGCTCTGAGTTGAGAAGATATACATGAAGTTGATTTGTGCCAGCAGTTATCAGATTAGTAGTCTCCCAGTTAAAAAAATGTGCATAAATGCAATGTTCTATACCAGTTGGAGGATGAATTTGCTTGAACATACAATGCATGACTGCAAGCAGATCAATACATCAATCAGACTATCTGAAAAGAATTGATATACAAATCTATGTGAATTGATTTATGGGTCGATTGTGATTGTATTCATGTATTCACATTAGGTCTATTAAAAATGTGAACCATCACAGATTTCTATTCATAGACTTGCTTGTTATGGAATTTGCGATGGCCAGGAATGTAGAGTGTATTGCTTGTGATTCTGTGCAGAAATAAAGAATACAACAGGGAAAAAACCAGAGCAATAAACGTCAATCCTTCGCCTTTAGACCTAGTTTTTATTAGAGATAACCATCATTATTCAGTCATGTAGTGAGAAAGGGAGGTTTATAACATATAGTGACAACCGCCAAAATCAATGGGGCAGAAAAAGGACAGAGATAAAAAAATTTTAAGTTTAGTTTCATGGCACGAATGTAAATTAACATTTAAACTGATATTACTTGGGACAGACGTTTGTGAAGATCCATGATCGCCCACGCCAGCCACCATGATGTGTGACGATACTGTGCATTCAAAAGAAGAATATTTTTTTCTAGAATACAAGAGCAAAATCTTCTCAACATGCTTATATAAAAACAATGTATATATTGTTTGAAATTAAAATCTAGTAGTTTCTTCAACACCAAATTCCCGATAGATACCAGCAGACTGCCAGTGTGGCCTGGGTATGAAGACTGGGCATGCCCTGTCCCAAGTATGCAGACCTGAGAAGAAAGATGTAACCGACTTACACCAATGTCACGGCCAAACTTTACAGAGTGGTTGACAACCTGATGTAGAGAGTAGCCTCTATCAGAGAGCTCAAAATGTATTCCCTGATGCCGTCTGAGGAACTTGATCTTAATGTCTTTTTCAAGACTCTGTCAAGCGTTTTTATATGTCCGCCCCACTGCTAATGTATGCTTCTTTTTTCTTCCTTTTTGCAGAATAGGGCAGGTCAGCAGAATAGGGCAGGTAAAAGCAGCATTTCAGAAAATGAGAAGCATTATATGCAAAAAGTCATTGTCAATTGATATCAGAATGAGAGTTATACAGTGCTACATAGAACCAATACTGACATACGAATGCGAGTCATTGACAATAAACAGATCCAAAATCTCTGAGGGCCACAGAGATGTGGTTTTACAGAAGAATGATGAGAATCCCATGGACTGCTAAAATGACTAATGTTGAGGTGTTGAATGAGGTCGACACAGAAAGACTATCATCAATATAAGAAAGCGGCAGTTATCATCTCTCTGGCATGTGATGAGAAAGGGAGGTTTAGAACACATTGTAACAACTGGTCAAATCGAGGAGATGAGACAAGAGAAAATTTTGGATAGTCTGACTCCATGGCACGGAAGAGCATCAACATCTGAGATGATAGCAAACACCAGAGATTTGTGGAGATCCATGATCGCCTACACCAACTGGCACCTGATGATGATTATCATGATGGATGACATGAAACTAATCATACAGTTCTATTTGTGTTCATTTTTATCAACCAAGTTAACATTTCTTTGTGATGTGTTGTTTGCATCCAGAGCTAGCATATGTTGCGCAATGGTTCACAGGCCTCTACAGCCAGTAGAATAGGGGCATACAAATTTCTGACTCTATACAGTTTAATGAAGCTGTGATCTGGTTACTCACAGAAAAACAACAAAGAAGAAGCCCCAATGTTGTTTTTTGAAAAGAATAGTCAAGAGTCTAGAAATAATTAAATTCAGCCTTGCAATGCTGTAGTTTAACAAACTAATGTCAACACTGTCTTACTCTTAGTGTATCACTTATTAAAGTTATTCTTATTGAATACTTATTTATACTTTGTTAACTGTATTATTAACTGTGTGTTAACTGTAGGAAAAATGTTTGCAAAAATATTGGAGCGAAGAGCAAGACATATATTAGAGCCCGTTAAGCAATAGCCAGTTTGGGTTTAGGAGGGGTAAGAGCTGCACAGACGCAATATTTACACTAAGACAGATCTGCGAACAAACAATTGAATACAATCAAAGTAAACAGCTTATATTTATAGACCAAGAAAAGGCATTTGATAAACAGGTGCAAACTATGGAAGATCCTTGAAGAATATGGCGTCCAGGGACAACTATTAGGTAACATCATGGCCTTATATCAAGATAGCCAGAGTACAGTAAGAACAGAAGGAAGGAATGACCGACTGGTTCTCCATTACATCAGGTGTTAGACAAGGTTGTGTCCTCTCACCACTACTCTTTATTGCATATATGGATAAAATAACTCAAGAGTCAAATTCAGATAATGATGAAATAAATGAACTGTTGTTTGCAGATGATCAGTGCCTGATACATCAAAATGAACAAGATCTACAACATCATATTGACACCTTGAACAAAAATTGTGTAAAACATGACATGAAAATCAACAACACTAAAACAGAAATAATGAATATGGGAAGAAAACATAATAATCTAGACATCCATGTCAATGGCACTAAAATAAACCAAGTGAAAGAATTCAAATACTTAGGAAGCATATTCACAGAAGACGGAAAACTGGATAGAGAGATAGAGGCTAGAGTACAAAAAGCAAATGCTGTAAACCTACCAGCTAGCCCCATTGTTAAGGCACCCAAAATTTCACAGGCAGCTAAGCAACAGATCATCAACAGTATTTTTATACCTACTTTGTGTTACCAGAGCCAAACATGGACATTGAGCAAAGCGCAGTCACAAAAATAACTACATGTGAAATGCGTTACCTCGAAAAGTTACCAACAACACAAGAAAAGACAGAATCACCAACATCAGCATAAGAAAGAAAGTTGGCACAAAACCGTGCTTGAATTACATAGATAAACAAAGAATGAAGTGGTTTGGCCACTTAATAAGAATGCATCCAAACTCCACAGTATACAGAGTCTTCTACAACAGAACATCGGGAAAGAAGGCAAGAGGAAGACCACGGAAAAGATGGTTAGATGGCGTAGCAGAATCCTGTGAAAGAGGAAAGATAACAATCACACAAGCCACCAGAACAGCACAAGACAAAAACAGAAAACCACGACACTGGGCAACAACCCGGTAGCAGTGTGACGACAAAAGAAGAACTGTATTATTAATATTATACTCAGCTTTTGTTGAAAAGAAAAAATATAAAATATCCTTACTATCCCTGCAAGGTTGATTTTGATCATCCTAAGAATCAGTACGTCGTACATTGAGTAAGAAAGAATGCATGAGACTCATGATGAGTGAGGGGATCAGAAAGAATACAGGACAGTATTAATAGTATTATAATTATCAAATTATGCGTATTTACAAATTACCGTTACGGTATTATAAATTATTAAAATTCATGTAATATTGTGATGTGTTATTTATAGTTAGTTATCTATCCGCTGAGCTTTCTTGCCAGATGAGAAGTGTTACGTATTAATGTTTTTGCATTGGCCGCAAAGTTACTTCGTTTTGGTCTAGTGATTCGTTAGTAGGATGTCCTGTGAATGAGCAGTTTTGAGTCTTAAATTTCTCAGTTTGTGATACTAACTCGGTGTGTTGTGTAGCAGTGTACTCAAGTGTACTATAACTCAGTCCTGAGTGTTGAGTAAAAAACAACACGTCAACTGTACTGGTAGTCACACGGTTTGTTTTCTCGATTAACAATAACATCTACTACTTCTTGGTTAAAATCGAGTAACATTTTCTATGTGGCAGATTTGTGTGCATTTTAGCACTTCTGTTATCGTCCTGGCCTACTCTGGCCTTTGTGAACTTTGTCGATTTATATTAATCTTACCGAAATTTGTGAGTCTCAATTATTTGCTCTAATCACTAAACCGTTCCAATAACCACAAGCAAGTAATAATCAACCAACAAAATGTGATCGCATGCGGCACCGACACTGCACTATAAGTTTAAAGTAAATGTCAAACTCACATGTAAAAAAAGTTATTAATCCACCAACTGCCTGCACGATTTTTCCATAAAATGCTAGGTAGATTGTGTGTGGAACAAAAAGTTATATAAGTAGGCTAACTAGAATTGTACATTTAGTTTATCCTGAACAATTTGCTACCGGAAGTAGATTATAAAAAGGGTAAAGTAGCGGACATGGCTTTACAAAAAAAACTTAAACAACTAAAAGCAGTATGGAATGGGACTGCCATGAAAACAAAGCTAAGAATAATAAGAGCATGCATATTCCCAGTGGGAACATGGGTGTGACGCATGGATATTTAACAAGGCTAGGAAAAACATATTTCTGCTTTTGAATATAAGTGTTAATGGAGTGCAAAAAGCAAATGCTGCAACCTACCAGCGAACCCCACTGTTAAGGCACCCAAAATTTCACAGGCAGCTACAACAGATGATCAACAGCATTTTTATACCTACTTTGTGTTACCAGAGCCAAACATGGACATTGCGCAAAGAGCAGTCACAAAAATAACTACATTTGAAATGCGTTGCCTGCGAAAAGTTACCAACAACACAAGAAAAGACAGAATCACCAACATCAGCATAAGAAAGAAAGTTGGCACAAAACCGTGCTTGAATTACATAGGGAATTGGCCACTTAATAAGAATGCATCCAAACTCCACAGTATACAGAGTCTTCTACAACAGAACATCGGGAAAGAAGGCAAGAGGAAGACCACGGAAAAGATGGTTAGATGGCGTAGCAGAATCCTGTGAAGGAGCAAAGATAACAATCACACAAGCCACCAGAACAGCGCAAGACAAAAACAGAAAACCACGACACTGGGCAACAACCCGGTAGCAGTGTAACGATAAAAGAAGAAGAAGTTAATGGCAAAACACGTAATAACAAAATACTGTAGTTTTACAATAACAATACACAGCAACGTTTCGATCAAAAGGCCACTATCAAGCAAACGATAAAACAGGAGTGACGAATTTCATAGCACACTATGTCAGAAATATCCCAACGATTCTAAAATTTAGATTTCCTGGCTCTGGAGGAAAAATAATACAAGTAGTTAAACAATGGAGGTTTGGGCGGTTACATTGGTTATTGGTTACTAAACTGACGTCATTGCACTCCGGGCAAACCCATATGTGCTCAGTCTCCCCAACAGATATCGAAGAGTATGCATACTGATGGTTCCTGTGGGTCGCTGATTAAACACACCTCTCACTCTGCCTCTCAGGCATCCAGTTCGACTTGAACAACGGGTAACTCCAAACTGCCTAAATCGCTTGATCGATTCAACATCGATTTTAGTGTTCTCATTCAACAGACAGTCGCGAAGAGACCGAAAAATAACCTCCTTATCCATCTTCAACTCCCGAACAATCGATGCTGTTGATGCAAGCCTGTCCGCTCTCTCATTACCGTAAACACCCGCGTGCCCAGGACAGTATATCCACGTAAGCCGCTGGAGGCTAGAAACTTCTAAAGACGATATTCACTCATACCGAAACGAGCCCTTCTGGATCTTGTGAAGCATCGACTGAGAGTCAGATACAACAACTGCCCTAGTAAATAAAGTCCCAGAGATCCCATGGAGGGCAGCAGTAACGGCCTCAACCTCCATCCTCATACTAAAAGTAGTTGTCCTGTATGCCCCACTTCGCTCTGTAACAACCCTACCATGCGCATTAGCCAAGAAACCCCAGCCGGACTTCTCACCACGTTCAACCGACCCATCGGTAGATACAACAACATCATCATCCCTTGCATTATCTTCTATCAGCTGCTTAACTGCGAGATCAGCCTTCATGTTGCCCAAATCTCTACATTCTCTTCCAAGAGTAATGATAACGTTGAGATAGTTGGTCATGCTACCATCTGTTGGGATCCATTCTTCCCTTTTGGTAGGGTCGCAACCGTAGTCACCTGACCAATTGTTCTCTCAGCCTGGGCCATCCACGACATGCCACGCTTGATTCTCGTGCCCTTAACATCATTAGTGTTCTTGTGTAGTGGATGTCTCATATCCGCAGTAACCCGCATATATGCCTTGGTTTGGGCGATTGCATGACGGGAGGGTAGTAACAGAAGGCCAAGCATATATCTCATCTTCACAAGAGGGTATCTCTAGTGCAGCCCAGGACTATACACATACCTTCATTCTGAACCCGTTCGAGTCGTTCACATTGTGATCTTGATATCGTAAGAATTCCGAGTCCGTAATCTACCACTGACATAACCAGTCGATCGAACAAAAGGGCAAGTGGTCTCTGCTCAATGTGTGCGGCCACCATAACTTTGAGAGCCGCAAGACCACGCTTGCACCCTAGTATCGTCTGTTCAATATGGTGTTTGAAAGATAGACTACGATCAAAGGTTATTCCAATATAGCGTAGCCTGTCTCTGCGCTCGATGGTGGGCGGTTACAGAGGCGGTGAAATGGTTGGTATCTCACAACTACTCTCGTATTTTCATACTCAGTGACTCCATGAGCATGATTCGTAAAGTCGAATCAGGAATGTTGAGCCGAGACAGGGTGGAGGTACTAGTGCAGAAAATTATAAGAGACATCACCTTCATTTTTGTCAATGAGCACGCAGGAGTTAGGGGTAATGAATGAGCTGATAGATTGGCTGGCTTGGCTACAATATCAGAGGGAGCTGCCATGGATCGAAATGACATTCTTCACGCATTGAGTCTTTCCGAACAGAGGAGTTTCAGGGATATGAATCCCACTCGATGACTATATTGAGAGATGGGTGTCAATATTGGTGCAGCCCGAAAAGAAAGACATATTAAATATGCAAAGAGATTGATTAATCAATATCAAACTGGCGTGTTGGGCCGCTGGACGCTGCGAGATTTGTGGAGATCGGAGCACCTATGGACATGTCCGAAGGGCTATGATGATAGTCCCATATAACTGATATATATATCCCATATAACTATATATATATATATATATATATATATATATATATATATATATATATATATATATATATATATATATATATAAAAACGATTTCTATCGTTGCCGATCTGCCGCTTTCTAACAAGTGTTTCCATGTCAGGCCACAATCTTTCAACCCTCTTTCCACAGCTCTTATCCACGTTTCCTATGAACGTCCAGGCAGGGCCGTGCCGTGCTATGATACAGAGAGACGACCGCATCAGGTGGTACGGTAAGGGGGCGGCATAAGCCGAGAAATCACAATTGAAAGTTATTTTAAAGAAAAAACCTTTAAGGGACGGCATTTCGAAGACTTGCATCATACTGAGAAAATATACCGCACGGACCTGCGTCCAGACCTTCTTTCCCCATCCGCTGTCCATCAGAGAGCTGTCCTAGACAATTCGCTAATCGCATACGCCATAAAAAGGTAAAGGAACCCTTTCATACCTCGTGGTATATAGGTCAATACAGTGTTAGGCCTGTATTTTCATTGACCGTCGGCACACGATGTGTGATGTGGAGAGCATCACGCCGGCCGCCTTTACTTTCTCAGAGCACATCTGGTACCTAATTGAGGCTGGGTCGACCTGAGAGCCGTCGCGGTCGGGAAAAATTCCACGCTCATTGCGGGAGCTGAACCCAGACCACCATCCTTGAGAAGCGAGTTCACTAACAACTACGCTACAGCGGCTCTTTCACACGCCATACATGACCAATAAACCTCCGTTTTTCAATGGTCTTCAATGGAGAACATTTTGTTTGTTTGAAAAGCTCTTCATTTTAGGATTGCCATATTTTGATCTTCCGAAATGATGACACTTCTCCTAACATTAAATTCCATTCAAATTGTGTGCCATGGATATTTTCTGATGACCTGTTCTTTTTTAGAATTGTGGTTTTTTTACATCAAATGTTCATAAAGTTGAGTGCATGTGAAATGTTTAAAATTAAATTTTACAAGTGAACTTGACTGAATCCCCACTATGATGATCTCTCTCATTGGTCCATTGGACATAGATTAAAGAAAATAGTCTTTCTACACCTCTTTGGCAATGACAATTATTTTTAAAGATGGATGCAAATTTTTCCTTTTCCGTTTTCCTTGTCGGTTCCACTCAAGCGCTTGCCTAGTGATACTTAACTGTGTCTTCCGTATGGCATGCCTGACTCGTGGCCTCCATGAACATACGGTCGGCGGGCTCAGGTTAACAAAAATATAGGAAATAAGACCACAACTGTCGCGTAATCCTCGCATTCTAGTGTTGTATATAGATAAATACATGTAAAAACAAGACAACATGCTAAATCAAGGTTATTTTATGTTACAAATTAAGTGCAACGCTAAGAAATATCAGTACTATTAACATTTTCACGAATAAACAAACATGAACGCACAGAATTGAGTAAAATTGCATAAAAGCGTACAGTGTTCTATCAAACACATACAAAAATCAGCCCCATTAAACAGGATTTTCGATTTTCCATCTGAGCTAAACGGCCTTATGTTTGCCGAGGGCCACGGCCTGACCCATTGCCTTTTCCCCCCTCTTAACCATAATTTTTGCTAACTAATTTTGCAAAAGAAGTGAATGAACCAATATACATATGTATCTCTTATGTATAATAGTCTAATAGTATATCACAGCGTGTCGGTGACACTGATATTGTATACCTTACAAACATAGAATGGTAAATGGGTATTTTACGTGACATTAGAATACGTAAATAAGTATATCGATTTCGTGCTGATAGAGTGCGGCGCCTAACAACTACAAACATGTTTGAAACATGCTTGGGTTAACAAAGTTTATTTTAAACAGGGGCTATAATTTATAATTTCATTATGTTGTATTTGTAATCAAGACATGCATATAGCAGTATTACAGTTTCAACACATACAATTTACTAGAATGTTTCAAAGAGCTGCTGTTCTGTTATGTTGTTGAATCATGATCATCATCTCATGAATGTTGATTGTTCAAGTATTATTGTAAAAATAATTGTGTTGTCCAGGGACATGCCACATGGTGGAGCAATTACTGTGTTACATTAAAATGTTATTATGATTTACAATAATTCGCTCACCATATTAGGTTGTTAAATCATCCAATAATGGCAATAGCTTGTGCTGAGAAAAACTTTGTCACCCCAACAGTTCTTCCGAATTTCTCTTCCTCATAGGTCAAATATCACGCCTCTTCTGTCGCCATGTACTTTATAAAGTTACATGCTTGGCTTATGCTCAAATTTTGAGTCACATCCTGAATAAGTTATATGCTTAGCTCAAATTATCAGTCACAACCTGAGTCAGTCTTCTTCTTGGTCTTCCTCTTCACTTTGTCTGGATGCCACCTTCCACAATGGTCTTCTCGACTTGAACTCTTCCTGGTCTTTTTTTCATGTCCATATTACCCCAATTTTCTTATTTGTAGCACCAGCCAGTTTAATTTTGAGTTCCTTCTGGATATATCTATATTTCTCTTCTCTGCCCAATGCAATACCGAGGACTCTTCTGTAACAATTTTATCCATCAGCACATATATGCATTTCCACTGCCTTATGTCCATGTTTCATACCCATACATTGCCACTGAGAATATGCATACTCTTAGTATTCTGATCTTTTTTTTCATATCAGTTCCATCCCATCATACTGTTCTTAGTTGTTTCAGTAATTGTAATGCTATGTTTGTTCTTCTAATTTCCTTCATCCCATACTTCCATCTCTTGTTAGCAGAGAACCCACATATTAAAAACTGTTCACATTTTTCTATTTTCTCTCCATTGATTACAAAAAATTCCATGTCATACTTGTTTTATCTATTGTAATTATTTTTGTTTTTGCCACATTGATATTATTTTGCCACATTGAAATGGTTTTATTTTTTGCATTTCTATTGCATTTTAAAATTATTTATTTATCTTATAATTACACATATATACGGGGACTGCCTAGAGTAGTTGATAGTAGCTCGGCCTGCTAGCTGTGAGACGCCTCATAGCTCAGGTTCGAACCTACTGTCCGGCATTTGTTCGAGTCCCTGGTCTTACTCAGGACGATAACGTGAGTACCTCTGAAGTCGGAGAAAATCTGCCTGTATGGCGAGGGAATACTAATTACGAGTACATTGAGCACACGGCTGCCAGTGTAAGTAATTTACAATGTGCACGCTGCTGCCATTGTAAGAAATTGGTAAAACGGATTTTCACGCAAAAATCAGTTTCAGAGATGAAACTTCGCCTGAGTTGAAAGCGGACGGAAAAAAACAAACACATATATACAATTATATTTAATTAATAAATAATTTTAAAATATTAACATTTAAAAAATACTAAATTAATGTTATAATAATACTTATTTCTTATTTTTAGTCACTAGAGTAGTGTTTTGCTATGATGTTGTGCAGCATTGTGCTAATTGAATAAATAAAACTTTGATATGGAGCTGGAAGTTGGAGACAAAGCCAGTGGACAAATATGGCACAGGAAGTTAAATGTGACTAATGAGGATGGGTATGAACTGTTTTGGTTATATTTGTTAACTAGTTAAAGTGCATCTAAGTCTAGATAATGACATTGACTTGTTAACATGTTATGATGCGACGGTATCTTTGAAGACTGCTAGTTGAATACCCCCTGCTAGTTGAATACCCCCATAAGTATGTTTTAAGCAGCCATATCTTTCATTTTTTAAACTTTGGAATATAGATTAGTGGTATGCGAATAGTAATTGTTTGTTACTAGAATACCCATTATTGCCTGGATCCAAAGTTACTGAATAGCACTTTGGAAAGAAGCTGCAATGGATTTTCAGCAAACTTTCCGCAAGAAAATGGCACAAAGGGGAAGGGGGGACATAGCAGTGATAAAGCAACAAATACTTCTATTTTAAGAGAAATGTGAACATCTAAATATATATTTCATTGTTGCAGAAAGCAAATAATAATATCTGATTTTTAAAAAAACATAACTGATGTAGTTATCAATGGAGAAAAATTACAGAAAGTGGTTTTGAATATTTTGGTTCACCAATAGCAATCAGTGAAGATGTGATGACAGAAAATTAAAATAAATCAAAGATTACTAAACAAAATCTTAACCTTTTGTCTACGTAATTATTTTTTTACCACTGGACACATTTATATTGCAATGTATACTGAACTGACTAGTTTACGCTCATTAACAAAAATAAATAGGGCAAGTATATTGGCTCAGATGGCGACAGGAAAAGCAACTTTAACTTTTGTGAAGTGCAACAGACAGGGTAACAAAAATCATGAGTATTAAGAGAATGCATATTTGTGGGCAGCATACAGGTACAAGACTTGAACAGGTAGCAAATCAACAGCACAAATACATAGTGCTTTTGAGTATAAATATTTGGCTGAAATCGGATGCACATGTCCTAAACATGTACAGGTCTACGTGTTTAGGGGCCTTCCAAACCAATGTGCAACGTATACACGTTCTTGGCAAAGATCAAACATATCACAAAGAGTGATTAAAATTGGTCGTAAGGAACAAACGCAAAGAAGAAGAAGTATAAATGTTATAGAAGAGTTCTCAAAATTCCGTACACAGAGAAATGGACAAACAGATATATCCAACAAGAACTCAGATTTGAAGAAAACTGATATTTCAGCAAAGTTTATCAAAGCTGGAGGAGAACAAAGCAAAGAAATATATCATGCAATATGTAATAACGTATGGGAAACAGGAATATGGCCAAAGTAATGGAAAAGATCAATATTTATCCCAATACTTAAAAAAAGGGAGACATAAAATTATATACCAACTATAGAACAGTTGCATTGATTACACGCCCGAGTGATTACCGGGCCCAAATTTGGGGTGTAAAGAATAGAATCACTGTTACCTGCCACGCATGTCGTAAGAGGTGACTAAGGAGGTTTGGCTGAAATCGGATGCACATGTCCTAAACATGTAGAAGTCTATGCGTTTAGGGGCCTACCAAACCAATGTGCAACGTATACACGTTCTTGGCAAAGATCAAACTTATCACAAAGAGTGATTAAAATTGGTTGTAAAGAACAACGCAAAGAAGAAGAAGAAGAAGAAGATTAGCCACGCAACTAAAATCTTACTAAAAATAATTATGGAAAGACTCTTTAGAAAAATGAAAGAATACATCGAATTTATCAATATAACACAAGCTGTATTTAGGTAGAATACACATGACCATACATTTAACATGAGAACAATCATAGAAAAATCTAGAGAGTATAGAATGTAGATCTATACTCATGTTATTTGACTACTCAAAGGCATTGAAATTTTGTCGAACATCAGGTATTATGGATGGATTCAGGATGTAACTGATGATTTGAGCATGACGGTTGCAGAGGCCTATGAGAAAGAGAAATTCGAAAGGACTGTTAGGATGTTAAAGTTCTGCTGCTGAGGACAAGCTATTTGATGATGAAATGCATTTACAAACAAAATAAGCACTATTCTCTAACTTGTGTCCATTTTTGACTTCCACCGAGTTCTGGTCCTTGAATGGATGTAGAAACAAGATGTTGCTGTAGCTAATTGTATCTTGAAAGTTTCAAAAATAAAAATTAATAGCACTCAGAGAAAATCAGGGTGTAGATGTCATGTGCTAACATGAGTTTGAAATATCTAGGAAGAGAGGAGCTAGATAAAACCATATATAATAAGGATAAATGTGAGAGACTAATTTTATAAAGGGATGTATAAAATACATTTAAATAGACATTGTCTGGAAGGATCACAGCCAAATGCACTCAGAGATGTGAAGTCACTTATAGAGTCAACCTGATTGCTTTATCAATTAATTGATATAAAGAGCTAAAAGAACTGTCATCCATAGTCATCAATTAACAACAACTATATACATATTGTGATCAGCTATAGTGAATGGTGCTGAAGTCGGCAATACTAAGCCAGAATGCTCACAAGAAACCATAATATCATGCAGCTCATGCTTATATACGATTATTGTACCGTCTGATAAAACATATACTGTTAATCGACCTACCAAGCTTTATGTATTTAAGTCGCTATATTCAAAACTACACAGCATCAGGGATGAGCTCCAGACAACAGTTGACCATCATAAAAACACATCTGACGGTATAATCATCCAAATAGCGATCGTAAGAAGATGAAAAAGTTATAGTGAATAAAAGTAATAAAACATTTATATACCAATTTTCTCTTGGAACAGATGAGTTGTTCTGTGATGACAGTTCATTCATTTATTAGTTACATAAGGACAGTAGTATTATTGAATACTGACTTCATCATCATCATTGTGAACAAAAGAAAATGGTTTAAGTGAATTATCGCGTAGAATTAACTCTTGCCTCATTCATTTCATATTCAGTTTCAGTTTGGAATATCTTCATTGCACTCCAGACCCTAGGTGCTCCGATCTCCTTCGCAATATCTCCAACAACTTCCAGCGACTGACCATACCAGTTTTATTTTGATTAATGAGCCTACTCATATACCTGTTATGCTGTTCTTTTCTGACTACTCCAATCTTCAAACCCAGCTCCTGCAATCTAGTAGTTGACGTGGATTGGTTTAAATGAAAATCTTCTTTGTGGCCATACTCTATTAGGGCGTTCAAAATATCAGCTCTATCCATTGGCTAGCCCGCTGATATGGTGGCAGAGCCAGCCAGCCAATGGATAGAGCTGATATTTTGTTTCGATAAAGGTAACATTCACCACATAACCCTCTGTGTTTTATATTCTATTATCTTTTATTTATAACTTCTTCCCCCTTACTTTCAGATTACTGATGAAGGTGAAGCACAGTGTGCATAGTTCATCTTCTGGACCTTCTAGAAATATCCGGTTTTTGAAAGCTAGTTTTGATAGCACATGTGACCAGTTTATTGCATGTGATCACTTGGGAGACATTTTCCTTTTTGATATTTCTAAAAACAGGTATTCGTTTTCTTTACAATCTTATATTGTTTATAAATTGATGTATTTTAATAAATTGACACAATTAATCAATAACACTGAGACTATTTTCCCATGTTAGTTATTATTTGAATGCATGCTTTTATCAGTAATTTTTTCATATGGTCATTGACTTAATTGTGAACGTTGTCAGACAAACAGGAAATCATTTGACCACTATGGGAAAAACTAGAAAACTTATTATTTTGGGATTTTATCAGTCATCTCTCATAAACACATAAAACATTACAGAACAATGCTGATATTTTCTACCAAGTGGTTTGGTGATATTGGTGTTTTCAAAAAATATTGTCATACTCAATAAGTTACTATGGCTGAAGTTTGAAACAGAAGATGCAAGAGTTAGCAAAGAGAAAAAGGGAATAAGAAGTAATACTTTGGGACAAACATATCAGTAACAGATTGTTTTATTTCAACCAAACATTCTTGCCATTATTCCAGTTTTTCTACTTACATTATAACAAAATATAAAAAAAAATAAATGAAGCTCTGGCCTATTTGGGTAGAGGACTACTCTAAGAATGTTTTTACATCTCCTGTACATTATGTTAATATCTCTTTTGAAGATGTCATTGCTCAATAAAGAACTCATTTTAACAGAGTAAATGTGTCTATTCTGATTTTGCTCCATCTGAAAGTGACAGTTAACTAAATTTATTTAAGGTTTGTCTAGTACAGAAGGTAGGCCATTATGACAGTGTTGCATTGAATACTCATCACAGAAAAGAGTTTCTTGTTGGATTATGTGATTGTTCGCTCAAGTGTTTTGATACTGGTAGGTAACAATATAAATTATTTTGTTTTCATTTGTAAAAAATAATCTTCCTAGCTAATAAACTTTGTCTCTGTAAGGCATTTTCTGTCCTGTCATAACCATTTACAGCATAGGTTCCAAACATTTCGCCACCCACTTTGCACAACTATAAATTTATAACGCCCACCTCATTATAACAGTTTGCCAACACATCCCCAACATATATACCTCTCTATTTTCTTTTCACATAGAAAATTGATGTATATATTCTGCATATCGTCATTTTTCAAATGATTATATACATGAAATAGAAAATGGATGAAAATGGACAGTGTAAGACTGGGATAAGATGAATTAAAAGGCAGAACTAATCACCCAACTCCCCAAATGCTTCTGAATCCGCTATCGCCTACAAGAAGGCTTCAGGCCCACTGGCAGAGGTATCGCCCACTTTGGGAACCTATGATTTACAGGATAGACTTCTGAAAGTCTCCATCAGTCAGACAAGAGGTCCTCAAACCATCATATCTTACTATTTTACTGTCTTAAACATTGTGGATATATTTTTTTAGCCATGCAGATCTATTCTTTTTAGTAGCCTTTCTTATGACTATCTGTTTTTGTTCTGAGTTTAACATCACAGTTCTGGTTTATTGTCATCTGCTCTACTGTGTGTCCAATGTAAAATTTAATAAACATTCAGAGAACGTGACAAATAATTTTAGCATGTTTATGTTGTTGATGCCACACAATCAACACTGTAATTAGTCTCAGGGACTGTTTCTCACTATCAAACTTTGAGGAACCAACTAAGTATAAACTGAATGTAGTGAATTTGTACTTTAGAAAATTCCCACTTATTTTGGTGTTAAGCTGGATAAGAGATTCACCTAACAGCCATCTAACAGAAATCAGCCATGAAGCTCTCTCTCATAAAAACGTAGATTGACACAAGATTTATTGCTACCAGTGACATTATCATAAATGTATATTTAATCATAGTTTTAAACAGGTGCTGACAATTTGTCAGAAGTTTGGCATGAAAGAATGATTCAGAAAATGTGAGACTTTTAATCTTTGAACTCTCCATATTGACCACTTGTTAACCACTCTTTGTGATTTGTATGTGATCCGAGCCTCAAGAGTGATGTGAGCTGTGCCAGTTATGCACCTACAAGTAAGCCAGCATATCTGATGTCTGCAATGCATTTTATTTACTAGGGTAGCTTCCTAGGCCTACCTCAGTCACCTCTTATGCATGCCTTATAGATCGAGTGTTACCATTCTTGCTCCTTTTGCGCTCCAGCACCACACAGGCAAGACTTTTAATCTAATGTATTTCAACCAATCTGACTAAAATTGGTTAGATGTTGAAATGTTTATATTGTTTTTGGTATTTTCTTGATAGATAAAGGAGAATTAATAGCAGAGATGAAAGGCCATCAGTCAGCAGTTCAAAACATTTCAGTCCACATGTCTGGTAATTATGTCTTGACAACTTCTTCAGAGACTGCACATTTGTGGAATTTGAATACATTTCAAAGAAAACACAAACTTAACATTAAAGAAGATGTGGGTCTTTTGCAGGTGAGAGTTTTGTGAACACTCATGGTGTGTTTTGTCAAGATATAAATTAAATATAAGCTCTTAGTACTTCTTTAAACATGTCATTAAATGCATCATAATATTTCCTATATCGAAAAAGGTGGAGGCTGCAGTAAACTTTGAAATATAAACAGTAATATAGTTTTACAAAATACATCAACAGTGAGAAGTTTATAAAGGCCTTGGTCAAAGCTGTGTTTATCGTCACTGTTGATGTATTTTGAAAACTGAGTACTTTGTTACGTGTTTAGCATTTTCCATAGGGATCTTCATATTCATTACTTGATTGTTGAAACCATATTTACTGAGCTAGTCTTACTATTCACTGTGCTGAGGATGTCTTCTAGCTTTTCTAGAGGATTATATTTCATTTGTATTGGTTCTCTCTTTGCAGATCAGTACAGTGTAAGAACTAAATTTGAACAAATGTAGGATACAGTTTCTATATTTAAATATGGATTAAATACCTCAGTGTATTAATTTTTTCATGAAATACAGATAGTCATATTATAAATAGGAGCACTATCTTGCAGAATACTTGAACCGCTTTAAATGTCCCTTATTTAAATAGAAGTTTACTTTTATTTTTCCATTGTGTGCATGGCTATTCATCAAATTGCAATATATTGATGATACTGATATCAATAAATCTTTTTTTTTCAAGTGTTAACTTTCTTTGAAGGGTATATATTTGCAAGTTGTTCCTCTTATTATGTAATGTTGCCACAGTTCTTTGTGAAGTATGTAATTTCTTAATTTGTTTAACATGACAATTATTGTCGTGTGATTACTGTGCACATCCCTGACAATAGATTTTGCTGACTGGCTAAGCTACATGAGTGCAAGTGGGAGAATTCTACCAATGCATTTTTCTCACTTGAATCCCTTTACCATGTAAAGAGACTGAGCCCACATGACCCACTCAGAATGGTGGAACTGAAACTCCAACATGTCCAACTGACCAAACCAATGTGTGCATTATGCACAAATGGATCTTTAATTAAAAAAGAGGTGAAGGTGATTACTTTAACGATTTTCTTCATATGGCTCCGTCCCTGTCTAAAGAAATGGCATGTATCTACTGAAGTGTTGCACAAACTCCGTAGCTCCAGCAACAATCCTAGGGATCTCATGAAAAATTGCACATGTGATACAGTCCAGATTTAAATCCACAGCCTTCAGAATAACAGGCAAATGTCTTTACCATAGAGACCTCCGGATGCTTTAAAAGGCAGTGTCAAACCCTCACAGGCACAAGTGCCCAGAATGTGATCATTCATCTGTCATTAAGACTTTGGCACCAGATTTGGCTAGGAATGAAATCTTTCTGATAATGAACTGTACACAAAAACGATTAGTTGACATGAGTTGATATGTTCAGATAAGGCAAAGAGGGAAATCTCAGGAACTTGGCTGTGCCCCTATGAGTGCGAATTAACACTTTTAGCTCAGTCTTAGTGCCCAGGGAAAGGGAGTTTGTCAATATTAGCTTCATGAAGGTTACACCTAACATCAAAATATTGCTGCCTTGTTTACATCTTGATAGAACAAAGGCTTAGGCAACAAAGCCTAACAGAAAAATGTAGGCAGGTAGAGCTCTTAAGCCTGGAATGACATTCTGTCTATTGGAGGAGGCACCCAGAGAAGAATCCTCAATCGCCAAGTCTGAAGATGTTGGTCCCAAGGTGCTGAAATAGAAACTGGACATCTACACACTACAATCATGCTATGCAACAAACACTAGACTGAAATGGTGTTGTATCTATGGGATGTGGACAGGTAGGGATGCCACCAGAACCCTGCTTTGAACAGATCTTCTAATACAACTAGGACCACATACTATGTCTGGTGTGACCAAGAAACACACTGGGCACTTTTTAATTTAATGTTGTGAAATGCAGAGGGAAGAAGAAACAAAAACATAACTTCATTAGTTTCTGACAGAAAATGCATAGACTATGGTGCATTCAGAAAACACATCTGACCAGTACACATAGATTAACTATAAGAAGATATGCAAATCTTCAGAGAAGACATAAATTTTGACCCACAGGAAGTGTCCTCTGCCACCCAAAACATGTTTCTGACCTGGAAGGTTCAGATATCCCAGGAGAATGACACATAAATGTTGTTGTTATTTGCATTTGTTCTTATCAACCAAGTTAACAACTCTTTGTGATCTGTGTGGGTTGTGCAGAGAGTGTGAGTATGCTGCTCTCCACTTAGGCCCCTACAGCATGTAGGACAGGCACATACAAAATTTCAGTCAAACACTTAAATTTGAAATAAATTTGCTTTTCAGACATTCTTCCTTCCAAATAGCAACACAGTCTTGACATGCTTTTATGATGATACTATATTTGCTTGGGATCTTGACACAATGGTATGCAAGTATCAATTCCCTGTGCCATCTGGAAAAAGTCCTCATTACCGTGCATTTGCAGCATCACAGTAAGTGTTGAAAATAATCATAGAACATTTTGTCATTCCATGTTTGTGAAATAGTATGGTTATCATTTACTGTGACCTCTTGATTAACCACATGTGTTTGCCGAAATTGTTTAATTAGTAAGTAGCATGTGACAATCATATTTCTTAACTGCCGTCCTGAGATAAGCTTTAAAATGATTCTGTTTGATTTTAAGTTCAGCCGCTAATATATTTATGCAGTTATTATATTAATGTTATTAAAGTGCACCACATAAATGAACGCACAATGAACAATGATATAAATGGGCTTTAATGATATGTTTTTAACACCATATATTTAACTGCGTATTGTTGTATATAATGGTTTCTTCTTCGAAAGTTCCATATCTACCACTTGCTTACCATACTGTGTGATTTATATATGATCTGACCCTAAGAGCTATTGTATGTTGTGCCAGTTATGCACCTACATGTAGGCCAGCACATCTAATTTCTACGACGCTTTTTATTTACTAGGGTAGCTTCCCTAGGTCCTACATCAGTTGCCTCTACGACATGCCTTGTAGGTCACAGTGGTACTATTCTTTGCTTTCCTTGCGGGCCCCGGCATCACACGGGTGATATGGTGGTTTCGAGAACTTTGATAACATATTGGTTGGTGCACTTGCTTTGTAGGCGTGTTGTCCCGGGATCAAATTCCCCAGTATGAGTTTTTCATATTGTATCAGCTCTCATGTTGACCCATTCTCAATTGGGTAAAAAAAAAACACTGGGAAGTAAAGCCTGTCTGCATGATGTTCACCACATCAGCCATAGCCTTCTGTTTTTCAAATAAAAGTACAGGTTTAACATTATATTCTCTAGTATACCTTCTGGTAAGAAAACATGTTCTTTGCTTCACTTTTCTTATTGTGGTTTCTAGCCTCAGGATAGGATACACTGCATTGGCTAAATTGTTCAGTTTTTAAAATCTTCTCTAGACATTATGTGCTCTCTCCTTACTAGTAATAGAACAGTGAGCGTGCAGCAACAAGCACTTTTGGATAATGTTGAACTTCTAATTTGGTATAACTCAGTATGTGTTTGTTTAGGGTGTTTTGTATTTGCAGTGTTGTGTGGTGCTTTCTACTTGCAGTCTTGAGAGGAAGTTAAGTCAGTAGTGTTAGTATGATCAACTTATGATATTCATTGTGGCTTTAGGTAGCTGTAAGGTAAAAATAGAGGCTGCTTTTAAGTTCATCCCTACTGGATTCTACAGAATCCCATGAAAGACTGATGCTCTATGTCCTCGATGTACACCGTAGATGTATGTTCCCTCATGGATTCTGAATGAAATTAGCAGAGGATCTCATAGCAAGTTGGCAGTGTGCAGAACCCACTGACGTGTAGTGTATACTTGAACATTCACCAATCCACTTAAAAAATAATGGTATAAATGACCTCTGGCCCCCGAAGTGTACTGATTTTGAGCACCTTTTCAAAGGACATCAAAGGAGTGATATCTAAAACAGCCAATATATTTGTGTAGATTGTCTAAAATGTCATGTTTATCACTTTTGCCACAGATTTTACTGTTTGCATTAGCTAAATGTCTGTATTAACCTGTCTTCTATTTGCAGAGATTCACGATACCTAGCTGCTGGAGGAAAGTCAAGATTTTTACACTTGTGGCATCTTGATACTAAAAGACTAATTCGAGTTATTGAGATGCCAACTAAAGTGAAGACTGTTAAACAACTTGAGTTTATTAGCTACAGTTATCAGCATGGTGCTGATCAGGTAATTACCATAATGTCCACAGTAAATTTTAAAAAATCACTATTCTGAAAATATATATGATTCAGCTGTACACAGGCAGTGTATTTTAATGTGTTAGATTGCTATGGTCCAGCTTAGAAGATACAAAATATTGCATTGTTCATCATAAAATACAGCATATTTGACTTTAGTATGCTTAGAATTTAGAGTTTTAGAAGAATTGTATTTGATAATTTGTGCATTCCATCATCACTATGCCATTGAATTCGGATTTAGAGAATTTAAAATACATTATCAAATCATTCTCGTTTGTAGTGCGTGTCAGTATGTCCATACTGTGTTAATTTAAGCTTAGAAAAATTATAATTAGAGCCAGGGAACCTCTGTGAGAAAAGTAGAAACAGATTAGTGCAAATTTTATAAGACATTAAGAGACAACTATGGACAGAGGTGCTTCACTGGATGCTTACAAGAGTCACACACCACATTCCAGTATAATCTAAGGTCTGTTCAAAAAGTATCCACTTCTGTGGAGAGGGACCAAGCTATATGAGGTAAAACCCGGTGCAATGAAGTCAATCCTTCAGTTTTAGACTGAAAGTAGTTGTCCTGTATGCATCATTCCATTTGACAGTGCACTCTTTCTCGCGCTCCCATTTGACAGTGCACTCTAGCCAGAACACTCCAGTCTAGTTTTTCAACACGGTGCACAGGTCCAAATACATATACAACATCATCATCATTCTTTATGTTATGATTTCGAGATCCACTATTCCCTTTCATGAAATGATGCGTTGATGCAGTGGAAGTTTGTCACGTTCATATCTAAAGGGATCCATTCTTCCATTTTTGGTAAGGTCCAGCTGTGGTCACCTTGTTGATCATTCTTTCAGCTTGGACCATCTGTGATATGTTGCACTTGATCCTTGTGCCTTATTATAATTAGTATTCTTGTGTAGTGGGTTTCTTTTGTCCATAAAAGTAAAAAGTAAAGGAACCCTTTCATACCTTGTGGTATATAGGTCAATACAGTGTTAGGCCTGTATTTTTCATTGACCGTCGGCACACAATGGGTGATGTGGTCAGCATCACGCCGGCCGCCTTTACTTCCCAGAGCATGTCTGGTACCCATTTGAGGCTGGGTCGACCTGAGAGCCGTCGTGGTCTGGAAAATTCCACGCACATTGCGGGAGCTGAACCCAGACCACCAGCCTTGCCAAGCGAGTTCACTAACAACTGCGCTACAGCGGCTCTCTTCTTTTGTCCATGGTAATACATAAACTGTGCTTTGTTTTGGGCAATAGCGTGATGGGAGCATAGTGACAGGAAGCCATGCATATATCTAATCTTCTAGTCTCTCTAGTGCAGCTGAGGACTATTTGCATACTGTCACACGTAATAGGACAAAATGTATCTCATATGACATTAATCTTGTTCTAAGCTACATTTATATTTACAGATGTTGGCAGTTCTTGCGCAAGATGGGATATTGCGGTTTATTAATGTAGACACCTGCAAGTCGCTGTTTGATATTGGAAGTTGGGATGCAAAGATCCTAAATGTCGTAGCTGGCCCAGGTGGCCACCATATTGTTACTATAATGGACAATGGAAAATTACACATATATAGCATTGATGCACTCAGAACTGATATGAATAAGGTATTTCAAGGATGTGTTTATTTATTAGAACATAATATTATAAATGATAATCAGAATCGAGGATACCTCTGAAGTCGGAGAAGGCCCGCATGTTTGGCGAGGAAACCAATAAAGCGGTAAGCAGGCTTCCACGTAACAATCAGTTACAAGCGCCACACCAGGCTCATGGCTATGCCTGAATTCATAGCGGGCAAACACAGAAGAAGAAAAAAGAAGAATCGAGGATTTAGAGATGTGGATATACAAAATAATTGAAAGAGTATCAGGGAAAGGAAATAACTAATTAAAAAAATGCTGCAACAATTAGGAGGGGAAATAAATAAAATTACTCAAATAAATAAAAATCAGACAATACATTATAAGATGATTGAAAATAAGTATTCTCATATATCCACCAGTCAAGACAAAAGAAAATGTAAATATTTATGTATACTTTAGTGATTTCAACCCAATTTATCCATTTTATGATAATTAACTATTCAGTGATGTTGCTAGACACTCGATAGTTAGCTAATGTTTCTCCAAATAAATATTCATACATGCCAATCTCTGGTGATTAAAAACTATAACATAATACAGATCAAATATCAAAGGTTAATTTGTGTAAAAATATATGAAATTAGAGTGAGCTGCATTATTGGGGAAACAAACAACCCTAGATTTGTTGTCAGTAAAAACAATGTTATTAGTTTAGTTTTCCTGAATACTTATTTTTTTTCAAGCAGTGAAAGAAATGAGATTTCAAACAGCTGTTTACTTTTAATATCACAGCGCCATAGTTCATGGGGAGGGGTAAGGCAGGCATTTAGGAATGCTTTGAATGGCTAGCATTGTTTAGTACAATTGAAGGCATTGCTGGCTTGTTACTTTCATAGTGAACAATGAATTGGACATTCATTGAATTTGGTCAGTAAACTAATAAGTAATTCTTCACTTGTATTAACCCAAAACAACACAAGTATGATTTCATTTTAGAACTGTTAAACAGATGTCATAGTGTCATCATTTAATCTGTTTCTGCAATCAGGATGTATATTTTATTGGAAGAAAAAACCTGTCCAGAAAGTGTCCAAATCAGAATACAGAAAAACCCTTTAGGTTGTAGGTAACCTGTGCAAATTGTCATGTTTAATTATAATCTGTTATACGACATGGGAGGATCATTTTAACGAGGAGGTTAGATGCTATCCTTTTGCACCAAAATTTCTAAGTTTGTTTCCACTTCCAGACAATTTGAAAAAATGTTAAGTGATCTTTGACCTTAGAGTAGGTGAGGTAAAGCTCCCTATTGGAGATGGATAAAAAACAGAGGTCCTGTGTGAAAATTTAACATGTAAAAGATTAATCATCATCATTCTTCATTGTGCTCAAGGAAAGAGACAGGAATAAGACTACAGACAAAAATGTCCACTCAATTCAATCTTGTGCCTTTCTATGGCTTCTCGATCTTCATGAACAATCTGGGTTTTTATGAGCAATCTGGATCTTCATGAGCAATCTGGGTTTTATGTTTCTGTAGCTGTTTCCTTATTTTACAGTGTGGGGTTGCCTACCCCATGCCCAACCTCTCACCTTTTATGACATGTAAGAGGAGACTGATTCTGTTCTTTACCACCCCAGAAACCACACAAGGTAAAAAAAATTCAGTGGCAGTTAAACATATTTAGAAAGAGTAGACTGTGAGTCACTGCTGGATCAAACAATTTTGAGATATATAAAGTTAGATGTTAAATTTGTTCATATTTACCATTATAAAGTAACTGGTTCCCCTATCCTGTTGGGAGATGAGTTATGGATAACAACTCAAATTAAATTTTTTTAATGACTTTGTTACAGAAACTGCAATGAAAAGCTAATATAACAGTTAGAGTGACAGTTAAGTGACCGTTTTAGTACTATGTTCTATTATAAAATCTGAAATTGCTGCAAGAAAATGTTGTGACAATTTCTGCAATATGTTCAATTGGGAATGTAAAGGAATAAGGAGAAGATATGAACAGGGAGTGACTAATCTACATAAGATCTTATGCTGAACTTTTTTTCCAGTAGAAGTTTATTAAATAGTATTGTGTTTTTTTACATATTAAAACATCTCATACATTCAATGTTCCTTTCATAATAAATATATACTATTGTACTTTCTTAATCGTATTTGTTTTATTTTGTTCAAACAGCCTCCTCCCTCTCTAATGAAAGTAGTTACCAACAGTAAACTAACAGACACAGTAAGCTCTGACAGTAGCCTGAGAAAAGCTTTGCAGAAGTCTTCTAGATTAGAAACCATATCATATGGTTTGAAAAATGGAGATATTGACAATGAGGTTAGTGGTTTAGCATCCATTCTGTTGATGTCGTGTGCTATGGTTATTCAGTTACATTGTGGAGGCTATCTTATTTTTATTACTAGACAAAATAATTGGCTTGGCTCAGGATCACAAAATGGGAAAGTTTGATTTTATTAAAAATTTTTTTTCTATATGGATTTTTATTTGCACTAAAAATTTGGATAACAATCATTTCAAAACCTGAATACAAATAACATTTTTAGTTCAATTTTTCCTGATTTGCCAAGACAAACAATTTCTCATGATCTGGAGCTTTTGCGTTGCCATATATAACTGTCCATGAGTAAAACATTCTGTTTGCAAGTAGATTCCAGTAACTTGCAGGGGCTGTCCTTGGAATCTACTAGTTATTATTTCCGAAGTCAGACTGATAGGAATCTGGAGTCGCTTGAATTGAAAGGGAAAATCTCCTAATATCCGTGAAATGGGGATTTGCAATGAGCAGAATATGATCTGTTGTCATTTTTGTTCTGTTATTGTATAGAACATTAATAGTCCAGACAACAGTACAAAATCCCTGAATAGCATATTGAGTGTGTTTAACCAACAAGCCATGGGAGCCATCAGCATGCATACCCTGCTGGAGGAGACTGAGCACCTATGAATTTGTCCAGAGTACTATAACATCAGTTCAATAACAAATAAGCATTGCAATTTATAATTGTACATACATACTTTTCTGATTCTCTTTCTATTTTACTCCATTAGAGTCCAGATTTTGAAGAATTAAACAAAGAAAAATTGCTAACTATCCTGAAAGGATTTGGAGAATATCCTGCTAAATACAGGTTAGTGGTATTACAAGATTTGGTTAGTGCTATGTTCAGTTGAGAAATGTGAAGAATTATTTATACTTAACTCTTTCCACGCTTTAAGCTGCACACTGTGCCATGGTGGAAGTCCGTTGCACGCTATTAGCAGCACACTGCGCCATAGAGTTGCTTCCCTTATAAGAAGTCCTTCTAGTTTTACTTCTACTGTTTTACTTATACTACTTTTCAACCTTGTTATTCTATTGGTTGTCCAGTTTTCTTCAATTTAGTATATAATAATATATATATGTTATTTATTGACGAGTAGTTGGGATCGTTTTATTTTACCTCCTCGAATTAACTGCTTAAAAATTGAGGAAATAACCCCGGGTGGAAAGAGTTAACTCAGTTAACGCGCAGATATTTCCTCAATTTTTTAAACAGTTAATTCAAGGGAGGCAAAAACAAGCAATTCAAAAATCATAACTACTCTTCAATAAATAAACAAAAAAAAAAAAAAAATATATATATATATATCTTTTTATATACTCATTTTAAGAAAACTGGACAACCTGTAAGAATAATAAGATTAAAAAGTAGTAGAAGTAAAATAGAAGTAAATCTAGAGACTTCTAAAAGGGAGCAACTCTAATGGCGCAGTGTACTGCAAATGACGGTCAACGGAATTCCTCTGTGGCGCAGTGTGCAGTGAAAAACGTGGAAAGAGTTAAGTGCAGGTTGCAAAAAGATTCACATTACACTTGTATGTCCCCCTTGGATATACTAATCTAGACACCCTAACACATCTTCAAGGGGAAACAGACCTAGTCATTGAGATTTCTTACCAATGCTTAGGAATTGAGTAACCGCACCATATCAGCCATGACTATGATTCCCCCTGTTGTGTAACAGAATAATAATCCAGCATTGCACACTAAGGGAGGTAAATAACCTGTACTTTGGTTGTAATTCTAGCTTCTATCTAGCTGACTGTACACAGAAGAATCCCAGAAATAATTTAGGACGGTTAGGGAATGTGGAGAGGTAGCTCTGTGCCGGAAATGATGATCCCTTGGAGAACCCAAAACCAAAGCAATTTATATGTAACCTTGAATATTTGAAGTTGAAAAGTCTCCAAGGATGATAAGGAGTACACAGTATACCACTCTTTTTTCCCTATCTAGCTGAGAAAGAGATGAAGGTCCTCTGAATACGTGGATAGACACATGGGCCTGGTTTCAAATCATACAGAGAACACCTTTTTTTAAATTTGGAATCCACACGTTAAATACGAAAAATGGCTTGGTTAAATTTTTAATTAAAAAAACCACATAAATTACAAATTGCTGTACATTACCAAAATGGGCAAAAACCCGTACAGGGAAACATACATGTCCACATGTAATGATATATTGCAAAATAGCAATGAATAAATGTTTCCCATGTATATGTTACCTCACAATTCTAAACCTGCACATGATATTGCTATACAGAAACTAAATCAGTGGTTGGTTATTGGTTAACAGAAATGACTTCTCTGAAACTCTTACTAATTCTCTTTCAGCAGATTATGAAGGGTGTGTGTGCTGATTGTTTGTAAAGCTTATTTATTATGTACATTTTAAAATCTGTTCTCACAGATACTTGAGCCATGTTGATGTTAAATACCTTCCGGTTTCAGGATGGTATTTTTTACAATGCGATTATAATGTCATCATTATGAAATAGTTAGTCCTGCAGTCATCTCAGTATTTCATCCCTATCTGTATCAAATGCTCCAATTATTGTTACTTTTAAGCCCGCATTATATCAGCTCTATCATTGCACTACTCCTGCATATTCAGCACAGTAAATGCACATAAGACCCTGGAGACTTGAGGATTGCTAGAGATGCCCTGATTTATATATGCACTAGCAGTTTACCCGTTCTTCGCACGGGGGGTTTAGTTTAAATCTAAACTATTTTTAAAGTTAATTTGTTATCCTGTTCCGCTGATCTTCCGAGCTCACATAAACTGTAGCTCATTCCGATAGCTAGTAAAACCTGATACAATTGAATTCCCGTGAAAGTTTAAAAATAACAATTGGCAAATTAAATTATTCAGATTATTTACTTATCGATGTGTTTAAAATTTTTTTTTTTTTAAATTGGCAGAGCGTGAGATTGAACATGTTGCCTTAGGATAGCAGCCGAGTATCTTATGCATTCGTCTACAGAACTTACATGTTGAAATACCCATAAATGTGTTCGTATTCGTGTGATGTGCGAAAGACGTCACCGGACTATAACATGATCGCTTTGTGCATCATGTGACCGGCAACGTCATGAAATCATGGATATACACTTTCGGTGATTTCTATGCAGAAAGACCATGTGCGTTAAGTTGGGAATATGGTTATAGAAACGTATAAAAGTCTATGGTTTATAATTTTCCTCTTCGTATCCATGAAAGCCACCTTCTTGCCAAATTTCAAGTCTGTAGGATGTCTAGATATCTCCAAACAATTGGGACAGACATACAATTTCATTCATCTTTGTCTTATATATATATATAAGATATACATACTTTTTTAAAATCTAAGAAAATATCATTTGCATATTTCATGAAGTTTTTCTTTGGGAAAACCAAATGTTATGTCATATTTGTCTTCAATAGGATGTTTATTTGGCGCAAGATCTTACAACTCCCAGACAATTTCTCAGCATATGCTGCTTTAGTGGACAAGGGAGCTCATCCTGTTTACTCGAAACTTCATGAGGTTTATCCCATCAAAAGTCACAAGTTGCTGAGGGTGTTGCGAAGGTATTGTTTTCACTTATAGGTGTGTGTACACAATATCAAGAAGTTTATCAGTAATTTGTGCAACATGTTAATATTGCAATTACTCCTTGACTTTATTTTTTGTCCTAAATAATAACCGAATGTGTCACTAATTTTACTTACATTGAAGGGGACTGCCTAGAGTAGTTGATAGTAGCTCGACCTGCTAGCTGTGAGACGCCTCATAGCTCGGGTTCGAACCTACTGTCCGGCATTTGTTCGAGTCCTCTGGTCTTACTCAGGACGATAACGTGAGTACCTCTGAAGTCGGAGAAAATCTGCCTGTATGGCGAGGAATACTAATTACGAGTACATTGAGCACACGGCTGCCAGTGTAAGTAATTTACAATGTGCACGCTGCTGCCATTGTAAGAAATTGAAAAACAGATTTTCACGCAAAATCAGTTTCAGAGATGAAACTTCGTTTGAGTTGAAAGCGGACGAAAGAAAAAAAAAAAAAAAAAAAGAAAAAAAAAAACTTACATTGAAGCCTGTCGATAGATTTCTATGTAAATGCCAGTATGTACTATAAATAATGGGATTATATCTAATTGGATGTGTAAGATAATGTTACACCCTTTTTTTTATGTTTCGCATAAAATAAATTGGCAATCCTTTGAAGCTCATTACTGCAGATATCACCTGCCTCTATTCATTTCTATTCTTAGCCGTCTCTTTCCAATTTTTTCCACTAGTATTTCTAGGCCTACTTTAGTGTCATCTCTCCATTATTTCCTACTCTCAACTAACCAAGTTAGAAATATTCTCTGGTGGCCTGTCTTGTCAGGTAGTCAACATTAAGTTTCAACTAGTACCAGAATGCAACCTCTAAGTTGATGTAAGTAGCTGTGTGTAGTTTAATTCAGAAATATTAAAATGATTTAACAAATCTTTCAAGCAATCTTCTGCATATACTGTCAGACTTCATCTTGAATATGCTCACAGTAGTCAGCTTAACCATTTCGCTGTTACATACTTTCTGAAGGCTGAGCTAAAAATAGCTACTCTTTGTTTCTAGGTCACAAACGTGAATGTACGCCTATAGCAGTGACAGTAGCAATGTATAATGTTTTAACACGTCTGTAGCCCACAGAGGAGAGATAATAACAGATGTGTTAATGTGTCTTTAGAAGTGAATGGGGAAAACGTATATACACGTCCTTAGCATCTAAAGAATTAAGACTTAACGTTCTCAAAGAACCCTTCTAGTTGGTATTGATGAAGGACACAAAGCTCCAAATGTACTATGGAATTTTTCAAAAAATTAACCGTTGTATGTGTTGTTTTCTTTTGTTTGCAGAATTTTGTCAGCTCTGGCCCACTGGTCACCAATATTTGGAGAGACTCAGTACCTGCCATCATTTGCTTTTCCCTTTGTCAGATTGTATCAGAACAACCATCTTGTCTGTTTTGAACTGATTGCCACAATTATAGGTCAGTGAAATATGCAATATGAAAGATACCTAAAAGACTTCAGATTGCCAAGGTGAATGACTACTTATGTGTCTCTGTTGATAGATAGTATCCACTACATGACTGTCTTACAGAGGGCAACGGTAGAAGATTAAAGATCGGATGGTCTTGGTGGAAGTCACTTTCTCTCAGGTCCTTCCACTTGATCACATCAGCCACTGTGATGAATAGACTGACACTTCTGCAAAGTTACATAAACATTGAAGTTAATAGTTACCTTGTGAAGATGCTTCAGGGAATGGTTCCAGACAGTTAGAGATGCAGAGATAAGGAACCTAATTGATAGGTACACTCTTCCAGGGGGCTTGTCATCTGTACAAATGTTTCAGTGATTTGAGAAGTTCTATCTTGATAGGCTTATACAGAGTAGGTGAATGGAAGGACAGTACAGAGGAAGTGCTGTCTGTGATGTAATTTTGTTTTGGCAGAATTCCATTCCTTACTCTGAGGGCTTCCACTTCTTGATGTTCACTTTCCAAATATATATTTGTCCTATCAGGTGGAAAAATGAGTATTGCTAGTTTTGTAGTTCCAAATAGTTGGTACCTTTGCAAATATATGTCTGCTGCTGCAAATCGTTATGTTTCGAATACTCTGTACCTTTAGAATATCTGCACAATGTGCAACGTATACACGTTCTTGGCAAAGATCAAACATATCACAAAGAGTGATTAAAATTGGTCATAAAGAACGAACGAAAGAAGAAGAAGAAGAAGAATATCTGCGCATGTAGTAAATAATTGTTCTTCTCTTCCACCATTTACTTCTTTATAGAAGTGTTGGGGGGGAAACGTAGTGATCTTGTGTGTGCCTGTTTTAAGGCACTTTGTTAGCTGATATTCATTTCTATTGTGACCGTTGATCGCTACTACTACATTTCCGTTTTTACTTTGGCATCTCTGTGTCGCAAATTAAATCTTCTATAGGCTTGCCGGGCCTGTCGTAGATTCATTTCTAACTGCACACTTTTCCTACCTAACACTAAGTTCACATTCTTAATTTCAAATATTCATTAAATAGCTTCTATTTGGTACATTTTGAATACTCTGTACTTGAATACTCGAATACCTTTATATGTAGCAACTACTCATTATTTTGAGAGAAATATTTCATGTTTACTCACATTGTTTTAGTTATCAAATTTCCAATGAAGACCTTATTCTCTTGATTTCGTGGCATATTTGCTTTTATAAGTCAATATCCCAACATCTTTCTTTTTTTTCAATTTAGTTGAAATCTGAGAATTTATGTGGCCATTTTTATAGCTATATACTTTTAATATTGTAAAAATGTATATTATATTAATTTACAGACTATTAAAATTACTATTTTTAAGTATATTCTAGTTATATTACTTCTAAATTATTTTAGAAATATCTTGTTGAGTGTTATTACAAAATGGTCAACAGTGTCTACATAACGATTAAGTAGCAAGTATTAGTTGGAAAATTAACAAATAGATGAATTACTTAGAAGTAGATGAAATGCATGTAATATTTTGTGTGTGGATATTTAAATTATTTTTAGTAGAACAAAATATAAGATAAGAATATCTCAACTGAGCCTGCAGTAGACTTTATATTTTTATACTCCTTAGTCAATTGGAGCCAACATTGGTTTGAATACTTTCCAAATCCTCCTATTAATATTCTGGGCATCATAGAAAATTTGCTGGCTCATCATGACCTTCATTTGCTTCAGCATTTTGTCAAGTGCGGTATCACCTCACAGGTATGTCACATTAGATATTGTTAAATGAGTCTATTGTCTTTCCCCAGGTGGAACATGAAATTGGTTGTCCACTCTTGCCGTTAAGCATAGAGGTGGGAGCTTTAATTTGCTTTCTAGGGTCAGATGAGTCACCCTTGTTGTATTATATCCGTGTTTATAAAGTGTGGTCTTGATATTGTCTATCCATCTTTTTCTTGGTCTTCCCTTGGTTTTAGTACCTGATCTCTTTTTATTGTATACTATTAGTGGTGGTTGGTTGTATTCCATTCTTATTAAATGTCGAAACCACTGCATTTGTTGTCTTTCGATGTATGTGGTCCATGAAGTTATGCCCACTCTGCTTCTGATGTCCTCATTTCGTAGTCTTATCTTTCCTGGTGACTCCCACTGCCATTCTCAAACATTTCATTTCACACATTGAGAGCTTTCTGTGGTGTGTTGCTGTCAGAGACCACCGATAATAACTGATGTGGCACCGATAATAAAGTGTTGGTAGGAAAATACTTTTTAATCATGTCTTTTCATTTCCATTTTGATCTTTGGGTGTTGTTTTGGTGCCAGCTGGTAGGTCACTGCATTTGCTTTTGGCATCTTGTCTCTATTTCTCTATCGAGTTTTCCATCCTCGGTGAAAATGCTGCCTAAATATTTGATTTTTTTCCGATCCAGAAGCACTTGAGCTTTCAGCTCTTGGCTCGGTGCCATGGACATCGTAACCCTTCGGTTCGGTGCCACGAACACCGTGAATCTGGGCAACCTGTGGCTTTTCTGCCAACCTGTGGAATTGAACCTGCACACACAGAGGGCTAGTCACCCGCAGTCCAACGCGCTACGAACACGCTGGGCAGGCTGGCAAATATTTGAATTCAGAAACCTGCTTTACTCTGGTGTTAAATGAGTAAACAAGTTATGATGCATGTTACTCGTGAAGTGGTTGGGCCACAAGAAGACTGTGACTATGATGGACTTTTGCTCTCAGAGACTAATTTGGTGATTATCCACAACCTCTCTCCTGAATATGAGAACATTTGAAATCTACAAATATTGGTAATGCAGCAGAGATCGCAGTAAAACTACATACCAAATGACAAAATATTAGAACACAAACTAAGATATTTTTACAAAGTACAACAACAGACTAGGTCAACATTTCAACCGAAATGCATTTATCAAGCAAATTGTTATTTTACCTACAGTGTCATCATTTTTGACCTTATTTTGTATTCTTTGCTTGAAAGAGATTAAAACTTCAATTTAGACTGTTGATGTATTTATAGAGTTAACTTACTTCGTGGTTAGAATGTACAAATAGTGTGTTGTGTGTAAGAAAATTGTTGAAATGCTCAAGAAGAGCATAATGAGTACTGCTTAATAATCTTAATTTAATGGGCAGCAAAGAAAAATTATATTCTCTGTTACGTAGAGGTTAGGTGCTCTCCTCCTGTTCCAAAGCTACTCGGTTCGCTCCCTAGTGGAGCCATCTGGATATTTTTCCAGAGATCCCTGACCTCAGTGAGATCAAGTTCCTAGTCCTATCGGAGACGGATGATAAAACATAGGTCATGTGTTCGTTGAGAATGTAAAAGAACCCTTGGTAGTTCAAAATTGAAAAGAGCAAGCTGGAAAAGCTGAATATTCATAGACTCCTCTGTTCTTGAATGCTATGTCTACATGATATTGACAAGAACTGACTCATGCTGGGTTATTGACGAAAAAAAATGAGAAACGATCACAACCCAGCTTACTGACTGTCCTTCATTGAAGCTTTCCCCCAACATTTTCTAGAAGGGTCATTTCTGCTCAATGTATATTACCTTGTGCAAGGATTATCATTATCTCATACCTCAATGTTTTGTTTAGTACAATTGGAAGGAGAAACTCAATAAGTAAATATCGTGTGATAATTGTATATTTTTATCTGAAAATAAAATAGTTGGGTAATCTTGTAAAGAAAACACACACACACACATACCAAGCAACAAAATATATTATAACATATAGTGTTTTAGGAAGGTGAAGGTGTAATGGTCAGTTCTTCCCTCACTGCCTTCAAATTAGAATATAATCCTATTTGGAGTGATGTTTTCTTATATTTGAGACCTCCTAAAGTTTTTAACAATATTAAAACAAGAGGATTTGGGTGATTATCTTTTATTTTTATGATGGCCGATTATTTGGGTTAAATTGTGTTTTAGTCTGTGAGATGTTATAAGGAGTTTTCTATGTGTTGTCTTACAAGTCCGCGTAAATATCACTAGGTGTAAAGGGTTGTTGTGGTTTGAATACTTTTACAGACATTGCCATTAGAAGAATTAGAAGTATGTGTGAGTAAGAGATTTGGGGGTGGGGGAAGGTCAAGTTGGTCCGTCCGCATTGTTACGGAAAGAGGCATACCAGCAAAGAGAAGAAGAGGAAGACCATGGAGAAGATGGATTCAGGATGTAACTGATGGTTTGAACATGACGGCTGCAGAGGCATGACATCTGGCCTATGAGAGAGAGAGAAATTTCGGAGGACTGTTGGGTGGCAAAGTTCTGCTCAGGACAAGCTATTTGATGATGATGATGATGATCAGAGAACATAGAGATAGAGGTTGACACTGTGTGTGTGTATATATATATATATATATATATATATATATATATATATATATATATATATATATATATATATATATATATGTGTATTAAGTGTGTATGTGTGTGTTTTGCTATGACCAGAGATCGAGCTGACACTGGTATGGTATGACATTTGAATGTTAGTTTGTATTTCTTATGGGCAAAATATGCATATTCATTTTTTTCTGGGTTGTTTATTATTGAGTGATCAATTTGCTGAATTGTACATATGTGGCATCTGACATCACTACTACTTATAACTGAGCAGTTATGTGTGCAACAAATATATGTCTGCGTTGTTTCCTCAGCACTCACTGTACCATAATTAAAATGTAAAGGCTCATTAGAACAGAGAATTTTGGGAGATGCCTATGACAGCTAATTATTTTAGATTTCACCACTGTCAGTGATAATGTCATCATCAGGTGCCGTGCCGGCTGGTGTAGGCAATCATGAATCTCCACAAATCTCTGTCCCTGGTGTTTGCTATAATCTCAGATGTTGATGCTCTTCCATGCCATGAAGTCAAGCTATCCAACATTTTCTCTCTCTGTCTTCCTCTGTCTCGCTCCCTCAATTTTACGGTTGTTACAATGTGTTCTAAACCTCCCTCCTCATCACATGTCCGAAAAATGATGACTGCCTCTTTCTTACTCTGTGTCTTGACCTCATTCAGCACCTCCACATTAGTCATTTTAGCAGTCTAAGGGATTGTCATCATTCTTCTGTAAAACCACAATTAATGTCATAATTACAATTAATCAATGTAATAATTACAGCTAATCACAGTTAATCATTTAATCATGTTTCTGTTGTGTAAAATTGAATTGTTGATTTATGCATACTAGTATTGTCACAATGTCATATATTACTCAGATTTATGCATGGCCACTGCTGGAGACTGTATTCTCTGAGGTTCTTACTCAGGATGAGTGGTTGATGCTTTGGGATAATGTTCTCAGTAATCATCCAGCATTTCTCATAATGAGTGTAGTGGCCTACAGTATTTGTGCTCGTGGACCACTTATGAAATGTACAGAGTTGGAAGACTTTCAGGTATGAGCGCTAGAAATAGCAATCAAGTTGATAGCTCAGCTCTATGTAGTTCATATAACCTTAAATAAAATTGGATATAATGAATGATACTACACTCAAGAAGCTCTCATCGTGGCTTAACTCCTTTAAGCTGTCTTGAAAGTGCCAATGTCAGATCACTTACGCAGTAGCTGTGTAATGATTCCCAATTTGTTAGTAAATCATAGCCTTGTGTACTCATTTTCAACTGGGGTGACTGGAGAATAGACTGTACCAAGATTTGAGTTTGCTGATTGAATCCAGCACATTAACTACTGAGCTACACTTTTTCAGGAGTACGGCATGAATAACCTTCCTTACTTTATTGAATGCAAGATTTCATTAGACATCTATCAAAACAACAATAAAATGTTGTATAAAATAGTTCAACCACTAGTGACAACTGTTATAAGAAAGAGACTATGGAGATATGTTGGACACACCTTGAGAAGAAATGATCAACAAATATCAAAGCAGGCATTGAAGTGGAATGCAAAGGGTTCAAGAAAAAGAGGACAACATAAGGAGATCCTGAAACGAACTTACTGAGAGAGGGCAAGAAACATAAGTTAGGAATTTATTGTCTGATTCTAAATGTTATGTGCCATGTAAGAATTGAATTTCTTCACTTCTATTGTATCCAGAAAATGAGAGTGACTGAAGCAACCAGTCAAGAGTATGAAACTATAACAATATCAGGAAGCCATGCAATAACACAATAATTATGTCTATATATTCTAAATGTTATGTGCCATGTAAGAATTGAATTTCTTCACTTCTATTGTATCCAGAAAATGAGAGTGACTGAAGCAACCAGTCAAGAGTATGAAACTATAACAATATCAGGAAGCCATGCAATAACACAATGATTATGTCTATATATTCTAAATGTTATGTGCCATGTAAGAATTGAATTTCTTCACTTCTATTGTATCTAGAAAATGAGAGTGACTGAAGCAACCAGTCAAGAGTATGAAACTATAACAATATCAGGAAGCCATGCAATAACACAATAATTATGTCTATATATTCTAAATGTTATGTGCCATGTAAGAATTGAATTTCTTCACTTCTATTGTATCCAGAAAATGAGAGTGACTGAAGCAACCAGTCAAGAGTATGAAACTATAACAATATCAGGAAGCCATGCAATAACACAATGATTATGTCTATATATTCTAAATGTTATGTGCCATGTAAGAATTGAATTTCTTCACTTCTATTGTATCTAGAAAATGAGAGTGACTGAAGCAACCAGTCAAGAGTATGAAACTATAACAATATCAGGAAGCCATGCAATAACACAATGATTATGTCTATATATTCTAAATGTTATGTGCCATGTAAGAATTGAATTTCTTCACTTCTATTGTATCCAGAAAATGAGAGTGACTGAGGCAACCAGTCAAGAGTATGAAACTATAACAATATCAGGAAGCCATGCAATAACACAATATTATGTCTATATATTCTAAATGTTATGGCGCTCACTCTGTGACAGAGTGTCTGTCCAGGAGCAATGAAACCAACACCTAAAGTAGAGATGGAAAGGGGGCAAACGCTCAAAGAATGCAGAAACACAAAAGTACTGAGACAGGTAAAAAAGTTCCTGTGTATGCCAAGTTATCCAATGGAAGATAAGATTCCAAAATCTAGCAGTAGGATGACTGAAAAGAAGCAGTTTTAGTCACCAGGACAAATGACTCATAGACATCCCTATAAAGTCTATGCTAGAACATACTCTTGAAGAGAGGAGACAGGACCAGAAGTATATATCCAGACAAGGGTCATCAGATAGGTTTAGCACCTATAACTTTTTAATGTATTGTCAATAATATTCTTCATTCTCCTTTATTGTTTTTCAGTTCTTTTTTCATCATCGTAATGCACTTAGTATCAAACATGTGGTTAACAAAGCTTACATTTTGATGGAGACTTCACCAAATGATATTCATCCACAAGATAAATTGGGTGGGAAATTTTTACCCTGACAAAGGGAAATTATCCTGTATTCAACAAGTATCCAAAGTTTATAGTAGATTACCAGGTGAGACTTTCAGATTTTTAACCTTTAATTGAGCACTGAAGTAGTACTATGTGGTTACAATGTTTTAATTGGTCTAAAGTTGCAGGGAATACAAAATGTTATGAATATTCTCTAGTCTACTCAGCTGTCAAATGGTTGCCTGTTTTTCCAATTTAGAATAAGCAATAGAGAAAAGAACACTTCTTAGTATTGTATAGGCTCTAATGATTTACACTACAACAGAAAATGTGCTATAGGGGTATTCTTTACACATACATTATAAATCATTGTAATTTTTAGTGATGTTCATAAGTAGATACTAGATCTTGTACTAGAGCCAAGGGTAGACCAAGAAAAAGATGGATAAACAATATGAAGACCACACTAAATAAATGTGGCTATAACACAAGGGCAACTCATCTAGCCTTGGAACTCAAATTAAATCTCCCACCCCTTCACTTAACGGCAAGAGTGTACACAAATTCCATCTTCCACCTAGGAAAAGACAATAGACATAAGTAGATAGATCAACATTGAGTGAAATACAAAGGGATTTACTTTGCACTTGTGTAACATCCAAGGTTGAATTGCTGACTTCAATTCAAAGCCCCTTCAAGGTGCACTATCATTGGTAGGAAAGTTGAGTACCAGGTGTTAAGGAAGATATGGGCCCGTCTGCCCAGCGTGTTGTAGCGCGTTGGACTACGGGTGACTATCCCTCTGTGTTGCGGGTTCAATTCGCGGATGGCAGAAAAGCCACAGATTCCCCAGATTTACGGTGTTCGTGGCACCGAACCGAAGGGTTACGATGTCCATGGCACCGAGCCAAGAGCTGAAAAGCTCAAGTGCTTCTGGATCGGGGAAAAAAAAAAGGAAGATATGGAAACAAAAAACTATTCCCAAAATATGTAAGGAGGAACATCTATTTAAACTGCCCCCAAAAAAAGTGAACCTTTTCATGTCCAGATGTAAATGTGGTATAGCACTCCTAGTAGTGATCAAGAAAGCTCTGAGAAGGATAATTCTAAATTGCATGAGGGAAACTTTAGATAAAACACTTAACAAGGAACACGCTGGATTTCGAGCTGGAAGATCATACACAGATCAGACAGTTATACTCAGACTTATCATAGGAACAATCAAACAGCTAGTACAAATCTTTATATACAAAATTTGTGGATTCGAATAAGCTAAACTTGACTACATAATCTGTGGCATTACATTCAGTTCTAGAATGTTAGTTTGTTATTTTTAGAAATGTGACCTCATTATGCAGACAAGTTATCAACTATTTCAGTCACAATTATTTTGTTCTCCCCCAGGTTCAAGAAAGGGAAAGGATCCGTCAAGAAGAACTGGAGTATTTGAGACAAAAGTAATCTCATTTAAAGTTCACATTAATTGTTCATGTGTTATTTAGCAAAGTTGAAGTTTATTAGATCAAGTGCCATCTTTACATTGAAAGTCAGCTATAATGGATCACCAACATTTTCTATTATTTGCCTTTGTGGTATATTCTACCAATCTGTCCTTTGTCCATCTCTTAATGTTTCATTCCAACGTATATCATTTTTTTTCCTGTTGCCTTTTTATTCCCAAATGTATTTCTAGTTCTGCTTAGAAGATAACAATATAATTGGGAGGAAAACATTAAGAGATTGACCAAGAACAACTTGACAGAATGCACCACAATGGCAAGAGACATCCAATGTTGGACCTTCAATGTTGAGATGATACCTATTTTTAGCAGTCTCATACTTCATTTATCTATTTTTGATTTCCTTGAACAACTCTCTATTGTCTTCTTTAATTTTTCAGACTTTCTTATTTGTCTTTTTCTATGAGATATATCTTCTTCTTTGCGTTTGTTCTTTACGACCAATTTTAATCTCTCTTTGTGATTTGTCTTATCTTTGCCAAGAACGTGTATACATTGCACATTGGTTTGGTAGGCCCTAAACGCATAGACTTGTACATGTTTAGGACACATGCATCCGATTTCAGCCAAACCTCCTTAGTCGCCTCTTACGACATGCGTGGCAGGTAACAGTGGTTCTATTCTTTATATCCCAAATTTGGGCCCGGTAACCACTGGGCGTATGAGATATGTCAAAAGCTTCTATAAATCCACATATCAGAGATTTTAATCTTGTCTTCTAAGTTGATTGTTCAGTGTCTATATTTAATGCTCTGTAGAGTAACAAGTCCTTATGTGGTCACCAGTTGGGAAAAGAAAACGTGGAAGACCTAAGACCACTCTTCGAAGAACAATCCTACAAGAAAGTAAACTAATGGGATGTAAAACCATACAAGATCTCCAAGTACTAGCAACGAACCCCATCACATGGAGATCTAAAACCTCTGCCCTATGTTCCGCCTTTGGCACAAAACAAACAAACTAACTAAGAGTAATGTAGATTGTGTATATCACTGTATGATTATCATTTTTAATTAATTTATTTCATTGAATGCATCTCATATTGTTGACAGTAGTCTAACAGATATGTGTTTCTGTGTTACCATCTTTACCATAGCCAAACACCTGTTGCAGATCTGTCTAACATACAATAGTGAACAGAGAAAACTGTATTGCAATGTATTGAGCCTAGAGCTAAGTTACTTCTGTCAGACATTAATATGGAAGCATGAATGCGAACAACAAAGGAGAATATAGTTGTGGTCATGTCTTTCATTTTCCTGCTTTTGGTTTCACATTTTTCATAATCTGTTTCTGTATGTACAAGATAATAGAAACATTTTACTTTGTTCCAATTTCTCTCTATCTGTTTTTGTTTGCTTGTTCGCCTGAAAAAGGTTTTGATATGTTGTGTCAGTTTGCAACAAGACTGTGATATCTGCATCTTTCGGTCTGACATATCTGGGTTTACCCTCTCTCATTGATCAATACTCACTTTACAAGACTACAGTGATGCAGCCTGTTACCAAGGTCACAACTTGAAGAAGAACTAAGGTCTTATTCACTGACTTCTGTCATCTCATTAATTGCATCTTAGACACCTTTCTATGATTTAATCACTTTAAGTTAATACAGATGCAATTGAATATGTTGTTAACTTGTATTTCTACAGACGAAAACGAAAGCAGAAAAATGATTTTGTAGTAATTTGTAATGTCCATTGATTAATTTCAGGAGCATAACGCTAGATGTGCAGAAGGAGACTCTTCAGAAACATGAAGAAGAAGAGCAGTGGTATAGACAACATAAGCTTTTGCTTGAAGCAGAAGATAGAAGAAAGAGAATGATTCAGGAGGAGGAAGCCAAGCTGGCAGAGCAAAGGAAATGGTTTGAAAACATCTTTGTTTTTAAATTGTATGATTTTGTAACTCCTTGTGAATCAAACGCCACACTTCATGGCTTTGGGTTGGACGCCTTCTACCAGGAGCCACACTAAAGGCGTTTTAATTCTAAAAATAAATGGCTTGTAAAAACATGGTTTTTGCCCTGGTCCACTAAGAGTTAATTAGTTAACTGAACATTGCTATTTGCCTTTTTGAACAAGCTCATAACATAGGTGCTATTTCTATAGTTTGAGAAGTGTTTTCTGGTGACAATCAATTTTTCTGCATGGTTGTCATTTGTCCGTTCTATTAGAATATCACCTCCACCATTCCTGATGGCTTCCTTTGCAGATCCATCTGTGTAGACTTGTCCATCTGGGCGTTAGGTACTTTTTGGGCCAGCATTTGAGTAGCAACTTTCTGTACTTCGAGATAGAATCTATTGCCTTTTATGAGTTTTATTGATTAAGCCATCTTTAAAGCCTGGGAAAAGACTGCAGCTACAGGGCAGGCTTTCTAATTAGGTTGGCATGTGGTTTTCAGATTCAGGCTATGTTAAGACCAAAGTTTGTTTTGTCTGAAGATTTTATACTGCATGGAGAGAGCTTATTTTCTTTTCAACTGATTTTTTGGGACCTAGGAATTTTTTCATTTATTGGATGCTTTTTTGTGTCTGTTAAACTTGGAATATTGGCAAATCATTTTTGTTCTCCGTGGATTGTTGGCATAGTGTGTTTCCATTGCTGCTCTTGGGGGTTTATCAAAGTCTGCCTGTCAATCACTCTCAGGTTTTGGTTTTGCACCTTGGAAATGTTTTGAAGGTTGCTAGTAGCTGTTGTATCCCATGCAACTTTACCATATACCAAGACAGAGTAGCCATTTTGAAGTACAGCATCAATACCGCTGGATCAAACTGCCATAACCATGAAATAATTGTCCTTACAGATGTCAAATCAATGTTACAAGTAGTTAAAGACCACAAAAATCTCCACTAAAATAGGCTTAGAACATTATTCCCAGCTGAGTTGAGTGGCAATACAAGCAATTCTCCAATGTCTTTCAGGACATTCAAATATAAAATATAGTAGGAAATGACAGAGATGACTTCCTGGCTAGAAAGGGGTTGGGTGTGATTGGGGCAACCAATATCAGTCTACTCACATGGAGAATCCAAGATTCAAATCAAGGCAGCCATTATGAGATAGTGGAAGAAAAGTCACCCAGATAATAGCCCAAATGACCCAATAAACTCTCTCCTACCTAAGCATATATATATATATATATATATATATATATATATATATATATATATTATAGAATCTTGTTATACCACAGGGTATATAGGGTAATATGGTGTTAGATCCATATTTTTATTGACCGTCAGCACACGATGGATGATGTGGTCAACATCACGCCTCCTACCTAAGCAAGAGACCTCAATATTCAGACTCCGGATGGATCGCAACAGGGTTCAGAGTCACATGTACAGGAAGTTTTAGATTGGTGAGGTGAATGTATGCTTCAGTTCCTCTCACAACCCTACACTCCTTACAATTTTCCACAATGTACATTTGGATACATCAATGCCATTGTTCCCTAACAAAAGTCAAACTTTGGATTTCCTAGGTGTTGCTGTTTCTTTGGAATCCAATATTTTCCGAATTTCTTGTCAGATAACCCATTTGTCAAAATTCTTTACATTCAACATTCTTCATCATTTTTCCTTCTGCTGTCAGGCCTTTGGTCATGCTAGAACATCAATTCTGTCGCCAGGGTGAAGTCATTATTTTTTTCTAGATTTGTGTGGCTATCCCATATTCTGTGGAGGTGTTCCTCCATTTCCTTTAACCCATCACCTTAATGTCTGTTTACTTAATCCTAAAGCATGCACTGCTCTCTTCTCCAGGTATGAAATGGAACCATATAGCTTGACACTAATAGCCTCTTTGCAGAAATATCCGTACAATTTAATTGCAATGTTTTGAAGAGTTACAAAATTCACTTTCAATCTCATTATTGATTAACCACACAGTAGATATGATATGGCTGAAAAATTTGTCACGTTGACTTAGATTACAAAATATGTCATTCCCATTTATTATACATTTTGTGCAAATTGCTCGTTTCAGGATTTCCTTGCAATTCACATGGGCTTTAGCGTATACAGAATTTCACAGGAAATATGTTCCACTGATATACTGTTAAACTCTAATTCAACTCTCAAGAAAAGTTATCTTGATTTTTTTGTATATCCCAAATAAGCAAGAAAAAGAAATCAGATGTCTCAGGAAGAAACTTTATCCTTGGGAAATTACGATAACACGTTTATATGCAAAATTTCAACAACTTCGGTCAGTGGTTGGCGAGTTATAGAATTTTAAAGTGCTGCTCGCTTTTTCAAAATGGACTATAATAGCAATTGTTGGTGACTAAATTACTACAAATAATGGTAACTTCAAGGTTGGAAAGCTAATAAATGTTAAACAAAATATTTGTATACTGATCCAGGTTAAATTTATTTTTAGCTGATGTAGTTCTTTCATGCATCTTTGTGACCATCTTTGAATTTTTTAAAATTATGATCTTTAGCCTTCTAGCTATGAATCGTGAAATAAAGATGAAAGAACTCGCTACACTTGAATCAAGTAGGCGAAAGTTTCTTCAGTTTCAAAAGAACAAAAGAAATGGAACTCCGACGTCTTGATGATGAGCTACAGAGAAAGGTAGGCTGGATTTACTAAAAATACTGTGGACTTACTCTGAAGATCTGTCTTCTTGCTACTGTAATTGTCTAGCGTAATTTCTACTCTCTTTTTATAATTTTAATTATAATTAGGCACAAATAACATCTACATGTTTATTTGAAAATCCATCCAAAATTTAAAAACTAGAAGAAAAAGGGTACACATTGCCTCAGAATAACATTAATTTGTCTAGATTTGTTGATCAACATTAAACAGCAGCTTATGTTATTTGCTTCCCATGTTTGATACTACAGGCCTTGCAGAGGGACCAAGAGACAGAAACAGCCATACAGGAAGCAGACATAAAAATATTGAACATCAGTTTCAAAAAAGTTTTGAACAGGTAAAGTATTTTTGAACAAAGTGTGGGTCACTGAAATTCAACATTTTATAATTACCCTTTTTTAAAAGTAATGATTACATTGCTGGCTATTATTGTTAATGTCCCAAACACATGTTTATAAATGTCACAGAGATTGCATACAACAAAATCAAATTTCGCTTGTTAACTTGTTCAGTTTAGTCCCTGCCATTTTTCTTCTTTATCATTGCATTAAATCTCATGTTAAGTCGAACTCTGTTAACTTGAATATTTGAATTAGTCAAATCTAAAAATGGATACCGACTATATATGTGTTGATGTTTAAGTCGAACTGTTCATTATCACTCACACAAAAAAATAAAAATTGTTTCATGAAAGAATTATTTAACGTGAAATCTTGCTTTAAAATTGTTTTTGAATGTCAAATCACTAGTGACAGACAGCGAGCTAGAACAGCCACATGTGATTTTGTTGATACTGTCCTTTAAAATGGTTCACCGTGCTTAGATCGCAAATGTGACAGTAAATGGTCATTAATTATTGAAGCAGAAATTCACTTGAGGCCAGACAGCTGGAAATGTAGTATTGGCTGGTGGATCGTTTCAAAAACGACGTGCATAACATACAAAAGTGTGTGTGTGGAGAGAAACAATGAATTCATGAAGCGGTGACTCATTCATGGACAGAAGAGGTGCTTAAACCTGCTTTGGCTAAATATAATTCTGTGGATGTATTTAATGTCGATGAAACTGGCTTATTTTGGAGAATGTTACCCTATAAAACTTTTTCTTTCAAAAATTGAAAACTGGGGGTGGAAATCAAAAGAAAGAATAATAGTGGTTGTGTGTTTCCAATATAGATGGTAGTGAAATATGGCCTTTATTTGTGATTGGAAAATTTTAAAATCCTTATTATTTCAAAGGCATGAGAGAATTGTGTGTGAATTACAGAGTTAATTCAAAGTCATGGATGGCATCAGAACTTTTCAGTGAGTGGCTACTAGAATTTTATTTTTCAATGATGCATAAACAAAGAATAGGTATTTTAATTGTTGACAATTGTTCAGCCCACACAAGAATGAACAGTTTGAAAGCAACAGAATTTTTGTTTCTGTTTGTTTCAAATTTGTTGTACAAATTCTTATTATATTAATTGCAGATAAGCAGCCATTTACAATAGCTCTCAGTTGATCTAGGGATCCTTCATTGTAAGAAAACTTTAGGGAGGTACTTATTTGCAGCTTGAATGTTTGTGAATGAGAAGAGAGAGGGAGAAAAGAATACATATTCTTTTCAGACATAATTAAGTAAGCTACTATTTTCTAAAATGTGTATGATTCAACCATTTTCTGATTCAATTATATTCTTTTAAAGGAGTTGTACCGAGAGTTTGCTGTCCAGTCACAGGCTCTGAAAATTGAACGTGACATACACAGTAAACAAACTGAACTAGAAGAACGTTTAAAAAATAAGGAGTCTGAAAGAATTCGAGAATTAGAAATACAGAAGGTAAGGTTACCTTGATAAGAATATTTGATTTAAAATTATGCTTTTTGTTTCTATATGAAAAGAAAAATCGAATAATTTTTTACCATTATATAAGCATATATGGACAGGAATACCATGATTCCATTCATACTGTAATAAATTAAGTAGTAAAGTAGAGTTTATTCAATCCTGCAAGCAAAAAATGTGTACTACTGTAATAAATTAACTAGTAAAATAGAGTTTATTCAATCCTGCAAGCAAAAAATGTGTACGCTATGATTGTGAAATCTCTTCAAAAGTTAACTGGACTATATAAAGGGTGTTTATAAAGTCTCACAACACTTCATATGTAGAACAAATGTGCAAAACAAATTAAATTTGAACTCTAAGAAGACTATTACATGTGAAAAAAATCAAGAACTCTAATTTTTCTCATTGTTACTTTGTTGTTTTGGTTCTTGAACATGTATTGGTATAATTCTGTTGCAGAAAATGCAAATGACAGCGGGTTACGATACTACTACAGCAAACAGAACTGAGGAGGCTAAAAATAAAGATTGCAGGAGGACAACCACAGATGATGAAGTATTAAGTAAGCTATCTAGTAAGCTATTAAACCTAAAGATAGAAGTATTACTTTTACAAAATCAAAAAACTATGTGTATGTCTATTTCTTTATATGAAACATATGTCAATTTTGTTATTTGTTTAATAGCATTGTGGTTGTCAAGCATTTACTGTCATGTCTATAATAGGTTTAATGCTATAGAAATAGTTGGTGATATAGAGCATCAATGGAGAGGATTGAAATACTAAATCCTAGAGGTGACAATGCTAAAAATTCTAACAAAAGAGGGAATAGTTTAGTAGAAATAATGTGGTGTCATTTGCACATGTAAGAAATTTATATTCATCTTTTCCTTGTATCAAAGTACCGTTTATAGTTTATTGTATTGTCTTGTCATATTCTATAGAACTTCTTCAAAAACACTTGAACGATGGAGATACTTGATCTCTAGTAATAATGTATCATGCATGCAAATAGACCAATGTTGCACTTGAGACAACCTCATTGTTAAGCATTGCCTCATATTTGGACCTGTGTTAATACAATCCTGAGGCCAATGTCTATATTTTAGTCATTGCAGTCAAGAGACATTCCCTTCACAAGAACACACACATAATCTTCAATGTACCATGTCGTCTGACAGAAACAATCATGGACAAACATATATCCTGAGTACTGACTATCAATTCCACTGTTTACATTTTTCCATGCCACGAAGTTAGGCCATCTAGAACTTCTCTCTCTGTCATCCTTTGTTTCATCCCCCCCATTGATGTTGTCAGATTTCACCATGCGTTCCAAACCTCCTTTTCTCATGATATGGACACAAAAATGATGATTATCTTGTTCTTATGTTCATAGTAAACATTATCTGGGCATTGACTGCTTTCAGCACATCAACAGTAGTTATTTTAGCAGTCCATGCTGAAACAAAACAGTTAGCTATAAATCATATAGAGCATCATAGCCACTCTCCAACAGATACCAAGACACAGTGATGTACCTGGGTATTGATAGAGCATACAGACTTGCAGATCAAGGTGCTAACATGATTTAAATGTCCCAACCAGTATGCACATTTTCAAGCAAATATTACAAGAATACCTCAAGGACAGATGAATTGAACCAATTGACAAATGAGACAACTGAACACAACATGTACAGAGAAATGGCAGACAAAAATGATGTAAGCAAACTACAATGCACAGAGCAAAACAAAGTCTTCCAACTGAAAATCAAGCACATCGGTTAAGAAATATTTAAACAAATTAAATACCTCACAGACACCAAATTGTCGCATCTTTGCCCAGATGAATGAGACAGTGCAACATATTCAAAACTCTCTTCAGAGAGAATAGCTGTTGCCAGATCATCCAACAATCACGTTACTGTATATATCATCTGTAAAAAATTGCATAACATTAGCAGATTCTTGATCTTGACTTTGACTGCTAAAGAGCAGTAAGCTCTATATAGTAAATAACAACTATAGTGCGTTTCTAAACGTTCGGTCAACGATTGACCTCAAATATCTCCATATTCATTGCATGGATGAACGTGATTTTTGCATGTGGTGTTGTATTTCCGATGTCCCAACGATTGTCTAAAATTCAATGTTGCAGGTAGTGTACTTTTCTTGCAACGGCGAATTCCTTTGATCTTTTAAACCTAGTAATTATCTGGTGCTGGAAGAAAATAATTTACCGTAAATTTTTAAAAAATCACATATTTTCGGCATAGGCGTGTGTACAATTCAAATTTTGGAGGGTGAGATAACTCATATTATATAAATCATATAAAGTGTTTACTCACTTTGATGAGCCTAACATTTTGTAATACGCCCATGCTCTGAAAACACAAACGTTAAATTGTAACTAAACACACCGGAAGGATCATTATACATTTTTTTAAGTGCGATAAAGCGATTACAATCGGGAAAACCACGTGAAAAACGTGCAAGTCGTGGAACTTGCAACATCTCACAAATATGAAGGGGTAATACTTCTCATTCGCCCGTGTGTCGGGCCCGCAAGGAGCAAAGAGTAGCGGCACTGCGACCTACAAGGCATGTCGTAAGAGGCGTCTAAGGTGGGGTTTGGCGTAGGGCTGGCTACCCTATCCAGTAGAAAATTTTAGCCACAAAATCCAACCAACCATGAACAAGTCACATAAAAATAAAATAAAAACTGTGCCAACCAAGAGGAAAGGAAGCTCTTCTAGAAGAGGTATGAAGCGATGCAGAGAAAGCCGCAAGGAGTCTACACCGCAGATTATCTTCCTTTCACCTAGGAAAAAGCTCCAGAATTGGCACCTGGAATGTTAGAAGTATGTATGAAATGGGAAAGACAGCACAGGTTGTAAATGAGATGAAATTTCACGGGATTGGCATCTTGGGATTATGTGAAACTAGGTGGAATGGTGCAGGCAAACAACGTCTAAACACAGGAGAAACGATGCTGTTCTCAGGCCATATGGAAGAAAATGCCCCCCCATAGTAAAGGAGTGGCTTTAATGCTATCTAAAGAAGCGGAGAAGGCACTAATAAAATGGGAAGCAGTGAGTCCTAGGATAATCACAGCAACATTCAGAACCACCAAAAGAAAGTATTCTTGAATGTGACCCAGTGTTATGCACCTACCAATGATAAAGAGGAAAAAGTAAAAGGAATTTTACATAAAACTTCAAAATACTATAGGTATTCAGAGAAATGGGAACATCAAAATTCTGATGGGCGACCTCAATGCCAAAATAGGTTCGGACAACATAGGCTACGAAGAGATCATGGGGAAACACGGACTAGGAATAATGAACGAAAATGGAGAACTATTCACTAATTTCTGTGCAGCGAATCAATACGTCATAGGTGGAAGTGTCTTTCCACATAAAAGAATACATAAAGCAACCTGGGTATCACCAGATCACAGAACAGAAAATCAAATTGACCACATATGCATAAACAAGAAATTCAGGTCATCTCTACAAGATGTAAGGGTTCTAAGGGGCAGATGTAGATTCGGATCACCATTTGCTGATAAGTAAAATTAAACTGAAGCTTAAGCGATACATAACATCCCATGAACATAGACACCAATATAATGTAGGATACCTCAGAAGTCAAGAAACAAAGGAACAGTTCACGGTCACAGTCTCTAATAAGTATGAGGTTTTGCGCAATTAGAAGATGAGGTGAGTGCGGAAGAATGCTGGCAGCAAGCCAAAAATATTTGGAATGAAACATGCACAGAGGTATTAGGAAAGAAGGAGCGGAATCATAAGGCATGGATAACTCCAGAAACTCTCAAGGAAATAGAAGAAAGGAAAAAGAGGAAAGCAGATTTAAATAATAGCAAAACTAGAACTGCCAAAGCCATAGCCCAGGAAAAGTACACAGAAGCTAGCAAGAAAGTGAAGAAACAAATAAAGTTAGATAAAAGACAATACGTAGAAGATCTAGCAAGAGAAGCAGAGGTAGCTGCAGGAAAAGGAAACCTTAGGGATCTTTACAACATCACTAGAAAGCTAGCAGGAAAATACAGACCATCAAATGGGTTGATCAAAAATAGTAGTGGGAAACTATCACTAATGTTAGAGACCAAATGGAAAGATGGATTGAATACTTCAAGGAACTCCTGAACAGACCAGCACCTGCAAACCCCCCCAGATATCCAACCGGCAGAGATTGACTTGGACATCAACTGTGAGAAACCATCCAAGGAGGAGATTAGTAAAGCCATTAAACTTTTAAAAGATGGGAAAGCGGCCGGTTCAGATGGTATTCCAGCGGAGGCGGTTAAAGCCAACATAAACACATCCACAGAAATACTGTATAAATTATTTAGCAGAATCTGGGAGACCGAAGAAATACCAGCAAACTGGAGAGAAGGATACCTGGTGAAGCTACCAAAGAAAGGGGACCTTCAGAAGTGTGAAAACTATAGGGAATAATGCTGTTGTCAGTACCTGGGAAAATACTAAGCAGAGTCATCCTGGAGAGATTGAGAGAGGCCATCGATATAAAGCTAAGAGATGAACAGGCAGGCTTCCGACCAAATAGATCCTGTGCTGACCAGATAGCCACATTACGTATAATAATAGAGCAAAGTATTGAATGGAAATCCCCACTTTATATCGGATTTGTTGATTATGAGAAGGCTTTTGACAGTATTGATAGGGAAACCCTTTGGAAATTAATGAGGCATTATGGAATCCCACAGAAAATTATTAACCTAATAAAAGCTACTGTATGGGTCAGAAACATGGAGAACAACTAAAACAATAGCGCATAAATTGCAAACATTCATCAACTGGTGTCTGCGCAGAATAGAGGGAATAAGATGGTATGATAGGGTCACAAATGAGGAACTTATGGAGAGAACAAGACAGATTCCAGTGAACGAACAGGTTAAAAAAGACGCTGGCGCTGGATAGGACACACTTTGCGAAAACCGGAGGGAATATAACAAGAAGGGTCCTTGCCTGGAACCGCAGGGCAGCGAAAGAAGGGGAGGCCGAGAAATACATGGAGACGAGATTTGGAGGCGGAGATCAACAATATAAAGAAGAGCTGGAGGGAGCTGCAGGAGATAGCTAGAGATAGGAAGACTTGGCATGAGTTGGTTGAGGGCCTATGCCCCAACCCGGGTAAAAAGGCAAAGAGAGAGAGAGAATACTTCTCATTATATGGTTGGCCAAGGAGATGGTCACTTTATATACTTTACATAAAGAAAATTTTAAACCATACGTTTGTTATTGAGTAAAAAATATCAACCTCGGGACATTACGATCATTAGATCATATGCAAAGTTACAACAATTACGGTCAAGCGGTTGCAGAGATATTAAATTTTCCCCGGAAAATCAATTTGAAAGCACTATAATATACTTTTCTCATATTTTTTCTAAAAAAATGTATGATTTTCTATTTCTAATGTTGTTAATTAGCTTCCTATGTGTGTCAACATCTTTCAGCACATCAACATTGGTCTTTATTAGTGGTCTATCAGATATCCAACATTGTGCGCTGGGAATGCAGCCTTGTAACTGAAAGTACTGCCAACAGATAAGGATGAGAGGATGTAACTGATGCTGTAAGAAATAATGTTGGTGTTTTTCAACTGGCGTTCTCACACTGAGTGAAATTTACAGGGCAACATCCTCCTGCATGACTGGTGGTTAAAACAGTTAGTGTAGCCCTGAAATAATATTTTGAGACCATGTCACCCAGGGCAGTCATGCCATACTATCAGAATGGCTTTGAAACTGTTTTAATGGGGGAGCGGTTTCTATAAATAAAGGAGGCATACTGAAGTCACTCAACGACACAACTTTTGATGAAGCAGTAATTCTGGAACTGTAGAAATTTATAGCCAAGCATAGTGCAGATGGTTTAAGAATGTGGAGATGCCCTAGGAAAACCCTGAAATGAACTTTACTGAAAGAGGCGATAAATATCAGACTCAGTTCCATAGGAGAGATTGAATGAGTTGCCAAAGAAATTGCTTACATGCCTTATGCAATGTATAATGGTAGGAGAGGAATACAATAGTGTGAAATGGAAGAGTACCTGAGAGGATGCATGAGAAATGTATATAGCCAGCAGAACCATCAGCATGCATACTCTTTACTGTTTCCTGAATGAGATTGTACACCTTTGAGTGTACCCAGAGTATATTGAAATTATTCTGTTACATTAACCATTACTTGTGAGTTTAAATTGCTATATTTGACTGCATTAGAAAAAGCAATTAAAAATCCTCTCGAATAGCTGGTTGAGTTTATATTTATTTTCAGAAACTGACTTTGGCATGTCATACAGTCATGAAAATTTTCCCTCAGAAACCTCATCTGATATTTCCCATGGTCAGTGAAATATTTATGTTTAAAACATTTGCTTTACTTATAAAATATTCTTTTTTCCATGGTAGATAGGTTTTAAATTGAGATTTTACATTATAGATTACATGTTTATTTATTTAACTTAATTCTCATCATGGGCTATGCCGCATGAGACTTCTACATGAACTCTCTATGCTCCTTGTCTTCTGTGACCCTCAGCAGTGTTCCATTGTGCTTTTCTTCTTCCATCATGCTACTCAAGTTGTTTTTTATCTTCCTTTCCTTCTTCGTCCCTGTGGTATCCAAGTTATGACTGTTCTCACAGATATGTCAAGGTTCGTTCTAATAACATGCCCTAACCATTTCCATCTCCTTTTTTAAAGGTATTTTCCATGCTTTCTAACATGATATCTTATTAGAAAATCTACCATTCACTACTTTGTTTGGCTATAATTTATTTTGTATTCTCTGCACACTTGTGTGATAAAAGGTAGACAGTCTGTGAACATCTCTCTTCAACATTCCATTTTGTATAACAAAACAGTCAAGATTGTGTGTCACATAATCTGAACTTAGTTTTCCTGCTATATACTCTAGATTTCCAGACTGATTTGAACCTTGCAACTCTGGCATTACCCACATTTTCTTTCATATCTTTTTTTTCTGTTCCACTCTTGAGTGTTTCTACACTGCTAAAATATGTGCACTGTTCAAAATATTCCAGTGTTTGGTCTCCTAGATATACAGACTGGTGATTTTTATTATTTGCCATAATTTTAGCTCTGTATGTGCATTTCAAGTCCAACTTCTCTTGCAGTTTTGTTTAGCCCAGAGGTTTTGTTTAAAATGTGCTCATATTTATGTGGCAGAAGAGCAATTTCATTGGCAAAGTTTGGCTGAAATCGGATGCTCATGTCCTAAGCGTGTAGAAATCTATGCGTTTAGGGGCCTACCAAACCAATGTGCAACGTATACACGCTCTTGGCAAAGATCAAACATATCACAAAGAGTGATTAAAATTGGTTGTAAAGAACGAACGCAAAGAAGAAGAAGAAGATTGGCAAAGTCCATGACTTGTAATGCGGTGAATGACACTAATCCCACTTTTTTCTGACGAGGATGTCCTTCAATTCAGATTAAATTCCACTGTTAGATTAAACAAGAGACAACATCTCATGTCCTCCCATACACCAGATTTCACTTGGAATATCTATCTTGACTACTCACCCTGTAGTGGTGTGGAGCTTGCTAACTCAATATTTCAGAAAGCTATGCTGACAAGAGCTTTGCTCCTGGTAGGGACACCCATGTCAGACAGGTTGAAGAATAGAGAGGAGAAAAATGTGACCTCCTGGTCTTCCAGGTTGGGTGTTGGGCAAGGGGGCTGACAACCCATTCCTGTTAAAAATATTGTTTTATGGAAACAAAAGCAAGAGACATCTTTTCTTGCATTGGATGAAGGAAGCAGGGTCAATCAGGCAACTGGTTTAATGATGATGGGAGATCAAACCCAAAGAAAAGTCTCCATCCAGATGGCTAACCTTCTATCACCCAAAGCCACATCTGTTATCAGATGTTGAAATATAGAAACTTTATAATCAGAGTGGAAGATTAGCACAAGTTTAAAAAAAAATCAAACAATACAAAATTTATATTTTAGGCATCACAGAAGCAAGATGGATAGACTCTGGAAAAAGGAAATTAGGAACAGGGGAATGGATAATTTAGTCAGGCAGAACTGATGGACAACATAAAGAAGGAGTCGCACTTATAATCCAATAAGAACACAGCAATACGATATTAAAATTGGAGCCAATAAATGAATGTCTTTTCTATACCAGATCTCAAATTTGCAAAAATGTCTGTTATAGTGTACTATGCTCCAATAGAAAATGCAAAATTTGAAATCAAAGACAAATTTTATGAGGTCCTACAGGCAATAATAGCAAATGTCACTAAACCTGATGTGTTAGTGGTTATTGGGGATTTCAATGAACAAGTGGGAAATGACAGCAGTGACAGAGAAAGAGTAATGGGGAAATCAGATTAGGTACAAAGTCAAATGATGGAGAAAGGCTGTGGAAATGTATTGAAATAAATTATATGATTAATGGTGGAACATTCTTCCCACACACACAAAAATACAGAAATCAACATGGAGATCTCCTGATGGCCATACAGAAAATCTGATCGAGCATATTTTAATAAATGGAAAGTGGAGACAGTCACTACAAGGTGTGAGAGTAAGAAGATCAGCAGATGTTTGAGGCGACCACAATCTAGTTATAAGAAAACTTTCACTAAATTTAAGGAAGACTAAAATAGGAGGACCATCATTATGCATACCCTTTAACATCTGCTTTTGGATACTGAGAACTTTTGAGTCTCCCCGGAGTGCTATGAAGTCAGTTTAGTAACCAATCACATCATTCAATGCTTATTTTTACAATTCATAAAATATTATATTTTTGATCACTAATAATTTCCTGATTTGTGTATTTTATTCAGTGTCATTTGAAAGAAACAGACATGCTTTTGATGATAGAGAAGTATCTATGTTGCATCAGGTGAGAATGCTGCGACAAAGAGTAGCTGAAGACAGCAGGAATAAGCGACCACCATTTCCAATTGCATAAAAATAACGATCTTTACATTTTTGCAAGCATAGATGAGACTTGTATATTACCATCAAGCGACACAAACTATTAGCATGCATACTCTTTGCCATCCACTCAAATAGAGTAAGCAGTTATGGGTCTGCCCCGAGTCAAATGACATTGGCTGTGCAAACTAGCTAACCAAATGCTAGCTTTTTTTCCCTAATGCATGCAGACTTGTGAGATAGTCTTAGGAGACATGATAAAATGTTGGACTTTGGTTGAACGGTGGTATTGCGATTGTGGAATCATTTCATTTGGTTCATGAACTATATTTACTGTCTTGGTAGTTATGGATATTGCTTATTTAATTCTTTTTGTTATTACAATGATTAATCATTTGTTATAATTAACGAATCAACTGAAATTTTCTGAGAGCAGACAATGAATGGTTTGTCTTACACCACTACAATCTCAAACAGAGTTGAAGGGAAAATTTGAACTTTACAGGCATTTCATGACCTATTCTATTTTTAGAGTTTCATATAGCTAAAAATTGTGCGTGTAACTCTCCTCAAATGAAATAGGTCAGCTTGACAACTATAGTTCCAAATTTGACTTTTCCATATTTTGGGTATGTCATGCCAGTCATGGAAAAATATAAAGATATTGTTAGAACATTACATGCTTAGAAGGATAAGACAAAATAAACAAAATATTGCAAGTCATAAATTAGATTAGAAAACTTTGAAATAGTTGCTGAGGTAAACTATATAAAAAGTGCAGCTCCTGCTTTCTTCTGGTGGAAATCAAGCGAGTAAAAGAACAGACTACACCAGGGTGAACAACCCCAGGCCCCATCCAACCAGCTACTTGTTTCTATCTGGCCCGCTAAAGAAGTTCAACACAATCAATATGTGACTGTCAATATCTCACATAGTCTCTCTCTCTCTCTCTCTTTGCCTTTTACCGGTTGGGGCATAGGCCCTCAACCAACTCATGCCAAGTCTTCCTATCTCTAGCTATCTCCTGCAGCTCCCTCCAGCTCTTCTTTATATTGTTGATCTCTGCCTCCAAATCTCGTCTCCATGTATTCTCGGCCTCCCCTTCTTTCGCTGTCCCTGCGGGTTCCAGGTAAGGACCCTTCTTGTTATATTCCCCTCCGGTTTCGCAAAGTGTGTCCTATCCAGCGCCAGCGTCTTTTTTAACCTGTTCGTTCACTGGAATCTGTCTTGTTCTCTCCATAAGTTCCTCATTTGTGACCCTATCATACCATCTTATTCCCTCTATTTTCGCAGACACCAGTTGATGAATGTTTGCAATTTATGCGCTATTGTTTTAGTTGTTCTCCATGTTTCTGACCCATACAGTAGAACTGCTTTAACATTAGAGTTAAATATCCGAATTTTTGTTCTAGATTTGATTTCTTTGGACTTCAAATGTTTCCAGTGCAATGAAAGCTCCTTGCCTTCTGTATTCTTATTTTAACATCTCTATCTGTTCCACCCTCTTTGTCTACGTTGCTGCCCAAATATGTGTATGATTCTACCTCTTGAAGTGGATTTCCCCAGGAGATCGAGTTGTCGTTTGGTTGGTTAATTCTCAATATCTTTGTCTTTCCCTTATGAATGTTCAGCCCTAGTTGCTGGGACCTTTGATTCAATGTGTTAGCTTATCCTGCATCTGATTTTGTGTATGTGACAGAAGGGCTATATCATCAGCGAAGTCCAGATCATCTAGTTGCTCTGTCAGAGTCCATTGGATTCCATTTCTGGTGTTAGTTACTGTGGTCTTCATAATCCAGTCTATTGTCAGTAAGAACAACAAAGGTGATAGAAGACATCCTGAGCACTCCTGTTTCTATTCCGAAAGTATCTGTTAGTTTACCTTCATGAAGAACTCTACATTTCATATCTGTATATGTTGCTTTTATTAGGTAAATAATTTTCTGTGGGATTCCATAATGCCTCATTAATTTTCAAAGGGTTTCCCTATCAATACTGTCAAAAGCCTTCTCATAATCAACAAATCCGATATAAAGTTGGGATTTCCATTCAATACTTTGCTCTATTATTATACGTAATGTGGCTATCTGGTCAGCACAGGATCTATTTGGTCGGAAGCCTGCCTGTTCATCTCTTAGCTTTATATCGATGGTATCTCTCAGTCTCTCCAGGATGACTCTGCTTAGTATTTTCCCAGGTACTGACAACAGCATTATTCCCTATAGTTTTCACACTTCTGAAGGTCCCTTTCTTTGGTAGCTTCACCAGGTATCCTTCTCTCCAGTTTGCTGGTATTTCTTCGATCTCCCAGATTCTGCTAAATAATTTATACAGTATTTCTGTGGATGTGTTTATGTTGGCTTTAACCGCCTCTGCTGGAATACCATCTGGACCGGCCGCCTTTCCATCTTTTAAAAGTTTAATGGCTTTACTAATCTCCTCCTTGGATGGTTTCTCACAGTTGATGTCCAAGTCAATTTCTGCCGGTTGGATATCTGGGGGTTTGTAGGTGCTGGTCTGTTCAGGAGTTCCTTGAAGTATTCCATCCATCTTTCCATTTGGTCTCTAACATTAGTGATAGTTTCCCCACTACTATTTTTGATCAACCCATTTGATGGTCTGTATTTTCCTGCTAGCTTTCTAGTGATATTGTAAAGATCCCTAAGGTTTCCTTTTCCTGCAGCTACCTCTGCTTCTCTTGCTAGATCTTCTACGTATTGTCTTTTATCTAACTTTATTTGTTTCTTCACTTTCTTGCTAGCTTCTGTGTACTTTTCCTGGGCTATGGCTTTGGCAGTTCTAGTTTTGCTATTATTTAAATCTGCTTTCCTCTTTTTCCTTTCTTCTATTTCCTTGAGAGTTTCTGGGGTTATCCATGCCTTATGATTCCGCTCCTTCTTTCCTAATACCTCTGTGCATGTTTCATTCCAAATATTTTTGGCTTGCTGCCAGCATTCTTTCGCACTCACCTCATCTTCTAATTGCCGCAACACCTCATACTTATTAGAGACTGTGACCGTGAACTGTTCCTTTGTTTCTTGACTTCTGAGGTATCCTACATTATATTGGTGTCTATGTTCATGGGATGTTATGTATCGCTTAAGCTTCAGTTTAATTTTACTTATCAGCAAATGGTGATCCGAATCTACATCTGCCTCCCTTAGGACCCTTACATCTTGTAGAGATGACCTGAATTTCTTGTTTATGCATATGTGGTCAATTTGATTTTCTGTTCTGTGATCTGGTGATACCCAGGTTGCTTTATGTATTCTTTTATGTGGAAAGACACTTCCACCTATGACGTATTGATTCGCTGCACAGAAATTAGTGAATAGTTCTCCATTTTCGTTCATTATTCCTAGTCCGTGTTTCCCATGATCTCCTCGTAGCCTATGTTGTCCGAACCTATTTTGGCATTGAGGTCACCCATCAGAATTTTGATGTTCCCATTTCTCTGATTACCTATAGTATTTTGAAGTTTTATGTAAAATTCCTCCTTTACTTTTCCTCTTTATCATTGGTAGGTGCATAACACTGGGTCACATTCAAGAATACTTTCTTTTGGTGGTTCTGAATGTTGCTGTGATTATCCTAGGACTCACTGCTTCCCACTTTATTAGTGCAGTCTCCGCTTCTTTAGATAGCATTAAAGCCACTCCTTCACTATGGAGGGCATTTTCTTCCATATGGCCTGAGAACAGCATTGTTTCTCCTGTGTTTAGACGTTGTTTGCCTGCACCATTCCACCTAGTTTCACATAATCCCAAGATGCCAATCCCGTGAAATTTCATCTCATTTACAACCTGTGCTGTCTTTCCCATTTGATACATACTTCTAACATTCCAGGTGCCAATTCTGGAGCTTTTCCTAGGTGAAAGGAAGATAATCTGCGGTGTAGACTCCTTGCGGCTTTCTCTGCATCGCTTCATACCTCTTCTAGAAGAGCTTCCTTTCCTCTTGGCTGGCACAGTTTTTATTTTATTTTATGTGACTTGTTCATGGTTGGTTGGATTTTGTGGCTAAAATTTTCTACTGGATAGGGTAGCCAGCCCTACGCCAAACCCCACCTTAGTCGCCTCTTACGACATGCCTTGTAGGTCGCAGTGCTGCTACTCTTTGCTCCTTGCGGGCCCAGCAGCACACGGGCGATCTCACATAGTATCTGACAATATTGGTCACTTTGTTAAAGAGTAGACACAATCTTCTCATCGATATTATGCGAGGAAATATTTATAATTTAAGTTGCTTGATTTCTGTCATAACAGATTAATTACAATCTTCTTGACATGATAATTTGTTAATATTTTGTGTAATTAAGCTTGGACATCAGTACACAATTATATGTTGTTATGAAATGTCACCATCATTTTAGTGTGAATCTTTTGTAGAATGACACAATTATATGTTGTGATGAAATGTCACCATCATTGTAGTGTGAATCTTTTGTAGAATGACACAATTATATGTTGTGATGAAATGTCACCATCATTTTAGTGTGAATCTTTTGTAGAATGACACAATTATATGTTGTGATGAAATGTCACTGTCATTTTAGTGTGAATCTTTTTTTATTACAGCCCCTCAACCAGTTGCGTAATTCTCCATTCAGCCATCAAACCCCCCAAAAAAATGTTGCCCATCCCTTGACAACACCATACAGAATATGGAGATTAAAAATGTAAATAAAAGGACTTGAATTATGTTTGCGTATGAAACAAGAACAAAGCAGACATTTACAATTTTATTAGAAGCAGACTATATAAATGTTGAATAGACATTAGTTTCCATTCTTTTCATTTACTAGGTAGCTTCCTAGGTCCTACATCAGTCGCCTCTTACGACATGCCTTGTAGGTTGCAGTGGTACTATTCTTTGTTTTCCTTGCGGGCCCTGCACCACTTGGGCCTCTTCGGGGGTCTCTGTGACTGAGTGGTTAAGCCCTTTGTCGTGCGAGTCAAAGGTCGTGGGTTCGAATCTGGAACCCGCCTTTCTGTTCACAAGTGCAGTTTTTTCCAGACACCCCTAGGATTGTTGCCGGAGCTACGGAGTTCGTGCTTTGTGCAATACTCTCGGCAAGTGGCATGCCATTTCTGCAGAGATTGACTGAGCCACGTGGGGTAAAACCCGGTGCAATGAAGTCAATCCTTTGGCTTTAAAACCCCTTTAAACCACCCAGACAAAACATAGTGCTGAAGTTTCTTCTAACACTATGTCAGTTTTTCATTGCAATTTCTGTAACAGTCATTTTTATAGATTTGGGTTATTAATCCTATAACCCAATCACAGATAACCTTAGGGAACATTGTTCGATAGAAAACAAATCTGTACAGATATGGAGAAATAGTTTCATATATCAACTTTTGGACATATTTTTGTGATGTTATTATTTGTTAATATTTTGACTTCAATATCTGCACAATTTGAAATTCTCGTACCTTTTCATAAAAAAAAAATTAGTTATGTGACATTTATATATATATCTTTCTTTCATGCCTTTTATAACCTCGGCTGGGGCTTATGCCCACAAACCAACTCATGATAAGTCTTTAGCTATCTCCTTCAGCTTGCTCCCTCTCTTCTATATATTGTTAATCTATGCCTTCAAATCTTTTCTCCATGTATTTGTAGGCCTCTTTTGCTTTCACTGTGGGTTCCAGGAAAGGGTCCTTCTTGTTATATTCCCCTCTGATTTTCTTAAGTGTGTCCTATCCAGCACCAGCATCTTTTTTACACCTATTGGTTCACTGGAATAAGCTTGTTCTCTCCATAAGCTTCTCATTTGTGACCCTGTTATACAATCTCAGTGTCTTTATTCTGACAGACACCGGTTGATAAATGTTTGCAATTTATGCGTTATTATTTTAGTTGTTTTCCATGTTTCTGATCCATATAGCAGAACTGTTTTAACATTTGGAGGCTCACCATTGAAGGAGGTGGACACCATTTACATATCTGGGAAGTGTTATCAATATTCAAGGGGGCTCAGATGAAGATGTTAGAATACAAAAGGCAAGATCAGTCTTTGCCATTCTGAAGAACATATGGAGTTCAAGAATTATCAGGAATAAAACTAAGAATATTTAACTCAAATGTCAAGGCAGTCATTCTATATGGAGTGGAGACATGGAGAACAACTAAGGGGAACACCAAAAAGTTGCAGACATTCATAAATAGATGCTTGCAGGATACTCCATCTGCGATGGTATGACAGGACTACAAACAGGGAACTCTGGGATAGAACAGGACAACGCCAAGTGGAACAAGAGATAAGGAGCAGAAGGTGGCAATGGATTGGACACACATTGAGGAAACCCCCTAATAGCATCACAAGACAGGCTCTCCGATGGAACCCCCAGGGCAATAGAGGTATGGGAAGACCCAGGAACACCTGGAGACGGGAGTTGGAGACAGAATGCAAGAAAATGGGGAGAGATCTGGAAAGAATGGCCTTGGATAGACGGGCTTGGAAGGCCTTGGTTGCGGACCTATGCTTCCCTAGGTGCGAAGGGTGAAGAAGTTTTAACATTGGAGTTAAATATTCTAATTTTGATTCTAGATTTAATTTTGTTAGACTTCCATAGATTTCCTAGTGCGATGAAAGCTCCTTCTGTATTCTTATTTTGACATCTCTATCTGTTCCACTCTGTCTACATTGCTCCCCAAGTATATGTATGATTCTACCTATTCAAGTGGGATTTCACCCAGGGAGATCGGATTGTCATTTGCTTGGTTAATTCTCATTATCTTTGTCTTCCCTTATGAATGTTTTGTCTGTTGTGACCTTCGATCAAATATGTTTAGTTTATCCTGCATCTGATTGAATGCATGGGACAGAAGGGCTATATCATCAGCAAGTCCAGATCGTCCATCTGCTCTGTAAGAGTCTATTGAATTCCATTTCTGGTGGTAGTTACTGTTGCCTTAATAATCCAGTCTATAGTCAGTAAGAACAACAAAGGTGATAGAAGGTATCCTTGTCGCAATCATGTTTCTATTCCAAAGTGTCTTAGTTTACTTGCATGTTAGTTTACTACATTTCATATATGTTGTTCTTGCTAGGTTCATAATTTTCTGTGGCATCACATAGTGTCTCATCAATTTCCAAAGGGTTTCCATATCAATGCTGTCAAAAGCCTTCTCATAATCCACAAATCCTATATAAAGTGGGGATTTCTATTCTTTGATCTATTATTATGCGTAATGTATCTGGTCAGAATTTATTTGTTCCGAAGCCTGCCTGTTCATCTATTAGTTTTATGTCGATGGCATCTCTCGATCTCTCCAGGATGATCTTGCTAAGTATTTTTCCCAGAACTAACAGCAACATTATTCCTCTATAGATTTCACACTTCTGATGGTCCATTAGAAAAGTACAAATAAAAAAAGTGTAAAAATAAAATATTACTTGATGATAAAAAAATTGTTTCGTTTAATTGATCTTTAAATGTCATTCTTTTTTATATTTTACGTTTGTGCTGTCAAGCAAAGCATAGCTGCCATACTCCCCAAACTGATAAAGAGAGTAGACTCGACCTCTACATACCCAACCCACACATTAGGACCTTTCAAGATCCTCACATTGGTCCAGGTTCATACTTGACTCTGAAAATTATGTTAAGCCTAAGTATGGGAACCAAGAGACAACTGATAGATAGTATGTTTGTATCAACCCTCAGCTCTTAGTGTCAAATATGGTCATTGTCAAGGATGAAGGAGAGGAATGTTCCCATAGTTTGATATAAAATACTTGAGAAGTTATATGTATATTACTAGATGATATACAATGAGAAATAATGACAGGAAAACTGTTTCATCTTGCATCAATTTATACAGTGAGACCAAAAAAAATGTGTTTCTTTGGCATTTTATGAGAAATGTGCAATATATATATGACTGTAATAGAGAAAATATGTGGTTTTCGAGGATATAGAAGACCAAGAAAAATTCTACACCCTGAGATAACAGACAATGCAAACTCATGCGGCAGTTTGGTCAAGGAGCCAGTGGTGCATTTAATATGACAACAAGCAGCATGACAATGGGGGTGCTAGCGGTGACTAGGGCACTACTCTGCCTGGAGTTAGAAAACTGCACTCATGCTGAGTGATTCATTGAGTATGATCCGAAAGCTGAAGGTTGGTTCAGCGCGCAGGAAATCACAAGCGTCAAAAATTTGCAGAATTACACTTATTTTCAATTCGAAGCACATGGGTGTCGATGGAAATGAGAGAGCAGACAGGCTAGCTGGATCTGCCACCATATCAGGGGATCAGTCAATGGACAGAGCTGATATTCTGAACACCCTCATAGAATGTGGCAGCAAAAAAGGATTTTCATCTAAACCAATCCTCGTCAACGGTTAGATTGCAAGAGCTTGGATTGAAGGTTAGAGTGGCCAGAAAAAGGCAGCTCAACAGGCTTTTATGAGTAGGCTCATCAGTCAACACTGAACTGGTATGGTTAGTCGCTGGACGCTGTTGGAAATATTGTGAAGATCGGAGTACCTATGGATGTTCTGGACTGCAATGAAGATATCACAAACTGAATAAATGATTTAGTGTGCATAACACAATTAGGAAAGATGTACATTTGGGGAAGAGGGAAAGAATGTCCTATTTTATAATACTCTGACATATCAGTATATCTATGGAAGCGATCAGTATTTGCACACCAGGGGATGATAATTCAAATCCAAGTAGTCGATTTTTATTGAATTGTTGCCATAGCTAATGTGTTAGTGATCTGATGTGTTCATCTAGTATCCCACTAGTGCTGAAAGGAACAGAGCACTAATAGGACCCTGACTGCATCAATGTTGATTATATCAAATTTTAAAATAAAAAAATGCTATGCTGGAGTCATTTATTTGTGAAGGCTTTAATAGTTAGAATTCTTATTCGTTTTCTTTTATGCAGTGTTATTTGGTTGAAACAAATTCATATTTTATACATTGTGGCATTTGCATTAGGCTTGTTTTAATTATTAGTTTTAACTCAAATAGTTTTCAGATGCAGTATTTTGTGCTTTACAGTCAGTAAATGCATTGTTAGGTAATAAATAAAACTGTTATTTGTAGATATTTCGATATATACCATTGTGTATAATTTAGTTCTCATAACTTGTTTGCATCATACTTACATTGATCACAGTAAGTGTGTCGCAGGAGCGCAAAGACTAGTACTACTGTGACCTACAAGGCATGTGGTAAGAGGCGACTGAGGTAGGGGCCTAGGGAAGCTACCCTAGTAAATAACAAGCGTTGCAGAAATTGGATGTGCTGGCCTACTTGCAAGTGCATAACTGTCACGACATACAATTGCTCTTAGGCTCAGATCACATGCAGAGTGGTTAACAAACTGTCGATATGGAGCATTCGAAGAAGAAGTAAGCGTGTAAACAAACACATACATACACATGCATACTAACAAGCCATTAACACACATTGTTCTTGTATCTTACTAACTGACACAAATAATCATTGTACTTCACAACTTCATGTCCCTAGTACTGTTGATCTGTTCCATTCTTGTTGTATTTCTTGTATGCCGTATTGCTAAACTGTCCAGTCACTTCTCTTTGTCATATTTGGTAGTTGCTTCCAATATGGGATGGATGTAAAATTAAATACCAACACTGAATTAAGATGATCAAAGAAGTTTGACCATTTAACAACTGTACAGCATTAACAACAGCAAAGATATTAAAAACAGATGGAAAGAATATTTTACGGAACTGTTAAACTGCAAAACACAAGGTACTGAAACATTTCAAATGAAACATGGAAAATACCAACAATTGAACATTTTAGGATCCGAAGTTGAAATGGCACTAAATCAAAGCAAAAGAAAAAAGGCAGCAGGGATAGATGGTATAACAACAGAAATGTTACTTGCATGTAAAACAACAGCAATAACATGGCTGACCAGAATTTTAACATAGCCTGGGAGGCACAAGAAGCTCCAGATGACTGGCAGAGAGCTATTATAGTCCCAATATGGAAGAACAAAGGAGACAAAGAGAGTGTGAAACATACAGGGGTATCTCTCTTTTGAGCCATATAGGAAAAATATTTGCAAATATATTGGAGCGAAGAGCAAGACATATATTAGACCCCCTTGGCTGAAATCGGATGCACATGTCCTAAAGGTGTAGAAGTCTATGCATTTAGGGCCTACCAAACCAATGTGCAACGTATACACGTTCTTGGCAAAGATCAAACATATCACAAAGAGTGATTAAAATTGGTTGTAAAGAACGAACGCAAAGAAGAAGATTAGAGCCCCAATTAAGCGAGAGCCAGTTTGGGTTTAGGAGGGGTAAGAGCTGCACAGACGCAATATTTACACTAAGACAGATCTGCTAACAAACAATTGAATACAATCAAAGTAAACAACTTATATTTATAGACCAAGAAAAGGCATTTGATAGAGTAAACAGGTGCAAACTATGGAAGATCCTTGAAGAATATGGCGTCCAGGGACAACTATTAGGTAATATCATGGCCTTATATCAAGATAGCGATCGTGTCTCTCCACAACTCCCTCTGCTTGGTGTATGTAATCAGTTCTGACGTTGATCTTTGTCAGGCCATGATGTCAGGCCATCCAACATCTTCTTCCTCTGTCTTCCACCATTTCTCCTTCCCTGAATTTTACCTGTAGTCACCAAATGTTCTAAACCGTCTCATCGTATTATATGCCCTAAGAACCTTGATTGTCTGATTCTTATTCTTTTGATAAGGTTTCTTTGTGTGGAGGTGTGATTTAAAACCTCATTTGTTTTCTTTGCTGTCCATGGAATTTTCAGCATTCTTCTGTTAAACCAAATCTTTGTGGCTTTCAATGATCTTATTGATTGTTTGGTCATTGTCCATGATTAGCTGCCATACATAAGTATTGGTTCAATATAGCACTGGAGTACTCGTTTTCGCACTGTCATTGGTAGTGAGTTCACGCATAGTGTATTTTTCATTTTCATAAAAGCTGCTTTTGCTTGAGCTATTCTACTTCTAATCTCTGTTGTACATCTTCCATCTGATGTTAGGAATGTTCCTAGATATTTGAAACGATGGACATGTTTCAGTGTTGTGTTATTTATTTTGATATTACATTTTGATGTTCCCTGATATAGTTTCCTTATTTTCCTCATGCCTATTCAAGTATTTTTCTTTAATCTGATTTCAGGACTTTCATGCAGTAAAACATATATAGCCTTTAAATGTCTCAAAAGCCTTTAATGTGATGTGCAGTGCAATGGAATTGATGTGTATTTCTATTGCCACAGAGTATAACAAAATAATATGGCACACAATGAATGAAGTTTTGAGATGTTGTAGCTTAATTATTTTAAATAAAGAAGCCTTTCGGAACTTTTGTTTCAAATAAATTTGGTGCTGATGCAATAAACTATTTTTTTTCTTCAAAGATATAGATGGTAACGATAAAGTATTTTACAGAGTCCTCCATATATAGTGGACTGATAAGAGAACAAAAAGATCTAGCCAGAAAGAACTCAAAATCAAAGAAAACTGGCTGATGCTACAAATAAGAAAATTAAAGTGTTTTGGACATATAAAAAGACACAAAGAGTTTGAGATCATTATGGAAGTAGACATCCCTGCAAAGAAGAAGACCACGGAGAATATGAATTCAGGATTAACTGATGATTTGAGCCTGACGGTTGCAGAGGCCTATGAGATAACAATTCTGAAGAACTGTTAGGGAGGCAAAGTTCTGTTCAGGACAAACTATTTAATGATGAGACGAGTCTATATTTCATTAAATGTGATTATGTATCTGAGAACAGACGATTCTTACAATTTAACCTCACATAGTGAACAACAAGTAGTTAATTTAAAACATTCATATTTTCTGTTACAGAAACTTTGTAAAAAGTCAAGAACTAAGTGGATATGCTTTGATTTTATTAATTGACGTGATACATATTTGTAGGGCATCATACAATTTGTCATTGAATCTTTTTGGCCACAAGATGGTGTCTGTACAATGCACCAGAAAGTCATTGCCACGGAGTGAAGTTCATGGTAAAATGTGAAACATATTTCCCTACCCATAAGAACTCTTCCAGAAATATGGATCCCTAATATTATAGTCAATGAATGGGAGACGCTCCGTTGTTTTTATTTTTAACCATACACAACATCACCGATTTGGTAATAGTTCTGATCACAAGCTAGGAAATGGTAACAGTGATGGTATCCAAATAGAGGTTAGTTAGTCATCAGATTATCCTAACCATATAAGGAACATGTACATAAGTGCTCCAATTTCATCTTCACTATATCCATCAGCAAACGGCACCTGACAGTTCCAGTTCAGTGTTGGTTAATTAAACATCACTTCCCGTGTAGTGTTCAAATTTAGCAACACCACATTTTACTCTGTACTTTCTGTGGTCGGGACATGGACGGTAGTCGGGACATGGATGTAGAGTAACCACCTGAATCTTCTACCTGGCCAGTTTCCCTAATGGTGTTCAGGATATTAAGCATGTCAATCACTCTACTGCTTGACACTGTAGCTGTGACTGCAAGTCTGTCTGCTTGTTCATTTCTTCTGACTTCCATGTGACCTGGTACGAAAACTCTGGTGACTTTTTTGCAGTCTCTAACTCAACACAGACTCCAGCCATTGTCTTTGCATACAACCTGTTTGGATTTTCTAACAGAGGTGTCTAACTAATCCACCTCCTCATCTCACACAGCTTTAGTCAACCTCTGATTGCTACATCAACCCCTGGGGACCTTTGGGGGACGAGAGAGAATCATACTCTAGTGCACAACATTTTACAAGTCTTGAATACTGTGTGTAAATGTAGAAACACGTAAAAACAAAGTACTTTAGTTTTACAAAAATAAAAACTGACGATACACAGCAATGTTTCGACCAAAAGGCCTATATCAAGCAAACGATACAACAGGAGTGACGAATTAAAAAAAAACCACTACATATGGACGACTACATACGGAGACATTCAAATGTTCAAATGTAGTGTTTTTTAAATTTCCTCTGTTGTATCATTTGCTTGATAAAGGCCTTTTGGTCGAAACGTTGTTGTATATCATCACTGTTTTTTTAAAAACTATAGTACTTTGTTCTTACGTGTTTCGCTACTTTACTAAGTTTTACTGCAGTCTTCCGAATTATGTGTAAAATGTCAGCAGACAAGAAAACTGACAATGCCCTATAAAAATATGCAGGCATCAATTGGATTCAATCAACAATTTTCAGGGACCAGTAACATATTTAACCAATGCAGCAAGATTACAATGTGCTAAAGCAAGAAAATTATAGACATATTTTTCTAAACATTTGCATAGGACACAAAAGATGAACAAACAACAAGAACAGGCTAACAATGTCCCATTAATAACTGAAAAAGTCATATACTTATTGATTGACTAAAGTATGTCACATAAAAACATGATGCCAGAGAGATAAAGTATAAAAGAAAATATGTAGTGTTTAACTAAGAATATAGATTTATCAACAGCAGAGATTAATTTAACAAAATGATTAATGAAAAGGCGTAATGAAAAATCATGAGAGCAGAAAGAATCAAGAAAGAAGTGAAGATTTGATGTTTGAATACCCCTGAAGTCGACGAAGGCCCGCCTACATGGCGAGGGACACCAGTCAAATGGTAAAGTAGGCTTTCATTCAAAAATCAGTTAGAAGCACCATACCAAGTATCATGGCTAATGCCTGAATTCACAGCGGGCAGACGCAGATGTTTGCATGAACTTTAGAATTGATAATAACAATTATAACTAAATGAACATTTATAATAGCTGCTGTATTTTATTAGATCCCAAAAATGTTATCTCTTTGTAGATGCGCCTGAAAACTGTTTTAACAAACTACTTTCTCATCATAAATTTGACTGATGACAGCTGTAACATATTTTGTCATGCATTTGTTATACTTTGTAATTGGAATACTCTTCATATGAAATGAATGAAAATCATGGCATATCCTAAAGGACATAGCCATCAACCACAGTAAATGAGTCGCTTATTTTCTAGGCACCACTTATACGTTCAGTAGTTTGCCATTGCTTTCTGAAGAATTTTTACCTTTATAAAATCCCACGGAAACGAATTTACTTCCAAACTTTCCCACAGTGGAGTTTAAACCAGGTACACTAGGGTTCGTGATCGAGCTCACTACCGCCTGAGCTACAGACGCTCACTCTTCATATACCAAACTGATTAGGAATGTTTGCCCTATTTGGTTACAATGGTAATTCATGGTTAAAAATGCAAATGACATACACAATGTACTTATAGTGACACAAAAAAGTAGACAAAAAATAATCACTTAGCACATATTTTGAATGTACACTACTTTGAAAACAAAATGCATTTGTCCTTATAGTTACTGAATCCAGGAAAGTTTCAATAGCACCTGAATATTAGTAATATTTTTATGAGAACTGTAAGCATTAATGAGAGGCGAGTCTCCCCATTGTGTTCACTCTGCTTACCATGTGCTCCAATGATATTTATTTCAATTTATACTTTGAATTAACTATCAGCGCTTGATAATTTGTCATCTACATCTATCTCTACAAATGAATGAATATGTTATGATATCTGCACAGGTAGAAATGTTGTCTTCCAAGATGCAAATGAAGAAACCATTACTCATAAAACAACTAGCACAAGCTGCAGTGTTTTTTCACTTCAAAATTATTTAAATGTCTCTCAATTGAACGTAATGGCATCTAATTTAACCACATGTACAGAAAAGTTATCCAAAAATCCTGCTATTTTGAGTTTCCACAGTCTGAATGAAATAAATTATTTGTATAATTTAATTAATTAAAATGCTACACCATGTGGTTCTGCCATATTTTTTGGTGGCAAGAATTAGCTACCATTCTCCATGGCGCCAGCATCTACAAGAAGTTTATGGACAATAATTGTTAAATTAATCTAAATGTCATGGTTTGCAGGAGTTTCAAAAGTTGATATGAAGAACTTTAGATAAGAAACGAGTATATTACCACCAAATTGTATTGATGTCTTGATAACAATAACGAAACAGTTTTATCCCCAGGCAAACCCATTTTAACTATAGCGTAATTTACTAAAATTATGACACTTATCGATTTGTTCACAGAAGTAATTTTGTTTTTTACATGTTATTTAAAAACAAATCTTCATTGTTGTTATGCTAGGCAAGACAAACAACAATTGATCTTCCTATTTTTGTTCCCGAAGCAAGCAGACTTATATGATAAGTTTAAATAAGCATTATGTGTTATTATTATTTTGTAAAATCATTTACTCTGAGCAAACTCATTATTGGATAATAGTTAAGAGAACCAACTTCTGTAGGCTCTACATAGACACTAAGTGCTCAGTCTTTATCAGCAGATATACATGTCTTATCTGCACTTGCAACCTACCTTTAATTGCTAGATTATATTTCAAATTTATTCAGTGCCTGGATATTATACTTATCCAATGAAGTATCATCACAGGGAGTTGGTGTCGCTGAATTTTATTACCAATATATAGAATTAAATTCTCAGTACAGTCTATTCCCTAGTCTATCTGGCTGAAAATAGGCACTCAAACTTTCTGAGTTGGTGGGAAATTTGAAATTCTTGCTGGAGCTACTCCTGCAAGTGCTGCAACACTTTTAACTAGATGAAAGGGACCAAGCACCTACAGTCTGAATGTAGAGACATCAATTCTAACAAGTTTCCCTTATTGTCATCATATAATTGGTAGTCATTAAGTGACTTCAGTATGCATTTCTTATCAATATCTCATGTCCCCAGTATAGGTTTTTTTGCAGTCTGTATGTTCTTATCCCTATAGCAAACTCCTGCATATCCAGGATATAGAAGACCTTGGAAACTTGATACTACTGCAGATATCATACACCCAAGACACAATCAACCTCCTTAGACCTTGTGAAATCTCAAACAAACTAATATTCTTCAGATCATGTCTAGCCTGCTCTAGTGTGAAAATAACGAGAAATATACAAATACATTATATATATTTAAATGTAATGTCTGCATTATTTTTTCTGTTGCACAGGAAGGTAAAGCTTGAACTCTGCTGGTAACTCATCTTCTGAATATAGCCGATCTGAGAAGTAAACCCTTCGAATTCTGCAGTTTGCATGGATCTGAAATGAAAACCATTAATAAATTTATGGGCAATTTTGTTCCTGCTGTCTAAATCTGAGAAAAAAATATCACATCTTTTTGTTTATAATTTCAAAACTATGAAAATGTAATTGATAACATTGACAAAATTTAAACAACAAATCAGAATGTCAACACTATGATAAACAAAGCCAGAATTTGTTTTCCACTCTTTCAGCCTAGAAAGCAAACAACTCTCTCTTGGAGGAAAAGTGTAATTTGGCTGTTCTGCATTGAATATATATATATATATATATATATATATATATATATATATATATATATATATATATATATATATATATATATATATACACATATACATATATATATATATATACACATATACATATATATATATATACGACGTACCACAAGCTAAAATTGATGTTTTGACAAAAGGCCATTGTCAAGGAAAAGATATATAACATAGAAAGATCATCAAATAATGTGACAATAAACAGCAGAGAAAACTAATGAGTTGTCTGATTAAAAATGTGTGACTCAAAATATAGTATGTAAGTAACATTAAAAACTAGAAAGTAAGAAATAGAAACATACGTGATAGAGAAAAAGGAGAGTAATACTGTGTATAAAGCATAAAAATGTAGTGTGTTAACCATACAGAAATCTATAAAGCATTTTGATGGTAAATTGAGTACCATCAGTTTATTATGATCTAATGGCTGCAAAGTGGACGTTCCAGGTTGTTCACTGAACTGCAATGTTGATCCAATCAATCAATCAATGTCCCTTGTGCATAGTTAGTGCTATCTAAGCGCATGACTACAGGGATAAAATGGTATTATATTATAAGAGGTTACCAAACCTCTTGCCAGTTTTGCCTATCGAGTGGGAGTACTGTATTCTATGTTTATATATAATGTTGCAGATTCTCAAGCAAATGAAAATCGTGGCATATTCTTTACGGGAAGTCGTTATCAATCACAGTAATTGAGTTGTCGATTTTCTAGCCACCACTTATATGTTCAGTAGTTTGCCATTGCTTTCTGAACTGTGAGGTCTATTTTACCGTTTGTAAAAATCCATGGGAACAAAAATTTACTTTCAAACTGCCAATTGTCGAGTTTGAACTAGGTACTCTTGGGTTGTGATCAAGCTCACTACCGCTAAGCCACAGATGCCCACATTTTCAAGTAAAGCCATCTTCTATAAAAAATGTGCTTTTGAAAAGATACTGCCAGGGCCTGTATCACATATTCACACATTTTACATTAGCCAGTCGATGTGTCGTAGAAACGAATTGCGCTGCACATTGTGCACCCGTCTTCTGCGGCGTTCCGTCCAGGCTGCCCACCTTTAGCCTTAATTTATTAACCTACAAGGCAGCAGGTTGGACTCGCTCTTAGTCCATCGCCACGCGGTGCGCTACCTATCGATAACAGGTCACACTATTCTCCGATACGACGCCGGCACGCTCAGGGCCACAATGCTTACATTAGCAATTTCCATAACAGATGGTGCTAACGTGACTATGGAAGCTGGTTTTTAGTAGACTGTAAACCATATGAACTCTTGTCTGTAGTTGACAAAAGAAGGGAAAACTACAAGAGAACACAGAGGTTGACACTGGTATAGCAGAATGGCTGTTGAAGTATGAAGTTGGTTCCTTTATTTTCACATATAAAAGTACTGGTTCTTATTTGGTAGGATATACAGATTTTATACTAATATGGTAGATTCCTTTATTTTTATGTCAACTCCTCTGATCTCTGTTTACTTGATATTGGATTATGAATGAGTGGTAGTACTCTTTGTGTCCTTCTATGTTCAGTCGGGAGGTCTGATATCAGTGACAGAAAATCTGTGGTTGTGGAGGTTTGTATCAATGTGATCTTCATTTAGAAGTTTTGTTAGAGTGGGGCTGGAGGGGTGTCTTTATTTAAAACTGCAATGTATCAGATGTACTATATTTGTTACATATATCACAGCAAAAATCTCTGAATGCCACACATAATTACTTATTATATAGAATAGAAAATAGGTTCATGGAAGTAGTTGCCAATATACCTGAACTCTGAGAGTCTCAATGTAGTTTGTACCATATGCCCTGCGTGTGAAGTCAGACAGGTTAAACTGAATTTGATTCCAGCCATCATCTAACCTCATAGGCATGGTGCAAATGAATGGTTTAACTCTTGTTGTGCTCTGATAGTTGCTTGCCCGAAATCTTCTCCTAACATTTTTGTCATCTAATACCTGAAAATATACATATTTCTTGTCAAAAAATGAAGAACACCTGAACATAAATTCACAGTCGACCCCCCATACTTACTAATATCACATCCTGCCCGAGTGGATACCGGTGCCCAAATTTGGGGTGTAAAGAATAGAACCACTGTTACCTGCCATGCATGTTGTAAGAGGTGACTAAGGAGGTTTGGCTGAAATCGGATGCACATGTCCTAAACGTGTAGAAGTCTATGCATTTAGGGGCCTATCAAACCAATGTGCAACGTATACACGTTCTTGGCAAAGATCAAACATATCACAAGAGTGATTAAAATTGGTCGCAAAGAACGAACGCAAAGAAGAAGAAGATTAATATCACAGAACAACCGTCCTGAGTACTGACTATCGATTCAGAAGATGCTTTTCTGTGCCATAAAACTATGTTGTCCAGAATTGTCATCTTCTGTTTTGTCTCCCAGTATTTTCGCCAGTTGTCACAATGTGTTATAAACCTACATTGCTCTTTATATGTCTGAAAAATGATGAGTCTTCTTATGTTGATAATGAGTTTTCTCTGTGCAGTGACATCTTTTAGCACATCAATATTAGTCATTTTAGCAGTCTATATTATCAGCATTCTTTTATAAAACCACATTTATGTGACCTCTAGAGATTTTTCTGCATATTTATTTATTGTCCATGGCTAGCATCCACATGTCAATACTGCATCTATGTAGCAATGAAGAACTCTCTGACTTCAATAGACGGCTACTGAAATCATATATTATATACAGACAGAAACATGAAAATTACAAAGGTTAGAACAGTTTATTAAGAAAACATCTAGTATCAGTAAGCAAATATGCAGAAACAAAAACTGTCTTCATTGAAATGAGGTTCATATATGATCAGAATCAGCTTTTGAGTAGTTCTTTTGTTTCAAATGTCTGAAATACTATTGAATCTTCAGGACACCATCTATAACATGGCATATCATGCAATTTATACTAATAAACTCTCATTATGAGGTAGATTGTGGCCAAAATGTGTACTAAGTAGACCAATAAGACCAGAAATACACCAACTGGTTGTGAGATGGTAACTTCAGGATCAGAAAGATCAACCAAAGACAACTTGGCAGAGAACTATGGAATCTGAATTGAGACTCACAAAATAACCCAGGAGTGCCCCACAAAGGATGACTGCAGACTATGCGGGTTGGAAAGAGTTTGCTGCCGCCCTACAATAAGTCACCAGAAGTAATAGCCATTGTATATGGTCAAGGAAAAAAAACAAGTACTTCAGGAGCAGATCACAAACCAAAACTTTTTTTCCAAGATCAATGGTGATAAAAACAGAGTTTGGCTATAACCCTGAAAAAAAAGCAAATCACAACAGGTCAAGAAAAGTGTTATAGAAATGCTTATGGTCAAAGAGACAGCAAAGCAATAAAAAAAATATGAACCATAAACATCTGCAGAATAAACAACATGAAGAATTGGTAAAGGGTTTTAAAGCCAAGGATTGACTTCATTGCACCGGGTGTTACCCCATATGGCTTGGTCCCTCTCCGCAGAAATGGCACTGCCGAGAGTATTGCACAAAGCACGAACTCCGTAGCTCCAGCAACAATCCTAGGAGTCTCTGGGAAAAACTGCACTCGTGAACAGAAGGCTGCGGTCCAGATTCGAACCCACGACCTTCGACTCACAAGGCAAAGGGCTTAACCACAGAGACCCCCTAATTGGTAGAAATGATTAAGAGACAAAGGACTGGAGTAATGGTGCTGGCAGACATGATAGAGATGGAAGTATCAAGAAAAGACCGGTTTAGGAAGATATCATGACAAAATTTGGTACAACATCAGTACTGAACATCAAATTAAATGGTTTGGCCACATAAGCAGATTACCAACAGGCAGTGCACATCAAAAGGCAATTTTACTAAGATACAGTAGATACAAGGCAAAAGGTTGTCTACAGGAACAACAGAGGCAATGAAAGACACCATGTGCGAAGCGGACACAAAAGCCAGTCCCATGAATCTCTTCATAGCCTTATACTGTGAGGCAAAATAGTTTTAGAGAAAGAAGAAAAAAAAGGAGGGCTGGCAGATACTAGAATAAAGGGGAAATCCCTTCAAAGAGGTGCATCAGAATTACACTCAGATATTCACGAGTAGACCCATTAAATAAATTAAGACATGGGGTAGGAATAGTCATAAAACCAGCATTAACAAGAAACATTATTAAATTTCATCTGTATCGTTATACATTACATAGAGTTAGCAAGCAATTTTTCAAAATCTCTTTATCCTGGACAACTTGTTCGATATCTCCTATGGAATTGAGTCAGATATTTCTCAGCTATCTAAGTAAAGTTTATTTCAGGGTTTCCTGGGGTGTGCTTTTCTTTGTTGAATCCTTTGCCTCCTACTTCAGTGCCTGCTTTTGTGATTCTTTGATTATTTCTTCTCAGAGTGCCCAAAATATCTCCATCTTCTCTTATAATAGTTGTTACTAGTGGTTGACCAGACATTTCTCTGATTTCTTTGTTTTCTTCAATTTGGTAATTTATTTGAGATGTCTGTGCTTCAATAGCTTTTCATTGATCTTTTATTTCATGTGTATCTTGACAACATGCAAAATGTGGCTATGGAATATCACAAACACCTGCACACATCCTCAACCATAATTAAACCCAAATTACCATGAGAATAATATCAACTTACCTGAACTTCAAATGTAAAATACTTTTTCAGGTTTTTTATGATCATTACTAGGAAGGGCAGTTTAATTCCCAATGTCTTCTTGGGGTCAGCTGGACAAGTTATGTATGTAGTGCTGTAGATTAAAAAAAAACATTAGGTAATATGACAAATAATTTTGATTTTTATACTCATAATTGAGTTTTACTGTGCTCAATTAGAGAATAAAATTGTAAAGGGATGACTCTTTAACAAAAGATATCCAAACTCTCCTATGTTAAGCACGAGAGCAATCTTTCACACATCAGAATGTGCAGAATTGAATGCTCTGTTTAAATGAAACAGCAAACTGACTGGCAAAAGAAGGTGCTGCAAGAGAGCAACAAGATGTGCCAGTTACCTACCATCAAAAGAAAAGGATGATTAAATCAATCAGAAAGCTACAAATACCGATGTATACAAAGTTCAAGATTGGCAATTCAGCCATGTGTTCAGGTACATCAGACTGCAGAGCACATATTTCAAGATTGCCTCTAATATGATATACTGAGGCAAACTCATTGGCCTAATGAAACAACACTCAACATAAAACTACACAGACCTCTGTGTGAGCTACAAAAGACAGCGATGTTTACACAAGAGACAACATTGAATATATTAGACAATATTTCAAGCGAACGAAAGGAAGGAATGCTCTGTTTAGGAATCCACTTGCTGTATTGTAAAAAGAAATATACACAAATAGCATCAACTAGATCTTGTGAATACAAACTTTTTTCATGAAATGTTTTTGTTAAAGATGTAAACTTAACATCATATATAAACTTAAAACTTCAGCAGTTCTTAGAAAACTCATCTGTTCAACATATACAACATTTATCATTTTCCATTAGTAAATAATGTTTCTTTTCTCACTGTTCTCTGAACAGGCCCATAAATGCTCAATCTCCTTCAGATGATGTAGGTAGTATTGTGCTATGGTTTCCTGTGAATTACTAGCTTTGCAAATTTTTAATCACTCTCAGATGTCCCTTGCTACTTGTGATACATTTAATACTTAACCGCTACAGTTGCTACATAAATATACATGTCATAATTCAAGAAATGAGTGACTTCAGTAGAACTGATTAGTAAATAGAATAACTGGTCCAAACAGGATAATAGTACTTAAGAAACACAAATATTAAACATATACATAAATTCCTCCTAAGAATAGCATATTTTAAAAACAAATAGGTTAGCCAGATACTTTTTAGCTTTCAGAGGGTCTCCGTGGCATGGAGGTAAGGTGCCTGCCTCTTGCTCCAAGGGCTCTCTGTTCTTTTCCTGTGCGCAGAGCAATCCGGATAATTTTCAGTGATCTCAATATAAGTGAGATTGAGTTCCTAGAGCGATCGGAGACTGATAATAGAACATAGATCCGGTGTTTAAGCTGAGCACATATAAGAACTCTTAGCTGCTAAAAATCTATAAAAGTAGGCTGCAAAGCCCCTGTCCAAGAAAAATTCATTAACTCTTTCCACGCCCATTTATTTCCTCAATTTTTAAGCAGTTAATTCAAGGAAGTAAAAAAATAAACATTTTAAATTACGATCCCAACTACTCTCAATAAATAAACATATATATATTATTATATACTAAATTGAAGAAAACTGGACAACTCAATAGAATAACAAGGTTAAAAAGTACTATAAGTAAAATAGTAGAAGTAAAACTAGAAAGACTTCTTACAAGGGAAGCAACTCTATGGCGCAGTGTGCGGCTTAAAGCGTGCAACGGACTTCCGCCGTGACGCAGTGTGCGGCTTAAAGCGTGGAAAGAGTTAAGAATGATAAAATAAAATTCAGACACAAATTTTCACCATAATCAAAATTACATTGGGGACTCTTGCCTGTGTTATAGAAATTGTGTGCTGCCGCTGAGAACTTCCAATGTAAGTAAAAGATTGAAGAACATGTGGTTATTCGCAGAAGTATAATGATGATGGTCCTATCATCATTTCACTTCTATTTAAATAAAGGAGCAAAGAAATAGATTTCAAAAAAGTATTTTCCATTTTATTTGTGGCATACAAAAGCAAATTCAAAGAAATGCTGTACTGGACAACACAACTATTTTACAATTACCTGACATTTGTGCCAACTATTTCTAAAACTAGTGACTGAATATCATTGTCTGTTATACGTTTGATGTGGCCATTTCGTACCTGTGGATACATGAAAAAGTAAAATCTGATACCTGCTTGTCACACACAACAGAAAAGTAATATCTGATATTTAAAATATTAACTTAGTATTTCATACTACCACCATCCTTTCTACATGAAGTGTCTACACAGAATGATGGGCGTATCAAGAAGAGACTTGTTTAGAAATAAAGATATCAGGAAAAAAGTTGTTACAATATCAATACTGAAATGCATAAAAAACAACAAATTAAATAGTTTGGCCGCACAAGCAGGTTACCAACAGACAGTTGCGCCCTAAAGAGCAATGCTACTCAAATACAGTTGCTACAAGTATACAGAAAAATATGGTAGAGTGGTTTGGTTAAAACAACAATTAAAAAGATTTCAACGGTGTCGAAATTCAGAATATAATGAAGATATATTTAGTATGGACATGCAAGAAGTTATAAGATGTAAATAATACATGTGACCTATTAGAAGCTTCTCTAAACGCACACACATATTTATATAAATGTAACACTATGAATATGCAGAAGAGATGTTCAATAAAACAGCAATCATATAAAACAGATAAGTGAGTCTCAATTTAAGGAAATTAGCAAAAATATTTTATGCAACTGCTTAACCACAAAGACACTTTTGTACAAACACAAACAACACTTCTGTACAAACACAAACATAGAAGCTTTCATATTGGTATTAGAAGCAAATATAATACAAAAATGATGGAATACCATAACTAATTATCAAAGAACACTGTGAAGAACAGCCAATACTTGGTGAAGTTTACATTGTCCTGAGTGCTTAGACATCAATTATATTTAGTATAGAACTTGCAATTGTACCAAATATTAAAATACAGAAGATGTAACAACTCAAAAAAATATATCTACAAGAATGGAAACATAGCAAATCTCTTATCTACTAAGAGTCTAAGGAAAGTTCAAGTAATCAATCTATTGGTTACTAAACTGACGTCATTGCACTCCGGACATACCCATAATCTAGAACACTGCAAATCTGTTTCATGATGTCAATGCGGACCTATTTTATTTGAGGGTGTTTAAATTGGCCAAAAAACTATAAAAATAAACAAGGTCATGAACTACAGATCACACTGTTTAATCTGGCCAGATTGTGTCGGAAGCATATAGAGTTCAGTGTGACGTAAGACGTGTAGTTCATCTCCTTCGCTACAAAGTTTCAATTGTGCTGTATTAAATACATTTGACAAACAAGAAATTACAACTACACAGACTGTTCATAAAGGACAGTGAAGCTTATACAAGAAAAAAAACTAAATATATAAACAAAATGATTTTGTTGCAAAGATCCTAAGCCATAATCAGTCTACCATACCCAGCATATTGATTGATAAAAGTCTGCACTACACAGTTGCTGAGCTAACCAATTTAATTTATAGATATTGTCATTCTGACTAAATATGACACTAACAAAATACTAAGTGTGGGAAACACGTGGAATTCAAGGTTTGATCCGTATCAATAAAACATTGTCAGTCAGAGCTCTATTTGTGCAAACAAAAAAAAAGGATTTCTGAACCAGTTCATCAATGATATGTGATGGAGCTTTGCTGCAAATATTTTGATCTAATGACCCAGGCTAGGACATGACAGCAACAGAGACAGGACATCCATAGTCAATAAAGCTGTAAAAGCTACGGGCAATAAGATAGTGATCTGTGATCTATTTAAAGTGACATTATTTAGTCTTGTAGCTCTCAAGGTTATGGTAGCCGCACACATTGAACAGAGACTACTTGCCCTTCTGTTTCAACTGGTTATGTCCATGGTAGATTATGGACTTGGTATCCTAACAATATCAAAATCCCAATGTGAATGACTGGAATGTATTTAGAATGAAAGCATGTGTATAGTTCTTGGCTGCACAAGGGATACTCCCATTGTAAAGATGAGATATATGCTTGGCCTTCTCCCACTATGCAATCGCCCAACCCAAAGCACATATGTGGGTTACTGTGGATAAGAGACATCCACTGCCCCAAAATACTAATGCCGCTAAGGGCATGAGAATCAAGTGTGGTATGTTGTAGATGGCTCAGGGTGAGAAAGCAATTAGACAGGTGACCACATACATGCGACCCTACCAAAAGGGGAAGAATGGATCCTAATATATGTTAGCATGGCCAACTACTGCAACATTGTCATTACTCTTGGAAGAGAATGTAGGGATTGGGGCAACATAAAGGCAGAACTCGCAATTAAGCAGCTGATAAAAGATATAATGCAAGTGATGGTGTTATACCGATGGGTCTGTGTATCGTGGTGAGAAGTCAGGCTGGGGTTTCTTGGCTAGTGTGCATGTAGGGTCATTGAAGAGCAAAAGGGAGCATACAGGACTACTTCCAGTATGAAGATGAGCCTGTTACTGCTGTCCTCCTGTAGCTCTCTAGGGCTCCTTTACTAAGGCCATTGTTGTTTCTGACTCTCAGTCGATGCTTCAGAAAATCCAGAATGTTAGGTTGCAGTATGAGCGAATGTCATCTATAGAGGTTTCCAACCCCCAGAGACCCACATGGATCTAATGTCCTGGGCATGCGGATGTTCATGATAACGGGTGAGCACACAGGCTTGCATTGAAAGCATCAATTGTCGGGGAGTTTAGGATGGATAAAGATGTTCTTTGGTCTTTTGACAATCTACTGTTGGATAAGGACACTAAGATTGATGTTGAATTAATCCTGCAGTTTGGAATTACATATTGTACAAGTAGAGCTTTAGGTGCAGAGAGAGGAGTGTGTGTAACCAGCGAGCCACAAGAACCATCAGTATGTATACCCTTCAAAATCTGTTGAGAGACTGAGCACCTATGGGTCCACCCGTAGTGCTATGATGTCTATTCAGTAACCAATAAGACTATCTACTATAGTCTAGTTAAATGTTTGAATATTATGTCTTATATTTCTGAATATAGTTTGGCCATCCGTAATAAATGTATAATTAACCTAAAATATCGCACACGCCTGACATCGCAATGGTTATGTAAGGTGTGTAAGTACTGTAGTTGTAAAATGTAAGTACGTCAACAAAGTTTCATCCCAATGAGGTTGTGGTATAGTATATAAGTATATACGATACCATAATTAAGCTTTTGTGCTTAAAACTAATAAATACGGGGCAACAAATGTTTAAGCACGATTGCTGTCCTATTGAAGGCTACTGTACTATGGTTAAAATTAGTTTAATTATAATAGTGGTTGTGCAGTAACTACGTTCAATTACAAACCTTTTTGTCCCAAATTTGCAATGGCTTACTTCCAATGCTGTAAAGTATTGAAAGGAATCCACTCTGGAAAGTGTTCTTGAACATTCCTGTAATGATGTGTATAGTTCTATGTTGGTCTCTAAACACTAACTGATAATACAAAAGCTCACAACTGCATAATATTTGCCTCCGACACGTTTCTGTAGTCAAGTGTACGTGCAATGGTCTGGTTTTATGAAAGTTAACTATGCACGTTGTTATGGAACTATTTCTCGGTATAAAAAAGTAATTCGCGAACAAATTGAAATCAAATGTCCGTAAATCTGTGTACAATGAGAATGCATAGAAAATTTAAAATATATATTGCAACATTTGTAATCATATATTATGATAACATTAAATAAGCCTTATAAAATGAGTTCACGCTATTTATTTATCGCACTATTTTGCGCATAACTTCATATTAGCAAAGCCATCTCAGGCTCACATCCGCTTTCCCCGTTCAGCACTAGAAGTCTCATAGTCATTAATAGACCAAAATGTTATCGTGACAACGTAGGTTACCAAGGTAATGGAATTTTAACCCAACATTTTTGGGTTAAAAATGAAAATCGTGGCATATCCTTTACAGAACGTAGCCATGAACCATAGTAAACGAGTCGTCTGATTTTCTAGGCACAACTTATACGTTCAGTAGTTTGTCATTACTTTCTGAACGGTGAGGTCTACCTTTTGTAAAATCCCACAGAAACGAATTTGCTTCCAAATTTGCCCAGCGCGGAGTTTGAACCATGTACGCTTGGGTTGTGATCTAGCTCACTACCGCTTGAGCTACCAACACGTGTAGCTATAGAGCGTTACTTACATGGTGAATATATTTAATTTCAACTACAGCTCTGTGCTGAACTTTTGTAGACGCCCTGAACATGTCTGTTTTTGTGTCTGCTTTCTTCGTTTCTCTAATCATGTTTTGCCTCACAGCGTCAGGTTAAGAAGAGAATGGACTGTTGTGTGCGCGTCATAAACAGTGTTTTTCATCGCCTTATATCTGAGGTTTACGTGGACGTAATTTTGCTTTGTATCCACTGTTTCTGAGTTACATTGTTCTTTTAGGCGCGCTGTCTGTTGGTAATCTGCTTATGTCGCCGAACAATTTAATTTGTAGTTTCTTGATGTAGTTCACGGAGAAGATGGATTCATAATGTAACTGATGGTTTGAACATGACGGATGCAGAGGCAGGACATCTGGCCTATGAGAGAGAGAGACATTCCGGAGGTCTGGTTGTGGTGGCAAAGTTCTGCCCAGGACAAGCTATTTGATGATGTTATAGTTCAGTACTGATTTTGTACCCACTTTTTCCTGATGTCTTCATTTCTAAACTGGTCTGTTCTTGATACTTGCAGCATTTTGCGACACTTCATCTTTGTTGTGACTAATTTTCTTCTATCATTTGATGTCAGCGTCCAGGTTTGACACTGATAGCATAATTTCATTTTCATTCATTCAGTAGGGAAATTCTTACACGACCAAGCCAGTGCACGGTCAAACAGTGTTGGTGCGCTAAATATTAGTCCGTGTACGTAAATAACGAACGATATTAAAAAATAGAAATAATTAACTAACCATTATATAATAGTTTACAGTAATCGTCCGTTCCATCAATATACATATGTGTACGACAATGTGCGTTCTAGTAAACTTCCTGGAATATACAAATAATAGTCTTATCTAATCCCCATTTGCCGTGAAGCGTCGTGGGGAGAGCTAGTTTTCTATCTTGTGCCAGGTGTGTTGCGCTTGACGTTGTCAGTCCATGCTTTCGCAGGGACTCTGAGATGTTATCTATCCATCGTGTTCTTGGCCTGCCTCGTGCTCTGCGCCCTGAGCGTCGATTATTGTAGGCACGTGATGGTAATAAATATGGTTCCATTCTCATTAGATGGCCGAACCACTTGATTCTTTGCTTCTCGATGTACTGTATGCATGATATAGTAAATAATAGTAAATAATACAAATAATAGTAAATACTAAAATATAACCTAACCCAAAACCATGATTTTTCTGAAAATTGCTGTCTGCCCCTACCAATAAAATCACGAGCCGCCACTGACAACAGGTATATGAGTAGGTGCCTTAGTTAACATCAAACTGGTACAGTTAGTCTCTGGACGCTGTTGAATATATTGCGAAGGAAATTGGAACACCTGTGGACATGTGCGAAGTGCAATGAATATGTTACAAACTGAAACTTCTAAGATTAATATTGTAATATCTGGACACACCTGCAGGATAATTAGCTGTCCATCGCAAGCGATGATGACAACATTCTCAGACGTGTGCTGCTGCACCTCTCTTGTGTGTGCGGAGGCTGTAGAATCCAATCCTAGAACACAATCCCCTACCACAGGTGGGGCAGACATGATCAAGGTTAGACATGTGTGTGTTGTGTGTTCTGTCTTTCGCGCAGCTCGTTTTCCTGCGCCTCAACGGCACGATGATTCTCAGCTATTCGGGTTCCTCTTTGTTGTTACAGCGCCACATTTGGCGATCTTGCGCAAGGGATTCCCAGCACGTGGTGTTTATATCGAAGCATTTCAGAGACACTTTAAGACTGTCTTTAACGCGTTTTTTCTGTCCACCAGCAGAACGTCTGCCCTCTTCAAGTTCACCATACATCAGCTGTTTTGGGATGCGTTTATCAGGCATTCGAGCAACGTGACTGGTCCATCTCACTTGGGCCTTCTGCAACAGGGTGTTGACGCTTGGGATCTTTGCTCTTGTGAGGACTTCGCTATCTGGAATTTAGTCCTGCCAGTTTATTTTTAGTATTCTGCGTAGACAGCTTGTGTGGAAGTGGTTTAGTTTTCTTGCATGTCTGCTATACACTGTCCATGTCTCGCCAGCGTGGTTATCACTATGGCCTGGTAAACTTTCAGCTTTGTGGCTACGCTTTTCCCATTCCACTCCCACACAGTGACACGTAGCCTTCCGAACGCAGCACTGGCTTTGGATATCCTATTGTTGACCTCAAAGTCTATGTTTACCGATCTGGATAGGAGGCTGCCAAGATAGGAGGCTATCTGGCTATAGGAGGATAGCATGGCCCATCCATGATTTACCTCTGTTCAGACTATTCCATTTAGGTGTAGTCAGAGCATGATGAAGTCAGCGCCGAATGTCAACCTTGACCCTGAGGTAATCCAGAGCCAACTATAAACTACTGCAAAAGATTAACATGACATGTCTCTGGCGCACTCACGAATGAAATGCATTTCTTCGTTTTCTGTTCTCACCAGCCTGTTTACTTGTGCGGCGCTAATTGTAAGGATGGTCAGTGAATATTTAATGTTAGAGAGAACAAGCCCCTGGTATATCAGTTATCAGAGGACTATCATCATAGCACTTGTCCATAGGTGCTCCGATCACCGCCTCAACAAATCCAGCAGCGGCCTAACACGCTAGTTCGATGTTGATTAATCAGTCTCTTTGCATAGTTGGTATACGGACTTCTTTACGGGCTGCACCAATATTGACACCCATCTCTCTCAATCTGGTCACCGAGTGGGACCCGCGACCCTGACACTCTTCTTTTCGAAAAATACTCTCTCAGTGCGTTAAGAATGTCATTTCGGTCAATTGCAGCCCCCTCTGATACCGTGGTCATGCAAGCCAATCTGTCAGCTCGTTCATTACCCCTTTTTCTCCTGCGTGCCCAGGGACAAAAATGAAGGTGAATTTTTTTTTATTCATGTCTGTACTGGAAGTACTACAGTACTTTCACCCAGTTTCGTCTCACCATTTCGTTCTGACTTTACGAATCATACTCATGGAGTCACTGATTATAAAAACACGAGCAAAGTCATGAGATGCCAACCAGGTCACTGCCTCTGTAACCGCCCGTACCTCCATTGTCAAACTACTTGTGGTTGTCGCGTAGGCCCCACTGAATACACAGCCAACTCTAAATAAGTGTATAGTTGGCTATGTATAATATCATAAGTAGACGCTGTTCAAAGCTCGTAGCTGTCATGTCCTTTATTGCTGATATGTCTTTCCTAGCTTTGATAATAGTGTGGAAGAATTTCACTTCTCACACAGCAAACAACAACATGTAGAATCAAGCAATAAGTTACTTATTGTTTGATTCTACATGGTGTTCAACTTAAAAGCAGCCCGTGAATGGAGCTAATCTGGTATATATGTATGGAAATGGGAAGGTTCAGTTATGACGTGTAGTATAGGTCAAGGTTGTGTGACGGTGTGTAAATAGTAACGCGGGAAGGGTATATTCAGAACCGGTTTAAATAGTAAATAAACACAACTCAATGTGTACCTGGCAACTTTCGAATTGTCAATCGGGCTGCAATTATCTGAACAGGACTTACTCCCTGAGACCCAATGTGGCTTCAGAGCAGATCGTGGAACAGCAGACATGATATTTGCTGCTCGCCAACTACAGGAGAAATGCCAAGAGCAGCACCGTAACCTCTATATGGTCTTTGTCGATCTGACAAAGGCTTTCGACACGGTTAACAGGAGGGTCTATGGAAGATCATGGAAAAATTTGGATGCCCAAGGAAATTCATCAAGATCGTCCAACAGTTTCACGAGGGCATGATGGCACGTGTACTTGACGAAGGGGAGCTGTCGGAAGCCTTCCATGTCACCAACGGCGTCAAACAGGGCTGTGTACTGGCCCCAACACTCTTCAGCATGATGTTTGCTGCCATGCTCATGGATGTCTTTTGGGAAGGCGACGAACATGGGGTAAAGATTAGATACAGGACAGACGGTAACCTATTCAATCTTCGGAGGTTAAAATCCTCCACCAAGGTAAAAGAATCAACTATCTCAAACCTGTTGTTTGCTGATGACTGTGCCCTCGCTACCAACTCTGAGGAAGAAATGCAGACTTACATGGACAAGTTCTCAATGGCCTGTGATAGGTTTGGCCTCACCATTAACACCAAAAACAGAGGTCATGTTCCAACCCGCCCCTAGAGAACAGTATTACGATCCAGTCATCAACATTAAACACCAGCGTCTCCAGTCAACGGACAACTTTGCTTATCTTGGCAGCCTCCTATCCAGATCGGCAAACATAGATTCTGAGGTCCACAATAGGATATCCAAAGCCAGTGCTGCGTTCGGAAGGTTACGTGTCACTGTGTGGGAACGGAAGGGGATAAGCATAGTCACAAAGCTGAAAGTTTACCAGGCCATAGTGCTAACAACGCTGCTGTATGCAAGCGAGACATGGACAGTGTATAGCAGACACGCAAGAAAATTAAACCATTTCCACACAAGCTGTCTATGCAGAATACTAAAAATAAACTGGCAGGACAAAATTCCAGACAGCGAAGTCCTCACAAGAGCAAAGATCCCAAGCGTCAACACCCTGTTGCAGAAGGCCCAATTGAGATGGGTCGGTCACGTTGCTCGAATGCCTGATAAACGCATCCCAAAACAGCTGATGTATGGCGAACTTGAAGGGGGCAGACGTTTAGCTGGTGGACAGAAAACGCTTTAAAGACACTCTTAAAGTGTCTCTGAAATGCTTCGATATAGACAATACGTGCTGGGAATCTTGCGCAAGATCGCCAAATGTGGCGCTGTAACAACAAAGAGGAACCCGAATAGCTGAGAATCATCGTATTGTTGAGTCACAGAGAAAACGAGCAGCGCGAAAAGACAGAGCACACAACACGCACATGTCTAACCTTGATCATGTATGCCCACCTGTGGTCGGGGATTCTGTTCTAGGATTGGACTCTACAGTCACCTCCGCACACACCAGAGAGGTGCAACAGTACACGTCTGAGATTGTTGTCATCATCGCTTGCGATGGACGGCTATTATCTTGAACACCCTGTATATGAGGTAAAATTCATTAGAAAGGATTAAAAATAATATTCCTACAAAAATATGTTCATAATTACATCGGGGATTCTCGCCGGTGCTACGGAGTTCGTGCACTGCAGCTGATATTTTCTTGTGTAAGAAAGAGATCGGAGCACACATGGTTACTCACCGAAGTGCAATGATGATGTTCATATCAAACAATCAATCAAGTAACGAGTACTTTTCCTTCAATCTATTGACTTTTGAGTACTTTCAAATTAAGCGAATAGTAGGTATTCGAGTAACGAGTAGTTACTATTCGCACATTACTAATTGGCGAATGATTAAATTGTTGTTTACTTCATGGCTGATTTGTGTGTTTCAATAGTAATATTTATTTGTGAAAGAAATAGTACCATTTTATGAATAATTATTTATACTTATTCATTGAAAATGACAAAGGGGATGTATTAGTAGACATTAGGAAAATATAAGTCTATTATAGTCTATAGTTACGCTATTATAATTATCGAAATAGGGGAAGACTGCAGTAAAACTTGGTAAATAGTGAAACACGTACAAACAAAGTACTATAGTTTTACAAAAGACATAAACAGTGACGATAAACAGCAACGTTTCGACCAACAAGGCCTTTATCAAGCAAACGAACAAACAGGAGTGACAAATTAAAATGAAACACAAATGGACGACCAAATACCAACGTATCTAAGGAAAATCTGGAATAAAACGAATAACGAAATAAATGTAACACAAAAACACACATAAAAACTAGAAATAGAAAGAAACAATGAAACATCTAGTAAATATATAACTTGAATACATGCAACATATACCATATAGATTATAAAGCATGGGAAGAGAAAGTACTAAGAAGCATAAGAATGTAATACGTTGAGCCAGCGTGGTCGCAAGGTACCATACAAAGAAATCAACCGATTCTTCAGAGCAAATCGACTACGATCATCAGAGGAACATGATCGGATGGCTGTGACCTGGACATCGCAAGCTCCTGAATGGCCAGTATCATTGAAATGGGTAGCTACAGGGTCACAGAGCATTGGCGTATATCGCGCAAGTGTTGGGCGAATCGGTCACTGAGTCTCTGCCGGTTTCCCAATATAGGCCTTGTTGCAACGCTTGCAGATAATGGCATAGATAATATTACGGGACTCGCACGTGAAACTGTCTTCAACAACGAACGTGGCTTTTGGAAAAGACACCGTGCTGGTCTGTATTACATAAGCACAAGTGTTGCAGCGCCGACGGCCACACTGGATGGTGCCAAATGACTCTGGATGTTAGGCTTGAGGCGACTGTGAACCAACATATCCTTAAGGCTTCTGTCCCGTCTGTATGCCACCAAAGGATAGTGTTGGAAGATTGAACGTGTATCAGGATCAGACTGAAGAATGGAGAGATGACGGAATAAGACTTTCTTCACAAGGGAACTATGAGGGTGGAAAGTTAAGACAAGTTTCACCCTGTCAGAACCGGAAGCTCCATGCTGGTTAGAGAGAGCCTCCCGGCGAGAAATTTGCTGAACGCGCCGCATAGCAGAAGCAAGCACCTTATCTGGGTATAAGCCTTCTTTATACCTCTTCCCATTCCCAGGCTTGTCGTGACTCTTACCATTCTCTCAACTTGCGCTTGTCGCCTCTGTAGCGAGGACGACGATTTCCTCGATAGAGCTCGCGAGATGCTGGATTTCTTCGAAGCGCTATACCCGGATAAGGTGCTTGCTTCTGCTATGCGGCGCGTTCAGCAAATTTCTCGCCGGGAGGCTCTCTCTAACCAGCATGGAGCTTCCGGTTCTGACAGGGTGAAACTTGTCTTGACTTTCCACCCTCATAGTTCCCTTGTGAAGAAAGTCTTATTCCTTCGTCTCTCCATTCTTCAGTCTGATCCTGATACACGTTCAATCTTCCAACACTATCCTTTGGTGGCGGACAGACGGGACAGAAGCCTTAAGGATATGTTGGTTCACAGTCGCCTCAAGCCTAACATCCAGAGTCATTTGGCACCATCCAGTGTGGCCGCCGGCGCTGCAACACTTGTGCTTATGTAATACAGACCCGCACGGTGTCTTTTCCAAAAGCCACGTCGTTGTTGAAGACAGTTTCACGCGCGAGTCCCGTAATATTATCTATGCCATTATCTGCAAGCGGTGCAACAAGGCCTATATTGGGAAACCGCAGGAGACTCAGTGACCGATTCGCCCAACACTTGCGCGATATACGCCAATGCTCTGTGACCCCTGTAGCTACCCATTTCAATGATACTGGCCATTCAGAAGCTCATGTCCAGGTCACAGCCATCCGATCATGTTCCTCTGATGATCGTAGTCGATTTGCTCTGGAGAATCGGTTGATTTCTTTGTATGGTACCTTGCGACCACGCGGCTCAACGTATTACATTCTTATGCTTCTTAGTACTTTTTCTTCCCATGCTTTATAATCTATATGGGTATATGTTGCATGTATTCAAGTTATATATTTACTAGATGTTTCATTGTTTCTTTCTATTTCTAGTTTTATGTGTGTTTTTGTGTTACATTTATTTCGTTATTCGTTTTTATTCCAGATTTCCTTAGCTACGTTGGTATTTGGTCGTCCATTTGTGTTTCATTTTAATTTGTCACTCCTATTTGTTCGTTTGCTTGATAAAGGCCTTGTTGGTCAAACGCTTGCTGTTTATCGTCACTGTTTATGTATTTTGTAAAACTATAGTACTTTGTTTGTACGTGTTTCACTATTATAATTATAATAACTAGGACTAGTCTTATATCTTAATATCTACTAGAGTTGAGTTATTAATTATCAATATGAAATGAATTATGAATATAAATAATAATAATAATTCCTCTAGTACCGTATATCGCTACATAGGCCTGCAAGTAATTTCTCCATACCGCTCTATCCTGGGCAACTCGCTCAATCTCCTCCATGGAACTGAGACCGATATTTCCTGCCTCTCTAAGCAAAGTTCGTTTCAGGGTCTCTTTGTCGACCTCGCTTTCTTGAACCTTTGCATCCCACTTTAATGCCTGCTTTGATATTCGTTGATAATTTCTCCTCAAGGTGTGTCCAATACATCTCCATCTTCTCTTTCTTATAACAGTTGTCACTAGTGGTTGACCAGACATGTCTCGATTTCATCACTTCTGAATTGTCCATTTTATATTCATTATTTTTCGAGACATCTATTTTCAAATGCATTCATTGCTTTATATCTTTAGTCATTTTCCAACTCTCGCTGGCATATGTTAGGATTGATACAACATTTGAATTGAAAATTCGTAATTTAGTTTTGATACTATATAACTTGCACTTCCATGTTTTATTTAGACTTTTAAATCATCTGAATATCGTATATGAAAATCGTAGCATATTTTATATATTATTATAAACATTTACATTAACTTACTTACTGTACTCAACTGTACATTGTTTGCAACAGGACGTAGCCATCAACCAGTTTGAATTTCTAGACACCATGACCACTTATACGTTCAGTAATTTGCCATTTTACTTTCTGAACGGTGATTTCTATTTTCATCTTCGTTACCAGGTAACAAATTTGCTTCCAATCTGCCCGCTGCATAGTTTGAACAAGATACACTTGGATTGTCACAAATGACAATCAAGCTCACTACTGCTCAATTTAAGCTACAGACGCACACAAAGTCGCTATAATCCCTACTCCTTCTTCTTCATGCTCAACTTTGCTATGCGACTACTCCGGTATGTGTCATAAACAGGGCGGTGCGCTTGAGGTCTTCACCGGTTCCCATAGTTTGTCTTGTAGTGTTGTTTCTGTTGGCCAGATCTCCAATCTCTCACTACTCAGACTAGGGCAGTCTTGCAGGATGTGCTCTGGGGACTGCTTTGGTGCTCCACAGGTGCAGGCAGCGAGTCCCTGAGACCCATTCTGTGGAGGTGTGCTCTGAGACTGCAGTGTCTAAGTCTGAAGATTGTGGTCTGTGCTTTTCTGTTTAGTGTATTTATACTGTCGTGCTCTGGCCTGTATCCTCCATTTGTTTTTCTCCAGATCATTTTCCTGGATTGTTTCAGGAGAGTCTTTGCTTCTGTAAAACTTTGTGTTGGGTGGTGTTGTGTTAGGCTCCCCGGCCTTGCGAGTTTGTCAGCCTTTCGTTTCCTGGTATGCCACAGTGAGCTGGTATCCACTGTAAGACCAGTTCGGATTTTTTGACAACAAGCTGATATTTTGCCGTATGTCCTGAATGAGCTTGTCTTGTCTGGGACTTGAGATAGCCTGGAGAACGGATCTTGAGTCGCTAAAGACTGCAATATTTTTGCTGACACTTGCTGGTCGTTGAGAATCTGTATGGCTGCAAGAAGGGCTGTTGCCTCTGCTCTAAAGCTATAATCCCTAATATTTCTTAGTCTTAGAATTTGACTTTATGTCTAAGCCACAACCAAGTACTAAATGTTGAATACTCAAGACTTTTTAAAAATAGTGTTGTTACAAAGTCACACTTAAAATGCTTGTTCAAGAAAATTATTTAAGTTCTTTTGTTGTTGTTTAATACAAATTATACGGTTCTCTTATCTAGAGATCTTTATTGATCAGCATAAGTTTTTACTACAATAGCGCATAAATTGCAAACATTCATCAACTGGTGTCTGCGCAGAATAGAGGGAATAAGATGGTATGATAGGGTCACAAATGAGGAACTTATGGAGAGAACAAGACAGATTCCAGTGAACGAACAGGTTAAAAAAGACGCTGGCGCTGGATATGACACACTTTGCGAAAACCGGAGGGGAATATAACAAGAAGGGTCCTTGCCTGCAACCCGCAGGGACAGCGAAAGAAGGGGAGGCCGAGAAATACATGGAGACGAGATTTGGAGGCGGAGATCAACAATATAAAGAAGAGCTGGAGGGAGCTGCAGGAGATAGCTAGAGATAGGAAGACTTGGCATGAGTTGGTTGAGGGCCTATGCCCCAACCCGGGGTAAAAGGCAAAGAGAGAGATAAGTTTCTACTGTCATGATTATACATGATTTATACATGCAACTTTAAATTCACTTTCAGCTTCATTGACAATGGATGCCAGTAGGATGATAATCATATTTCTTGTGAACATTTTGGCAGTGGCTGAAGTTAAATGTTCGCTGTCAGATGTTACTTCTGATGTGTTCCCGGGTGATTATCGTGGTGGTATTATTGCAGCTTTTGGTGATTTCAATGCAGACAAAGCAACAGACATATTTATTTTATCAGAAAATGGTAAGTGAATTATAATTTACTAGCACCAGTTGACAATATGTAGATTTTTGTACCTTAGAAATATGTAGTTATAATGATTTTGAAAGTATGTAACAACACATATGTGCTTTTGAATGTAACTGTTACAGAAGAGTCCTACGTATATCTTGGACAGAAAAGAGAACAAATAGATCTATACAGAAAGAACTCATAATCAATTAAAACTGCAAAACTGAGATATTTTGGACATATAAAAAGACATGAAGGGATGGAAAAGACCATCATGGAAGGTAGCATACCGGCAAAGAGAAGAAGAGGAAGACCACAGAGAAGATAGATTCAGGATGTAACTGATGGTTTGAACACTGCCTATGAGAGAGAGAAATTGTGGATTACTGTTGGGGGTGGCAAAGTTCTGCTCAGGACAAGCTATCTGATGATGATGATAACCAACAACAGAAACCTTGCTAATATGTGTGTGTACTCTGCATATGTATAGAATATGAAACAGACACAAAACATTATCATACATATAAATGAATTAACTGTGAGAAGTTAAACATCAGATCTGTATGTTGTGAAGTCCATTCTCACCTACAGTAACTGGGATTATAGAGGGAGATGTTCTGCCTCCAAAGGTGTGTACTTTATTTTAATCCATTTGTCTTCAAAGTTCTGCTTATTTTCACCATCAAGTAACTCAAACCTGTTCTTAAGTTCATGTTGATATTCCTCTTTTACTTCTTTATTTTGTAGCCTTTGACTGTTTGTTCATAGTCTTTCTTTTTTAGTGCGAAAAATTGTCAATTTCAGTTTCACTTTACCTATGCATAAATTATCACTTTCTGCAAACATTTAGACAAATTAGATCTGTAAATATTCAATAATAGCATTAAAATTAGTGTTACATGTGTCTCTCTTTATATCATGTTTACTGTGTAATATCTGACATTTTTGCAACCGTAATAACATTTTTGGGGGTATATTTTCAAATTCAGGCATGTCTGTGTTTATTCTGGAGGCGGATATTGATATCAGGCTAGAAGGAACTAAGTTTACAAACAAGACCTTCTATAAAGTTGGGGATAAAGATGCCAAGATCATAAGTATTGTGCCAGGAGATTTTAACAGCGATTCGCAGATGGATGTACTTGTGATGAGAAAATCAGAAAATGAGAAAAATTCAGCAGTAACAGTTGAGATTATTCTTGGAAATGGAACATTAGGTAGGCTAAAGATATTTATCAACCAAAAATGTAATATTAATTTTGTAAGATGTAATACATACTTGTACATTGTGAAATGATTATCTGTACGTGTATTATATGATAACTTTGTGTTACAGTATTCTGCTTTCTATTTATGGTATTCTGCTATTCATTTCACTGGACATCACACATAGAGCAAGGCATGTAGAAAGCCCAGGTCATCCACTGCATCTACTTGTATCTCCAGTCATCTCGACTTGTCTTGCCACTGGATACAGATAGTCTTTGACGAGAGAGTGAGAATGATGAATAGCACAGTTTTTCTTCAATTAAATACAGCACCAGCTACAGTTTCAGAGCGATGCGAAAAAACAGAACACACAACACCCACATTTTCAACCTTGATCATGTATGCACCACCAGTGGTGAGAGATTGTATTCCAGAATTGAACTCTACAGTTGCCTCCGCACACACCAAAGAGGTGCAACATCACACATCTGAGGCTGTCATCATCATTGCTTGCGATGGATGGCTATTATCTATTAATATTCTATTTATTTACTGGTTAGGAGAACTCACACATTTGCACTCTGTGAAGACCTATCTTTATCAAGAGATGGTCAAGCATGTGCACACTGATGGTTATTGTAGCACATTGATTATATTTTACTATTGTTTTTGTGGCCTAGGATTGGATAGGGAGTATTAAGCTGTAAATTTAGGAACTTTTACTAATTTATTTTAAATTCTTTTACAATAGTTTGGAAACATATTTTTTTCTAATCAAAGTCACAAATTTTCGTAATTTAATTCTTCTTCTTCTTCCAACGTTTTCAGACATCGATTTGTATACTTTTAAAGTAGTTAGTGGTCAACCGGAGTCCATGTACATCTCCGTATAGCTTGTCTTGGACTGATATGGGGATTGGCCATGTGTTTTTCTCTGTTCCATGTACGTTGGACATTCTTGCAGTATGTGTGTCTCTGTCATCTTGCTGGTGCCACATGTACATATGTCAGATGGGCCTATTTTATACTTGTTAAACAGATGGTACCTCAGTCTATTGTGCCCTGTTCGTAGACGAAAAATGACAACCTGTTCCTCTCTACTTAGTTGGTGGTAAGCATCGTCCTTTTCATGCCCTGGGTGATCTCTCAGCCATTTGTTCTTGTAGGCCATTTTTATCCGTACTTTTGCTTCCTCATATGTCATACTGGTGTCTGTCTGTGGTAGCCTGCTTCCTGCTTTTGCCAATATGTCTGCAATCTCATTTCCAGGTATTCCGCAGTGAGATGGTATCCACTGTATTACCACTCTAGAGAAGATGTTGCATACTTGGTGTAGTGATGCTTGCAGTTCCTTCAGGTTGTTATCGTCTTCATTTTTTAGAGCAGTAATTACTGACAGGGCATCAGTAAGAAATACCAGGTTTTCATTTACATGTTCCTCTGACACTATGGCTTCTGCTGCCGCTTTTAGGGCCTCTGCCTCTGCTCTGTAATTGCTGGAGAACCTTCCTGTCGCTAATTTTAGCTTCCTGAGTTTCATGTCACTGAGCACTATGAGGGCTCCTCCTCCTCCATTTTCAGTTGCATTTGCTGCAGACCCATCTGTGTATACATGGGTCCACCTGCTGTTAGGAAAGTGTTCCTTTAGGTACTCGGTGGCCAGGAGTTTTCTTTCTTCACTTGTTTGTTGGTTTTTCCTACTATCCCTGTGATGTTCTCATTCAGCTCTGGGAATTTTGTATCTTTCCATATCTGTCTTGTGTTGGTGTATTTTAGTGGTTTGGGGTAACTTCAGCACATGATGGTTGTTTGCTCATCATCATCTTGGTTGTCGCTGCAAAGTTGGTTCGTTTTAGTCTGCCCTTCCTAGCCCATTCATTCTGTGGTACATTGGGTGATCTTCTAGTCTCTTGAACTTTTCTGCTTGTTTTTGTGCTCTGCTGTCTCTTATATCCTCCATTGGTTGTAGGCCGGTGGTCTTCTCCATTTCCTGTATTGGAGTAGATCTCATTATCCCTGTAATAATTCTCATAGCTTGGTTCTGAACACGGTTGATTTTATTGAAGTTGGATTGGGCTACAGTTGCCCATGCAGAGATTCCATAGTCCAGTGTCGGCTAACATATCCCATATAAAGCTTCTTTAAAACATTGTTATCTGCGTAATTTAATTTAACCTGACCACAGACTTTGAAGGATTTTTTGCATATAGTATTCTCTCTTTGCCTTTTACCCCGGGTTGGGGCATAGGCCCTCAACCAACTCATGCCAAGTCTTCCTATCTCTAGCTATCTCCTGCAGCTCCCTCCAGCTCTTCTTTATATTGTTGATCTCCGCCTCCAAATCTCGTCTCCATGTATTTCTCGGCCTCCCTTCTTTCGCTGTCCCTGCGGGTTCCAGGCAAGGACCCTTCTTGTTATATTCCCCCCCGGTTTTCGCAAAGTGTGTCCTATCCAGCGCCAGCGTCTTTTTAACCTGTTCGTTCACTGGAATCTGTCTTGTTCTCTCCATAAGTTCCTCATTTGTGACCCTATCATACCATCTTATTCCCTCTATTCTGCGCAGACACCAGTTGATGAATGTTTGCAATTTATGCGCTATTGTTTTAGTTGTTCTCCATGTTTCTGACCCATACAGTAGAACTGCTTTAACATTAGAGTTAAATATCCGAATTTTTGTTCTAGATTTGATTTCTTTGGACTTCCAAATGTTTCCCAGTGCAATGAAAGCTCCTCTTGCCTTCTGTATTCTTATTTTAACATCTCTATCTGTTCCACCCTCTTTGTCTACGTTGCTGCCCAAATATGTGTATGATTCTACCTCTTGAAGTGGATTTCCCAGGGAGATCGAGTTGTCGCTTGCTTGGTTAATTCTCAATATCTTTGTCTTTCCCTTATGAATGTTCAGCCCTAGTTGTTGGGACCTTTGATTCAATGTGCATATAGTATTATATGTCAATATTTTGTCACTGTTCTGAAGTTTACCTATTAGGTGATTATCTTTGATAAAGACCTTGATGTGCTAGGAACATTGCTCCAAACTAGAAAATCATAAAACGTGGAGATAAACAAGACATAACAACTATAATAACGTCAATAAGACATCTCAAGTGCATTGTATCTCAAACAACAAAATATAACTTCATCACTAGCTGCCAGAGATATTAAAGATGAATAACTTTTTTTTTCTTTCATTTTTACAATATAACTTATCAAAATTGCTAATTTAATTAAAAAGACAACAAATTATTTTTATAAAACCCTCCAAAGTCCCCATGAAGAAAAGTAAATTAGGTTTCAATTTGGTATGTGTAATGGGCTATGGTAAAAGTATATATCATACCTGTTTGGTATCACCTACCACAGAGAGCCACGCAGAAAAAGTATAACGAGTACAAAGCAAGAGGAAGACCATGCAAAAGGTGGAGCGAGAGCATCAAGAACAGCCTTATGAAAATGAATATCAGCTTACAAAGTACTTAAAACAGGCACACACAAATTACTTAGTTTCCTCCCTCCAACACTTCTATAAAGAAGTAAATGATGGGAGACAAAAAGAAGAAGATGATACCTGTTTGATGTGACAATGTGACATGTAATGTTAACATTATGAAATTAACATTTTTTTAAAAGAAATTATGCAATTAACATGTTTTGCTTTAATTATGCATTTAAATGCATAAATAATACAAAAATACAGCCAGTTCATAGGTCATGTAGAGTCTGTAGAAAAATAACCATGTTATACTCTATATCCGAGCGTTAGGGAGTTAATGTAGTCAAAATGACTTCTTGTTTTAGTGTGTTTTCACCTCTGAAGTCGGAGAAGTCCCACCTGTATAGTGGGGACACTGATAAAAAGGGAAAGCAGGCCTTCATGCAAAAATCAGTCAAAAGCGCCATACCAGACACCCTGACCACATCTGAATTCATAGCAGTGGCGCAAGAAGCGTGTTTTCAATTGAACGACTTAGTTTCTTAGTTGTGGCATAATTCAACATTCAATTTTGTCACTACTCTCAGTAATTATATTGAAAAATTGTTTTCCCACCTGGTCTTTGTAATGGTTAAATTGTTTTTACTTCTGATATTATTACAGGCCATCATTGGTTGACAGTGAATGAAACCTTTAGAGACCAGCCTGTGGTGATTGAGTAAGTATTGAGATATTAGTGATTTGTTTTATACTGCCATATTTTGGATCCCAAAGTGTCCGTGCTGAACATCACAAGCAACATGGTGTTGACCCACTGACATCAATATGTAAACAAAAACCCAGACAAACTGCATATTTACAGTCATTATCGATATAGGGGAAGACTGCAGTAAAACTATGTAGCAATGGTGAAAAACGTAAAAACAAAGTACTGTAGTTTTACAAAACACAAAAACTATAACAATTCACAGCAAAGTTTTGACCAAAAGGCCTTTATCAAGCACTGGATACAAGAGAAATGAAGAATTTCACTTCTCACACAGCACACAACATGTAGAATCAAACAATATGTTCCTAATCAAACAATAAGTTCCTAATCAATCAAAAGTTCCTAGGTTAGGAACTTATTGTTTGGTTCTACATGTTGTGTGCTGTGTGAGAAGTAAAATTCTTCACTTCTCTTGTATCCTTTGCTTGATAAAGGCCTTTTAGTTGAAATGTTGCTGTGTATTGCTTTTGTATTTTGTAAAACTACAGTACATTGTTTTTATGTTTTTCGCCATTGCGACATAGTTTTACTGCAGTCTTTCCTATCGATAATACAGTTTTAGCTGAATAAAAGAGACTGATAACCTATGAGTGCTCTAATGCTGACACTTTTATCTTGGTAAAAGGGGCTGATCACCTATGGGAGTGCTCTAATGCCTTTAGCTTGGTAAAAGGGACTGATCACATATGGGAGTGCTCTGATGCTTTTGGCTTGGTAAAAGGGGCTGATCACCTATGGGAGTGCTCTGATGCCTTTAGTTTGGTAAAAGAGACTGATCACCTATGGGAGTGCTCTGATGCCTTTAGCTTGGTAAAAGGGACTGATCACCTATGGAAGTGCTCTGATGCATTTTAGCTTGGTAATAGGGACTGATCACCTATAGGAGTGCTCTGATGCCTTTAGCTTGGTAAAAGGGGCTGATCACCTAAGGGAGTGCTCTGAATACAGAGACTTCAATTCTAACTAGTTTTGTAGTTTCTTTTACATAAAAAATTGACTGTAATAATTTTAAAAATTATATGTGGATAGAAAAATTAACACATGCAATTTTAATGTTGACAGTGGCAATGGTGACATGGTACCTGACCTGTTTGGAGAAACATTGGATGGTAGAAGAGCTTTGTGGACTTTTCAGTAAGGCTGTAATACGTTTTTATTTTCTGTTGTGTTGTTGCAGTATAATATCAATAATTATGAATGTTGCCTTGTGTTTTGCAATAGCTAGTGTCTTAATTGCTAAAAATATTGTGGATTTTATTAGATGCTTTTTGGATAAAGTTTTATAATATTGCATATGTACAATTCTGACACTCTTTAAAAAACATTCAGATTCAGAGCTGAAAAGTAAAGACTGAAATCTGTGATTGTGCCCAGATATCTATGAGATGGTACAAAAACCAAGTTCTGTTTCTGTTTGTTATATCACATCTGTACATCACTGACTTTATTCATTCATGTATTAGCACTTAGTGGACCAGGGCAAATTTGTTTTTAGAATAAAAATGCCCTTTAGTGTGGCGTTTGGTCCACAAAGAGTTAACTCATGAATACTTAAATTTATTAACAATTTATCTTTTCAGGGCTCCTGATTCATATAGCTTTGCATTATTTGATGGTAAAAATAAAACGTTTGCCCCATTAAAAGTGCCACAATCAAGTGCATTCCTGGACTTAAATGGTGATCTTAGTGCAGGTGAGAATTATACATTTGTAATGTTCATTGCATAATTGTATTTCTTAATGCTGCCGAAGTGTATGTGTTTCTAATATACTTGTAGCAAATTTTAATAAAATAAAGAATGATGAGTAATCAAGTACCATGCCTGCCTGCGTAGGTGATCATTTCTCTACAATTTTCTCTTCCTGGTGCAGATAATCAGTTCTGATGCCAATCTCTTGTAGAATCATGGTGTCAGACCATCCAATATCTTCTCACTCTGCCTTCTACAATTTCTCTTTCCTTGTATTTTACTCATTGTCACCAGCTGAAATGATTTTGCTCACCCTGTTTCATTCACTCGGCCAAAGAAATAATATAGTTACCATTTGTAAGGTTCATTGACCAGCATGCACTATGTTTTAATACATCATTAACTAAACAGTGCCTAGGAGATGTAGTCCACTATAAGTAAGTCAAGGTTAGTTATCTGTAAACACACACACACTTTTGTAACATTATTTTTTAGGTATTGTGAATTTTTAAAGAAAGATGTTACTTTTACTTTGATACAAAATAGTTTGCTTTTCAATGTAGTTCATTCAGAATGAAAGCATTCCTTCCAATTTTTATGGATGTAATTCCTGCTTTTTTTTTTTTTTTTTTACATATCTCATTTCTGTATTTTTTTTTGACATCATTCTTGTAGATTTCAATGTCTGTTGTTCATGTATGTATTTACTTATGCTATTTCTGCTGGTTTTTAACTTCACACACATTTCTTATGATATTTTCCTAGGATATAGTTTAGTGAGATTGATTTCCATTAATGTTTTATGTGATCAGATCTGTGTGCAGTTACAGATGTGAATGGAAATGTGTCATTTGAATTTTGGCTAAATATGGTAAGTTGAGTTCAAGTTTACTAATACTTTCTTCATGTAGCATGTCTGTTACAGAACATCTCTCGCATCACAGCCCACCTGAAAGACTCTTGATCTCTAAACAATATTCTCATTTCATTTAGGTTCAAGGTTTTATTAATGTCTTGATCATTTGCTGTGTTATCTCCAGGATTGGTTATTGGTTACTAAACTGATGTCATTGCACTCCGCACAGACCCGTAGATGCTCAGTCTCCCCCAACAGATATTGAAGAGTATTCATACTGATGGTTACTGTGGCTCACTGGTTAAACACATTCCTTACTCTGCCCTTCAGGCATCCAGTTCTACCTGTACAATGGGTAACTCTAAACTGCTTAAATTGGTGGATCGATTCAACATCATCTCCAAGGAAGCATGTTGTATATGCATGCACGCCCACACACACATACACACTTTTGCTTTCTCTATCTCACTGTGACATTTAATGAAACCAAAATGTTTAAATATCTGAAACATATTGTTTATAAGACATTCCTTTCAGTTGCTTGAAATACTGTATTCAGTGTTGTGTCTTGTATAAACTTCACTGCCTGTTGTAGCTCACTCAACACACGCCACAGTACCAGCTGTGTGCGCATCATCACGAAACCGTTCACCACTACCTCTTCAAATGTCATGCACTGAATGATGTCAGGCAGGTCCTTCTGCCGCCAAGGCAAAATACATGGAACATATAAGAAACAAAACAACTTACAAACACAAGCAGATACCACTACATAGCATTGGACCAAAGGGCAAGAGCCCAAGCGCCACTGGATCATTGAAGAAGAAGAATTAGCTTACTTAGAAGTCCATGCTGTTTTCGTTTCAGTATTGTTTCACAAGGACAGTAAGTTTCTCTCAGTATATCATCTTCGGACCAGTCTTAGATGTTCTCTGAAGTCTGAGGGGCCTGTCTAAATGAACACATGAACTGAATTGTAAATCTTGAAATTTGTATACATGTTTCTGCACAGTTGATTGTGTCCTATTCTTACACTCAGAATGACAACTTGTTGAAATCTGTTCATATTTTGGTAGTCATGTGTTAGTATTGCTGGCTTTCTGGTTGATTTAATCATCCTTTTCTTTCAGTGATAGGTAACTTGTACATCCGCTTTCTCTCCTGCATTCATTGGCTAGTCGGTTCAGCTGTTGTGACAGTATTGAGAGGTTATACAACTGTACTTACTGTTACACTGTCTCATTTCCTGGTATCATACTAGAGTCGGTCAGTATAATGCATGTATCAGTTCCTGTGTGTTCAACCACTTCGGATCCATAGTTAACGCTTTGATATCCATTGTGAGGGTGCTCATAGTTACAGCAAAGACACTGCTGTCCTCCTTATAGTTTTGCTGCATCTTGAGCTCGCAGTAAATGCCCATATTGATGCACCTAGATCTGCATTAGTATTTAAAATGAAAAACTACTGGTACTCAAAGCACAGTATTGTCTAAGATTGTCAAACACAAATCCTTTTTTTCTCACACCCAACACACATCTCTCACATCATCTCTTACTCATATCCCTATTTCTCTCATCACCTTTGCCTCTGCCAGCCTGCACTTAGTGAGTATTTCTGTCACATCTCATGTTATACCAGCGTGTAGAGCAGGATAACGGTGTAATAGGCTATTTTTTCTATATGATAAAGGGGAAACATATGTTTAATTCCTGTTATTTTATCAATTTGGTAATCATGCTTCCATGTTCAGATTTTTAAACAGATAAGCTCAAAACTAATTCAGATGTTTTTTGTGAATTTTCGTTTTTGTAATTTAACTTACTGTTTTTTTTATTTTAAAACAATAAACAGGGTGGATATTTGAAAAATGAACGCAATATCTCTGCACCCGACAAGCTGAAAGTTGTAGGACAGGCCTCATTTGTTGATCTGGGTAAGTTTATTAGTGTAATTGTTAACAAATAGACTGAATTGTAAGTAAAACAATCATCTTATAAACAAAATAGTCAAATGGCCGCTCTAGGCTACTATTTTTATAAGCCCACATAGAACACACAAATAAGAGACAAAATTAGAAATGAAGAAATCAGAAGAAAACTGGATGTGAAACCAGTAATGCAATTCATAAAAGAACAACAGATTAAATGGTTTGGACACTTGACAAGAATGTCATGGTATCGCCTACCACAGAGAGCCGTACAGAAAAAGTATAATGACTACAGAATGTACTGGTATCGCCTACCACAGAGATAGTAATCACCACCGCCACACACAAAAAGTATAACGAGTACAAAGCAAGAGGAAGACCACACAAAAGATGGAGCAAAAGCATCAAGAACAGCCGTACGAAAATGAAAATCAGCTTACAAAGTGCCTTAAAACAAGCACACACAAGATCACTATGTTTGATCTCCCCAACACTTCTATAAATAAGTAAATGGTGGAAGAGAAGAAGAAGGAGAAGAGAGAACATACATACCAATAACAGAATATGAAGAGATTCAGTAAGAATTTAATGCAAGAAAAATATGTGTTTGAGAATTAAACAACTGAACTCTTCTGTAAAAAGACGCATGTTTGAAAGAATCATCGGGCAGTGAACACAGTCAAGATAAATGTGAAGATTAGGGAAGTCAAGATAAATGTGAAGATTAGGGAGTAATGGTTGCTATAGGCCTCATCTAAATAATGAGAAATGTCTGCAACCAAGCCAACCGTACTATTTCGTATTGCCCCATTGTTTTGCAGACACTGCATTGACAACTGATCAACATCTGCCATCAAGTATCTATTTCCTTGGGTTAATGGGGTCAAACTATTTAATATAAAGGATGCTACAGAAAACCTGTAGAGAAGAACATCCTCCTGTTGGGTGCAGAAATACTGGGTCCACCTGCATGGGGACATGTTCCATATCTTAGCAAGGACATGCCCATGTTACCCACTTTGGTTGAACTAAGGTCAGGGAGTGAAGCCTGTTACAATAGGGGGGTCTCCTTGGCTAAATGGTTAAGCTGTTTGCCTTGCATTCTGAATGTTGTGGGTTTGAATCCAGATCATGTCATTCTGTTTGTGAGTGCATTTTGCCATAGGATCCTTAGGATTGTTGCTAGAATTGCAGAGTTAACCCCTTGTTTACCTGAGGTTATAGGTCAAACCGCACAGAGCATCCCAAGCATTTTTCTGCATTTCTACCAACTTATTTGAAAATGTAATAACTCTGTTATTTTTTGGAATATTTGTTTGAAATATCGTATTTTGAAATAAAATATGTATGTGTATGTTTTGATAATAAAAATTTGTGTTTGTACTGCTCTATGTACTAGTAGTACTTGATATTTGCTCAGTACTAGTACTTGCGACAGGGTCAATTCTAGAACGCTTGCTTGGACGTAAATCACATTCTCGTCAGTATCACTATTTTCGTCATCAGTGTCTCTCACCTGTACAGAATTTTCAGAATCTGAGTGAACAGATTCACTTAATGAGAATATATCATCATCTCCGACTTATCTTTCATCAGTTAAATAATGTCGTTTTCAGCACCATATGACAACAACGCCAAAAGCTTTTTCTGTTGGTGTAAGTCGCTTCTGGAAGATTTTCTACACGCCATTTTGCTTGAACAATTTTTGACAAAGAGAAACACTCTTTCAAAGATATAAATAACCTTACAGTACTGAGTAGCGAAAAATTGACCAATGACAATGTTTTATATAAGGGAAAAATGTCCCCAGTGCTATAGATAGTCTATTGTAGAGGTGGTTCCGCTTCTACTACACATATTTTGCTGATGAGTTTACTACGTGAATGTCTTGTAGTTGGGATACAGCAAACACCCACCTACTACGTCACCCTCACGTAGTTGGTAAACAAGAGGTTAATGCTTTGTGCAATACTGTCAGCAGGTGATGTGCCATTTCTGCAGAGGACCAAGCCATACGGGAAACCGCGCTATTGAGTCAGCCCTTTGTCTTTACACTCTTCACGCAATGTCAAAAATTACTGCAGATGCAACATGATAGTCTTGACTGACAATTCACCAAGGAGAAGGAAAACTGTAAACAAATCAAGCAGGAAGACTTGTTAGTCCTGAAAGATAGCTTTCATAGGTCAAGTAACTCAGACACCAAACAACGTAGAACTATGAAGTAGAAAAAGATGAAGTAGAAGACTCTGATATTGATACAAATCTTCACTTAATAAACAAAATGCAAAATAAACCAAGTGTCTGCTCTAGAAGGGACATCCATCTTTCCACTCCATATCTAAAATTCTGTGCAGGAAACATACTTCTTGAAATTGATTGTCAGGTACTTTGTTAACTAACAGAAATTGATCACAATTCACCAAAGTTTGTAATACATAGGGAGTATGCACATTAGTAGCTGAAACCATTTCCTTTCTACAGCTACAAGCAAAATAACTGGGGTAGGTTCATGACACTAACAGACAGATACTACAAGATAACTAACACATGAAATACGTTGAAATCTGTTCATATTGTATATATGTAAAAACTGTCTAACCTCCAAATGGTAAAATAAGATCTAGTACTGTGAAGTTTCTTCTTCTTCGAACGCTCCATATCGAACACTTGTGAACCACTCTGTGTGATTTGTATGTGATCTGAGCCTAAGAGCGATTGTACGTTGTACCAGTTGTGCGCCTACAAGTAGGCCAGCACATCCGATTTCTGCATTGCTTTTTATTTTTGGGGTAGCATCCTAGGGCCTACATCAGTCGCCTCTTACAACATGCATTGTAGGTTGCAGTGGTACTATTCTTTGCTTCCCTTGGCCCCGGCACCACACAGGCGTGTGAAGTTTCTAATTCTTCAGATCACTATATCATAAGTTGCTGTGAAATCATTGTGACCTTTCCCCTACAAGTTAATGTCTTTATGGGAAGATCATCACATTTCTATTTGCTGGTTTCTTTTTACAGATGGAGACCATGATATGAATATCATTCTACCTGGTTGCTTAGATAAGGATTGCAAGGAAGGTGCAGTTTTTGTATGGTCTGATAAAAAGGTACTTTTTATAGTGAGTGTAGTGAACAAATATGTAACAATAACAAGAATACCTTCTTCTTCTGTGATCAACTTCTGCTATACGACTACTCTGGTATGTGTCATAAACAGGGTGGTATGCTTGAGGTCTTCACTGGTCCCCCCATAGTTAGATTTGAATGGTTGTTTCTGTTGGCCAGATTTCCATTCTCACACTGCTCAGATTGGGGCAGTCGTGCAGGATGTGTTCTGGAGACTGCTTTGTTGCTCCACAGGTGCATGCAGCGAGTCCCTGAGACCCATTCTATGGAGGTGTGCTCTGACACAGTGTCCCGTTCTAAGTCTGAAGACTGTATTCTGCACTTTTCTGTTTAGTATAATTATACTGCCGTGCTTTGTGTTGTATCCTCCATTTGTTTTTCTCCATATTATTTTTCTGGATTGTTTCCAGAGTCTTTGCTTATGTAAAACTTTGTGTTGTGTGGTGTTGTATTAGGCTCCCTTCAGCCCTTGCAAGTTTGTCAGCCTTTTCATTTACTGGGATGCCTGAGATAAGACAGAATGGAGATTGATTTCAGTTTTTATTCATAATAAGAGTAATTGGTTGACTAGGTGGTCTCTTATGAATTCAGCAGTCTATTGCCACATGTCCATGCTATATTGTTGATGTCCGTGTGTTTGGTCTAGGAAGAAACATTTTGCAATTAATCGTTGAGTGTTAAGCATGCAATGATTTGGAAATCAAGTTTCATTGCATTATAATGGTAATCATAGCAGGCCAAAGAAAATGATGAACTAAGATTACTTCAGACTGAAAATTCAAAGCCACTACTCTTAGAATTATACAATATTGTAGATATATGAGCTATAGGAAATATATTTTTAGCACTGTTCACAATCATGCAAACAGATCAGCAACCTCATAATCTGAGAATCACCAGAAAAGGAATAGTTAAGATCGTGTCTTTGTTTTTGTCTAAGTAAGAAATGATTATGTGAATCAACAATCTCTCAAGATTAAATAAATCAGTAAATTCTTAAAATTAATATGGCTTTCTAAAATTTCCAGGATTCTCCTCAAGGAATATGGCACATGCTTGATGTTAATTTCAAACAAGACCAAGATCACAAGTTTTCATTTCCAAGAACTGTGACACCTGTCAGTTGGCTTGAGTTGCCTATTGTACTTCGAATGGGAGATTTCAATCTTGATGGTTATCCTGATGCAGTTGCAGTTCTGTCAGACAGCAAGGGAAGGTAAAATCTCAATTTTTGCTATAGAGTAAATCACTAAGTGATGTATATATCATTTCTAACAACAAATGGAAATGGGAGGAAGAAAATTAAAAGAAGAACAAACATGGCTCTACAAAAAACAACTAAAAACAATTGTTTTTAGTTGGCTCGCCGCCATGAGTAAATGGTGGTTTTGGCACTCCCAGCGACTTCCAGGGATCAATCAGTTAAGTGATCCAAGTTGAAGAGTGAACCATCAGATCTAGTGCGGATGAAAACATCAGCATCCCTGAAGGCATGGTATAAAAAGACTGCGAAGAAGATGCCAAAGAGGGTGGCAGCTAGAGCACAACCCTGTTTAACTCCACTCTTAACCTCAAAGCTATCAGATGTGATGCCAAGTAACCAAAGAAATACTGGTAACCTGGGCAGATGACGATCAACAACCCGGGAGGGAAGGTTGTCTAAGGGTAGCTACCCTAAAAGAAAATAGCAATCTGCTGCCTTGCAGGTTGGCTGGGACAGCCCAAGGCTGACGGAGAGCGAACCCAGTAAACGCTGGCTAAAACCAGACACATCGCCGAAGGATAAACATCAGAGTTCCAAATGGCGCTAAAGATGTGATAAAACACACCCATGTTAAGGCTGCATGAATCAGATTTCCACATGAATAAGAAAAACAACAGCAGAATTTATGGGGAAATTTAGTACATCAGTCTAAGCAGTTATCGCGCACAAGAGAGAGGTGTGATGCCATCGAACTGTATGCTGACTTTTATGCCTTCATGTAAAGAGATGATCAGTTTGAGCAATTTTGGAGGCCGGGGGCAGTCAATATGTTTCAATATTTTATATAGTCTTGGTCTGCTGACCGTGTGAAATGCCTTTGACAGATCGACGAAAGCAATAATAATTGCTTTCTTTGCAATTCTATTGCAGTGGCAGAGAGTAAACACACACACATATATATATATATATATATATATATATATATATATATATATATATATATATATATATATATATATATATATATATATATATATATATATATATATATATATATATATATATATATATATATATATACATATATATATACATTTACTAACATACACACAAAAATTATTTGCACTGACTAACCCAGTGCATGTATGTACACAGAAACACACTTGTTATCAACTTTCTCAACTTCTGACAAAATTATATATTTTTGTCATGGAAGTATTAAATGTTATATTGTGAGTATATAGTCCATTAAGTATAAATTTTAATTAGTCATGTCTTAATTTTGTTAACCATTTATTTGCTCCAACACAGTTTATCATCTTTTCTCTTGTACAATGTCAAATGTACAACAGAATGTCTGAGTTTCTCCAGATCATTGTCAATAGACTATGAGAAGCCACTTCACAGATATAGCCCTACATTTGCAACCTTCTTTGATTTAATGGAAGATGTAAGTAAAGTTTTATGGAATAAGTAATGAGCACCAATATTTTTATTGAACCTAAGCAGAGCAAATATTAATTGAATTCTTTTGCAACGCTTTCCTTTAATATATATTTGATATATGCGAGACTGCTGGAAAATGGTGAAACACATAATAACAAAGTACTGTAGTTTTACAAAAACAATAACAATACACAGCAATGTTTCAACCAAAAGGCCTTTATCAAGCAAACGATACAACAGGAGTGACAAATTCCCCAGCACACTACATATAGACTACAAGACATTCCAACGGTCCTAAAATGAAAATCTGTGACTAAAAACGAATAACCAAATAAATGCAAACAAAACTGTGATTGAAAAAGAAGAGAAACAATAAAAAATCAAGTAAATGTATAACTTATATACATTTAACATATACACATATAGAATATGGAGCATGAGAGCGTTGAGTCCATGAGGTCGTAGAGTACATATAATGAAATAAAATGATTTTCCAGAGCAAATAGACTACGATCAGCAAAGGAACATGATCGGATGGCTGTGACCTGGGCGTTGCAGCTCCCAAATGGTCAGTTCCATTGAAATGAGTGGCTACAGGGGTCACAGAGCATTGTTGTATATTGTGCAAGTGTTGACCAAATGGTTTCTAAACATTTTGCCTGCTTCGCCAATTCATGCCTTGTTGCACCTCTTGCAAGTGATGGTATAGATTATATTGCGGGACTCACATGTGAAACCGTCTTCAATAACAAATGTGGCTTTAAGAAAAGATACAGTACGGGTCTGTATCACATAAGCACATGTATTGCAACGCCGACAGCCACACTGGACGGTGCCAAAATTATATATATTCATATTAGTTAGCAGGCATTGAAGTGGGATGCAAAGGGTTCAAGAAAGAGAGGACTACCGAAGGAAACCCTGAAACGAACTTTGCTGAGAGAGGCAAGAAATATCAGTCTTAGTTCCATGGAGGAGATTGAGTGAGCTGCCCAGGATAGAGCGGTATGGAGAAATTACTTGCAGGCCGTATGTAACATATACGTACGAGGGGAATTATTATTATATTATATAATTAATACATATTCAAATTTATGGGTTGTTTCACCAGTGCATATGCTTTTTCCATTCATTTTTACTTTTTTGGTGTCCTTTTGATGTTGCTGTAAACATTTGATTTTTTTATTTCTCTTAATGATCACATTTCAGGGCGTTTTAGATATTCTGCTGACAGAAAATCGTGATGGTAGACCTGTAATTCGAGCTATGCAACAAAAGTTTTCTGGGGATGCAAGTTTCCTCAAGGTTTTGGGTATGTTTACAGCTGAAGACTTTCAAACAATGTGTAGGAAGTCTTTTAATGATAAGCTGATCTTACAACATTCAACAGTTATTTAAACTTTGAACTGTTTGAATTAAAAATAAATTTACTGTAACATTTATGGACATTCTGATAATAAGAAAGCATGCCATCACTCAAAAATCAGTCAGAACATCATACCAGGTGGCCTGAATTCAGAGCTAACAGCAACGCAAGAAGAAGAAAGAACATTGTTCCCCCCACCCTCTCCCAACTCTAAGTTAATTTTCTTAATTTAAGTTTCACAGGCAGTACATTAACATCTATTTAAGTCTAAAGTTGTATAGTTTATATTGGTATACTGTGTTAGAATGAAGACTAAGGCTCTACTGAACACCCACAGAACATAGGTCTGCAACTGTCATTCTTCCCCAAATTCTGTTCTGGACTGTCTCTGCTCATGAGGTTCCAACCTCTCTGACCTTCTCTTCTGTTGTTCTTTGTCAGATATTCTTTGACCTCCCCACTCCTCTCTTTCCCTGTAGGTTCCAGCCAAATGCATGTCCAGTTATGCTGTACATTTTGTTTTGAGTGTGTGGTCGCAGTCTTTTTTTTATCTCTAGCTGTATTGAAGACATAACTGAATTGTTATTTTAAATATATTTTGTGTCAGCTTGCACTTTCAAGATAATCATCATTATATAAGAATAGTAATATCAGAATGGTAACATCAGATGGCAGATGCCGATCAGAAATAAAGAGCAGAATAGGGCAAGCGAAAACATCGTCCCTGAAAATGAGAAGCATTATATGCAACATGTCCTTGTCAATTGCGATCAGAATGTGAGTTATTCAGTGCTATATAGAACCAATACTGACATACGGATGCGAGTCATGAACAAACAGAATGAAAAATCTCTGAGGGCACAGAGATGTGGTTTTACAGAAGAATGATGAGAATCCTGTGAACTGCTAAAATGACTAATGTTGAGGTGCTGAATGAGATCAAGACACAGAGAAAGCTTATCATCAATATAAGAAAGAGGCAGTCATCATTTTTCGGGCATGTGATGAGGAGGGAGGTTTAGAACACATTGTGACAACCAGTAAAATCGAGCGGAGACAAGACAGAGGAAGACAGAGAGAGACAATTTTGGATAGCCTGACTTCATGGCATGTTAGAGCGTCAACATCTGTGTTGATATCAAACACCGACAGATATTTGTGGAGATCCATGATCGCCTACGTCAGCCGGCACGACACCTGATGATGAGGCATATCAGAAAATAGTACACTGACTTTGTTATAATAATTTATTTTTAATAGTGAATACTATAATTTGTTGATCTTTACTCTGTGTCAGTATCTAGATGCAAATAATTACAGATTTTATGATCTCATATTACTAATTCTTCATGTTTTCTCATTAAATAATATATTTCTTTGAATAATTTATTTACCAGTTGTCAGTGGCTTATGTCAGAAAAATTGTCCTAATGGTCATCCCGTAAGTCCAAAATTATTGTTTAAGATTATTGTTTTTAAAAATACATGCACACACACATACACTCACAGTGAGAAAGAAAAAGAGAGTTTAAGTTTAAGTTTAATGTGGTTCGGGGCCTGCAAGGGAAGCAAAGAATAGTACCACTGTGACCTACAAGGCATGTTGTAAGAGGCAACTGATGTAGGACCTAGGGAAACTACCCTAGTAAATAAAAACCATCGCAGAAATCTGATGTGCTGGCTGCTTGTAGGTGCATAACTGACACAACTACAATCGCTCTTAAGCTCAGATCACATACAAATCACACAGAGTGGTTAACAAGTGGTTGATGATGGAGCGGTTGAAGAAGGTTAAGTTAAGCATACAAACAAATCAATTTACATCAAAATGTTTCTATGTTATGTCTTGACAAAGCCACCATGAAGCAATAACAAACAGGGAATAAGTAAAAGTTGTGTTGAATTTGGAAAATCGTGCACAAGTAAGAAGTTTACTGAAGCAAGATCTAAATTACTAAGTAAATGGTCGGAATGCAGAGGTATCCACATTGATTTATTTCTGAATACCAGGATTAGACCACTAACCCATTAAGTATTTCCGTACAGCGCATATTGAAGGCAGGTAAACAGATTATTTGACTTTCCAATGCTTAGGCAAACGATTGTTGCATTCATATATGCATCCCTGAGAGCTATCTCTGGCAGGAGGTATGCTTACACAGCAGACGACATCACAGAGCATCAATGTCCAACCACAGCTCTTGGTCTGGAATTACTGGGAACTTACTCTCTCTCCCCCACCACATCCTCAATGGCTGGGTGACTGCCACTATAAGGAGGGAGTGGTGTCAGTCAATGGATAGATCTGACATTCTGAACCCATAGAGTGTGACCACAATGAGGACTTTCATTGAAACAATTCACATCAACTATTAGATTGTAAGAGCTTGGACTGAAGATTGGAGTGACCAGAAAAAGCAGCACAACAGATGTAAATAAAGGATATCAGTCAACATCAAATGTATAGTCACTGGAAGCATTTGAGATATGTGAAGGAAACAGGGCACCTATGGACATGTCTGGAATGCAATGAAGATATTTATAATTTGCTTGCTTATGATACATCGTATGTGTCTTTGTCCTGAAAACCAATTTGATATGTATCACCGAGCCTCACCTTGGTATTTCCAGATCGATCTGATCCATCTGACCACCTCAGATGTGTAGATTTCTGACATCTGAGTCCATGCTGAAACATACAAAATGGACCATGTAGATATTAGTGAATACCATCTATAGATGCTTTTATTCTGCATAGTCTTACATAGAACTAGTGTCATGGACATTCACAACATTCATGATAATGAGATAGCAGATAGGTTTGCAACATTGGCACATATAGTCTGCTGTGTTCTATACTGTTTGTTTTTATTTCTTAAGCCTTATGGTGTGAATCAAGTTGGTCCTACAGCTAGATTTGAAAGCACAACACCAACTGGGAGTGACCAGATAGGTGTAGGTATGTTTGGTTTATACTGCTAAACAGAAAACTGAAATCTTATCTTAATTTCACACTCTTTTCATGGATGTTCTCATGATTCATTGATACATTTAAAATAACAAATGGACATATTCCAATTTGTCAAAGTAATGGAAAGTGTTGTACTCCATATTATACAAAAAGAACTCAAAATCAAAGAAAACTGGTTGATGCTACATATAAGAAAGAGAAAATTGAATATTTTGGACTATAAGGTGGCATACTGGCAAAGAGAAGAAGAGGAAAACCACGAAAAAGATGAATTCAGGATGTCACATCATCAGGTGCGTGCCGGCTGGCGTAGGCGATCATGGATCTCCACAAATCTCTGTCGTTGGTGTTTGCTATCAACTCAGATGTTGACGCTCTACCGTGCCATGAAGTCAGGCCATCCAACATTTCTCTCTCTGTCTTCCCCTGTCTCGTCTACCCTCAATTTTACCGGTTTCACATGTGCTCTAAACCTCCCCTCCTCATCACATGCCCGAAAAATGATGACTGCCTTTTTTAAAATTGATGATAAGCTTTCTCTGTGTCTTGATCTTATTTTAGCACCTCAACATTAGTATTTTAGCAATCCATGGGATTCTCATCATTCTTCTATAAAACCACATTTCTGTGGCCCTCAGAGATTTTCGATCTGTGTGTTCATTGTCCATGACTCGCATCCATATGTCAGTATTGGTTCTATGTAGCACTGAATAACTCACATTCTGATCGGGATTGACAAGGACTTGTTGCAGATAATGGTTCTCATTTTCAGGAATGATGTTTTCGCTTGTCCTATTCTGCTGTTTATTTCTGATCGGCATCTACCATCTGATGTTACCAGGACTCCAAGGTATTTAAATTGCTGCACTTGTCTTAGATCAGTCCCATTTACTGTGATGGTGCATTTTGGCAAAATCTGCTTTTTGATATTATCATAACTTCTGTCTTCTTAATATTCAATTGTATGTCTTCTGTTACAACCTTATCAACTAATTCTTCCATTTCATTTTATATTAAGACAGTATCATCAGCGTATCTCAGGTTATTTATGATATGTCCTCCCACAGATATTCCAGGAAAATCTTTTAAAGACCTAAAAATGCTTTCACAATACAGTGAGAATAGGTCTGGTGATAATACGCATCCTTGTCTAACACCTTTTTGATCTTCTGGAAAGTTCCAATCTTTTTGTCTATTCTTATAGCTGCTGTTTGCTGCCAATATATTCAGGATGTAGCTGATGGTTTGAACATGACGGCTGCAGAGGCAGGACATCTGGCCTATGAGAAAAGAAATTCCAGAGGATTGTTGGGTGGCAAAGTTCTGCTCAGGACAAGCTATTTGATGATAATGAATGGAAATTGTTAAAAAAAAGTGTGTGTACATACATGCACATGTACACACAAAAACAAGTGCTTAACTGATAAAAACTTGACCTAATTCTTCCAACTTTTCAATCCTATCCTAATGTCTTGTTCTTTTCCTGAAAGGTAATTAGAAACATCGAAACAATATATCATCTAATTAGAGTCGTTACAACATCTATTAAGAGATATTATGGCATGCATCTAATTATAATACTTAGCTAAAAAATATTGACTTATCAGAAATTCTACCTCTGAAGTCGCGAAGGCCGCCTGCATGGCAGGGGGATGCCAGTCAAATGGTAAAGCAGGCTTTCAAGCAAAAATCAGTCAGAAGTGCCATACCAGGCATCATGGCAAATGCTCGAATCCACAGCAGGCGAATGAAGAAGAAGAAGATAAGAAGTTCTGATTAAAGGAAATACACCCTGTTTTATTGATAGTTGATGACCATTTCTCATTAGAATGTAGAACAACTCAATAAAGAAATATGCACTGGAAAAACCTAATTACTGTGTTCTCTTTTAACTGAAAATATTGGTTTAATTCATTTTTTATAACTACTTCATCAGTCTTCTCTCTATTTTCCAATCTTAGTATATCTTCTTCTTTTGTCGTTACACTGCTACCGGGTTGTTGCCCTGTGTCATGGTTTTCTGTTTGTGTCTTGCGCTGTTCTGGTGGCTTGGGTGATTGTTATTTTTGCTCTTTGACAGGATTCTGCTATGCCTTCTAACCATCTTTTTTGTGGTCTTCCTCTCCCCTTCTTTCCTGATGTTCTGTTGTAGAAGACTGTATACTGTGGAGTTTGGATGCATTCTTATTAAGTGGCCAAACCACTTCATTCTTTGTTTCTCAATGTAATTCAAGCAAGGTTCTATGCCAACTTTCTTATACTAGTATATAATGACTGCATATTGCTTCTTCAATTCAGGGACGGTGCTTTTTAACTTTTACATGTCATTTTATCTTTTTTTAAAATTATTGATTAAGTTTAGAAGCACACTTCTGGAAACATGACAATTTAACATGACATAGGAAGAGGGAAAACATATGACATAGGAAGAGGGAAATTTGATTATAAATATCAATTATAATTTCTCAAGTGAATGTTAGTAACTCCTTAGTTGCACATTTAGAACACATTATGACAACTGGTAAAATCAGTGGGAGATGAGACAAAGGAAGGCAAAGAGAGAAAAGTTTGGCTTCATGGTATGGAATAGAGTCAACATCCGAACTGTTTGTGGAGATCCATGATCGCCTACACTAGCTGGCATGGCACATGATGATGAGTCCTTTGAATGAAAGGAACGATTGCAAACTTCTTGTTGAATTTTGTATAACATCAAACAAAAACTATAGATTATAATAAAGCTACATCATGGGCAGATACAAAACTTTGAATTATGGAGCAGTTAGTTGATGTGTAACCCCTGTTATTAACCCTTAGAACTTCCCCCGAGTGGTTACCAGGACCCAAATTTGGGGTGTGAAGAATAAAACCACTGTTGCCTGCCACACACATGTCGTAAGAGGCGACTAAGGAGGTTTGGCTGAAATCGGATGCATGTGTCCTAAACGTGTAGAAGTCTATGCATTTAGGGCCTACCAAACCAATGTGCAACGTAAACATGTTCTTGGCAAAGATCAGATATATCACAAAGAGTGATTAAAATTGGTCGTAAAGAACAAACGCAAAAAAGAAGAATTATGGAGCTTAAATTTAGCTAAATTTACTGTGTATAGATTGCAATTTGTTATGTGGAGTGCAATTTGAAAAAAAATCTATATGTAGCCTCTAGTAATGTCTTGGGTATTGTTTTCACATGTTCCAGCTACACAGCTGTCACAGTCAGCATACTTTTCTTTACAACTGCCCTTCATGCTTTTTGGTTTGGGCCAGACACCCAATTTTGTGGACACATTGCAAGTAGGCATACCATATCCAGCTGGCAAGGTAAGTATACTAATATGTCAACACTGATGTTGTGTTAGATCAGCTAATTAGTATTGTTCATGGATTTATGTATGTTTAGTTTGGAATATCCATTGCATTCCCATTCAGTGCTCGTCCCTTGCAATATCTCCAAAGTCCATTTGACTCGACAGTTCATTGATGAAGTTGATGTACTTTCTTTCTTCTACCATCTTCAAGACCACACTCCTGCAATCAATTGACGCTGATTGGTTGAAACTCGTCCAGTTCTGAGCCGTTCATTCAGCACATTGAGGCGTCTCGCATTGTGATATCGGCTCTGTCCTGCTTCTGCCCATTGAGTCGTGTGGCAATGTTATGCAGAGTGTTCAGCATACCTCGACTACCGCACTCCTGTGTCCAGGCGTGTACAGAATCTTTTCTGATATGTAATTTCTAATGCGTTGACCCATTATGATCTTCCAATGAATCAGTTGAAGATATCCAGAGCTGAAACTGATGATGTATGGTGAGACAGACTGTGCTCAGCCAATGACAGAGCCCTGGAGGCAGCGGTGATCTCCATAGTCATGCTCGATGTCGTTTCGAAGCCCCAGATCCTCATGAGTGTGCGACCGTTCCGTTGTGCTGAGTAAGCCCACGATGATCTGGTGCCACGCTTGACAGATGACCTGTTGGTTGTGCTCTTCAGTAATCTATTTCGATCTATCCCCTTAATTTTCATACATGAGTATTATTGATTCTTTTTTCGACAGTAGATGTCATAGAAGAATATAAGGATCAGCTGAAACTGAATGGTTATGAGTAAGACAAAGATGCAACCTACAAGGCATGTAAGAGGTGACTGATGTAGGGGCCTGAAGAAGCTACCCTAGTAAATAAAAAGCGTCACAGAAATCGGATGTGCTGGTCTACTTGTAGGCACATAACTGGCACAACGTACAATCGCTCTTAGGCTCAGATCACACACAAATCACAAAGAGAGATTAATAAATGGTTGATATGACGCGTTCGAAGAAGAAAATACCACTTATTCACTTTATAGTACTCACACATAAATGTTTCAGGTAACTCTTAAACGTTTCTCACATTTATTTTGCCATTCTTGATTTAAGGCACCAAGAAACCACTCATGGTCAAGTATCATTCCAAACTCTCAAGTTATTGTTATACCGTATCCACCTGAGGATCCTGAAAGGTAACTTACACAGCATTATGGACAATATTTAATTTATATATTTTTACAAATTGCAACATCAAAGTGTTGGATAAAGTGTTGGGACAGAAAGTAAAAATAGTAAGCCTAAATAGCTATAAGAGAGCAGACATTGTTATTGCTTAGACACACAACACCCGTGTTGTGCCGGTGCACTCAAGGGAAGCAAAGAATAGTACCACTGCAACATACAATGCATGTCGTAAGAGGCGACTGATGTAGGCCCTAGGGATGCTACCCTAGTAAATAAAGAGCAGCGCAGAAATTGGATGTGCTGGCCTACTTGTAGGCGCATAACTGGCACAACATGCAATCGCCCTTAGGCTAGGTCACATATAAATCACACAGAGTGGTTAACAAGTGGTCGATATGGAGCGTGCGAAGAAGAAGTAGCTATAAGAGAGAAGACATTGTTATTGCTTAGACATTGATACTCGAGAATGAGTCATAAAGAAAATTGAGACTTCAAATAAATGTTACATAGCTATGCACACCATTAGCAGCAAATGGGAGACGCAACTCATAGATTAAGATTATAATAATTTCAGCAGAATTCTATGGGGACTGAGCAAGAAGTATGTTTAAGAAGGATGTTCAAAGAGTCATCAGCATACCATTATGCTGGTAGGAAAGAGCACTTAATGGTCTCTTGCAGTACCATAACCACAAAAGTAAGCAGAGTTGACCAAAATCTCTTTTTAGAGCACAGAATTTAACAAACCTGCACTTAAACAAATAATTCATCATTAAATATTAGCTTGTGAAATCATGAATTAGATTACTAAAAGTCGAACTGGAAAAGGATGTAAAATGCCAGTAAAAAACTTCATTGGACATAGGAAGTACCTTCCTAGAGATACTATTAGAGATATCGGGGATCTCTGTGGCTAAGTCCTTTGCCTTGTGAGTCAAAGTAGTAGGGGTCCGGACATCGCATTCTGTTCACGAGTGCAGTTTTTCCAGAGTCCCTAGGATTGTTGCTGGAGCTACGAGTCCGTGCTTTGTCAATACTCTCGGCAGGTGGCGCGCCATTTCTGCGGAGAGGACCGAGCATGTATGGAGTAAACCGGTGTAATGAAGTCAATCTTTCGGCTTTTAAACCCTTTTAAACTATTAGAGATACTAATAATATTCTTCTTGTCTCCCATTTCAATCTAGTTTTCTTATTTTTCATCATTCCTGTTGCACAAAACACAGGTGCAAGTAAACTTCTAATATTGTTTAGTTGAAAGATTGAAAGAGTAACAAATATAGAATGTAGTAAATCCTGGAAAGAAATTAACTCTAATATTGAATGGTTGAGTGTTTCTTATTGTGACAAGTTTTTATTTTGCATCTATTCCTCAAACATTCCCTTGTTTTCTTCTCTCAAGAAAGAAATGTTGAGTGCAAATTTAACCAATTTTAATTGCAGTATGACTTCTATTAGTTTCACAAATTTGCCAAAATGTGAAGAATGAAAAATGTGTAGGTTTTGCAACCATTTATAATATGTGATATTTCTAACTCATATGCAACTGAATATTTCTTTGACAGCTGGAAACATGAACTGTATGTTACACCCAGTAGACTTGTTCTCTTAACTGGAGTCTCACTGCTAGGCACTTGTACATTTATAGCTATTATTGTTGGCCTCTTACACTGGAAAGAAAGGGTGAGTAAACTATTTACTTTGCAATGTTAACTACACAACAAATGAGGAACTTATGGAGAGAACAAGACAGATTCCAGTGAACTAAGAGGTTAAAAAAACTGCTGGTGCTGGATAGAACACACTTGTAAAAACCTTAGGGAATGTAACAAAAGGGTCCTTTCCTGGAACCCGCAGGGACAGAGAAAGAAGGGGCGGCCAAGAAAAACATGGAGACAAGATTTGGAGGCAGACATCAACAATATAAAGAAGAGCTGGAGGGAGCTGCAGGAGATAGGAAGACTTGGCATTAGTTGGTTCAGGGCCTATGCCCCAATCCGGGTTAAAAAGGCAGAGAGAGAGATTAACTACACAAGGAGCAGCAGTTAGACAGTGTCGGAGATAAGTAAAACAGAAATATGTATAGAACACTTTGCAACATGTAGCAAACATGACAAAATCTATGTTACAGGTAGTATGCTTTCATTAAGAATCAAGAATAACAAGTGAAAACTACTCTAAAACCATCATAAAGATAGATTACTGAGTTGTAGTCAAGAAGGTAATCTGCTCAGTGATAAACAATGGGATGGGATGAAAGAAATTAAAAGAACAACAAACATGACTTTACAAAAAATTAAACAACTAATAAATTGAATTAGTAAACTGGCATCTAGGAATAAGAGCCAGAAAGTGCTAGCAATTCACAAAAGTTTCTGTCATTACATATAGGTCGGCTGTAGTGTATCTGGCAACAGAGTGAGGGTAGTATGATCAGATCACATGACAGAGCAAGATCTCAAGTAGAGATGAGTTTTATCATTGCTGAGTCAAACCAACTCAACTTCTCTTGGCAGAGTTATATGTGCTCAGTCTCTTGCATCAAGAAAAATGTACAAAAAGTAGCAATAAAAATATGAACAAAATGGTGCCAGAAAATGTATAATTTGCAGGTCTAAAAGGTACATCTGACAATTTGTTTTTGTCAACTGCAATAAAATAATTTGTTTTTACCTTTCATTTTCAATAAAAAGAATTCATGATTTTATCTTTTTTTTTACATTCTGTTTACCTTTCTTAACTGCACTGAAATATGCATCATTGTCTTTTCAGATGGAAGATAAAAAAGAAAAACTCCAAGAAGCACAGCGTTTCCATTTTGATGCCATGTAAATTATTGCTTTGTACATTTATACATGTCTTGGAATGTGATTTCATAATATTATCAGTATTTGAGGCTTGATATGTAATTTTTATGGTTTTCTTTGTGTGTGTGTGTGTGTGGGGGTGTTGGTTGGTTGGTTGGGTTCCTGTGAAAGTAGATCAGCACAAGTCATCACCTACAGGTTGGAAAAGTTATTTTCTCCAAATTACTGTCATAAGTAATAGTAAAAATGATAATCTTAGTAACAATAAATAAATAGGAAGCTCTTTTTGACACTTAAGTGTGAAATTTAACTCTGAAAGTTTAGTTTATATCAAACAATTGTTTATATGCTGGCTAGTAGTGAAATATATAGTTTCTATCCACTTACATGCTTGCAAGTTGATGAATAAATCAACAAGACATTTGATACTTGCAAGTTGATGAATAAATCAACAAGACATTTGATACTTGTAAGTTGATGAATAAATCATCAAAACATTTGGTACTTGTAAGTTGATGAATAAGTCAGCAAGACAATTTGATACTTGCAAGTTTGAAATATAAGAATCACATCTAAGTATTTAGCATAAAACTTTCAATTAAATTCTAGCAGAAACAACCATGGTATCAATAAGCAACTATTGGCTCACAAAACTGACTTCAGAGAGCAAAGCATGCCAGAAAACTTGTGCAACAAAAAATTTTATGAAAACTGTATACATTTTTGTTTTCTTTGCTGGCTGTGTGATAATGGCATCCTGTTGGTCTTGAGAGACAATAGATGTAGTGCACATGGTGGGTTTTATTTCTGCGTTCTACTGGAATGTTTTTTGTCAGAAAGCTGTCCTAGTCGGGCGTCACCAGTTCTCATACCTGTTTTTAAAGACTGTCTCCAGCTAGTTCTGTCCGTGGCGAACTACTTCCAGTCTTGTGTATTGATGTCAAGTGCCTTCAAGCCATGCTTGCATACATCTTTGTAATGAAGGAAGGGTCACCACACCTTTCTTTTGTTGGAACTAACTACACAGTTATACACTCCTCATTTTTGCTTGATTATTGTCAGTTATTTCATTGAAATCTTGAAGTACATCATGAACCAATTTGGTGCCATAGAGCTTTAAATTCTCACATTCTGCATATTTAAATCTTGAAGCACATTTTGAACCAATTTGGTGCCATAGAGCTTTAAATTTCACATTCATATTTAAATCTTGAAGCACAACCAATTTGGTCATAGGCTTTAATCCTCATTCTGTTCTATGTTATAAAGGAACACCTAGATTTTTTTCCTTTATCAAGCCAATCTCTTATGATATGCTATGAAAAAAACATAAATTCCACAGCAGGATCCCAAAGAAAGTCATTACATCATATGTCTTTGGTCTTCTATATTGGAACCAAGTTATACAATATTTCTGACTGTGACATGTTCTTTCAGTGAACACAAATTTAGTCACTTTAAAAAAGTAAATTAAAGAGCGTTTAATGCTTTTTATTTTGTCTACATTGTGAAAATATCCTCAATTTAGATTGCAGAATAATTTATTCTACATTTTATTAGAAAGTAAACTCTTAAGTTAAACTCACAAAACAAGAGAATAGTAGTAAGGCTAACAGAATGCTTGACAGCAGACCAGGAATTTAAAGCAGCCATACATTCTGCTAGAGGCAATAAATACATTTTTCAGTAGATCGCTAATCTACTCTTTCCATGCAGTTATTTCCTCAATTTTAAGAGGGATCCGTAGTTGGGATCAAGAAGCTATTTTCGTTGTTTTCATATTAATGTAAAATTTGTATAACCATTTTGAAAGATTATGCCCTAGAAGAGTAGAAAAAATTAGTAAAAAAAATGTCAAAGTGTTGCCATGGAAACAATAAAATAAATCATGCAAATACATAAATGGCCACCAAAAACACAATTTAAATCCCTAAGGCTCTGAATGTAATGAATATAAATGAATTATGTTTTCACTCTAAGGTGTGCAATTGTAATTTCTAAAATATTACACATACTTATTAGGATATATTAAATATTACATTTTTAATTCATACATAAAATTACAATATATTTAATATGTCCTAAAAAAGCATGTGTATATTTCTAGATTGTACAACTGTGCACATATAAGTGAAAATAAATATTTTTATTCATTACATTCAAGCCTTAGGAATTTTAAATTATGTGTTTAGTGGCCATTTTTATTGTTTCCATGGCAACCACATATTTTTGAAAACTAAACTTTTCATACCCTTTTAAGTAATATCTCAAAATTGTAATACAAATTCTACATTAATATGAAAGCAACGAAAAATGTTTTTTTTTCGATCCAGAAGCACTTGAGCTAAAGCTCTTCCCGGTGTCATGGACATCGTAACCTTCGGCTCGGTGCCACGAACACCGTAAATCTGGGGAACCTGTAGTTTTCTGCCAGTCTGCGAGTTGAACCCGCACTTACAGAGGCCCGTCACCCGTAGTCCAATGAGCTACGAACACGCTGGCAGGCAAATTTTCCAGGCCAGAGTCCCCCTTAAAGCAGTTAATTCAAGGGAGGTAACAAAAAAAAAGATCCCAACTGCTCTTCAATAAATAAACATATATATATTATTATATACTAAATTGAAGAAAACTAGACAACCCAATAGAATAACAAGGGTGAAAACTAGAAAGACTTCTTATAAGGAAGCAACTTATGGGCAGTGTGCGGCTAATAGCAGGCAACAGACTTCGCCGTGGCGCAGTGTGCGGCTTAAAGCGTGGAAAGAGTTAATGCCTTTAAATGCAAGTTCTACAGTAGAGTACTTAGAATATTATGGACAGATAAAAGAACAAATGCTTCTGTTCTGCAACAGCTTGATATTAAAGAGAGTTGGCTATTAAAGAGCATAAAATCAAGGAAAATTAACATTTTCGGACATATAAAACGACAGAGTGCCTAGAGAAGATAATTTTGGAGGGAATGATGCCTAGAAGAGTAATGAGAGGAACACCTAGAAGACGATAGGTGCAAGATGTCATTGACAATCAGAGAATGACTGCTACTGATGCCAGTCAACTGACAGAATAGAGTTTTTAGGACTGCTGTCATGGAAGCCAAGTTCCGGAAGGGACAAGCTACTTGATGATGAATACCATATTTCTTAATATTTTATGAGTATTTTCTACCATCAATCTTAAGCAGTTTGTTAGAAATAATTGTGTTGTGGTTTGCCTAATATGTGGTTTAACAAATATATATGTTAATTTATATGCTGCTAAATAATTGTTGGAAATTGTATGATTTTGTTTAAAAAATATGTCATGAAATGTTGTACACATAATGATCCTTCATTTTGCTCATTTGTAATTTGTCTATATCTGCAATATTGTTGTCACATGTTCATTCATTGTTCATTTGAAGATCATCTTCATCGCACATGTTCATAATTGCTCCTCCCAAGCATGTATTTCAGTGTTGTTTAGACTAATAACTCCTATTCTATGTTGGTTGATGTATCTACTGGGGTTTCTCTCGTGGTTTTCACGTCTTGCTGCACTTATTGGCATGTGTAACTGAGATAGAGAATACCCTTTATCTTCGTTGAATTCTTCAGATCGTATGTTTTCTCTTAGAGCATTGATGAAGTCGCTTTTGTCAATAGAAGGCCCATTCTCGATATCAGCATTGCTCGCCAGTGCATTCGCTCTCTCATTGCCCTTCACCTCAGAATAACCTGAGACAAAGATGAGTGTCTGGATTGTCATATTTTGTATTAATTGCATTCACTGCCTTCGTACATAACTAGTCTCTTGAATATACCTCACTGTCTTTGGTGGTTCAATCTCTGTAATTCTCTCTTATATTATAGGCATTGATTTCATAGCGCCTGCGATGATCCTAAGTGCCTGGTTTTGCAATGAGGTGTTTGCCTTTCCCTTCCCTGTTGTTTATGTGCTGATTTTGTGTCTGTTTATCCTTGAATTAACTTCGAGATAGGTGGGCTGTTTTTCTTCTCAGTAGCTTTCTTGATGATGCAAGCTTTTTGTTTTGGAGGGAAAATAGCTCAATATTACACTGTTTGTGTTGATTCTGACACATCATCGGTTTGCCCAGAAATTTGAGTTGAATAACATTACTGATCTGTATTGCAACAATTAATTTTTGTGCATAATTTTCATTCTCAGAAATATACTATGATCAACATTACACTCACTTTTTCTTCTTCCTCCTACCCTCACCTAATTTTGTAACCAGTGTTAGCTTTATTTATATAAGCATTTGAGTTGTTGCTTAATGGGACACTAAGAAGCTCTTCTAATTATAGTTTTCATCAAGGAATAAAGCTTCATCCTGGATTTGATTTCATATTGTTTCTCACAGGGCTTCCATTAACACTTTTGCTGCCGCTACTGACAAAAGTAGGTGAAACACCAGCTTCCTTTCACTGTCGTGATTGACTTTTGTCGTCCGGGGTACATCTTTTTTTTTCATGGGGAGTTTCACTTACCGTACACTGGTATTAAATTACGCACTACTTCTGTATTGTTCAGAAGAGCTCTCCAAAATGGAAGATCTATCGTACATGAGATAAAAATACAATAAGTCTGATTTTGAACACATTTTTTCTTGATTTTTCGTAAGTAAACAAAGATTTTAAAATGAGCGATGTAGCTGACGATAGTCAGGTCTAAAATGACGATTCTGACTTCTTAGCCAGTGATAGTGATAAAATTGGCTCTGAATGTGAGACATATTTGGACTTTGTTTCAAGTGACAATGGTTATAGATCAATATTAGATATTCCCAGGGGTACAGTGGTAGGTGATGGACCCTACCTCAAAAACTGGGCGTATCATACTGTGGATAGGTATGGGAGCGCGCCAACAGCAGTTGCAGGTGGATTATGAATATACTGTACATAAAGGCAGGTCAGCAGCTCATTCCTATATGAACATTATCTCAAATTCCTAAGTTTATTATAAGTTTAGAAAACTGATCATGGCCAAAATATAGTGTGGCAATGCACCAGACTTGGTTGAAAAATGGGTGGCAGCGAAAGTGTTAACATTTCATTTTCTTTTCTCTTATCCTTCTCTGTTTCTTTCTTTTGTATCCTTCTCTGATCTTCTCAAAGAATTTAGAACTGATCCTTCCAGCATCTATTACTATGGTGTGCAGACTCTGATGTTTTGGGAACCAGTTCTTTGTTGGTAATTTTGGTTAGCACAATATTTTTATATTGTTTTAAGACAAGTTGCATCAATAAAATGAGGTATACAAATCTTCATCTCCCTTTGTTTCGACTTATTATAATAACTTTATATATTTGTGCATCTTCTTCTTTGTCGAATGCTGCATATCAACCACTTGTTAACCACTCTGCATGATTTGTATGTGATCTGAGCCTAAGAGCAATTTACGTTGTGCCAGTTATACGCACCTACAAGTAGGCTAACACATCTGGTTTCTGCTACGCTTTTTATTTACTAGGGTAGCTTCCTAGGCCCTACATCAGTCACCTCTTACAACATGCCTTGTAGGTTGCAGTGGTGCTATTCTTTGCTTCCCTTGTGGGCCCAGGCATCACACGGCAATTTGTGCATCAAAAATGACATAGAATGTGGGGTCTTTTTGGACACACAAAAATGGGAAAAATTAACAAATAAGACTGAAAGAAAATGATGACTAATAAATAAGACTGAAAAAAGATACAGAAATACACCAACATTGTGTAAAATTACAACACAAAGATGAAGGAAGCGAAATGTATAAATTAATATTTTATTTCATCTCGTTTTCAACATTTTTCTCATTTATGTTCTAATAACATTTCTGTAATAATGATGATAAGAATAACAAGAGAATTAAAAGAAATACATGAGTGTCTGGTCATATGGATTAAAGCACAAGCTCCCATTTGGGAGACTCTGGTTCAATCCCAAGTAAGGACAATGAGTATTTTTTTGTCTGGGGCATAAAGAAAATGCTAATCTGAACAGTTTTACTGTGACTGCCTAGACACGCAACCATTAAATTTCTCATGTCCCCCTGTCCTAAAAAAACAACACAGGCAGTAAAAATAGGATTTTTTAATAGACTATAGTGAAAATAGAAAGGTAATGGAAAAAAAATATCGAATTAACAGTTCATCAGTAGACCAAAGCATTCTGCAGGAAGGTAACTGATGAATTCGTAACATATAGTTGACATAAAGAAAAATCCTGATGTCATCAGAAGAAACAGGTTTCCATGTAGGAGATCTGGTTTTTCAAACATTTTCATAACAGCATAAGCTTTAGTTTGCTCAGCCCAGTTCTAAAAAAATGTCACAGGTAAAAATAGCGATAGGTAATCAAATGGAGAGTACATTGAATCTGTATCAATGTCATTTACAGGACCAGTATACTCAATAAAAGGCTCAATACTGATACTGTTCAGCAGTTGTGACCATACTCTATCACCACTAGAACATGGCTGGGAGTGGCGTTGTCCCCGTCCATCGATAGTACATCGTAACTGCTAACACTAGCGTCGCTGATATCCTCATCAAACCTTGAATCAATTCTTCATCAATATCTGATTCATTGTCGATCTCTGCAATGTCATCAAAGAATTTCCCATCATCTGAATCAAATTTATTTTTATCTTGGAGCAAGTTTTGTAGAAAATTGAAGGCCATTTTCAAAAAATTATAACCTCTATTTGAAACGCACAGGGCACCGGTAGTGGCAAGTGGGCTAATTGCCGCATGTCTATTCGCAAGGAAAGATATAGAAAATATAATTGAAAAAGGTATACACCCATCGGGCGTTTACGTTGCTATGGGATTTAACCAATAACGGGCGCTTTTGGCCGCTACAGGACTGAGAGGGTTAAGCATCTAAATTTTAAAAATAAAATTGACATTCAGGAGCAGTGATGAAATAAGAGAAATGTCTGTTCAACCACTAGTAACAACTGTTATAAGAAAGAAAAGATCGAGATATGTTGGGCATACCCTGAGAAGAAATTATCAAGGAATCACAAAGCAGGCATTGCAGTGGGAGGTAAAGGATTCAAGAAAGCAAGGACACCCTAGGGAAAAATCTAGACTTACTTTACTGAGAAAAGCAAAAAATATTGGAAAATTTAATAGAAGAGATTGAACAAGTTGCTCAGGATAGAGCAGAATGGAGAAATTGCTTGCAGGTCTTATGTAATGTATAACGGTATGAGAGGAATACAGTTTGATCTACAAATGTACGATGGAAAAGTCTGGTAAAGAATAATTTTCTTGTTTTTTTCTTTAGTGACCAGATATAGGATTATTTGCTTTTCTAAAGAATGGTACAACACATTTTTCATTTGTATTGAACTGCTGTTCCCACATATTATAATTTGTATGATCATTTTGATGTTATTAAAGATAAGAAAAGTTGAATAATGACATTGTCCAACTTGGATCTAAGTAACTCATTTATAGATTTCTTCAAGTAATCATATATAGATATAGAAATATAGAAATAGAATAGAAAGCAAGTTGAATGCATTTGAAAATAGATGTCTGCGAAAAATAATGAATATAAAATGGAACGAATTCAGGTGAAGTGATGAAATCAGAGCATGTCTGGTCAACCACTAGTGACAACTGTTATAAGAAATAGAAGATGGAGATATGTTGGGCACACCTTGAGGAGAAATGATCAACGAATATCAAAGCAGGCATTGAAGTGGGATGCAAAGGGTTCAAGAAAGAGAAGTCGACCTAAGGAGACCCTGAAACGAACTTTGCTGAGAGAAGTAATCAGGAAATATTGGTCTCAGTTCCATAGAAATTGAGCGAGTTGCCCAGGATAGAGCGGTATGGAGAAATTACTTGCAGGCCCTATGTAGCATATACGGATGCGAGAGGAATTATTATTCATGAGAATTACATTCATCTTCGTTCTGGGGCACATGGGTGTCGATGGCAATGAGAGAGCAGATAGGCTGGTTCTGTCACCATATTGGGGGATCTGTCAATGAATAAAGCTGACATTCTTAACACCCTCAAAGAGTATGGTCGCAAAGAGGACTTTCATCTAAACCAATCCCAGTCAACATCTAGATTGCAAGAGCTTGGATTGAAGAAAGGAGTGGCCAGAAATGAGCAGCACAACAGGCATATGAGTAGGCTCATCAATCAACATCAACAGGTACAGTTAGTCGCTGAATGCGTTTGGAGATATTGCAAAGGAGATCAGGGTACCTAAGGACATGTTCAGATGCAACAAAGATATTCCAAACTGAAACTAACTCCCTCATTAATTATATTTTTTCACCAACAGTAAGACTAGCATATTTTCTTTTTACACTAGCTCTAATTGGATTTTTCAATGTCATGGTAAATTGTTGTCAATCTGCTATAAATTAAAACAAACACAGTCTAACCTAGGAAAAACCGATCACAAATGAAGCTGTACTGACAAATTGTAAACATAGAATAGTGAAAGATGTACAAATTTCATCTAATGGTTCCCCCTCCATATTATCCTACCTTATTGTGGTTTGTGTACCTTTACGATCCTTCAGGCTATGTCGGCAGGAGTCTTAACTGGCAGGTCTAACCAAGCCCAACAGACTACAGGTGAAAGGCCAGACAAAAGGCGGGGAGCAGGATAGGGCCTCATAAGCTAACAGTGCAGAACCCACCAGCAAGTGGTAAATGCTCTGACTGAAACCAATCCATCCCCCAGCTATGGAACAAATAGCAGTCGTCATCTCTCTCTTCTTCTTTGCGTTCATTCTTTACGACCAAATTTAATCACTCTTTGTGATATGTTTGATCTTTGCCAAGAACGTGTATACGTTGCACATTGGTTTGGTAGGCCCTAAACACATAGACTTCTACATGTTTAGGACATGTGCATCCGATTTCAGCCAAACCTCCTTAGTCACCTCTTACAACATGCGTGGAAGGTAACAGTGGTTCTATTCTTTACACCCCAAATTTGGGCCCGGTAACCACTCGGGCGTATGAGATATGTCATAAGCTTCTATAAATCCACATATCCATTGAGGACATCCATTTTCTTATTGTATCTTCTATTTCTATGACACCTTCCCTTAAGTATATGGGATTAAACTAGAGTGTCCAGGGACCACACCCTGCATAAAAGCCTGGGTTGGTGAGCCCAGCGACAGACGGCTGAAGTCGTCAAGAGTAGGATGATTCCAGACAAACCTGGGAAGATAGATCTCGTCAGTAGGGAATTGCAACTGCCTAGAGAACAACCTCAAAAAAAAAAGTCCTCAGAAACAAAAAGTGTCAGCCGTTATTGATGGAGAGGAATCGACACATATGAATGACGCCATGGCCATCTAATGGTCACAAGTGAAACAATTGACAGTCTAGTAAACTTATAACGAGGGATACCAATTATAAATTATTTGGTTCAATATAGCTGAAGATGATAATAAAAAAGGCTGAAAATGTCAGGGCTGTCTGTTTTCCAATATAAAATACTATCTGCAATATATTATATATTTAAAAAAAAGGCTGAAAATGTGAGGGTTGTCTGTTTTCCAATATAAAATACTACTGCAATATATTATACATAAAAAGGCTGAAAATGTGAGGTTTGTCTGTTTTCCAATATAAAATACTATCTACAATATATTATATATTAAAAAGGCTGAAAATGTGAGGTTTGTCTGTTTTCCAATATAAAATACCATCTCCAATAAATTATAGTTATAGTCATACAATTGAAGCAGATATATAAATAAGACAGTGTGTAGCTGTGATTTATCTTGCTCAGGTCTGGTCATATTCACACTGCATCAAATCTGAAAAATGAAGAAACAAAGGAAGTTGTTCACGTGTTGCTGGAGGTTGGTCATATGATTGGATGTTGTCTATTTTCTAATTGACTGATTTATTGGTCTTCTTCAATAAAGTAATACAATTTTAACCCTTTCACTCCGTAATTTCTTTTATCTCCGGACGCATTTATATTACCATGTATACTAAATTAGCCAGTATACTTTCTTCGCGTCATATTAAAACATACAGTGAGCCAGTATATCGGCTAAAAGGAGCGAATGGGTTAAGTAGAATAATGAAGTCATATTTATTGTTGGATGGCAAATAGGCTGACTGATATTATTCAATTCTTCGACTAGTTGAAAGCTGATGTGCACAATTAACAGCAACTTCATTTCTCTTTGCAAACCTACAACAGCATGTAAATTATGACCTCTCAATCAAATATTTGTTAAACTATTAGAATATATTTCTAATCAGCTACATTTGGGTACTTTAAAGATGTGTAAAAATTGAGGATTTACTTCATTGCATCGAATTTCCCTGTATGGCTTGGCAAAGCATGAACTCCATGGTTCTGATAACAATCTTAGAGATCTCTGGAAAAATGCACTGGTGAACAGAACGGCCTGGTCTGAATTCGAACTAAATTGTGTGTTGTGCCAGTTATGCATCCATGGGTGACTAGGCAAGCACATCTGATTTCTTCCGCTTTTTATTTACTAGGGTAGTTTTCCATAGAACTGTGGGAACAGATGGGTTTGCCACTTGGACGTTATCTTACTAGTGTAGGATGATCGGCGTTCAAAAAGTATCGCTCTTCGCCAATGTTTGGGTGTGTGCCAGTCAAGCCTTTACATTATCGACCTTACTTCTCTATCCATGGTGAGTTTATTCCTGAATAGGAACATTCTCAGCCATTTCGGGGCACGTGTCGGCACTTGACAATGTCTATTCTGCATTTTCCTGTCCTTGGGGAAAAACTGGACTGGGCACAGTTATTCTAGAGGGTCGTTTCAATCGGCGCTAGCAACGCAACTGAAAATTTTGCGCTCGCCAACATCACCCACCCCAGTTCTTCCGGTGATGTTAGTTGTTAGTGCAACAGTACCTTGCCTGGTTGTCCCAGGGAGGGCAGTTTCGTTAGGCACTAGGATACAACTTTAGGATTTGCGCTCGCCAACCTTACCTAATAAATGTATCTGCGCTTGGCCTCTGATACAGAGTTTACTGCAATCTTCCCATGTGTCGTCACGGCGCAGTGCATCTTTTCCGACCGATTTTTGCAGAGAGCTGGGTAGTATGATATAGTTAAATGCAATAAAATGTTTTCATAATTTTTAATTCTTTCTTTCTTTTGTCCTTCTCTGATTTTTTGCCATTAGGCGTAGCAGGTTTAACTGATGATCAGTTTCCGAGATAGTGCACGCTATGTCACTTGTTATGCTGTGGTATTAAAGGGTTTAAAGCCGAAGGATTGATTTCATTGCACCGGGTTTTACCCCATATGGCCTGGTACCTCTTCGCAGAAATGGCACGCCACCTGCCGAGAGTATTGCACAGAGCACGAACTCCGTGGCTCCAGCAACAATCCTAGGGTCTCTGGAAAAAAAACTGCACTCGTGAACAGAACTGCATAGTCCGAATTTGAACCCACGACCTTCGACTCACAAGGCAAAGGGCTTGATCACTTAGCCACAGAGACCCCGAGGTATTGTGGAGTTTTAAGATGTCTGTAACTCCATCAACCCATCTTTTTTTTGGTTTGCCCCTTCCTCTTGATTCCATTTTCAGGTTACGCCTTGCAATTTTTGGTTAATAGAATGAAAATATTCTCTTCTACATCATTATTTCTGAATAAAATAAATAAATTTAAAAAAATGTCATTCTTAGGGCTAATTTTTGGGGCTAATTTTTTTATTACTAATTGATGTCTTGGTTATTTTCTTCTGAAATCTGGTCACCCTGTCTATGAATAACCTGGTATGAATCAAACAGTTCATTAAAGTTACTTGTACTGCGATCTGAAAGCTGACAGAGATTAATGAAGAAGAAGAGGCATATTACTATATTTTTCCTGCTCTTTTATTTCTAAAACAATTTTATTCTTGCCGTCTCTATTCTTATAATTAAATGTGTTACATTTTTTCACAAATTCCAGAGTAATCACCTTTTTTCCTCTGCTACTGCAAAAGATTTGATTTCTTCAAATGAAGGTGCCTTGCCAACCATTTGCAGCAGTCGAAGGTAATTGGTAGCAATAAATATAAACAGTTTCTGTGTGTAGTCCTCCTTCCAAACATAGTAGTCATAAACACAGCGTGACCACCATGATCGCAGCACACCTACCACACTACTGTTGATGTGGTCATCCAGGTGTGAACCCTTAATCGCACTGAGAAATTACAAGATAAGAAATATCATTTGATATATATATATATATCAGTTTTACCATGAACATACAAATAATCATACGTACTACATAACGTTTTTACTATATAAATGAACCTCAAAGGCTGGGAAAGTTGAAGAAGAAATAGCGTCAATATAAAAAAGAAAGAAGTTGAACATAGAGATTAACAGTGAAACACTAAAGCAAGTATCTGGGAAATAGAATAATGGATGATACAAGAAGTTAAATAGAATGTAAGAAGAAAATAAGAATGGCTAAATATATATTCAACAGCATGAGACAGATAGTAACACCTAAACAGATTTTTTTTATAAAGACAAAAACTGAAAATCATTAACTCTAAGTGGACCAGGGAAAAAGCCATGTTTTTACAAGCCATTTGTTTTTAGAATAAAAATGCCCTTTAGTGTGGCTCCTGGTAAAAAGACGTCCAACACATAGCCACAAAGTATGGTGTTTGGTCCACAAGGAGTTAAGATATATACTCAATATTATTGAGGAAATGTGAACAATGAACAACGGAAAACAGAATAGAGGTATTCGAGATGTAGACATACAAAGGAGTAGAGCGAATATCATGAAAGAAAGGGAAACTAATAAAGAAATTATGTGATAAATAGGTGTAACAAAAATTACTCAAACAAGTGAAAGCACAATACAGTATTTTAGTCACACTAGAAGTCATTACACATTGTTGAAGACCATATTGGAGGCGATAGTTGAGAGCAATAAAGCAAGGGAAAGACATATTTAATTGGAAGGAAACGTCAAGAGGGACAGGTAGAAACCTGCCATAGTATACCATCAGGACAAGGAACAGTCTGTTGGAAATACATTGCAGTCAGCCTTTGATGTGATGACTGCACAAGCTGATGATGATGATAATAAACAAAAGTGATGTTTTAGTGTCTACAAACTTGCATATATATAAACAAGAAATTATGCTATGAATTGCCAAAGCAACAGCAGCTTTTAGAATGTCAAAAAAAAATATGGAACTGCAAGTTATATAGTTTTAAAACTAAATTGAGAATTTTCAATTCAAATGTTGTATCATTCCTAACATATGCTAGCGAGAGTTGGAAAATGACTATAGATATGGAAAATAAGTTTAATGCATTTGAAAATAGATTATGAAAAATAATGAACATAAAATTCAGGAGAAGTGATGAAATCAGAGAAATGTCCGGTCAACAACTAGTAACAAATATTATAAAAGGAGAAGATGGAGATATGTTGGACACACCTTGAGAAGAAATGATCAAAGAATACCAAAGCAGGCATTGAAGTGGGAGGTAAAGGGTTCAAGAAAGAGAGGACGCCCTATGGAAAACCAGAAACAAACTTTGCTGAGAGAGGCAAGAAATATCAGACTTAATTTCATGGAAGAGATTGAGCAAGTTGCCCAAGACAGAGCGGTATGTAGAAATTACTTACAGGCCCTATACAACATATAACTGTACTAGAGGTATATATATATATATATGTATATATATATATGTATAAGGAAGGAAAAGTTGCTCCTCATCTTGTTTCTACCATTCCAGGAGGCATAATTTTGTTAGTGTATAATTGCCTAAGATATCTCATAGTCCATGTTCCTATTTCAATGTTTAACTTTGATAAAAATATTAATAATTAATATCAGTAGGTAACCTGTATTCGAATATGAAGCTTTCATCTGGTTTCTTCCTGTTTCTTGCTTGTAATTTCTTTTCTCAGTGCTGTTTTGTTTTGGTAACATTATTTTCTGTACAGCTTTGGTTGTTGATCCTAACTTAATGGTAAGTTGTACTCTCTTAGTCTGTCTCCACTTAATCATCTGTTCAACATGTTTGAATTTTATTTCAGTCTGCACAATTAAAGACGACTGATAAAATTCATTCGCATCAATCTATCGTCAATTTTGACAATTAATATAGTAAATTTGTGACATATTGTCAAACTTTAAAAGTAACACATACCTTCGTGCCATAATTCCGTATCTATCAACAGTATTGCCATGATCACGAATGATAGCCCTAATGGTGTTGAGATTTCTGAAGTAAATAAAATAGAAATCAATAAAATTCAATGTTAAATAGAGTTATGCTGGCATTGTCATAGAAAGAAGATCAAGCCAAAACTCTATAACAGTTGTTGTGATAGTTATTGGTTACTAAACTGACATCATAGCACTCTGGGCTCAGGTGCACAGTCTCCTCCAGCATATGTCAAAGGATAAACATATTGATCATCCCCTAGTCTCACTGGTTAAACTTAAATTTTTAACTGCTTTGATAAATATTATATAACTATAGTTATTAAATTTGTGTATATTTACTTTAGAGTGAAGATTAATTGTTAAATAATGCTATAATCACCAGTATATTTACTTTAGAGTGAAGATTAATTGTTAAATAATGCTATAATCACCAGTATATTTACTTTAGAGTGAAGATTAATTGTTGAATAATGCTATAATCACCAGTATATTTACTTTAGAGTGAAGATTAATTGTTGAATAATGCTATAATTACCATTATATTTACTTTAGAGTAAAATTAATTGTTAATAATGCTATAATTACCAGTATATTTACTTTAGAGTAAAGATTAATTGTTGAATAATGCTATAATCACCAGTATATTTACTTTAGAGTGAAGATTAATTGTTGAATAATGCTATAATCACCAGTATATTTACTTTAGAGTGAAAATTCATCATTGAATAATGCTATAATCACCAGTATATTTACTTTAGAGTGAAGATTAATTGTTGAATAATCTATAATCGCTCAGTATATTACTAGAGTGAAGATTAATTGTGAATAATGCTATAATCACCAGTATATTTCTAGAGTGAAGATTAATTGTTGAATAATGCTATAATCACCAGTATATTTACTTTAGAGTGAAGATTAATTGTTGAGAATAATGCTATAATCACCAGTATATTTACTTTAGAGTGAAGATTAATTGTTGAGAATAATGCTATAATCACCAGTATATTTACTTTAGAGTGAAGATTAATTGTTGAATAATGCTATAATCACCAGTATATTTACATGCAATATTATATCAACATAACTGTTGCTTATCAGCAGATGTAAAACTATTGCAAATTCCTGACAGAAAATTACAATCTGCTCAGTGCATTCACGATTAAATGATAATATTCTGTTTAATACACTAACAATTTAACTCATTTCATACCAACTGCCTCAGGGTGTGCCAAGATTGTCTATTACAATAACCCAACTTCCGCACACTGTGCCAAGCATTGTTTCATGTAAACTTTAGTGCTAAATCTACATTAACGTATTATGATTGATTGAGAGGACCATCATCATTGCACTTTGGTTAGTAACCATGTTTGCTCCGATCTCTTTCTTACATAGGAAGATCTCAGCTGCAGTGCACAAACTCCATAACACCAGCGAGGGTCCCCGATGTAGCTTTGAAGATGGTAAAGATATTTTTGTAGAAATTTTATTTAAATATTTTCTAATTTATTTTGCCGGGCGGCTTTTCAGTCCGCCCTTTTCAATTTTTTGGGCTGCCAAGGGTTTTTTTACGAGCTCAAATTGAACATGGGACTTCCGATTTATCGTCCGTCTCCGATAGGACTAGGAACTCAATCTCACTTACACTGAGATCAGGGATCTCTGGGAAAATATCTAGATGGCTCCACGAGGGAGCGAACCTGGTACCTTTGGCACGAGAGACAAGCAACTAACCTCTACGCCATAGAGAGCCCCTTCATTGTTAATCATATCAACAACAGAGGAACAAATTAACAGACTCTAGTTAAATGCAATCATTAAATATGAATTTATTGCTGACAAAATCCCAAGTAATGACATCACTAGATAAAACTTCCATAATATCTTCATCAGACAAACATCAATTAACAAGTCAAGGATCTTTACATGCCTAGGGAGAATTTTTTTCTGCAAATAGAAGAATAGCTAACAAAACCCAACATAAATGCAATAAAGAAAATCAAATTATGGAACAAATGACATCAATTTTTTATTTCCAAACATGTCACTATGAACACTAAAAGAGCATTGTTGAACACAATCTTTCTCCCAACATTATGCTACCAGCGCCAAACCTGACATCAAAGGATAGAAGAAAACTAGTCATGACAGAGGTGAAGTGTCTAAACAAGATGCTGGGAGTATCAAGAGACCGGTTTAAAAATGAAGACAGGAAAAAAAAAGTAGGTACAACATCAATACTGAGCTTTATCAAGAAACAACAAATTAAATGATTTGGCCACATAAGCAGATTACTAACAGACAGTGTATCTCAAAGTGTAATGTTACTCCAATACAGTGGATAGAAAACAAAAGGCTATCCACGCAAAAGGTTGACCTAGGAAATAACAAAGACAGTGAAAATACCATTTATGAAGCACACAAAAAATTCCATTCTAGAAATCTCTTCTTATACTGACACTACAAAGCAAAACAGGATTAGAGAAAAGAAGAACAATAATTAGATGAAGTGTCTACGAAGAATGCTGGGAGTAACAAGAAGAGACCGGTAGAGAAATGAAGACATCAGGAAAAAAGTGGGTACAACATCAGTACTAGACTTCATCAAGAAGCAACAAATTAAATGGTTTGGCCACGTAAGCAGATTACCAAAAGACAGTGCGCCACATAGAGCAATGTTACTCCGATACAGTGGATATAAAGAAAAAGGTAGCCATGTAAAAGATGGACCTCAGAGATAACAGAGGCGAGAAAGACACTATTTATGGAGCACACACAAAGCCTGTGCTAGAAATCTCTTCTTACCATGAAGCTGTGAGGCAAATCAGGATTGGAACAGATAAAGAAAGACAAGGTGCATAGAGAAACTCGCTCCAGGTGTCTCCTTTTTCAACCTGATGCTGAAAGGCAAAATAGAGAATAGACAGATAGATAGAAACAATAATTGTTGACACAATTCCTCCTGTAACCATTCTATATAAATAATCAATTTTTCTAGTTGAAATAGAGACAAAGCAGCATGTCAGAGCTGTATAAGCAACAAGAGGTCATCATAAGTTGACAGTAGTATAAGATAAATCATTTTTTATAGTAAATATGACCACTGATAATTTGGAATAATCCGCATTTAGTCTGAGTTTGTGAAAACAGGGAATTGATGTATTTGAATAAGCTTAATTTTCATCATGAAAAGTTTACCTACGGTCTCAGTATGTATATTGTAACGAACTACCAGAACATTAAGGTTGAGTTATAGTTAAACACGTAAAAACAAAGTACTGTAGTTTTACACAATACAAAAACAATACACAGCAACGTTTCGACCAAAAGGTCTTTATCAAGCAAAGGATACAACAAAAGTGAAGACTTTCACTTCTTCCACAGGACACTACTTATAGAATACAACAATCAATTTCTAACAGCCTTCGAGTTATAATGCTGTATACTAAACTATTTTTGACATCAAATTATTAAGAGAAATAAAAATTATGATAACTTGCTATAAATGTAAACATTTAATCAAACTAACCCAAAAATTTAATCATATTGAACCAAATTTTAACATTTAATTAAATTGAAGGCAGAGTCATGGACTTGGTCTACTTATGTATTTAATCTACGTATCTGGAGGAATGCAACAATGAAAGTACCATGTGTTACTAATATAATAGCACCATAGTCAATAAGACAACTTGAACTGATCTCACTGCTTTAAAATTTTTTACCAAAGGACAAGTAATTTTTATTATGCCAGCCTTAGTATTGACAAGAAAATGAATGAAGCATTAATAAGAGATTATAGTTTATTATTTGAGAAAACTAAGACTATTAGTATCTGTATTTATACTGTTTTTTTGATAATTTTTGTGTACATTTTTTGGACAAACAAAAATCGTCTATTGAATATCAGAGTGTCTGTGGAGCCCTGATAGATGGCACACTATGTCATTTGCCATTAATAGCAGATCCTGTTGAATGCAACTTCGTGACAATGTCCTGTATACGGCTCTTACAATACACTATACACAATATTTCAGCACAAACAGTTGTCAACATGCCAGCAGCTGACTTTGAAAACTGGTAAAAGATGTGAACAATTGACCTTGAAGAATGGTGATACAAGAAATTCACACTTGATTTAAATTTACAAACAGTTTTTGACTGGTAAGTTACTAGACACATACTACAGGAGAATACACCAGCCACCAAAAGTAACGCTAGTTTGAAGTGGACCATTTTTAAGTTGCTGACCGTGTGTTATGAGATCTACAATAACTGCATTCATATTTCCTGTTCACTGATAAAGAGCTTGTGACTGACCCATTAGCAGGTAGACTGTGCTAAAGTATTCTTGCATAGTTACTAGCTTTATGCACAAGAGTATATAGTTTCTTGAATTGCCTAAGTCTTAATCAGTATTCACTAATTTTGGGATAGACATGAGTAATACATGTTATGCTTTGGTAAACTATAAATCGACATATACATCATTAACATTTTTAAGGACAATGGCACCCATACAGTAAATTGACAGTATGCTAGAGCTGAAATAGAAACCACAAAATGGAGGACTGCAGCACATTTAATCTGCAAGAGACAATGCATTGCAATTTTGTAGTCAAAAATGATAAAAGTACAAAGAATTTTATCACTAAACGATCACAAACATGCAATGTAAAGTGATGGGATTAAACAGAACAGACCTGATAACAAGTAAAAGAGGACGAGGCATTTCTTTTAGGATGACCATGATCTTATCAAAATGTTTCTGTGCCATTTGTCTCATGTACTCAAGATCTGCATAACTCATTCTTGATGAAAGATACATGGATCGACGTTTGATAGGACGTTGCACCAGAATCTCAGAAAATAATTCATAGTCTGTAGAAATATCATAGAAGACGAGGCATGTGCTTATTTATTTATAGAGCATGGAAAAGGTAAAATATTGTAATGGTATGCCTGTACTTTAGAAAAAGGGGAAAGTCAACAAAGAAATGAACTAATAAATATACAATTTTCCCTGTTTCAGTTTTTTAAGCTCTGTATCCATGAGTCTGCCTTCTTGATAACAACATTTTAGCAAAACTACTAACTACCGAAATATCCAAAACAGAGGTGATGGCATATCTCTCATGACAGTAAGAACTCTGGAACGAATTTCCTGAAATCTGTCTTTCCACACTTCTTTTTCTTCCTTGCCCATCAACATCCATTCCTCACGAGAAGGTGGTTTAATGTCAAACAACTGTTTTGTCTTCATCCGCACTGGTCTTTGCATGATCAATATGGCAAGAATGAGAGAATCTGTGCCACAAAGGGCAAAAATATATAACAGCATGCAATGGTAATCAGTACAATATGTTATTATAGCTAAACTAGAGTACAGTGGTTACTGGTATCTACATTCCAAAAATTTAAGGGGGGACTCTGGTCTTGAAACTTTTTCGTTGCTTTGGTATTAATGTAGAATTTGTATAACAATTTTGAAAGATTATGACTTAGAATAGTAGAAAAAATTAGTAAAAAAAAAAGTCAACGCGTTGCCATGGAAACAATACAAAATGGCCGACAAGCACAAAATTTCAAATCCCTAAGGCTCTGAAGTTAATGAATATAAATGAATTCTGTTTTCACTCTAAGGTGAGCAATTGTAATATCTACAAAATTACACATTCTTTTTAGGATATATTAAATATTATATTTTTATGAATTTTTGTGTAAACACACCCTCCAAAAACAGCTTTTTTGACCAAATTTTGAGGAATTTTACCAAAATTTATAAAAATTAAATATTTAATATATCCTAAAAATCATGTGTAATATTTTAGATATTACAATTGAGCACCTTAGAGTGAAAACAGAATTCATTTACATTCATTAGATTCAGAGCCTTAGGATTTGAAATTTTGTTTTTAGTGCCATTTTGTATTGTTTCTATGGCAACACTTTGACATTTTTTTTTTTACTAATTTTTATCTACTATTCTAAGTCATACTCTTTCAAAATGCTTATACAAATTTTATATTAATATGAAAACAACGAAAATAGATTTTGATTTTCAAGACCGAATCCCCCTTAAGACACATTATAAATTCTTGTCTCCACGATCAATTGAAATTTGGAATGTTTTCAAACTAATATTATAGTCTGATATAAACTCACACAGGTATGGAAATCAACAAAATAATGGAACATTTCTTCTTCTTTCTTCTTTGAACGTTCCATATTGATCACTTATTAACCACTGTGTGATTTGTATGTGATCTGACCCTAAGAGCAATAGCATGTTGTCCTAATTATGTACCTACAAGTAGGCCAGCACATCAGATTTCTGCGATGCTTTTTATTTACGAGGTAGCTTCCTAGGTCCTACATCCGTCCCCTCTTACGGCATGCCTTGTAAGTCACAGTGGTACTATTCTTTGCTTCCCTTGCAGACCTCAGCACCAAATGGGCGGAACATATCAAAATTTATTATCACACTTTATTCCCATCCTACTAGCATAAAATATCAGTTGTTAGAATTAAAATTAGTTTCATAAAATGACCCATACACTTATTGATTATAGTAAATACTGTTCATTAAGTGATGTGAAAATTGGTAAAATAAAATTATTTGGAAAGGAAAAATTGGTTAGAATCTACATCACTGCACCTAGGACCCCCAGCCATATTTGCTCAATCTTTTTCAGCTTGCTCAAACAAACAACATTTAGAAAATCTGGAAGAGCGGAAAGATGACCACTAAAACAACAGGCCTTGTATATCAGGTACGTGTCTCAGTATACTTCTTTATGAGTAGTGAAACATGGCCCATCTATATGCATCATAAGAAGCACCCAAACAGCTTCAATGTGATGTGACTTCAAAGACTTCATGGCATTAGGTGACAAGATACGTTCGCCAACAATGAAGCCAAGTACTATAACAACTTTTTCCATGCTCTGTCTTCATAGACTGAGATGGACAGGCCACATTTAGTGGATGGATGATGCTAGAATTCTAAACAACATCCTCTATGGGAAATTGTAGATGGGTAGGAGGCCTTAGGGCAGTCTTCTACTTTGCCATAAAGATGTAAACGAGGGATATGCATGATGATTTCTGAGAGCAGAAAGCTATGGATCACAGTGGAGAAAAGGGGAGATCCAGAGACGAATTATAAGAAATTTATTGCAGAAAGGTTAAGAGCTAAACGTCTGAGGAGATACATTAGAGCTAGAAATGGCAACAATGTCCGTGAAATCCAATGCAACAATTGTGGAAGACTTTTCTTGGCACAGATTAGTCTTGCAAGTCAAATTCGTCATTGCCATGCATACCTCTTTAGAACACAACTTACAATAGTCTGCAAAGGCCGAAAAGTGCCAACAATGCAAAGTTGCAACAATTTGGTGCATCCTACGACCAAAGGAGATGGCTCAATATACATATCCTCAACCCAAGATGGCAGAAAACTAACACTTTTTTCTCATCACTTTCTGCCATCACTATAGATTGTAGTTAACCAGCATTCAAACTCAACACCAAACATACAGATCACTCAGAGATGTCAAAAACATGTTAATACTTACATTCTGTTACTAGTTACAAACAATGCCATTAACTATTATTATATAGTATACACACACTATTAAAAAAATGCAGTTTTTAAAAATCCTACTTTCTTGACAATTATATTGTGGCTGTAACCCCAACAAACTGCTGAGCTAGTATTTGTCTATTTATTGATGTTACAAATAGTAATGTTAATATTAATCTATCTGGTGTACATTCACTTCTCTTTGATGCAAACCTGACTCTTCACAAAAAGGTTTAAACTTAAATATTTCATTGAGTAACATGCTTTAATGTTTTGTAGCAACAGTGACTGAGTTAAAAAACGTGGAAGGTACACACTCTAGAGATAGAGTTGATGGTGAAAGCAAGACTTAGAAGATCAGAGAAAAAAATGAGTCCTTAAACACTTGAAAGATTTAATAAATATGCAGGCAATGCTGGTGCTTAACAACAGATATTCATATCAATGAACCAAACACAAGCATCCTTCTACCCAGCATTTAATCAAAATAACTTAATAGTTTTTCAATAATCCTAACAAACGTATCATAGAAAAACTACATGTAACACAAACACAAGTGTTTTGATGTCAACAAGGGAAGTAACTACAGAAGTGGTACTTGGTAGAAAAAAACCCTAAATTTGTTTAAAAGGACAGAAATAACATCTGTACTGCTTGATAACCTCTAATTAAAAATAAATATCAAGCAACATTGTATAAAATATACACATTAAGGAGTACTGCACATAACGTTTTGCAAAATATAAAATAAAATTTTAGCTATAAAACAATACCTTGAACACCTAGTTTGTTAGAACTTGCATTCATGGCTTCCTCATCATTCATTATGATAGCTTTATAGAGCTGACACAGTGCTTTACGATGCTCTCCCTGAAGGCTATCATAAAGACCATGATCCAGTAGAACTAGCTGTGCTACACCATCAGGTCCTTTGCGAACAAACACTAAAAAAAAAACAATAATTTTTTTAATGCAAGTGTCTATGAATCTAAGATCACAGTATATTGGTTTGAGATTTAAACATCTCATGCTCCGACCCGACCTCCCACTTTATAGGTCTGAAAAACGCCATCTAGATATTTTTCGGTAACCAAAGAAAATTGTGCACAAATGTGATGTCAAACACATGTTTATGAAAATTTGTTGTAATGAGTTGTTGTTTGCTCAGGAGAATGCGTTTTTAACCCTTTAGCTGCTACAGACGGATATATACGTTTTCCCCATTCACTTCTAAAGATGCATTAACATGTCTGTTATTATCTCTCCTCTGTGGGCTAAAGACATGTTAAGATGTTATACATTGCTACTGTCACTGCTATAGGCGTACATTAACGTTTATGACCTAGAAACAAAGAATAGCTATTTTTAGCTCAGCCTTCGGAAAGTATGTAGCAGCGAAAGGGTTAAGATACAAGTGGCCAGGTTTCAAAGGGTTAATACTAAAAATGAGGTGTGGCGTATGCTCTGAAACTTTCCATTCACTCAAGCAGAAGTTAAAAAATATGTTATTAATTGACTGAAGCACAAGATAAAGCAATTAAAATGCACTGGAGCGAGGACACACTCCAATGATCAAAACCAATCTCTAACTATGTGCAAAATATTATTCAGAGTAACAGACTCTCCAACTCATCGCATTACACACATTACCTTTAATGCAGGTCCTGTGACCTTGACCAGTGCATACTACTTGCATTAATGTATTGTAATGAGTTAGTGCCAAATCACAATTCACTGTCTACAATAGTCCTACAATAGTCAATACAGAAGTCGAAGTGTTAATAAATGACTACATATTGGAGGAAGATGCTAATATCCACTGATGGCTCGCTCAGTGATTCGGTTCAGTCAGAGTGAGCAGGCCTTTACGGATAGAACTAAAGGAAAGGACATCAAAAAAGCAGGTGGCGTGTATGTGACGACTACTAGCAGCGTGACTATGGGGGCCATGGTGGTAACAAAATACCTGGAGTGGTTATAGATGCAAACATTCACTTGTGCATGCATGCTCAATGACTCTAAGCGCATGATACAGAAGATCAAGACCAGTTATGTGCGAAGACAGTGGATAGAATTATATTATAACATGACAATCCAGACACTCACCTTCATCTTTGTCCCAGGTCATTCTGGGGTGAAGGGCAATAAAAGAGCAGATGCATTGGCAAGCAATGCTGCGATCGGGAATGGGCTTTCTATAAACAAAAGCGACATCATCAACACTGTAAGAGAAAACATACGCGCTGAAGATTTAAACAAAGAAGACTCTAGTATTCTCTATCTCGGCATACTAGAAATAATGGTTGGTGTGGCAAGTTGGAAAACCATGCAAGAAACTCCAGTAGATACATCAACCAGCACAGAATAGGAGTTGTTAGTATAAACACACACAATGCTTAAGAAGAGATTGGAAAAATTGTGGACATGTCTGATGTGCGATGAAGATGATCCTCAAATGAACAATGAATTAGTGGTAATTCCTGACAAACTGCAGAAGATGGGAAGTCTCATTTGAAACCATCAAATCCAGAAAATCAGAACATGTCTTCTACATTACGTTAGCTACAGCTTAATACAACACAGTCTAGGGTCCAATCCACGATTTTTGAGAACAACTGAAGACTAACAACATGACCTCCATTTTCCTCTTCATTTTTACACAATATATACAAAATGTGAAATCGTGTGGACAATATATAATAATCATAAGATAGTAATTATAAATTATAATAAGATAGTAATCAGGAGGCTTTTAACGCCTAAATATTTCCATGTTTTAAAGGAAAAAATAAATAAATAAGGCTTTCAAGAAATAATAATGCAAAATTGGTCTAGTAAGCAGTACCTAAAGAACTAACACTTATAGTATGAGGAGCAGATGCACCTGTTCTTCACATGGAAAGTTATAGTTTAAATCTAGTTGTAAGTGTATTTTATGAACAAATATAGATGATCAAGTTCAATGTTTATTTAAGTTACCTGAAAAACAATGTTTAGCCGTGACCATGAGTCATTTCTTATGGGATAGAGTGGTTTGTTTTTGTTAACATTTTTTTATAAACTGTGCAATATACATGTTTATTTATGGACATTTCCGGAGTGCTATGATGACAGTCCTCATATAACTGAAAGCATATATTCTATGCATTTAAAATACGTAATACAAAAATACCCCAGTTCACGACAAGTATCTCATTGTTAAAAATTTTCTTTTACTCCTATAACTGAATGTCTAAGAGTTCGAGAAATTATATTTAAAATTCTCTTAATTTTCTCAAGTCCATCAGATAAGACTTATTTTTCAGACATTTTAACATGAATTAAATGTATCTACTAATATGCAAGTATTTACTGGATATTTGTGTCCACTTTATTAAACAATATATATTGCAATATATAAATAACAATATTACAGTTATGATCACAAACATATTTCTAAATGTTATCAGAAATCATATAAATACATACTCTCACTTTGAAAGTAAAACTGTCAAATTAAGAATAATAGACACTGTTCATTTGAGGATCATCTTCATCGCACAAGTCCATAATTGCTCCGATCTCCTCCCAAGCATGTATTTCAGTGTGTTTAGGCTAACAACTCCCGTTCTGTGTTGATTAATGTATCTACTGGGTTTTCTCTTGTGTTTTTCCCATCTTGCCACACCTATCGGTATGCACAGCTTAAAAAATACCTTTATCTTCTTTGTTGAAATCAGATAACAGACATACTACTAAGTATATATGCAGGGATAAAGAATATTTATATAGAGAATGTTACCATTGCCTGGATGAGGGTCAGCGTGAACAAATCCAGACAAAAAAATCTGGTCTGAGAACGATTTGACAAGTTTTTGATCAACCTGTGAAAATAAAGTCAATCATAGTACAGAGAATAATAATTATTAGTCAGCATGATTTAGATAAATCTTTCAAATATTTTGTCAATACATAAGACTTGGTTATAAAAAAAGTCTATTTAATAATATGACAGCATTGAAACACATTATGTAATTAGGACAATGATACTGATTATACAGGATTGACAATTATCTGCTGATATTTTCTGTTAAAAAACACAGTGAAGAACAGAACCTTTTTCTCATACTAGGCAACTAAGGACCAAGATTGTGCCAAAAAAACCATCACCATCTGCAGGGTTTCCAGCAACAGTTATCAATTAGCTATCGTCATAACACTCTGAACATGTCCATAGGTGCTCCGATCTCTGCCTCAACAAATCCAGCAGCGTCCAGCGGTTCAATATGCCAGTCCGATGTTGATTAATCAGTCTCTTTGCATATTTGGTATGTCGATCTTTACCAATATTGACACCCATCTCTCTCAATCTGGTCAGCGAGTGGGACTCGCAATCCTGAAACTCTTCTGTTCAAAAAGACTCTCTCAGTACATTAAGAATGTCATTTCGATTCATTGCAGCTCCCTCTGATACCGTAGCCATGCCAGCCAATCTGTCAGCTTGTTCATTACCCTTGACTCTTGCATGCCCAGGGACAAAAATGAAGGTGATTTCTCTGAGCATTGTCTGTACCAGTACCTCCACACCCAATTTCGTCTCACCATTCCTGTTTCGACTTTATGAATCATACTCATGGAGTCACTGAGTATAAAGACAGCAATAGAAGTAGGGCATTTATACCTAGTAAGAATGTAGGAGTTAAAAACTAGAGTATGTACTTACATTTTTTATTTATTTGTATGCAAATGTTTCTGTAGTCTGAAATCTCTTTATATTTAAAAATGTTTTACACATTAAAATTAATAAATTGTTAGATGTCAAAATACAAGTTCTATGAGAAAACAGAATTCACTAACGTAACTCTTTCCGTATGCAGTTATTTCCTCAGTTTTGTCATAGATTCCCAGATGGCACGGAGGAATGACAGTCAGCCATATAGTTAGTGTAGTATGTAATTAGATATTTATAGTTAGACTATGTGTTGCACTTCTAACGAGGCGCAAACATACAACGACATTTGACGAATAAAACACGTAGTTGTGTAGCGACAGTGTAAGAACGAATTAGTAAACATAGAGACAGATAGAGACATAGGACGAACGTGTGTCTACTCATGATGAACATCACAAAAATAAATATATATGAAGTCTAAAAGACAGTGTTTGTCTATATTATCGTCCAAGTATACCATCATTAAATACCACAATCATCACTACAATAGGACCCCCTACTTCAGTTTTGCACGTTTAATTCAAGGAAGGCAAAAAAAATCATTTAAAAAAATAAATCGTAGCTGCTCGTTAATAAATAAACATACATATATGTATCTCTTATTATATACTAATTTCACCCGTGTGGTACCGGGCCCCGCAAGGAAGCAAGAATAGTACCACTACAACCTGCAATACATGTCATAAGAGGCGAATGTTGTAGGCCCTATGGATGCTACTCTAGCGAATGGCGTTCAACATGAATGCGTGGTGGCGCAGTGTGCGACGATTGATGTGAAAAAAGTTAAGAACAAGTGTATTCTTTACTTACATCTTTAAGACTCAAGCCATAACGTTTGATTCCTTCTAAGTTGTTTATCTTGACTCCATCTATATATTCTGCTGTCAATACTCTCTGAAAATGTCAAAAATAAAGACAAAACCGTTTGTGACATATTTAAAAAAAAATTCTTTAAATACTAATTTGGTTTCAAGAAATACAAAGACATATATCATGCAATTTTTGTTTTACAAAACAGTCCTAATATGTTACTTACTTTCCATTTGTGTGTGTGTAAGTGTGATTCTTTAGTTGAAAATGATGTGTAATACAGCATAAGCAATGAACTTATAACACATTTCAATGCTTACCACAGTATCTGGTGTAAAACAAATCCATGTTCATTGGTTAAAATAAGATAGAAGTCTTACATATGTTTCTCTGCATTGCTTTCTATACATCATTTTAGAATGTTTTAACCACCCTTAGATGCCTGTCTTCTGGATAGAATTGTTGATGAACATATTTTTGAGGATACATGAAATCGTCTCTTTGTCATCACTGAGAAGATTACCATACATTCATTCACAACGAGAATGAAACTGACCCGAATTGACTTACAGAATGTTCTTTAAGATTGAATACACAGTTGACTTCTTCTTCTTCTTATGCTCCATATCAATCCCTTGTTGACCACTGTGTGATTTGTATGTGATCTGAGCCTAAGAACGATTGTACATTGTGCCAGTTATGCGCCTACAAGTAGGCCAGCACATCTGATTTCTGCGATGCTTTTTATTTACTAGGTAGCTTTCCTAGGTCCTACATCAGCTGCCTCTGACATGCCTTGTAGGTCACAGTGGTACTATTCTTTGCTCCCCTTGCGAGCCCCGGCAACACACATGCGTCACAGTTGACTAATTTCTATTCACACATAAGGATCTAAAGCTAAGTTGCACCATTCATGCTTTATAACCAATGATTGTTATTTATTGTTGTAGGGCATTGATGTTTTACCCTGTATAAGTTTTTATGAGTTCTTTTAACAGTTTCTTTAATAATGCTCAGCATGTCTAGTATGATTGTTCAAAGCACCAAGACAGACAGCAAGAGACAAAGTGTTACAGATTTATACCCAACAAGACTATTAATACCTTGCTAGTCATGTTCCAGTAAATTGATGGTACATAGACAAACTTCAGATGAGCAAGATCTTGTCTACATCGTTCTCCATTCTTGCCCTCATTCTCAAAATCCAGTTCCTGTTTCAGTGTGTGTTTTAGATCCTGTAGAAAAAGTGATTGCAAGTTACACCAAAATTTGCAAAAGATTTTCCCATTTTACTTTCCAAAATATAAATCAAACATTTAACAGGGTGGACAGCATTCGGAGATCACATCTCAAGAAAATAACTTGGCTGTACACACCTGGACATGCTGAGTTCAGGTAACGAGCGTGCTGACTTTCTTGCAAACAATGCCCTGACTCAAGCGGGCAGAAGTATAAACAGAGCCGATATCGTCAATGCGGTACGCCCTCATTTATGTGACATGGGCAAGTCTCAGACACTGGAACGAGTTCGAGAATTAGGCGTTAAGTTTGGACATGCAAGACAGTGTCGTCTTCGTGGTAGAGAAAGAAGATATACCAATCAACTTCTCATGGGTCTTATCTTATCTATTTAACACATTTGCGGAGGCTGAGAGCTGCAGTGGTGGATAGAGCACGAATGGGAATGCCAAATGTGCCATGACATCGATTGCATAACATAACATTTAACAGGTAATCAGCAAATTTTTTAATGCAGGAATAAGTAATTTATACACTATTTTGTACATAGTATGCAATAACATATACTATTGAAGACATTTAAGCTATACAAAATTATAGGGACATACAGTTTATTCAAGCAGACTGTAAACATGTACAGTAACTGATTTTATACCATTACTAGCTTTACAACTTTGCTTCTCTGTCTGAGAATGAAATGAGAGAAAGTAGCATAAATGAAAAGTGGAACATTCTTAAAACTAATATGTATGACTGTCCCATCTCTTCCTTTGACACCAAGAAATTCTTAAATAAAGACTGTAACAAAGAAACAACCTAATAATTGAGAAAAATAAAAGAGCCATAACAAATTACAAAAAGAACACCTCGCAAAGTTCAAAGGGCTGTCTTCAGTTCACAAAATCAGTAGTGCAACAGGAGTCAACGAGATGTGCAAATGAATACTGGTCAAATCTATGTTCTGCATACAACATGCCGCAGAAATGGGCAACACCAAGGCAATGTATGAAAGTGGCTCTGGGACCGAACATCACACAAATTGCCCCACTAAGATCAGAAACAGATGAGTCAATAGCAGATATGACCAAACAGCTCGAAAGATGCGTGAAACATTATTCTAATCTGAATAAAAAAGCAAACTCTGTCCTAGATCAGGTCATACCGAAAAATCATGAACTAACCAAGCTGGATCCATAGAGTTAGAACTTTTCAAGGCAATCAACAGACTTTTAAATTTCCAGATGTCAGAACTAGATAACTTTCCTGCAGAAATCCCCAAATATAATATCGATGTCCTCCTGCCCTACCTCTACAATCTCCTTGTCTCGTGCTGGGAGAGTGCAAAATTCCCCAGAACTTAAGGGAATCCAAAGATAGTGACACTCTCTAAAAATAAAGAAGACAAGGGGGACTGTAACTACAGAGACACTACACTGGTGCTTTCAAAACTACAGAAACTGGCACAGTGTGTTCTCCCAGAGTCAAAATGGTCACAACTGACATGATATTTATTCTTGAACTCAGAAATAGGAGGAAAGCTATTTCATTGCTTTCTGATCTGACATATGACACGTCAGAAGACGACTAAATATTACATATTGACTGTCTCCAAAATGCCAACTGGTATCTCTATGCAAATACAGTTCGTGCATCTGATACTAGTCTTTCTTCTTCATTCTTTGCATTTAATCACTCTGGATATGTTTATCTAGAACATGTATCTTACATTGGTTGTAGTCCTAGATAGACTCATTTTAGGACACTGCATCTGATTTCAGAAACCCCTATGCTTAAGAATCTGCAGTAACAGGGTTCTATTTCCTCAATGAGCTGCTTGGTGAGTTAACAGGCCACTCTTTGTATCTTCTTAGTCTTTATACAGGCCTTGGATGCTGTGGCATGTTTATCTGCACTAGATCTGATGTTCACCTTCAACGACTCTTGCAAGACAAACACGAAATCTTCTGATCCTTATGCTATTTATCCAAATTTGGGCTGGTCACTGAGCTCATGTGATACAGCTGTTCTGCCATCTCTTGGCATCTTCAGTCTTATACCATGTGATGCTGATGGAATGTTTCATCTACTGTCAGATGGTTCCTCTTCAACTTGACTCTTAAGAGCAGACAAAACAACAGAAATCTTCCAGAACCTTTATGCTAATGATGCTGTTTAGTCATACAACAGGATGCTAACCTGCAACCAATCATAATTTGGCCAGGCATGACTATCTGATCTGGGCTCACAAATCTCTGTCTAGGTGTTGCTTCATGTAGATGCTGATGCTTTAGTACATGAAGTCAGGCTATCCAAATTTCCTCTGCTTTTCTCACCCATTTTACCAGTCCTTACAGTGTGTTCTAAACCTCTTTCTCAGCTAAAGATACTGCCTCTTCATATTGATGATAGTTTTTTCTGGCCTCTCAGTCCAATTAGTATTAACGTAGATCTCATAATTAACAATAAATAAACAATGGAAAATATGGACAGAATGCCAAAGAATTGGGCATATGAGAAGATGTTATTTATTGCAATCAGTGCCAGGGCACATAGGAGAGTTTTAGATCTCCATGTAATGTGGTTCGTTGCTAGCAGTTGGAGATCTTGTATGGTTTTACATCCCAATAGTTTACTTTCTTGTAGGATTGTTCTTCGAAGAGTGGTCTTAGGTCGTCCACGTTTTCTTTTCCCAATTGGTGACTACATAAGGACTTGTCGATTTAGTCTCTTTTATCTGATCTAAGAACATGACCTAAATATTTCCACCTTCGTTTCCTTACAATATTTGATACGGATTGTTGTTGTGTCTATCTCTCACTGCGTTGTTCGAAACGAAATCACTTCATTTTACTTTTAATAATTTTTGGAGACATTTATTCTCAAAGCTGTCCAGTTTCTTATCAATTTTCTTTGTTGATTTCCAACTTTCACAACCGTAGGTCAGTACAGGAGAAGATGAAAATGACCAAAAATATACTTAACTATGTTGACAATATAATAAATGGTATATTATTCACTAAATCAGAAAAGAAAATATTAGATCAAGAAAAATAGATAAAGAAATTTACTATGGTATAGAAGGAAAATAAAGAACAATTCCATTTAAACTCTATTTGGTATTGCACAAATTAATGATAAAATAACTATATTCAGAAATAATATGCTATTTTTCTAGGGCTAAATATTTTACTTTTGTAATTTAAGTGATCTGTAACTTTTGGACCTCTGAAATAAAGAAACCAACACATTTAAAACATATATGATCAATGACTATATTGTAAAATTGTTATAATAATTTTACCTGCAATACCCAAGCAAATCCAAATTTTGGATGCACCCAACCAATCAACTGCAGCAAAATTTCACATGTCCTAATGTCTCCAGAGAATCTGTCTCTCAAGTCAATATATTGCACCTTTACAATAAAATTGAATGTAAGCATATTAAAAAAATCATAGCAATGAAACAATCAATGAATATTTTTCAACCCCAAAGACATGGAAATCTAGATAGTATAATGTAGATCTATACCATAGATTCCCAAACTTTTCAGCCCGCCGCCCACTTTGTACGAAATAAACTTTGTAACTCCCTCCCCATTATAACAGTTTGTCAATGCCCCCATATATATACATGCCCTATGACATAGAAAATTGATATATATATATATATATATGTCATACACTGTCAATTTTCAAATGATTATATACACGAAATAGAAAATTGATGAAAAAATGAATCGTGTAAGGTGGGCATAAGATGAATTAAAATGCAGAATTACAATTTTTAATGATTATTCAATAGCAAAATCACGAGTTTTTTCTGGCTGACCTCATTCCACTAACTTAATGGAGTATTCACTCCACAAGTTAAAATGGGTTTCATGTGTCTGATTTAAAAGATATAAACCAACCTTGACTGCAACTTTCTGTCCATCATGAGTTGTAGCAAGGTGTACCTGAGCTAGACTAGCTGCAGCAAGAGGTTTTTCTTCAAAAGTAGCAAACATTTCTAATGGTTTCTTCCCAAAATCCTCAAAGAACAGCTGCTCCACCTGTATTGTAACAAATTATCAAACAGAACTCGTAGAACAATCAAAGAATGCAAAAGGAAACTAATGAATCAATTGTATGTTTAATGATCTGCATATATTTTGAATGCCTATGGTTCGTCTTCTAAACCATATAGCCAATTACATGATTTAATTACAGGGAATTTATTTCATATATAAGATAGCTCTGTTAACCCATTGACCCGATATATTGGTCTCAGATTTAAATATATTCTGCCCCAAAGTATAAGTGACAAAACATAGTTTCACACATCTAATATAAAATGTGTACACATGTGACAAATGTAGCCAGGGTTCAACAAGTTAATTATCATAAATTGGCTAATAATTTACTGAATTTCTGACTAATATAGAGTCAAGATTGAAATTCCTGACCTCATGAGGTTTCCGTGATAGGGCTTTGTCTTGAAGAACAACTAAGGTGTTGATAAATTCTTTAGGAAGAATGTGATTCATTGAAACCAAACCTGCAAGATAAATGTATATATTCTGAGAAAATATTTGAGATTGTTTCACTTTCTTTACTTGCTTTAGTGTTGTATTCAGATTGGGTTGTCATTTGATTGGTTAATTCTCATCATCTTTGCCTTTCCTTATGAATGTTTAGCCCAGTTATTGCGACCTTCAATCTGGGGCATAGGTTTCCAACAGGGCACTACCGCCACCGGGGCGCTGAGCTCTGTCACGGCACTCAATGGTCTGTCCACCAAAAGTGACTCCTGGTAGGTCAGTCCTGACTGGAATTATTCAAAGAGCACCACAACATACACATACAGGGTTGACCTGAGAGCGAGACTCTATACCAATCAAACATATTGATGATATTACTTATGATTCACAGATGCTGACAAACTAAACACAAAACATATATTGTACAAACCTTGCCCAAGCTTGACGTATATCCGCCATTTTTAAGCAGCCAACTAAAATTCTGTCAGCTGCTCTCTGATGACATGTCTTGATCAAGTTAGCATACTCTTGTGACTCTTCTTCCAGACCATACAAAGTCCATTTGTAATCTACTAATATTGATGTGCCAATAAACAATGATCTGAAAATAAAATGTTAAATTATCATTTTATTGTTTTCTGTGAGGATCAAGCAGAAATAATTAACATGTTAGAAAACCTACATGTTGGAAAGATCTGAAGTTGATCAAAAAATATGTACTGGCAACAAAGTGCAGCTATAAGACTGGAGAATCATCAGGGTCTATCACTAGATACAATTGGGAGTAAAACAGGAATGCATTCTCTCTCCAGATTGTTCAGCCTATACAGTGAAAACATCATACAACATTTAGAGAAAAAAACAAGAATAACTTGGTGGACAAAATATGAATAATCTAAGATGATACAATTCTCATGAGGACAAATGAAGACAAAAACATTAATAACCTACCTGACAAAGCGATTTACACCACCCAAAAATATTCTATGCTGCCTTAATGTCTGAGAATCACATGAATAATAATATACGCCTGCAGCAACTGATGCAACACCTAAAACTTGAGCAAGTCTCTTCAGTTTATTGTTTGATTTTGAGTTGTCTCGTATGTTGATTGATGAAAACTGCTTTCTAACTAAACTATATGTGCTATCAGTCACATAACATAACAATGATGATCTGTTGATTGGAAATTGTTTTTTGGTCAACAAACTTTTACAGTTGTTTATCTGTTTTGGATTAACTAGCTGGGAACCATACCATCTCTTCCCAAGGACTTGAAATTTAATGCAGTAACGTGCCATTTTATCAGAATGCATTGACATTTGCATTGTTGCGGTAAGGCAACGAATGCACAATAAGCAGTTTGATATTTCCAAAAACTTGAAGTCTCTTGTTTTTTCAGATTTTCACACAACGTTCATCTAAATGTTGGCATAAATACCATGTCATGTATAGCTGATCTGCAAATAGAAAGAATGAGATAATGTTGCTAAAACACACTTATAACTGAATTGTTTATGTAATCTTGAACAAATATGTTCAGGTTATTTTAACTATGAAGTTTTTTTGCAATGTTTAAAAACATTTCCGTTGAAAACACCCAAAAAACCAGGGTTTCAAAATATTCATCCGTTCTTTTCCAAATATTGGGTCAGATCAAGTGCCAACTAGCCTCCCAGATTAAATCTTCACATATCTCTAATTAAAGTTCTGGTATAGTCAATCTCTACTGAATCATTAGCTGCAACATATGAATACTAATAGGGCATTGAGTTGACCAGTTTTTATTCCTTTCATTTGAACTTATCATCTGAATCTTTGAGTCACTGTAGTTGTGAACACAGACCACTTACGGATTCAATTTCTTTTGGTAGGGTATCAAAGACCTGTGTTACTTCTTGGTAGAATAAATCATTTTGTCACACTTATAATATGTACACACTTATAATATGTACAACTTATAATATGTACACACTATAATATGTACACACTATAATATGTACAATGAGTCAATGACACAAAACATACAGTTGCTGCATTTTCTGCCAAAACCCATACATATATCTTCAAAGTTCAAACTCACCCAAATATCCATCATCAAAATCTGTTACAAAGTAAGTATAGCGCAATCTTAACTACTTCACTCCTAAATTTTGTTTACCCTGGGCTCACTTATATTACAACACATACTGAGTTAGCCGGTGTACTGGCTTTGCTTCATATTGTGAATACTGTGAGCCAGTATATCAGTTCAGAAGGGTGAAGTGGTTAATTTGTACATACTACATACACTTGCAGGGCGAATAAAGTGAATTTAGTGAACACAATTTAATTTGGTCATAGTGTATTTCCCATTTGGTAGTTAATGTGCTAACATTAGAAATGTAGGATCCCGTATTAGAACTATTATTATCAAGTATGAACTGATGTACATCGTACAAATATGGTTACAAAGAGTATATGTGGTCAGTGTGGTGTGACTAGGGTTGCCAGACATCCTGGTTTTAATGAAAAAATGTGGTGTCTCGAAAAAGGCTTGCATTTGTCCCTGTCAAATTAAAGTTGCAAATAAATCGAACTTTATTCTTGATTTTCAAATGGGAGAACTGTTTTAATTTGAAATGTCCACGCATACTGTCACAACAGTTTTGTTTTCTTCATCGCAGTGAATTAGTACAGAACTGTACTGTTTAATTTGAAAAGTCTACGTAGAAGCACTAGCTTTGGTTTCATTACATATGTGGTTAGTACGATTGGTTGGTTTCTTTCTGTTGTAGCTTTGGCATAACTCATATCTAAATGTAAGCCATGGCCCATAATCATTAATCAGCGGGTTGAGTTAAATGCATGGCATTCTTGAGTGTTGTTGATGATAAAGGTTGATAAATTTACAAATCATGGGAAATAATTTCAAATGTCAAGAGAAAATATGCATTCCAGGTAAGATATTCAGAAGAATGGTCCTTCATAAAATGAGGAAGTGATGACAAGAAAGTAGAGTTATATTTCTCTTTCATATGGGGGAAACGCGAACATAATAGACCATGTTGGAAGCATCAAGCCCAAATCAAGTATGTACACTGCAAACCGTTCAAAAGGAACTATTTTGTTTCCAAATCGTCAGATCAATAAGGTACAATGGTACCAGCAGAATTAACTATGTGCTATCATACCATTAAACACCATGTCTTTGAAATCAACGAACTGTACTAGTAATCTCTAAAATCTTTATTGTTTCTCAAACAGCAAAAATGTAACACTAAGATTACTAGGAGGAAATGAAACAAAACAGCGATAGTGAAGTCAGTATTAGCACACAATACTACTAAGCAGTTATGCGATGATTTTGCATGTGTTTGTTTCTTTGGTATTGCTACAGATTCTAATAATCACGTCGAATAAATATTTCTTCTCATTGTTCAATATTTTACTCCTAAGAATGGTATGACTGTAAAACTGCTTAAATTGGATTCGTTACAAAGTGAAACAGCCTCTGAAATAAGCAAGTTTACTAATTGCATTAGCCTTAGAAGAAAACCCTGAGAGAACAAGCTGGTTTTAGACCTGGAGAAGCTGCTTAGACCAAATAATTACCCTACGACTAATTTTGGAGGAACATATTGAGAAGCAACAACCACTCATACTAAATTTCATCGATTTTAAAAAGCCTTTGATAGTCTACATAGAATCTCTCGTGGAATATTCTGAGATGCTATGGAATACCAGACAAAATAATAAACATTATTAAGAGCCTCTATGATGGTTCACAGTGTGCAGTTCGCACTGATGGTGGACACAGCGACTGGTTTATGGTTGAAACCGGAGTAAAGCAAGGCTGTATTCTATCTCCGCTATTGTTTGGAGTGGCCATTGACTGGGTGATGCGAAAATGTTGCAGGGCGAAACTGGCATCGATTGGGTAAAAATAGTCAACTAGAAGATTTGGATTTTGCAGATGATATTGCCTTGTTAAGTAGAAACGACCAAGATATGCAAAGAAAAACAGACAACTTGTCATCTATAGCATCAAAAGTTGGACTGCAGATAAGCTATGAAAAAAAAAATATAATGAAGACACCTATGGCAAGTAATGCAGATATCACACTGGAATCTAAAATGATAAAAATAACAGAGCAGTTCACCTATTTAGGTAGCAATTTTGATTGCACAGGAAATGTTAAAAACTAAATTACGAATTTTCAATTCAAATGTTGTATCAATCCTAACATATGCTAGCGAGAGTTGGAAAATGACTAAAGATATAGAAAGCAAGTTGAATGCATTTGAAAATAGATGTCTGCGAAAAATAATGAATATAAAATGGAATGAATTCAGAAGAAGTGATGAAATCAGAGACATGCCTAGTCAACCACTAGTGACAACTGTTATAAGAAAGAGAAGATGGAGATATGTTGGGCACACATTGAGGAGAAATGATCAACGAATATCAAAACAGGCATTGAAGTGGGATGCAAAGGGTTCAAGAAAGAGAGGTCGACCTAAGAAGACCCTGAAACGAACTTTGCTGAGAGAGGCAGGAAATGTCGGTCTCGGTTCCATGGAGGAGATTGAGCGAGTTGCCCAGTATAGAGCGGTATGGAGAAATTACTTGCAGGCACTATGTAATGTATAACGGTACGAGAGGAATTATTATTAGAAGAAAACAACATTGATAAAAGTAAACTAAGCGTATTGACGGTATTGCTATTGCATTTTGTGATGACAATGCAAATACTAATTTTGATTTTATTAATAGTAGTAACGAGCTGTATTAATGGAAGTAATAGCAGTGTATATTTTTGAAACATCGTTGATTTGGCGTGTTAAAACTTTTAGTGCAGTCTTTTCTAAATACTAAAATAGCAATAGCATAACAAGAACCACTGATACTCAACTGATTTACCATGAATTATTTTGTTCAAAATATTGACTGTCCTGGAAAAATCAGGACGGGTGGCAAGAAATGTCTCGGTTTCTCGCTTGCATCATCTGGCAACCTTAGGTAATAGGTCTGACATTCATTAGTGACAGGTGCAATAAATAAAACGTAGTAGGTCCCGTGTTCAAAGTCGCTGTCCGAGCAAAAGATTACAAATAAAATTCCTACAAAATTGCTATCATCTTCAAATTACATTGGGGACCCACGTCAGTGCTCCGGAGTTCTTACACTGCCGTTGAGATCCTCCTGTCCCGGTTTCTCGCTTGCATCATCTGGTAACCTTAAGTCTTAAGTAATAACTTACGTAATAGGTCTGACAGTGACTGCTGTGACAGGTGCAATAATAAAACGTAGGTCCCGTGTTCAAAGTCGCTGTCCGAGCAAAAGATTACAAATAAAATTCCTACTAAATTGCTATCATCTTCAAATTACATCGGGGACCCACGTCAGTGCTCCGGAGTTCTTACACTGCCGTTGAGATCCTCCTGTCCCTGGTTTCAAACAATAAAATCAAACAAAAAACAAAAACGCGAACCTTATGAATAGACGCCGTCCACTTTTCAATTTCCGGCGGAAACCTGCAACTGACGGAAGTGGGAAAGATTTACAAACTACATATTTATATTTTGTTACATACTGTGCTGATATACTACTGTGTAAGGCAAACAATGTCTCTCGCAGACGAGTTAATTGCGGATCTAGAAGAAGGTGGCGAAGACCTTGAAACTATAGACGAGGAAGATGAAAATGCGATTAAGGATATAACTGATGATGGCATAGAAGCTGATCTTCAGCATCCGACACTGACAGTAAAAAATGTAGCAAAGCTGAAGGACAGCAATGACTTGAGAAAAATACTAGAAAGCATTGAGGAGTATTCCGCTAAACCAAAACGATCAGAAGTTTTGGGACCAGTTGAAGCAGATCCAGAGTACAAATTAATTGTTGATGCCAATAATATGACAGTAGAAATTGACAACGAGATCAGCGTCATTCATCAGTTTACGAAAGATTTATACTCCAAAAGGTTTCCAGAGTTAGAATCGTTGGTTCCCATGCCGCTGGAGTATATATGCACAGTTAAAGAACTGGGAAATAATATTTTGGAAAAGTCAAAGAACAATGAGACTCTTCAGGACATCCTGACCCCAGCAACAATTATGGTTGTCAGTGTTACAGCATCCACCACTCAAGGTACAGAATTGTCAGACAAAGAGTTGGCAACATCTATTGAAGGTTGTGACATGGCAATTGATTTAAATAAAAGTAAGGACAGAATATTTCAGTATGTAGAGTCACGAATGACTTTAATTGCACCCAATCTTACAATTATTGTTGGTGCTTCAATTGCAGCGAAACTAATGGGTACTGCTGGAGGTTTAACAAATCTGTCTAAAATGCCAGCGTGTAATGTTTTGCTATTGGGCAGTCAGAAAAAAACATTGGCTGGTTTTTCTAGTACAAATATTCTTCCTCACACTGGGTTTATCTATAATAGTGATCTTGTGCAGAAAATGCCCCCAGAAATGAGACGAAAAACATCTAGAGCAGTGGCAGCTAAATGTACCCTTGCATCCAGAGTTGATAGCTTTCATGAAAGTCTAGATGGATCTGTAGGAGACCGTTTTAGATCTGAGCTTGATACTAAAATGGATAAAATGACTGAGCCACCTCCTGTGAAATTCTCCAAACCTTTGCCAGCACCAATTGAACAATCAAAAAAAAAAAGAGGAGGAAGAAGAGCAAGAAAAATGAAGGTATTGTAAAGCATTATTATATTCTAGTTTCTGTCCTGTCTCTATTCTCAGGATCTGTCTTGGTTGAAAAAATATTAAATTCATAATCTGCTCTTTATGTTTAATATTTCTGCTCCTTTAATATTGACTTGTGATCTTTTCCATAAAAAATATTAAATTCATAATCTGCTCTTTATGTTTAATATTTCTGCTCCTTTAATATTGACTTGTGATCTTTTCCAGAACAGTTGAAGTGACACACTACACTATCCTAATGAACTAATTTTTATATAATTTGTATTGCTACTTGAATTATTTGCAATAATTCAAGTAGCAATAAAAATGATAGAACAATTGTTTGGTTATCACACCAACTGGTTATCAGTACCAATTGTTTGGTTATCACACCAACTGGTTATCAGTACCAATTGGAGCTCAAGTGCTTATCCTTGGGTGGTGTGTTCGATTTCAACCAGCGTTTGTGACGGTTCGCTCTCCGTTAGCCTTTGCTGTCCCCAGCCAAAACCCACAAGGCAGCAGGTTGCCATTTTCTTTTAGGGCAGCTACCCGTAAACGGCCTGCCCTCCCAGGCTTATGAGCGCCATCTGCACGCAAACCGGTCATTTTGTGGACTCCTTGGTTTGCCGCCCATCCAGCTTTGTGTACGGTTTGCTCCGCTAGCCTTTGATTGTCCCCAATCAACTACAAGACAGCAGTAGTTCCCTGCAAGCAGAAACACGCACTGGCTTTACCTCTGCTGGGCTTTCCAGTTGTTCTGCACATTTGGGTGGGATGCACACCCTCTTACCTGCTGTGCCTGCCTTGCTTGCATGCTAGCTCTGCCCTGGTGCCTGGTCACCATCAGTTCTCGTCATGCTCACATTTTTCGTGCCTTCTGTATCGTGCTTCCATTTGCCTGAAATTTTGCTGCCTGTGACTCAACCTGGTCTCCCACCCCTGTGATGGGGTCACGGGTTTCGCCACCTGAGTGCCCACCCGTGCATCACTCTGCATGCGCATTGCTCTGCCCTGGTGCCTACCTCACCATTTCCGTCAATTCCACTGCGGACCCACGTGCAGCTCAACTCGACTCCCAGCATGCTCATCGGCTTAAGAGCGAGGTTCGAGAGAGAGCATGCACGGACTCGATTCGGCCCACGTGGTCGGTGTCTCTTCAAAGGCTTTGAGTCGTGCCCCCATCTCTGTGATGGGATCCAGAGTTTTGACCTATGTGGACCAACATGCGGCTCAACTCGACACCCAGCATACTCATCGGCTCAAGAGAGAGCAGGCTCCGAGTTCTGCAGCACGCGGTTCCACATTCATCTTTCTCCATCGGCCGGGAGAGCGAGCATTAAAAGTCACTCTGGTTAGCTCATCAGTGTTGCGAGCGGATCCCATCTAGCGTAACTACCTTTGCATCTCTACTTGCCCCAGAGTACCCCACAGCACCTGCGCTCTTAGCTAGACCGGAACTGCCGTCTGTTACCAGGGTCACCATGTGGAGGTGAGGGCAGGGGATTAGTGCCCGCTCACTATTCAGGCGCGTTGTTCTTTCCTTGTGCCTTTGACCCCAATTGAGCTATTCATGAAGATGATCCCTGTAGCTTGTTGTTGGTTAAACATGTTTGCTTCTTTACTCTGAAGTATGTATGACTGTTAGCTCCCAATATGTACATTTTAAAATTCCAACAAACTCATTATCAGACATTATAACACTACGTGGCTTTGGGTTGGACCCCATTTTACCAGGAGTTACACTAAAGGGTGTTTTTTATTCTAAAACTAAATAGCTTGTTAAAAACATGGCTTTAGCGCCGGTTCACTAAGAGTTAATGTGCCATTATCCAATTTAATTTTTGACAATAATAAAAGAAAATTATATGGAATGTAGTAATCATTAAAAAAATAGCTTGAAAAGAGATGAAAACTTAGGATGTGTGTCCGAGTATAGAAATGTCAATTTACATCCAAAATTCACCATTTTTCTGCACACTTTTATCTTGAAAAGTTTAGATCAGTAAAAGAAACAATTTCGAAATCGGATAAATATTAGATTTAAAATTAAATAAAATCAGTTGTGATGCCTTACACCTTTTTTTTTACCACGTGGTGAAGATAGGTTGGTATCCCAGTTAAAGGGACATAATTACTAAAATGACCACTTAAGCATGGATTACGTCTCTTAATCAAAATACGTTATTAGCTATTCAACGTATGCTACATACATGCAAAAACTATGTCAGCAGTTTCAAGACGGCATTAGATAAGTGTTGTCTGGACTACAGTAAAATTGCAATCTGCTCTGACATAGTTCCGGCCGTCAACACAGCGGACTTAGGTGCGCCTGTAGTAAACGATGTGCTGGGATTCATTTAAGATGTCTGCTTTAACCATGGTCAGTTATATGTGACATGTCTAGAGTTGAAAGTGGAAACAATTTATATATGCTTGCAAACGACAAGAAAACAGGGAGTGTTGTTTACTATCAGGCTCTCACTTAGAAATAAATATAACATACACAATAATTATGTAATTTTTGCTAACTAAAACTAAACAGTACCATTAAAACAATTTTTTTAATAATCTAAATTTCCGTTACATACGTTTTCGAATCAGAGCGAAGCCGGGTTAATTAGCTAGTATAGAATAATTGTCCCAAAAAACCAGTAGAATCGGTAGAGAAACAGACAAAATATTATAACTTGCATTAAAAGTTAAGAGAAAATGTGTGGTCAAAGATATGCATGAATTGGTGGTACAACAGTTTTAGTTGCTTGCAAAATACTAGAGTGCTCAACATTTGTTGTTCCATCAAATTTTGCAAATAATATTATTGATGCATATGTGCATAATAGAAATATAGATTCATAATTCCAATGTATTGGATGTAACCAATGATGTTAATTCCTCTTTGAGGTAAGATGGTCTCTTGTACAAGGGCAATGTGAACATTTCTCTGTTGTAGAGTTATTTTAAGCTCAATCTTTTTATTCTGCAGTCCTGAGATGTTAATCTGCAGTATATTAATAAATCCCTTTACATACTTATCACACAGAGCGAGGCTTCACTCGCGTCGCTGACCTTGTTGACCTAGGCGACCTCCTAGCTCGTATCTATTATATTTGTTGTTGCATTACTGGAATTATGTTGTGACAATTTCATCCCAAAGAGGTTGTTCGGCATAGATCTCTTACTTGGTCTTGGAATCCTGGTAGTTCCGGGCAGATATGTGGTATCAGGGTGTCACTGGGTCGAACTTAGGGGGGAGCACAGTTCACCACTCACAATCCCTGCTAATCATAGGTGCACCATGTTTGCAGGCCTTTATCGCTGGTTCTGGGCTATTCACTATGGCCGTTTCACATCATATGCATAGGTGTTTTGTGCATCTCCACTCATCCAGCTATTCCCCTTTCCCAAAACACAAGTCCGTCTTCACCATGGGTCCCTGTAAGCAGTGTGACCCTATCTGGCTCAGTGCAATGCAAGTGTCTTATCACCTCTTTGTCGCAACTGGGAAGGAAGTGGGAAATGGGGGAGTGGGAGGGTTAAGCAGGATTTCTCCCACCCACTCATGTTGTTTAGCCAGTCTGCCGAGACTGTTGCCCGGAGTGTGGTACATGGAGCCAAACATGAGTTAGGTGAGAAGCGGGGACCAAATAGGATCATGACTATCCATGGACACGACCAGGATACGGCTGTCATTTTCCATGAGGTACTACCCTTACCTTCTCACCCAACACCCCATTTCAATGTAATAATGCAAGTCCTAGGAGACTTTGGCATAAACACAATTACAGATCTGTGAAATTAAATATAGAAAAATACCAAGCGATTTGAAAGCATTAGTCTTTGTATCACTACCTTGCACAGATTATAGAATAATTAGTCTGCTGAGTTGCATGTCAAAAATATTTCAAAAGAGAATAAAATGCAAAATTGAAAAAGAAGCTGACAGTTGATGGGTATCCTGATGGTTCCCATAGTTTTCTTGTTAAATACATCATTTTTCTGCCTTCTATCATCCAGAGCTGCAGATTAAAAATGAGATAACATGCAGTTTTAAATGAGATAACATGCAGTTTTTACATTGTTATTGTTTGGTTTCTATAGGAAAGACTTGGTTTAACAGAATTGCGGAAGCAAGCAAACAGAATGAACTTTGGTCAAATAGAAGATGATGCATACCAAGAAGACTTGGGATTTTCAATGGGAACAATGGGAAAGTCAAGCTCAGGAAAGATTCGAGGGGCACCTGTAGATGCTAAGACCAAAGCTAGAATTTCAAAGACATTGCAGCAGAAGTTAAGCAAGCAGAATCAGACTTGGGGAGGCAGTACAAGTGTCAAGAAACAGGTATGAACACAATTTTTCTTGTTCAGAGGTATTACCTATCTATACCATTGTCAGTGTTTATGTTTGTTTTACTCAACTGTTTATTTTCCCAAATTCACTTCAAATGTAAGTATTGGGTGTATATAATTAGTTGAGTCTTTAATCAAAGACTGTCAAAGCATGCTGTAAATTAGTGAATGGAAGATGGCAAGAAACCAATGTTGCAGAGCTCATAGGAATTTTCTTTTAATGGTTAGTCAATTTAGTACCTGTGCCTATAAATATTAATTTCACTCGGGATGTAAGAACCTGTTATAGCCTACATTCCAAACCAGTTTTTGAATAACCTCTGGGTACACCCAGACTAATGAATCGCTGCAGTGTAAGAACAGATTTCGGTAACTCTGACTGGTTCCCAGTGGAAACAGGAGTGAAACAAGGCTGCGTCTTATCGCCAATGCTCTTTGGAATAGCAATTGACTGGGTCATGCGAAAATGCACCAATAACGCAAATATGGGCATCAAGTGGGTTGATAAAATTTTAGAAGACCTTGATTTTGCGATATATAGCCCTTTTGAGTTCATCACATCAAGATATTCAAATGAAAACAAACCTTCTCCAAAATATCTCAGGACAAATTGGTCTCCAAATAAACACCACAAAAACAAAAATTGTTGACCTTACCAGCAGTCCAGAAAATATTCAACTAAAAACTACACTCTTGAAAAAGTCAAAAGTTTTACATACCTAGGGAGTATGATGTCATCTACGGGGGATACAGTGCCAGAAATTCCACACAGAATCGCATTGGCATCAAGTGCTTTTAACAAATTGTCAAATATATGGAAGTCCAATTCACTCAGCAAGCACTTAAAATTAAAGATCTTTAACTCTTGTGTGATTCCAGTATTAACTTATGGATGCGAGAGTTGGAAAGCAACAAAAGCTCTAGAAAGAAAATTAGATAACTTTGAGAATAAATGTCTTAGAAGAATACTGAACCTCAAATGGTCAGATTTCAGACCCAATACACAAATAAGACAAGAGACCAAGCAAGAAAATGTATCAAATTTTATAAGAAAGCGCCGCTGGAACTACATCCGCCACACACTTAGAATGGATGAGAGAAGACTCCCTTACCAATCCCTCATATGGACACCAGAGGGAAAAGAAAACGAGGAAGACCAAGAGAGACTCTGCGTAGAACCATCACCAGAGAAGGCTCAACGATGGGCCTAGTAAACATTAAAGACTTAAAACAAATAGCAACGAACCGCGAGACATGGAGAGCTATGACCTCTGCCCCGCCCACAGGCCCAAGAGGAAAGACTAACTAACACCCATAGGTTCTTAGTCATTTCCAGCAAACATGTTGTTGATAATTCTTCTCTCCTTTAACTAGCTGGTTATCTTTCTGCCCTCAGGTGCCCAGAAGTACCTTGTGCAAAGATGTATTTCACATTTTTGCATTCACAATATAGATGTGTCATTAATTATAGTGTTCCCAATGGGAAGTCTATAATTATCTTTAGTAGCCCCCCACCCACCCAATCTATTTCCAGCACCCAAACATTTGGTGTTTTTAACAACCCTCATCTCTTGCATTGCCACAAGCACCTGCATGTCCAGGACAGTCAGTAGATTCATGTAAGACCCTGATGGTTGGAAACTTCTCTAGATACAAGCTCGCATACAGGCACTGGCCTTTTTGGATCATCCAAATAAAACCTGCTCAGACTGCATAGTGTGCATGCCAGACAGAAACACAGACTCCAGAACACATCCTGCAGTCATGTCCATCATACATACACCAACGAAATGAAACATGGCCTCATGAACAAAGCTTACAGACCAAGCTATGGGGAACTCTCGAAGAACTCCAACTGACATGCAGCTTCATAGAGGCAACCCATCTCATGATTTAGACGAGCATACGAAACCGAACGCAAAGAAGAAGAAGAAGGATCATCCAAAACATGACATAAGAGTAGGACAAAATAGTTGACCTTGGAAATGGAGTCTTAGGAAGCCATTTGAGGCGGAAGTAACCCGCATTGAACATTCCCATGTGTCCTCTGCAGCAGCAGGCATCCCAAAGTCTACTTGATCACCCTACCCATAAAAAGTTGATTAGTTTATCTTCTGTCTCTATCACGAAGATGACACTGTCTGGCTTGTTCACACTTAACTTCTAATTCTCACACTTTTTCCGGTGTCTAAAACTCGCCCATATCACAATCATGAGAGCGTACCACATTGATGATATCGGCTCTGTCCATACTTCTGCCCGCTTGAGTCGGGACATCATTTGCTAGAAAGTCAGCACGTTCGTATGTTCTGATCAATCATATGAACAATCAGTATGATCTGATCTTCACTTCATCTATCCTGTCTGAATCTAGTCTGCTGGTTCAGCAAGATATTGTTTTCTCTTTATTGTTCTTTAGAATATGCATGAAACAATCTTAGTCCTTTATGGGCTTGTTTCACCAATCACAACCTGATTTATGTATGTAAAAAAATATTATGATCCAATTCCCAAAAAGTGTGTTGTACAGACAAGTAAAATAAGGGAAGTATAAGGGAATACTGGAATGGATTAAAACAGCATTGTTGTGGTGAATTTGTGTTTTATTTTAGCACATGTAGAAAAATTCAAAGTATCTTTAATGTACTGTCTATACATTATGTCTGCTAAAATTAAAATGTGCTTTATGACTTTTACTTGTTTATTTCACAGGTTGAAGGTACTGCATCAAGTGTTGCATTCACACCTCTGAAAAATCTGGAGATTTTCAATCCTCATGCAGCAGAGACCAAAGTTCAACAAACAGCACAGCGTTATTTCTCTGTAACTGGTTCCTTCATGAAGGTTAAGAGAGATTATACCACCAGCATGGGTCCTCCAGCACCACCTGGGCCATCAACATTAAAATAGTTACTCTTTGGTACAGGGTTGATAATAAAATTTCCATCATTTCTTTTTCCACTTCTTCATAGCTGGTTTCATTGCAAGACGTTTATGATAAAGCATTTCATATTATATTTAATTGCTGGCCGGTGTAGCACTTCATTCAATGTAATAAGTTAATTTGAATAAATCAGAACTTGTATTGTTGCTTTGTATAATTTATTGGTGAGATACTTATATTCATAATCTCTACCTAATTTCGTATCCAAACATGCAGAAATCAGGCAAACGTTAGGGCAAATGAGAGGCTGATAGCCTAAATCCTATAAGGGAGATGGGCCTGACATAAAATGCAGGTGTTGACTTGAATTCTACATCCATATCTGACTGCTGGAATGTGATGTCAAACATGGTGTTGCTAGATTTAAACACTATATGGAAATTAGATGTTTCATTTATAAACATAGAATTATAACTCGGTCATTGCATGCTGGCGGCTGATATTATTGAAGAATGAGATTGAAGCACTTATTGACTTTTCCATGTGCTATGAGAATGATTTGATGGCTAACTGCCTAATAATAATATATGTCCATCGAAAGTGATGATGACAACATCAGACCTGTGTTGCACCTCTCTGGTGTGTGCGAAGGTAACTATAGAGTTCAATCTTGGAACTCAATCCCCTTACTATAGGTGTGGCATACATGATCAAGGTTAGACATGTGGCCGTTGTGTGTTCTGTTCTTTCACGCCACTTGCTTTCTCTGTAACTCAAACAGTACACCGATTCTTAGCTATGAGAGTTTGTCTTGTGTTGTTACAGCACCACATTTAGCAATCTTGTGCAAGGGATTCCCAGCATGTGGTGACTATATCCAAGCATTTTAAAACACTTTAAGAGTGTCTTTAAAGCGTTTTTTTCTGTTCACCAGCTGAACGTCTGCCCCCTTCAAGTGTGCCATACATCAACTGATTTGGGGTGCGTTTATCAGACATCCTAGCAACGTGACCGTCCCATCTTACTGTGGTCTTTTTGTGCAGAATGTTGAAGAAGAGCAAAAGAATAAATATCAAGTCACCATATCTTACAATAATCCTAAAGAAAATGTTCATCCTATTATGGTAAAAAGAAACCAGAAATGATGTTGCAGAGCAAATATGAAAATGCAGACACAAAAAGAAAGATGTGATAGATTGTATTGTCTATTCTCAGTTGGCACATTGACATCATCAAAAGTGCCATACTATGGACCCTCGGAGAAAGTATCGAAACAAAGCAGAGCAAAGAAAACTTAGATAAGAATTCTAATTGATAACAAGACTGTTATTGATCTTATTAGAATAATAATGGTCATTGACTGCTTTGCTGAATGATGATATAAGTTAGTTAGTTAGCTTGTTCCTTTCGTGCCAAAGGTGGCACATAGGGCAGAGATTTTAGATCTCCATGTGATGCGTTCGTTGCTAGCAGTTGGAGATCTTGTATGGTTTTACATCCCAATAGTTTATTTTCTTGTTGGATGGTTCTTCGAAGAGTGGTCTTTGGTCTTCCATGTTTTCTTTTCCCAACTGGTGACCAAATAAGGACTTGTCGGTTTAGTCTCTTTTCGTCTGATCTAAGAACATGACCTAAATATTTCCACCTTCGTTGCCTTATAATATTTGATACGGGTTGTTGGTGTGTTCTATCTCTCACCATGTTGTTAGAAACGAAATCACTCCATTTTACTTTTAATAATTTTCGGAGGGATTTGTTCTCAAAGGTGTCCAGTTTCTTATCAATTTTCTTTGTTGATTTCCAACTCTCACAACCGTAGGTCAGTACAGGAATCACACATGACCTAAACAATTTAACTTTTGTGCATATACTAAGGTCTTGAGATTGCCAGATATTCGTTAATTTAGTGAAGGCACTAGCGGCTATAGCAATACGAGAGCTTATTTCTTTCATTGTGTTTCCGTTGTTTGACACTTTACTACCAAAATATGTAAAATGTTTAACTTTCTCAAGTGATTGGCCATTTGATATTGTCGGTTGATCTGAGGCTTAATAATCCTCAATCGTAAAATCCCCAGTATTTCGGAAACAGGATTTATCTAAATGTGTAACGTTTTATTATTGAGAAATATCTAATTGTGAAATGGTTACCCTTTCTAGTTTATTAAATAGTAAGCAGTGTTTGAAATTCGGCTATTGGAATGTGAGGACTATGTTTCAAGCGGGAAAAACCGCTGAGGTGTGTAAAGAAATGATATAAGTAAAAGAAAATAAACATAGTTGAAAAATTATCAATGAAATTTGTTTATTTTAAGCTAACTGACTGATTTACAAAATGTCTATGATACATAAATATACACTACTGGATAGTATACATAACATTCATTATTTAAATCATGTGCTCTGTATCTTTTCAACATCTATTTTCTTTATAAACTCACAGTCGCAATAATACTTATCAGACAGTATTTACTACTTGAAAAAAAGTCAGTAGAATTAAAAATATACATACAATATGTCGAACAGCTAAGAGCTTGTTGGATGGCCATCAATTTAAGCTGTGGTGGTAGAGTTGATAAAGTCTATATTAACTTAAGTAAACCATTTTATAATCGGTCATACTGTACTGAGAACGTGTTTCACAAAAAATAATGTATTGCGGGAGTGTTTTGTTTTCTTGTTATACAAGAAACTTTTTTTTAAACCAAAATGGGTTTGGGGTTATAAAATGTTTATAAACTTTAAACATTTACTTCTAAATTCATAAACCTTCTAAATAAAATATGAAACTAAGTTATATAGTTTTGAAAATAAATTGCGATCTTTTGATTTCAATGTTGTATCAATCTTAACCCTTTAGCTGCTAAGGATGTATATATACGTTTTCCCATTCACTTCTAAAGACGCATTAACATGTCTTTTATTATCTCTCCTCTGTGGGCTAAAGACGTGTTAACACGTTATACATTGCTACTGTCACTGGCGTACATTCACGTTTGTGACCTAGAAACAAAGAATAGCTATTTTTAGCTCAGCCTTCAGAAAGTATGTAGCAGCGAAAGGGTTAACATATAGCAACAAGAGCTGGAAAATGACTAAAGATATAGAAAGTAAGCGTAGTGCATTTTCAAATAGATGTTTGCAAAAACATCAACATAAAATAAGATGAAATCAGCAGGGATGATGAAATCCGAGAAATGTCTAGTCAACCGTTTGTAAGAACTGTTCTAAGAAAAAGTAGATAAGAGATATGTTAACCATACTCAGAGTAGAAATGATCAAAGAAGCACAAATATGGTTCTGAAGTGGGAGGCAAAGAACTCATGAAAAAAGGATGGTCTATGGAAACCCTGAAACGAACTTTACTGAGAGAGGCAGAAATATAGGACTCAGTCCATAAGAGATTAACGAGCTGCCGAGATCGAGCGATAAAAGAAATTGCTTTCAGGCCCTATGCATCGTATAACGTTACAAGAGAAGTATAATAATATATAGGTCTGAGAATTGGCATCAATATCCGGACAGCGGAAAAATACATTTCCTACGAAGTCTTACTTTTGTTATCTGTGTTGTTCCATATATTTTTCTTACTGTTTAACCCCTGAATTCCAATTATAAGATTATTTCTGATTTCACATGTACAGGCTCTATTGTTTGTAATTATGAAGCCAAAGACAGTAAAAATTTGTAACATTTTTAGTCTTAAAATAATGAACTATTCTTTTTCTACTTAGAACGCTCAATATCAACCACTTGTTAACCATGCTGTGTGATTTGTATGTGATCTAAGCCTAAGCAATTGTACATTTTTCCAGCACATCCGATTTCTGCCATCCTTTTTATTTACTGGGTAGCTTCCCTAGGTCCTACATCAGTTGCCTCTCAAGACATGCATTATAGGTATCAGTGGTACTATTCTTTGCTTCTCTTGTGGGCCCCAACACCACACCGGCGGAACTATTCCAATCCCGTAACACAATTTAAAAAGAGAATTGTGTCATCTTTGTATGTGATACAAATCTATCTAATAGCCAACAATTAATGTAAAATTTGTTTTATAGTGAGAGTTATGTTTTTATTAGAAGACTCTGGGTGACATAACTTTTCCTTTCCAATCTGAAGAAAATGTTGGTTGTGATATTCAATTCTCGATGCTCTTCACAAGGGCTAAGTAATTATCATTTGGCAACAAGAAGTGAACAAAACACACGCAAGTGTGGCTAAATGATTTTATCTTACTCATTACTTATGTAACAAAATATTAATCTATGCAGAAGTAGCTATTTAAACAGCCACAATTATGTAATAATAATATAATATTTTCAACTACTAATATCCTAATATCATTCAAGATTGCTGGGTTTTCCAGAAAACATTTATTAAAACAAACCACATTCTAATTCATCATTTAGTTCTAATTCACCTTTGTAGAATGTTGCTCTCATCACAGATCGCCTGAAAAACTGTCTCTAGAAAGGTCTCCTCCAACAGGTTTCAAGGTTTTTTTAAATATCCTGTTGCCACTGTCATCTTGGTTGCCCCTGCCTCGTTTTTCAGGAATATGCCCTCCATTATGCTCTCTCCAAACCACTGTGAATGGTTAATGTGATCACATTATTTCAATTTTTGGGACAAGATGTTGTTTAGGATCCAATGTTCCTCGATGTTAAGGTCTTGTATGATGTCAATATTTTTATCTTTCCTGTCCAGGCCATTCTAAGATTTTTCTGTATAACTCTCAAACAATTCGGTTTTGTTCTTTAATATAGTCTATGTTTCAGATACTTGTGTTGCACATGAAAAATACATGTCCTTAGAAGTTCTGCTGTTTCTTTGCTTGAGTTATGCCATAGTTTATTCATACAAACCACCCGCTGAAAGGCCTTACCTGGTTAATATTCTGTTTTTGTGTGTGTACAATCTATGATGCTTTTAGTTCTGAAGCAAAGATATTCAAAATGTTAAATGTTTTCAGTTTCTTCATTATACAATCGAACTTACTAACTCTACTTATTCCTCTCTGCTCCTCACGGAGCATAGGGCCTCAACAGTTGTTCGCCACTCTTCTCGGTCTCTGGCTGTTCTTTTTATGGTCTCCCAGGATAGTAGAGCACTCTTCAGTTCCTCAAGAAGACTTCGTCTCCAGGTCTGTTTAGGGAATCCTCTTTTTCATTTTCCCTACAAGTTCCACTCAAGTGTTTTGTATAGTGACCTTGACTGAGTCTTCCGTCGGGTATGCCTGACCCATCGTCATTTTCTCCTCTTGACCTGTGTCATCATGGGTTCCTGTCCGGTTCTTGTCCACAGGTCTGTGTTTGCAACTCTATCATACCATCTTAGTCTGGGAATCCGCTGAAGACATCTGCTGACATAGGTCTGAAACTTATTTGTATATAACTAAAATGCATACACACGATATAGATACTTGCCCCACAATAGTGTATATAATCCATTTAGAGAAAATACAAGAACCAGTAAACCAGCACATAATATAATAGGAATTAAATTTAACATTTTGTGCATCATTTGGAGTAATTTATTAGGTTCTTAGGAGAGCCTTGACAATACAGAGAAATGGGTCTACCCTTTGCCTCCTCACCACCCACATCCACAGGAAAAATTTAAATAGGAAAACACATTAAACCTTTACATTTATTAGCACGTTGAACAAGAACAGTCTTTAAAAACATAATTTGAAGCATGGACAGCCTACTCAAGGCACAAGAGGAGACTTAACATCTTTCACCTTCGATGTCTCCGCAAGATTATGAACATCTTGTGATACAACAAGATAACCAACTCTGACAATGACATACTCAACTTGTTCCAGGAAGCACAGACTGCGGTCAAATGTCACACCCAAAAATTTCATTGATTTATCTACGGGCAAAACAATACCACGAAGTTTCACACTAGGCGTAGATGCGTTCACAGTGTGATTATTGAGTGAGAACCATGTCACTGCAGCTTTGGTAGGGTTAACTAGTGCACCAGAGACATCACACCAGTCTGTAATGCGATCGAGTTCCCTCTGTATCTCACCGGCAATTGCATCCCTCTCTTTCCCTTGTCTATACACTAGGATGTCATCAGCAAATGACAGAGTTCTACCTCTGCCATCGAGTTGTTCTGTGATTGACACTGTGTATATATTGAATAAGACAGGGGAAAGAGGAGAGCCCTGTGGCAATCCGGAATGTCATTGTCAAAGCTCGCAAAGTTTTGGCGGCAATGAGAGTCATGGCAGCTGTCAACATCGAACAACGACTGCTTGTCATCCTGTATCAGACACTGGTCCTCTCCACCATTGAATATGCAATGGCCATCCTCACTGTCAGCAAAACGCAAATTGAAAGACTTGAGAGAATACAGAACGAAGCTATGCGCATCATCCTCGGTTGCACAAGGGATACACCCTGTGTGGCGATGAGGTTTCTCCTGTATTTTCCGACCATGGAGTATAGAGTCAAGATAGCTAGAGTACGTGCCTATCTCAAAATAAGTGCCAAAAGGATCACCCATTGCATGAACAGCTCAGCACCAGTGGTGGACATCGGTTAAAGCGGGGCAAGTCATGGGTTGGCCGTGCTGCAGATACTGTTCAGCTGGTGTGCGGGCTCAGTAATATTGACTATGGAGAAGAATGGATAACGATGCCTCCAATATACTGGAACACTTTTTCAACCATCATTAAGGTTGCAGAGGGAAATTCACGGCGTTGAATGCAGGCGTCAAAGTCATCATCGATGAAAACTGCAATGCAGAAGCGTTGTGATTTACACGGATGGATCGGTAGTTCATCACGAAATGTCTGCATGGGCCTTCTCTGCAAACTCATGTGTCAGAATGGTCAAGGAAGCCAGTGGTGCATTCAGTATGACAACAAGTAGCATGACAATGGAGGTACTGGCGGTGACCAATGCACTACTCTGGCTAGAGTCACAAGACTACACTCATGCGTGCATTCTGAGTGACTCATTGAGTATGATCCGAAAGGTGGAGGACAGTTCGGTGCGCAGGCAATGGACTGAATCCCTGCAGGCGTCAACAATTTACAGAATTACACTTGTGTTTGTTCCGGGGCACATGGGCGTCGTTGGCAATGAGAGAGCAGACAGGCTGGCTGGCTCTGCCACTGTATCAGAGGGCCAGCCAATGGACAGAGCTGACATCGTGAATGCCCTTATAGAGCGTGGCCACAGAGAAGACCATCTAAACCAATCTACGTCAACTACTAGATTGCGAGAACTGGGTTTGAAGATTGGTGTGGCAAGAAAAGAACGATACAACAGGTATACGAGTAGGCTCATCAATCAAAATAGAACTGGTACGGTCAATCGCTGGACGCTGTTGGAGATATTGCGAAGGAGATTGGAGCACCTATGGACATGTCTGGAGTGCAATGAAGATATTCCAAACTGAAACCAACTCTGAAGTACTGCAATGGGCAAACTTGCCTTCCGTCATGGGCATGCTCAGCAGTAGATGGCTAAGGTGGTTGGGGCATGTGAAAAGAATGGAAACTTGTTGCATACAAAAACAAACGTTGTTCTGTGAACTTTCAGAGCGGAAGAGACACCAGGGCAGACCACTTCTCAGATATAAGGATGTCTACAAGGCCTCAATGTAGAAATTTTTTTTTAGGTCCCAGCACATGGGAAAAACTAGCTGATGACAGAGTTGTACGGAAAGCAATAGTGCACAAGGCGCAGTCTTTTGAGAAGAGACTTATGTATGAGCTGAAAACGAGAGAAAAGCGAAACTCAGAGGTTGTCACAGTAAAACACTTGCCAACTGACCGTCTGTAAAGACAGAAAAAGGCCATCTATATATGCTATTAAACCATGTGATAACTATTTTTAAAATTTTCCTCCAGACCAATGCAAAACATCACCAATACTTTCAGGTAACAAATAACAATGTATTTTTTTAAAAAATACATTAACTATGGCATATGTACAGTATGAGTAGATGAGTATCTTATAACATTTAAATAACAGATGATATAAACTTGCTCCTTTACAATGTACTTTATTTATCATTAAGTTTAATGTTAGGATTTACAGCAAAGTTGACCCTGACTTGTTTTATGACGTTTCCATTGTGACTTTAATAATTGTTTCTGTTCTGGAACTGTCTCCAAATACCACATTTGCTGCATCTTTATCTGTCTCCCATTGAGTCTTTGTTTTGGTCAAGCTTTTACCTTCAGGAACCAAAAGTAGTCTGATTAGATTTGGGTCACCTTTTACTCCAACCAAGACCATATACCCATCAGGAGTAAACTGAGCACACGTTATAGGGCAGTCAAATGTGTGAGTGGCTATAAGATGTCCTGAAAATGTATTTAACAAAGTTAAGACACTAAGATAATCATAGTTATTATCATCCAAAACTAAAAATGTGATTACTGATCTCTGATAACAAATAAAAGACACAAATTCAGTTTATTTCATAAATTTTAATGTTGATTAACTATTATTATTTAACTATAAGTATCAGTCAGAAATCAAGACTCGTTTACTGTGGTTGATAGCTAAGTCCTGTAGCTGGGGTTCTTGTAAAAAAAACTCCTTGTTCTCATCGTAAAGGATATGCCACGATTTTCATTTCATTTAACTATAGTTAAATATTAACTATTCAAATTCACAAACTTTTTGTACTGTAATGTGTTTCGTATTGGTTACTGAATGTTCCAATACTCCCACAAATTCAAATGTGCTCAATCATCAGCTAAGGTATGCATACTGTTTGTTCCCATGGCACACTGGCTAAACACACTCCTCCTTCTATCCCTCAGGCATCCAGCTCTGCTTCTACAACGTGCAATTCCAAGCTCCTTAAATCGCTGGATAGATTCAATACCAAAGTTAGGGTCATCTTCCAACAGGCGATCACTAAGAAACAGAAGGGAGTCTTCCCTATTCATCTACAACTCTCTTAAGATCAATGATGTTGATGCAAACCTCTCATCTTTCTCAATGCTACAAACACCAGCATGCCAAGGACAGCAGGTCAGCGTAATCCTCTGAAAGCTGGAAACTCAGTAGATGAAATCCACTCATACCGCAACCTAACATTTTGGACCTTCCGAGGCATCAACTGAGATTCGGACAACAACGGTTGCAATAAACATAATTCCAAATAGCCCCTGGAGGGCAGCATTAATGACCTCCATTCCGCTCTGCAATGACCCTACGATGAACACTAGCTAGGAAATCTAAGATTTTCTCATCATGCACAGACCATGTTATATATACAGCGTCATCATTACTTGTGTTATCTGTTATCAGCTGTTTAATTGCAAGTTCATTCTTTATATTGTTTAATTGGAGGTCTTGATATAATCCACTTATGCTGCAACCTGTCATTTATTTGGCTATGTGGTCTTCTTGTAGCAAAACCTGCATAAAGATAGCAACGTGCACCTGTCTGGATACACTAGTTATCCCTGTAGTTATATCTACTGAAGCAAAGACATCTACACCTGCAATAACATCCAGCCAGTTCCTCCAACTCTCTCATAAGAAAACTTACTGATATCAACAGTATGTATGCCATATGGACCTGGTGCACAGTTTTTCGCTCCTAACGCATTCTTGATTTCATCCAAATTCTCACCAAATTATCATCATCTATTTCCTGGGTCAGACATTTATCCACAATGGTTTCTCTTTCAGCGTTTGTATTTCTCAAGCTGACATGCGCAGGTGTAGTTTCTTATGAGTGTCTTTTTATCTGTTTTTTAAATCTTATCAGTAGTATTGGAAGTCTTTGATCATGAAGGATTATCTTTGTTCAGGAAGGTAAATTGACTATTTTCCGTTATCAGCTGTCACCTACATGTGTTTAGTGTCTGTGTGATGAGGATCTTTCTCTCACCTGAACGGTTGAGAATTTGAAAAAAAATAGTTTGACTTTGCATGTCTGTTGATAATTTAGCATATATTTTCTACAGGATAGCCGTAACCTATTCAAATACAAACTTTTCATAGTTGCCTCTAGCGGCATGCACTTCAGGTTACTGTATTACTACACTTTGCTGTACTTTTGGGCATGGAGCGAGATTTGTGTACAGAGATAATGCTTAAACATTTTGAAAAAGCACTGTACAGAGAATCAATTAAATTGATTACTGTTCAAGTAACATCTATCTAGAATGAAAAATGAACACACTAAGTGTTTTGGTATAAAGTTTCCCTGCAGTCTACTCTATTATAAATATCTAGAACTATAGACTAATAGGATACAATAGAATGTTGCAATAAACTGTGATAAGAGAAATAATTTCTCCACTTATTTATTTGAGTAATGAAAGCAGGTAGAGGAGAATATATAAAAACTACTTTTACACAGTGCCTAGAGGAATAATAGTTATTCATACTGTTTGCATCATAATAAGCTCTTGAAACAAATAACACACCGTTTTTAGTCACTTTTATCTTACTAAACCATGGACGATAAACAATCCCATAACTAACATAAACCATGGACAAATAATCCTAAACACATGTTTTTGTCTATTTATAATATGCAAGTTGTCAGTTTTAAATCTAATTTTTGTGTTTTAATTTCTATTAATAATCATTTATGCTGAATAACTTAAGACAACTAAAGCTTTGTTTGTATACATACTCATTGGAAATATAGATAAAGTATAGTATCAAAACAGGTGCAATAATAGAGGGGAACACAAGAAGACCTTGCTTGAATTACATTGAGAAACAAAGAATGAAGTGATTTGGCCACTTAACAAGAATGCTTCCAAACACCACAGTATAGTCTTCTACAACAGAATATCAGGAAAGAAGGCGAGATGAAGACCATGAAAAAGTTGGTTAGATGACGTAGCAGAATCCTGTCAAAGAGCAAAAATAACAATCACCCAAGTCACCAGAATAGCACAAGACAAAAACAGAAAACCATGCATGAACTGGGCAGCATCCTGGTAGCAGTGTGACAACAAAAGAAGAAGACAAGAAGAGTTTGCATGATATAAGTTGTATAAAAAATCTACATAGTGACAATCAACCAACTTATCTGTAAATTGAACACAAAAATAACTATATAAAAGAGAAAACATAAGTAATCTCATAAATATAATTCTAACAGTGTGTCCATTACTTTTTATTTTAAAACAGAAGGCCACATTCTATTGAAGTCAAGATTTGTCTCATCTTTTGAAATTTGGAAGTGTGTGGTGTATGTATGTATAAGTGCTAACCTTGATCAAGATTCCATAAACTCAAAGTGTGAGAGCTAATAGACCAGTCATCTTTGTGTGTTGTCAAGCACATTTTTTCATCAGGTGTCAAAATAATATTGTTCACAGCAACACATGCTCCATCCATCAGAAATCTGGAATATATGACTTTTATATATATATTGTATATATATATATATATATATATATATTTCAAAGCAATTAAAAGTAAACAAATATGAAACTCAAGTTATATAGTTTTGAAACTGATTTACAAATATTCAAATTCAATTTTGTCTCAATCCTGACATATGCCAGCGAATGTTGGAAAATAGCTAAAGATATAGAAAGTTGAATTCATTAGGAAATAGATGTCTTAAAAAAAACACATAAAATGAAGGAATTCAGAGAAGGTGATGAAATCAGAGAAATGTCAGATCAATCTCTAGTAACAGCTGTAAAGGAGAGGTAAAGATAGTATGTTGGCATACTGTAGAAGAAACGAAAAGATCACAAAGCAAGGATTGAAGGAGGAAGAATGGTTCAAGGAAGACACCTTAGATCCAAACAAACATTACTGATTTTTTCGAATCTGTTGCCTCACCGCAGGTCGAAGAGATTAACGGCTCATGCTGAATAGCCTTGTGCCATATTCTGAGGTCCATCTTCTGCTTGTTTACCCACTGTAGCAGCATTGTCTTGAGTGCACTTCGTTGTAACTGTTGCGTGCCAAACCATTAATTTGTTGTTTCTGATGAAGTCTAGTACGATGTTGTCTTTTCTGATGTTTCTTTCTCACCAGTTCTTCCTGTTAAAGAAGTACATGCGTGAAGACATTTCATCATACTGTTGAGACTAGTCTCAACGTTGTGTCAGTGTCAGGTTTGGCCATGGAACTAATCCACTATGAGGTGAGAAATATAGGACTCCATTCCATTGACGAGATTTAGCATGTTGCCTGGATAGAGTTGTATTTAGAAATTGCTTGCATGCAATGTGCAGAGACTTCAGGCGTACTATCAGCCTGATGAGAACAAGCAGTTTTTTTTGCAAGAACCCCAGAGGAAGCAACAGAAGCATGAATATGATCAACAAATAAACAGTGTACAAGTTTTAAGAGCTTCTGAAAAAACAAATAGACAAACACAGAATTTGAATCCCTTACCCTCATTTCCTACGACACACATCGCCTAGCCTAACAATACGAGCGTCCTTACGAACACGACCAGCGAGCCATTCTAAAAAATGGCTCACTGAGGAGTGTCTTTCACAAACACTTTGTTATAGCTAGACACAGAATAATCAGGTAAGGTTCGATGAAACAGTGTTTGCACAAACACATGCTATAAGCCTTTTGTGCTTGTATTATATTTGAGACAGAGACAATATCATACACACACACACACACATGTATACACATATAACAGAGCTATTTTATAGATTTGGTCGATATATGTGATGAATCAGATCCGTGATAGTACTCATCCTTGTCTTACTCTTGACCCTAAGTGGAACCTTTCTGATAGTACTGTGTTTGTTTAAATCATACACTTGCTGTTTATATAGAGACTCTTGTGTAGATTAATTAGGTAGTAATCAACCTCATAAATTAACAATACTTTCCATAACTTGTGTCTGTCTCTGCTGTAAGCTTTTCCTGGTCTACAAACGCAAAGTGCAGGTGTTTGTCAGATTTGACAGTCCTTTCCACTAACAGCGTGAGGGCAAATATCGTGCCTGTACAGCTTCTATTCTTCCGGAATCCCATCTGTGAGTTGTTAGGCTGTAGCTCGATGATATGGTGCATCCTTTTTCAGGCGTTACATAATATTTTTCCGGTATGACTCAGTCCTCTATAATTCATCTATAATTCTATATTCCTCTATAATTCATAAAATCCCCTTTGCTACATTTCTTCTTCCAGATGGGAACTTGTTGCGTTCATCCAATCTTCTGGTGTTTCTTGTGTGATCTAGACTTGATTGAACAGCCTGTGTAGTCAGCTTATTCCAACCTCTTTAGTTGCTTTTGGTGGATCAGCAGGGATATTGTCTGGGCTTGGTGTTTTGTTAGACAGGGGCCATGTTTTCAGCATCTTAAATCTGTGAATGTGTTGTACTTTGTTCTAGCTCTATAGTTACGTTTACTGTATGTTCTTGAGTGCTGAGATTTAAAATAATGAAATCTAATAATTTGAGTAACTACTATAGCAGTCCATCTTTATTGCAAGAGTATAATCAATCAATAAAATCAGAGAACTTAAATATAAACAATGACATTCAATGATGTTACAGAAAACTAATATGACATTTTAGAAACAAAATACAAGTGACTTGATTAAAGTTTAGGTACAGTGTCATGTGATGTGCATGTATGAGTTATAGCGGGGCTTGAAAAAATAAGTTGTGAAGTTGAAATTCTAATAAAAAGCATTAGAACAGAACATCAGGAAAGAAGGAGAGAGGAAGACCACGAAAAATATCGTTAGATGGCATAGCAGAATCCTGTCAAAGAGCAAAAATAACAATCACCAGAGCAGCGCAAGACAAAAACAGAAAACCACGACACTTGGCAACAACCTGGTAGCAGTATGACGACAAAAAAGAAGAAGAAGAGCTGATGTCATCACATATTTTTCACTTCAACATACTTGTGATTGCCGAGGGCAAGATCCCAAACTGCTAGTTGACCTGTATCTAAAGCTATCAAAACACACATATCCTTTGATGCCATGGCTACTGCTGTGCATAAAGAAAGCATCTTGAATTTTTTGAAGAGATGGCCACTGATGAGGTCGTAAACTGCAACAAAGTTGGATGTTGAATCATTCACTTCCTGTAATTGAAATATTGATTAAATTTGAAATACAAGACTTTTATATTTAGATTGAATAGCACTTACTGTAATCAAAGTACACCAACAACATTTTATCTTCTCTTCCACCATTTACTACTTTATAGAAGTGTTTTGGTGGAGAAGGGAGGGGGGCGTAGTGATCTTGTGTGTGCTTGTTTTAGGGCACTTTGTAAGCTGATATTCATTTTCGTAAGGCTGTTCTTGATGCAGTCGCTCCATTTTTTGCGTGGTCTTCCTCTTGCTTTGTACTCATTATACTTTTTCTCTGTGGTAGCCGATACCAGGGCATTCTTTTCAGGTGTTCAAACCATTTAATCTGGGTTTTTTTAATGAATAGCATGACTGGTTTCACATCCAGTCTTCTTCTGATTTCTTCATTTCTAATTTTGTATCTTATTGTCACACCTACAGCTCTTCTAACACACATCATCTCTGTCATTATGATTTTCCGCTCATTAGCTGCTGTTATTGGCTATGTTTGACACTGGTAACATAGTGTTGGCCAGAAAATCGTTCTTTTAAGATTTGCTTTAGTTTTTAGCGGGTATCTCTTTATGTGACAACAGTGGTGTTAACTGTCCCAGTCTGCACCTGTGGAGCACCAAAGCAGTCCCCAGAGCACATCCTGCAAGACTGCCCTAGTCTGAGTAGTGAGAGATTGGAGATCTGGCCAACAGAAACAACACTACAAGACAAACTATGGGAACCGGTGAAGACCTCACGCGCACCGCCCTGTTTATGACACATACCGAAGTAGTCGCATAGCAAAAGTTGATCGCAGAAGAAGAAGAAAGAACTGTCCCAGTACCTGGTTAGCTTTTATGCATCGATTGCTGAATATCGATTGCATCGATTTTTATCAATATGAAATCCCTTTTCGTCTAAAGTAGTACAATTTGCTTACCTTACATCCACATGCCAAGTACTGTCCATTGTATGTTATAGCAGCAAGCTGTGTGATGAACTCATGCTGATGTATCCTGATATCATGTAGCAGCTTGCACTGTTCCAAACTCCACACCAACAAAGGAAAAGGTTTTTGTGTTTCATCTCCACAGACCAGTAATCTGCCATCACCACTTATAATTAAGCTGTCTAAAAATCTGGTCTCGCCTGCCTGTTGGCAAATATTAACATATTTCTTTTATTCTTAAAGTGCTGCATGTAGAATACTAATATAGTATAATACAGGGTGTTCAAGATAATTGCAGCCCCATTGACAATTAGAAAGTTGCCAGGTACAAATTGAGTTGTGTTTATTTACTATTTAAACCGGTTCTGACTAGCTCGTCCTACAATTACACACCGTCACACAACCTTGACCTATACTACGTCATAACTGAACCTTCTCATTTCCATACATATATGCCAGATTAGCTCCATTTACGGGCTGCAATTATCTTGAACACCGTGTATCAGTCAAAATTAATTCTGTTAAACATATATGATAGAACATAAAGTACTGGCACTTAGCAGACATTAAACACCAAGACAACAAGAAATTAAGATAAATATTATTACTCTTAAGTTATGGACACATCCCGTTCAAATTGTAAGAGATTCAGTTAAAAATTGGCGTTCATAAATGGACAGCTCCCAATTTGTATGTTCGTATGAAGGGAATCGATTTCCTGGTGAAGGCAAATGGACTTAATGCTAGATACTATCAGTTGTACCATACATAAAGTACCCCATAGATAATGACTTCAAAAAGCGACAACTGCCAGTAGCATAACTGGAGGGCATGCTGGTGACAAAAGTAACATCTGACAGCCACATTTGTTTAATGAGTTTTGGGTTGGATATTATTGTTTGTTCATAGGCCTAAAGTTGAATTGCTTAAACCGAAACCAACTGGTTTGAGCGTTATAAGAAAACACTGCGATTTGAGAAGCGGCAATTATATATATATACTTGGACTGCTATCAATAAGTCACATCCATTCATTGGCGTAAACCATAATCTATTTGTGAGTAACCAAAAACAAGATTGTGCAAAATCACTGCTAATACAAGAACTCGAAGGTCACATGCGACGTTCATGAATGGCAAAGAAAGAAAGTGTGCTTATATGAGTGTCAACATATATGTCTAAAGGGGTAGAATTGATATAGAACGATCAGAAAATGATCGACAAAGTCAGCATTGTCGGTGGTTGATAGCGCAGATATTATTGTCTACTGTCTATTCCAAGGTAGAAGATGTAGTTGGCTGTCCACTCTTGCCGTTAGGGATGGGAGCTTTAATTTGCGTTCTAGGGCTAGATAAGTTGCCCTTGTTGTGTTGTATCCGTGTTTATGTAGTGTGGCCTTGATATTGTCTATCCATCTTTTCTTGGTTTTCCCCTTAGCTCTAGTATCCGATCTCTGTTTATTGTATGCTGTTATTGGTGGTTGGTTGTATTTCATTCTCATTAAATGTCCAAACCACTGCATTTGTTTTTCGATGTATTCGGTGCATGAAGTTGTGCCCACTCTGCTTCTGATGTCCTCATTTCGTAGTCTGTCTTTCCTGGTGACTACCACTGACTTCCTCAAGCATTTCATTTCACACGTGGTGAGTTTTCTGTGATGTGTTGCTGTAAGAGACCATGTTTGGCACTGGTAACAAAGTGTTGGTAGGAAAATACTTTTTAGCATCTGTCTTTTCACTTCCATCTTGATCTTTGGGTGTTGTTGTAATGGTGGTAGGTCATTGCATTTGCTTTTTGACACTTTGTCTCTATTTCTCTATCGAGTTTTCCGTCCTCTGCGAAAATGCTGCCTAAATATTTGAATTCAGAAACTTTCTTTACTCTGGTGTTATCTATCTGTATGTTTGCTTGGCTTGGTGTTCTGCTGATGTTCATGGTCTCGGTCTTTTGTTTGTTGATTTTCATGTTGTACTTTCTACATGCTATTAACAATGAATTCATGTGATGTTGTAGCTGCTGTAGATGTTGTAGATATTATTGCAGTTGGAAATCTGACATTTAAAAAATAAATAGCGGATAGTAGATAAGACCCGGATATGCCAGGAGCAAGCACAAATGGAAGAATATTGTACAACTTTAGATTTACAGATTATCGATATAGGGGAAGACTGCAGCAAAACTATGTAGCAACGGTGAAACACGTAAAAACAAAGTACTGGTTTTACAAAAACAATGACAATACACAGCAACGTTTCGACCAAAAAGTCTTTATCAAGCAAAGGATACAACAGAAGTGACGAATTTCACTTCTTTCACAGCACACTACATATCATCATCATCACATAGCTTGTCCTGAGCAGAACTTTGCCACCCCAACAGTCCTCCAGAATTTCTCTCTCTTATAGGCCAGATGTCCTGCCTCTGCAGCCGTCATGTTCAAACCATCAGTTACATCCTGAATCCATCTTCTCCATGGTCTTCCTCTTCTTCTCTTTGCCGGTATGCCTCCTTCCATGATGGTCTTCTCCAGCCCTTCATGTCTTTTTATATGTCCAAAACATCTCAATTTTCTCTTTCTTATTTGTAGCATCAGCCAGTTTTCTTTGATTTTGAGTTCTTTCTAGATAGATCTATTTGTTCTCTTCTCTGTCATGATATATGAAGGAATCTTCTGTAACACTTATATTCAAAAGCTTATATATGTTTCCCACTGCTTTATTAAACGCCCATGCTTCACACCCATACGTTGACATTGGGAATATGCATGCTCTTAGTATTCTGATCTTTGTTTTCTTATCAGTTCCATTCCATACTATTTTGAGTTGTTTAATTTTTGTCAAGCCATGTTTGTTCTTCTTTTAATTTCCTTCATCCCATTTCCATCTGTTGTTAGCAGTGAACCAAGATACTCAAAACTGTTCACATTTTCTACTTTCTCTCCATTGATAAATCTATCATTTGTCATGTTCGTTTTATCTGTTGTCATTATTTTTGTTTTTGCCACATTGAGATATAGATTTTGTTTTTCGCTTTTATCTTTCACTTTTCCTAATACTTTCTCAATCCCTTTTTGTGATGTTGACAGTAACACTGTATCGTCAGCGTATCATAGTTCATGTATTTCTCTTCCTCCGATTATAAAAGGATCGTATTTTTCTTTTCCGCTATTTTCTGTAACATTCTTCATGATGTTTTCTGCATATATGTTAAACAGACAAGGCGACAGAATGAAGCCTTGTCTGACTCCCTGCCTTATGTCAAACCAGTCGGATGTATCATCACATGTTCTTACAGCCGCCATTTGATCACTATACAGTTCTCTTATGATCTGTATCAAATGTATTGGGAATCCCATTTCTCCCATAATCTTCCACAATTCCTGATGCTCTACACAATCAAATGCCTTTGAGTAGTCAATAAAGCATGAGTATAGATCTACATTATACTCTCTAGATTTTTCTATGGTTGTTCTCATGTTAAATATATGGTCACGTGTACCTCTGTTCCGTCTAAACCCAGCTTGTGTTATGTTGATATTTTCTTCCATTTTCCTATACAGTCTTCCCATAATAATTTTTAATAAGATTTTACTTGCTTGGCTTATCAATGCCACTTTTCTATAGTTGGTACATAATTTGGTGTCTCCCTTTTTAGGTATTGGGATAAATATTGATCTTTTCCATTCCTTTGAAAAGATCAATATTTATATAAAATACAACAATAATATCCCAACGGCCCTAAAATGAAGGGAAATTTGGTCTAAAAATATTTAGTGCAAACGATTGTGTTGGGCCTAGGGGCACATATAATATTATATTCTGTATTTTGTAAGCTGTATGGCAAATTACCAATAATTCTTTGTCTTGCGAATAATGAAAATACAAAGAAGAAATGTCCGCGTGGTTGCCGGAACTCAAATTTGGGTGTAAAGAATAGAACCACTGTTACCTGCGACGCATATCGTAAGAGGCGACTAAGGAGGGTGGACGTGCGGCTAGCTACCCCACACCGTAAAAACACTAGACGGCTACAGAACGGAGAGCGAACCGAGTAAACGCTGGCTGAAACCGGACACATCGCCGAAGGATAAGCACCAGAGCTCCAAATGGTGTTGAAGATGTGAAGTAAAACACACCAATGCTAAGGCTGCATGAATCAGATTTCCACATGAATAGAATTTATGGTGAGATCTGGTACCTCGGTCTCGGCGATGATCGCGAGAAAGAAAAGAAGAGACATTTACTTAGATATAACAAACAATACATATTGTACTCTAAGTAGGAAAATTGTGCTTACCTTAAAGGTTGCTACAATACCTCCAGTATGGATGTCTAGTATGTTTACAACCATTCTATCTCGAGAAAGAGCTATGACTTTCTGGTCGTTCTGGAGGCCAAAAAATGGCATTCGAAGATTGAGTACTCCTCTTAGTTTAATAAGCAATTTTCCTTGATCCAGATCGATTACCGATAGTTCACGATTGCACAATACAACAGCTGTAGTGGAATTCAGCATCAACAGATTTTGTGGAAGGTCCAGTTCTGTTATTGTTCGAACATTATGATTTGTCACAATATTGATCACTCTTATTTCCTGATCTGATTTCAGCGTGATAGCGACATGAGCTTCAAGAATGTCATTTGATACCGGAACAATTGTATCAATAATTGGTGTTGGAACAGATGAGTTAATGATGTTAGCAAGAGATACATTACTATAATCTAGTGGGTACATGAATGATCCAAGAGGATTCGACAACCGTGCAAAGAAATGCACTAATCCATTATTGTTCTTAGCTTGTGATTTGATGGCATTATCATTGGTCTCAATTGTGTTTGCCATTAAGTACTGGAGACATTTGTAGATTTCTCTTCCTTGTACTTCTAGTATGCTAGAGGACTGAAGTAATGCTTGCTGCATTATCTTGATTTCACTGCTACATTGTGTATCCATTAATTTGGCTTGTTCAAGGTCACAAATAACTTGCAAGACCGAAGCTGAGTTGAGTTTATTCTCAATCCAAGGTAGATTGAACACACACATTTCTAGTGTAGCCGACATTTGATTTTTACTTTTCATTAAATGAAATGGTAAACACAAGAATTTTCGTACATTCACTTGTTTTACATATGTATCTGGTTGAGGCATAATGAAACGTTCCTGTAAATGTTGTTTCTTTTTGTCATGATCAGGATATAATTTCTTCTTGTTTGCCCAGTGTCCCATGAAGTAATCAGACATGTCCTTGTGTAAGTTGGAACTTATGACAGAGCTACTAACATATCTCCCTAATGCAGACTTCCTCAAAGAGTTGCTGGTCCATGAACATATGTAATATTTCTTAGAAACAAACATATTAAGATGGTTTCTAAGAAAAACTGTCACAAGTCTCCATAATATTGGTGGAGCTCTGTGAATCGATGGGTTTTTCACATCAGAATAAATCGATACTAGAGCAGAGTCATTTAGAGATAATAAGTCTATCATTTCCCATTGGCTTATTCCGCCTAGAGAAACAGTTAAGTAAGCCATCATAGCAGTAAAGCAGTTAGTTGGAATGCAACATTCGAGGTATTCAAACTGCTTGTTCAAGAGTTCCACTAAGGAACCTGGTAGATCATCATCACTAATTTCTGTAAGTGCCCTCCAGCTGGCAGCTAAGTTTGCCGATGTTATAGCATACATTGGTAGAGGGTTATTCTTTATGGCAGTCATCACAGCAGAATTTTGAGAGTCTGTAAGAGTTCTTTTGTTAATATTCATTATTTTTGTGAATAAATTGACGATGTTCTGTTTGTCCCACGGTGATGCTTTGACATAGAATGCATCTTTCATCTGAGACAAGAAGATAACATATAAAAATGTTGTTACAATATGCATGAATTAGAACTCAAAGAAATTATTTCTCTATTACAATTCCTCATGATGCTCCTGCTATATGGACGACCAGCTTTCAAGATATGAACATTCTTTTAGAGCATTCAAGTACCTCCCTCTTCTTCTTCTTCTCGTTGCCCGCTATGAATTCAGGTAGTAAGAGGCGTCCAGTGTGGCGCTTCTGGCCGATTTTTGCGTGAAGGCTTGCTTTACTTTTCGCCAGTGTCCCTCACTATTCAGGTGAACCTTCTCCGACTTCAGGGGTACCTTACCTCTGAAGTCGGAGAATGCCCGCCTGTATGGCGAGGAAATCAATAAAACGGTAAGCAGCGTTCACGCAAAATCAGTTAGAAGCGTCACACTAGGCGCCATAGTTACACCTGAATACATAGCGGGCGAAAGCAGAAGAGGAAGAGCATTCCAGCACGTTCTTTTTACTCACTGTTTGCTCAGCCTTACTGTCTTTTTATCTCAGATTTTGTTAGTGTTTTTATTGCATATTGTTTCCAACAAGTTATATCACATGTCTCTAAGATTATATACACTGTCTTCTAAGTATTTATATACACCTGTCTTCTCTAAGTATTTATATACACCCTGTCCTTTTTCTAAGTATTTATATACACCTGTCTTCTCAAGTATTTATATACACCTGTCTTCTAGCATTTATATACACCGTCTCTAAGTTATTTATATGATGAAATGTGCGGGTCTCTAAGGCAAAGTGGTTAAGATGTTTGCATTGCATGGATTTCTGAAGGTTGTAGATTCGAATCTGGACCGAGTCAAATGTGCAATTTTTTTTCGGAGATCACTAGGGTTATTGCTGAAGCTACGGAGTTAGTGCTTTATGCAAAACTCTCGGCAATTGGCGTGCCATTTTTACCTTTTACCTTGTTTTTCGAAAGCTTTACAACGATCACCTGTTAACCACTGTGTGATTTGTATGTGATCTGAGCCTAAGAGCGATTTACGTTGTGCCAGTTATGTGCCTACAAGTAGGCCAGCATATCCAATTTCTGCGACGCTTTTTATTTATTAGGGTAGTTTTCCTAGGTCCTACATCAGTCGCCGTTTACGACATGCCTTGTAGGTCGCAGTGGTGCTATGCTTTGCTTCCCTTGCAAACCCCGGCACCACACGGGCGACCATTTCTACCGAGACGGACGGAGCCATATTGGGAAACACTGTGCAATGAACTCAATCCTTGGCCTTCAAACCTTTTAGATGAAATTATTGAAATTATCGTGTAATCTTACGAATTAATTTTACAACGATTGCGTAATATTGTTTCATGCATACACCTTGTTCACTTTACTGCATCTCTGCACCATCACCAAATAACACTACTGCAGTGAATACAATTCGTACAAGGATATAGTGGTATAAAAGGAAAGGTAAAAAACTGATATCTTCGGCAAGCGTGGGAGAATCACTCATACGAATTGAAAATGACATAATTTTCTTCTTCTTTCTCAACTTAATACATTTCAACAAATGCCTAGCAGCTCCCATTTGACACAATGACGACGCTTTTTACTGTTCAATTTACAGGATCACCTGTTACCACTGTGTGATTTAGGATCTGTAAGCCAAATTTAAAAAAAACATATAATGGACCTAGATTGAAAAATACATACTTTACGCACGTCTGCTTCTCTACTGGGAAGACAGGAATAACATATGACCTACCTAGATGAGTCTACATGGAATGTGAGAAGTTCTATGCATGATCTGAAGCAAATCAACTGGTTTTTTAAAACTTGGTATTTTGATCCAATCACTGACAGAAGAACGAAGAAAAGAAAGTCTGCCCTGCGCAAATAAATTCAGAATGGGGATTCAATGAGATTAGAGTGTGACAGATATGTTGCTAAACAAACTTCAAAACAACTACCTCCGTGATATAGAGATTTTTAAAATAGAGACTACGTATGGATGTATGGAGTTTGAGGTAAATACTGCAACACTGTGGGTTTTTGTTCTGGACGGCAATAAACAGTGGTTTTATTGTCTCATACGTATTATGATTACATTTAATTATTGGTCCACTAATGCACGGTTCCGGTTTCAAGATGGAACGTATTTTCTTCGTACTTGCTATGTTCGTTTGATCTGAGATGTAATGATCCTCAATCGTGAAAACCCCAGTATTTCGGAAACATAGGGTTTTACCGCATCACATGGAGAACTAAAACTCTGTCCTATGTGCCGCCTTTGGCACGAAAGGAACAAACTAATTAAACTAACTAATGCACGTGCATATACTGTTGTATTCAATGTTTCAAGTCAAACCAAAAGTGTCAGCAGCTAACCTTTGTCCTTAGACCTCTGGCTACATCAGGATCACTGGTCATTACTAGCAGTTTGGTAGAAGCTGGCAGTAATTCCGTAATGGTCATGACATCCAGTTCTTTTAGTTGGGCTGAGGCAAGGTATATTCCCTCTAATATAATCAGCAAAGGCATAGAGCTTGTACTTCTTGATACAATATCACTCAGAAGAGTTTCTACTGCTGGAACCTGTCATTTATAAGTGAAAAATCAAAAATATAGTTTATTGGTATATGCGAACATCTTAAGTTTAAATCTACCAAAACTGTCACATTTACAGTGCATATAAATGAACCTGCATTTCTAGTTTATAATGATGAACAATGAGCAAAGAACAGTCACAAAAAATAGCTACATGTGAAATACGCTTCCTGTGAAAAGTTACCAACAACACCAGAAAAGACAGAGTCATCAGCATAAGAAAGAAAGTTGGCACAGAACCTTGCTTGAATTACATTGAGAAACAAAGAATAAAGTGGTTTGGTCACTTAATAAGAATGCATCCAAACTCACAGTAACAGAGTCTTCTACAACAGAACATCAGGAAAGAATGCGGGGGAAGACCGCGAAAAAGATGGTTATCAGTGATCAGTTATCAGTTATATGAGGACTATCATCATAGCACTCGGACATGTCCATAAGATGGTTAGATGGCACAGCAGAATCCTGTCAAAGAGCAAAAATAACAATCACCCAAGCCACCAAAACAGCGCAAGACAAAAACAGAAAACCACGACACTGGGCAACATTCCGGTAGCAGTGTGACGACAGAAGTAGAAGAATGATGTGCAAAGAAATAAAATCTAGATAATTTGTTGGTGCAGTGAAAACATGTCGTCCTTCATATATTGACATACATTTCATTATACATTTCAAAACATATTGTCTCATGAGACAAAGAGGCCAATGATGGTGATGATGTTTTGTGCGAGAGCTTCACATACCCGTCTACAATTTATTTCGCAATATAATTATTTTCACTAACACCAAACTTACCCAGAACTGTTTTTAATTGGAATTTGAAATAAACTCATCGTGGATAGAAAAGTAAGGCCGATAACGTAAAGGTTGACTGGTACAAACCCAAACATATGGGAAGAGCGATACTTTTCGGACGCTGATCATCCTACTCGAACAGGATGACGTCCAAGTGGCAAGCCCATCCGTCCCACAGTTATATAGAAAGCTACCCTAGTAAATAAAACGTGTGGCAAGAAATCGGATGTGCTGGCCTAGACACTCATAGGCGCATAACTGACACAACGCACAATCGTTATTATGTTCAGATCACATAAAACCAAAATAGTGGTTAAATAAGTTGTCGATATGGAGCGTTCGCAGAGGAAGAAGAATTGTCATTTCATTTTATAGTAGTTACTAGTAAGATTAGTAGTTACTAGTAAATATTGGGAGTTAGTAGTTACTAGTAAATTTAAATCAGTTTCTTGCACTTCTTAGCTAGACAGAACAGAGCTAATAAATGATACAGATGCAAAGAGAACACATAGAAAGAAATTGAACTGTTATAAAGTAGTTGATCTGCATGCGATTGAATCATGTGCTCGTGATTTAATCATGTGACTTGGAATGTAATCTGTTTGGTTCATTAATAATACAATAAATTTGGCTCGGTCCCTCTCCCCAGAAATGGCACGCCACCTGTCGAGAGTATTGCACAAAGCACGAACGTTGTAGCTCAGCAACAACCCCAGAGACCAATAGGATTGTTGCTGGAGCTACGGAGTTCGTGCTTTGGGCAATAACAAATTCGCGATGCTGATTTTTGTGCATGAAGACGTGCCATCTGATGAATTAGCTACACCTGAGAGATATGCTCTCAACTTGGACGCATACAATACAATTCCTAAAAAAGTATACCAGAAACAGTTAGATCAGGAGAGGCAATGAGGCTTATTGAAGAAATCAGAAAAAGACAGACAGGAATAGACCGCCACAATGTGAATCACAACTACAACAGAATGAAATCACGAGAGATATTAGAAAAGACAAGAAACAACATGTAATGAACAATTGAATAAGAACAGAAGGTAAAGTTTCAGATTCATTTTCAGATTGAAATAGCTTTATTGCACTCTGGACATGTCCATAGGTGCTTCCATCTCCGTCACAATATTTGACCACGATCAACGACTAATTGTACCTGTTCGATGTTAATTGATGAGCCTACTCATATGCTTGTTGTGCTGCTGTTTTGTTGTTGTTGTTGTGGCTACTCCAATCTTCAATCTAAGCTATTGCAATCTAGACGTTGACGGGGATTGATTTAGATGAAGGTCCTCTTTGCGGCCACACTGATTTTCGGTGTGAACACGGTATGCTTTTGGGGTCTCCTGATTGTTTACTTGGAGATCTAAATTACAAGTACCTCAGAAGTCGAAGTAAGGTTCGTCTGAATGGCGAGGGACACTGATAAGAAAAGCTGGACTTCCCGCAAAAATCAGTCAAGTGCGTCATATCAGACTACGCCTGAATTCATAAGCAGGCGAACAAACTCCTTTCTTTGAACATATCTAAGTTGACGTCTGAAAGTGTGACGAAGAAGATATCTCATCATACGATTGCTTCTATCAGTTACAATCGTGGAGAAAATGAGGCATACATTTACGAGGCTATAGCCTAAACCTAGAGTAAGATGTGGACTTGGTCCTGAAAACAAGTCTGAATATCTAGAATGACCAATGGCCCGAACACATAAGAAGGAGAATTTCAGCCAAGCAGCATCCAAATGAAATGTAGAAGGTACAAGAAATATACACTGCAGAAAAGTCAATGACAGCTTGAGTAAATACGTATCCAGGTTAACAAAGCTTGCTTTTTTTCTTTTCTCCAATCCTGTTTTGCCTCACAGCGTCAGTATGGGTAGAGATTTATAGAACCTGCCCGTGTGTGCGCTTCCTAAATAGTGTCTTCGTCGCCTCTATTATCTCTGAGCTCAACCATTTGCGAGGCCGGCCTTTTGCTTTGTATCCATTGTATCGGAGCAACATCGCTCTTTGATGTGCACTGTCTGTTTATAATCTGCTAATGAGGCCGAACCATTTAATTTGTTGTTTCTTGGTGAAGTTTAAGTCTGGAAAGATGGTTTGCTACTCAAGCTCTTACGCAGTGGAATACGGGGTAGAATGTACTATTGGATAAAAGACTTTCTTACCCATAGACAAGCATCTGTAAAATTGGATGGAGTGCACAGTCCCAGATTCAAATTAAGAGCAGGAGTCCCACAGGGCAGCGTACTGTCCCCATTGCTTTTCCTGGTATATATTAATGATCTGCCACAAACTCTGCCCAGACATGTATCACACTCTCTCCATGCTGATGATCTAGCTGTGTGGTACACCTCCGAGTTTCTGGTCCTGCCATCTTTAAACTCCAGGCCAGCCTGAACAGCGTCATAATGTGGGCAAGTAAATGGGGTCTAGAAATAAACCGGAGCAAAACTATAGCAACGCTTTTTTCATTGTCAACAAAGGAAGAACACTTCAGACTGAAATTTAACGATGATATCGTTCCCCGTTCCCATACTCCAACCTTTTTGGGAGTTAAGCTTGACAGTCGTCTGACATGGAAACATCACATAATGGAAACAAACAGAAAGGCTATGAGGAAACAAAGTGTGATGCGGAAGCTGGCTGGAACTACCTGGGGAGCTGATATTCGAATCCTGAGTCAGGTGTACACTGGTGCAGTTAGACCGACCTCGAATATGCATCATCGACATGGATATCAGCAGCCCATTCAAACAAATCGATACTGGAAAAACACAAAACAGGTGTCTGCGTACTATTTTGGGAGCCATGAAATCTACACCAATTGTAGAAATGGAAAAGGCAGCCAACATCCAGCCCTTGGAAGACAGAAGAAGGAGAAAAGTGATTCTACAGACTGAAAGGATCAAAAGAATGCCTCACCATCCACTGCATGAAAAATGGCGGCTAGAACAAAGAACAGACTAAAGCGCACAAGTCTAAACCACAAAGCAAAAGAAATAGGAAAGTCATACTTGGAACTACTAAATCATAATTCCATACCTGAAGAATTGCTTTTGATCACTGGGAACCAGACTCAGTACCACTAAACTTCTCAACCTCCATCCCTAAATTATTAAGCAAAGATGCCGAGCCTAATCTAGTGAAAAAGCAATTACAATGGAACATCTCCATTACATGTTTTCAGAAGACAGCTGGATAAGAATTTACACAGATGGATCGGCAATGGAGGCAACCATGAATGGTGGAGCAGGAGGGTACATTAGGCACCCAGATGCTACCACTGTGTCTCTAGCGGCTCCTACTGGAAGAATATGTTCCAACTACAAAGCAGAACTCATAGCCCTTCTGATGGTAGCACAGCACATGAATAAGCTGCAAGCAGCTGCAAGCAAGATGGTATTTCTTACAGACTCATTGTCAGCTATACAAGCCCTGGAGGCTAAATCCACTGATAGCACAGTACAAAAACTACAAAGAGAACTTGCTCAGCTTTCAGAAAAGGCAGAAATTCACTTGCAGTGGATTCCATCTCACTGTGGCATTGCAGGCAATGAGAGTGCTGATGTCTTAGCTAAGGAGGGCAGTGCCAAAGAGCAAATTTACCAACCCTTGTCTTTTCAAGAGGTCAAAACCCTCATACAGAGAAAATCTGCAGTAGACTGGAAGACAAACACTGGATATGATTATGGAAAGACTCCCTCAAAGACCTAAGCAGAACAGACCAGGTCATTATATTTCGACTACGCACCGACACTGCAGACTCAACAAACACTTATACAGACTAGGAATAAGTCAAACAGCTCTCTGCCAGTGTCAGCAGGCAGAACAGACACCAGAGCATATCCTGCAAGACTGTCCTCTTCTGGTGGAGCTGAGAAGCAACATGTGGCCACACCCAGTCGACCTGAAAACTAAGCTTTGGGAAACCTGACAGACCTGAAGCTGACTGCCCAGTTTGTGGTCCACAGTAAATTAAGCGCATGACCAGAGATCGCTGAAGAAGAAGAAGAAGGTGAAGTTCAGTACTGATGTTGTACCAATTTTTTTTCCCCGATGTCTTCATTTCTAAACAGGTCTCTTCTTCCCATCATTCTGCTAATGATGTCAATGTTTTACAATCATAATTTGTAAACTTTAAACCTAATTCTGAAAGCAACATAAGAACGATAATTGGGCTGAAGTATGCCACTTATTGGACACTTTCAATCAAGAGTATCAAGATAAAGAAAGATAAAATAAAACATTTTGTGTTTCTATTTTTGTCCTTCTCTGCTTTTTTTTTTTGCCTTTAGGCGTAGCAGGTTTAACTGATGATCGGTATCCGAGATAGTGCACATTCGGTCGCTTGATATCCTGTAGTATTGTGAAGTTTTAAGGTGTCTGTAACTCCATCAACCCATCTGTTTCTTCGTCTGTCCCTTCCTCTTGATGATTCCATTTTCAGGTTGTACGCTCTTTCAACTGTTGTATTCGGGTTCATTCTCACCAAATGGTCAAACCATTTGAGTCTTTTTTCAATGAATCTAATAGCAGGTGTTCCGACTGTTCTTCTAATTTCCTCATTTTTTATATGGTCTTTTTTTGTTTTATTTACTGCTTTCCCAAAGCATTTCATTTCACATGTGGTAATTTTCATTTCTTGTTCTTTAGTCAGTGCTCATGTTTGGCACTGGTAGCACAGTGTTGGTATAACGATTGCATTTATAATCTGTCTTTTAGTTTCTACTAGAATTGCTGGGTGTTTCAAGAATGTGATAACTTGGTATGTAATGTTGTTGGCTTGCTGGATTCTAGTTTCGATCTCTCTGTCAAGTCTACTATCAGATGTGAAGATACTTCCGAGGTATTTGAATTATCTCACCTGCTTTTGTGTATGGTCATTTGATTTTGAAATATTTTTGACACACATAAATAAACATTTACCTGTTCTCTATTGGTACACCATGTTCCTGCACAAGGCCCAAGCATTGTATCCAGCTGTTGCCTAATTGACAAAAGTGTTGACATCAAAGTTCGGGAATCTGGGCTGATACCCATAGACCTATATATAAAGAGAAAAGATATGTATAAATATTATTTTTAACCGCCTCTGCTAATTTGTGAACTGTCCTAATTATTACAAATCTAGTTTTTATTTAACTTTACTACTAGGCAAAATAGAATTAGCAGGAAACATAAAATCACTGACGGTTTATTTAGTCACCTAGAACAGAGTGGGCAAAGTTTTAATTGATGTTCCTCTTCTTCTTTTGTCGTCACACTGGTACCAAGTTGTAGCTCAGTGTCGTGGTTTTCTGTTTTTGTCTTTCGCTGTGTTGCGCTTTTGGCTTGGGTTATTTTTGCTCTATGACATGATTATGCTATGCCATCTAACCATCTTTTTCATGGTCTTCCTCCCGCCTTCTTTCCTGATGTTCTGTTGTAGAAGACTCTGTATACTGTGGAGTTTGTGTGCATTCTTATTAAGTGGCCAAACCACTTCATTCTTTGTTTCTCAATGTAATACAATCAAGGTTCTGTGCCAACTTTCTTTCTTATGCTTTTGACTGTCTTTTCTGGTATTGTTGGTAACTTTTCGCAGGCAGCGCATTTCACATGTAGCTATTTTTTGTGACTGCGCTTTGCTCATTGTCCATGTATGGCTCTGGAAACACAAAGTAGATATTAAAATGCTGTTGATCATCTGTTCCTTAGCTGTCAGTGAAAGTTTATTTATTGGTTACTGAATATACGTCTTGCTACTAACACAGAAGAGCAGAATCTCAGAGTAAATGTTTCTGCACTTCTGTCCTGGTCGATGGGAAAAGGGACGAAGGAGGGAAAGTGTGGGAACTGACTGTCAGCGGGACAAGACTCAAAACATTTCCCCGCAGTTTAAAATTCGGAAGCCCTGCCCTACACCTGTATAGTATCATACACATGTAGGGGCCTAAGAACCGGGGTGCAACATACATCCGTTCTTGGCAAATATCAATTAAACATCGTAATAGGAATGATCAAATTGGTCGTAAAGAACGAACGCTGTGAAGAAGAAGAAGAAGAAATGGCTGGATAGATTCACATCAATTTAACGCCTTTACCCTTCTGAGCCTTATATATCTGCTCCAAGTATATTGCTTAAGTTGAAGCACAGCCATTATACTGGCTAATTCGGCATACATTGCAATATAAATGTGTCTGAAGGTAAAAATACATTTCTGAGTGAAAGGGTTGAGTGTCTTCATCCTTGAGAAACCTAAGTACATACTCACTGTTCATCTTCTTCGACGATCTGTGCCACTGATACAAGCGTTTCTGCTCTCTCATTGCCGAAAACAATGACATGTCCAGGACAATCAGTCAATCATGTGCTTCTCTACATCCAATGTTGGTTGTAATAGATTTCAAACAAGTGTTGTCTTTTTCCTCTGATGGTACACTTTCAACCTTTGTCTTTTTTCGTCTTCCGATGATTTCCTAACAAATGCATCTCTGTCTTCACTTTTCTCTAATGCCCTCTACTTTCTCTTCCAAGATGGTTTTCAATAACTTGTCATGTCTCTAAGGGCGGCCGTGCGGTATATTTTCTTAGTATGATGCACTCTTCGAAATGGCGCTCCTTAAATGTTTCAATTGTATTTTGATTTCACTGCTTATGCCGCCCTCTACGAGCTGAGCGCCGCCTCTGTATCATAGCACGGCACGGTCCTGTCAGTATGCATACGCTTCGATATTTGTTGGGGAAAACTGAGGTCCTTTCTATCCACCCGGTGAACTATGATATCAGTTCATTAAACAATAATCAATAACTATCTATATCTTCTTTGCTTCCAGTTTGACACATAAAGCTTCCACAAGAGATTTTCTTTGTTGCTATTCTGCTGTATTTTACTAATTGTTTCCACATCAAGACGCAATCTTTCAACTCTCTGTCTACAGTTCTTCCTCATGTATTCGATGGACATTTTCTTCGATGTGTGTTCATTTACTGTCGTACTTGGTCAACAGAATAATTTCCGAATATATTTTAACCATTTTTGTTATTATGTCTCCAACTTGTGTATTTTCTTCTTCTTCGAGCGCTCCATGTCGACCACTTGTTACCACACTTGTTGATTTGTATGTGATCTGAGCCTAAGAGCTATTATACGTTGTGCCAGTTGTGCACCTACAAGTAGGGCAGCACATCCGATTTTTGCTATGTTTTTTATTTACTAGGGTAGCTTCCCTAGGTCCACATCAGTCACCTCATATGACATGCCTTGTAGGTAACAGTGGTACTATTCTTTCTTCCTTGCGGGCCCCGGCTATACACGGGCGCAATTTGTGTATGATGCGGATTATTTTCTGGAACTCATTTAATGTGACACTATGACTCGGTCTGGTTTCGAATAAACAACGTTAAGAATGCAAGACAAACATTCCAGCACACTGTTTCCATATATATATTGTCAGTTTTGTTTTAAGATTTAATCATTTGGTTTTCTATATATTGTTGAGCATGGTAAAAGTTTGACTTGCTTTCTTGATTTTTCTAATGATGTCATTTTCTGAATCACATAATAACCAGTGATGTCATTTTCTGAATCACATAATAACCAATGATGTCATTTTCTGAATCACATAATAACCAGTGATGTCATTTTCTGAATCACATAATAACCAATGATGTCATTTTCTGAATCACATAATAACCAGTGATGTCATTTTCTGAATCACATAATAACCAATGATGTCATTTTCTGAATCACATAATAACCAGTGATGTCATTTTCTGAATCACATAATAACCAGTGATGTCATTTTCTGAATCACATAATAACAATGATGTCATTTTCTGAATCACATAATAACAGTGATGTCATTTTCCCGAATCATTAATAACTATGATGTCATTTTCGAATCAACTATAATAACCATTCGACACTGTCCATATATATTTTGAAGTCAGATTTAATCCATTGATGTCTATTTTCTGAATACATAATAACCAGTTGATGTCTTTCTGATTATAACCAATGATGTCATTTTCTGAATCACATAATAACCAGTGATGTCATTTTCTGAATCACATAATAACCAATGATGTCATTTTCTGAATCACATAATAACCAATGATGTCATTTTCTGAATCACATAATAACCAGTGATGTCCTTTTTTTGAATGACATAATAACCAATGATGTCATTTTCTGAATCACATAATAACCAATGATGTTCATCATTATCAAATAACTTGTCCTGAGCAGAACTTTGCCACCCCACGTCCTCCGGAATTTCTCTTTCTCATAAACCAGATGTCCCACCTCTGCAGCTGTCATTTTCAAACTATCAGTTACATCCTTTAAACATATCTTTTACGTGGTCTTCCTCTTCTTCTCTTTGTCGGTATGCCCTCTTCCATGATGGTCTTCTCAGCCTTTCGTGTCTTTATATGTCCAAAATACCTAAATTTTCTTTTTTTTTTTGTAGCATCAGCCAGTTGTTTTTTATTTTGAGTTCTTTCTGGATAGAGCTATGTGTTCTCTTCTCTGTCCATGATATAGGAAGGACTCTTCTGTAACACTTATATTCAAAACTACAATATTCTACTGTCTTATAAATGTTACCTGTAAATAATAACGGATGCTGGCATTGTTGCTAAACATGAGCTAACAAGTTGTGCCCATAGTGTAGTAAGACCCCATCCAGCTTCAGCGTACACCACTATAGGCATCTCAGATACGGTATTGACATAATCTTGAAGGCTTATCAATGTTGTTGACTTGAGTTGTGGTTCTATTCTGATGAGTCTTTGGCAATTTTGGTCTGTGTGACAAGTTCTTCTATCAGTGGTCGTGGAACACCTGTAATTATAATAGTATTACTATACTGGTTTTCTTTAATCTTTCACAAACAAATATTCATTGAATGAGATTGTATAGAGACCTTAGTAATTAAAACAAGTAATAGCAGTATGTTGGAGGGAGAGGGAGGGGGTATAGTTTAGGAGAAGAGGAATAGCAGGAGTGTGTAAGGGATAACACAACACAGCGATTATTTGTTCTCATCTCGAGGAGTTTCTAGAGTGTCCATTTACATAAGGTTTATTCCATTAATATTTTAGGGATTTCTGTTTGAAAAAACAAAGGTTGAAAGGCACATCATTTCTGCTTACTTTCGAATATGCCATGATTCTGCCGAAAAGCAACGCTACTCGCCTTGTCATGGACCAATGCTGACATTACAAGGAAATTAATGTCTTCAGAGATGTTCAGTAATCAAATGATTGATTAGCCGAACAATTTCAGACATTTCCGCCATCAATAAATAATTTAATAAATAATAACAGAAGAACAGCTACAACAACACATCAACAGACTCCAGTTAGCATGTAACGAATACAACATGAGAATAAACATCGACAAAACAGAAGTAATGACATTCGCCAGAGAAGAAAGCACTATCAATATCTCCATGGATAATCACCTACTAAATCAAGTAAAAGATTTCACATACCTGGAGAGCATTTTTTCAGCAAATGGAAGAATAACTAATGAAATTCAACACAGATGCAACAAATCAAATCAAATGACAGGGCAAATGGCGCCAATTTTAAGATGCAAACATGTCACCATGAACACAAAAAGAGCAATGTTCAACACAATATTTCTCCCCACATTATGTTACCAGTGCAAAACCTGGACGCTGACAACAAACGATAGAAGAAAAATAGTCACAACAGAGATGAAGTGTCTACGCAGAATGCTGGGTGTAACAAGAAGAGACCGGTTGAGAAATTAAGACATCAGGAAAAAGTGGGTACAACATCAGTACTAGACTTCATCAAGAAACAACAAATTAAATGGTTCGGCCACGTAAGCAGATTACCACCAGACAGTGCACCCCAAAGAGCAATGCTGCTCCGATACAATGGGTACAAAGCAAAAGGCCGGACACGCAAAAGATGGACCTCAGAGATAACAGAGGCGACGAAAGAGACTATCTACGAAGCGCATACTAGGGCCCGTTTTAGAATCTCTTCCTGACCTGACGCTGTGAGGCATACAGGATTCGAGAAGAAGAGAGAAGAATAAATAATTTGTGACCTAGATTTGAGAAATTACGTTCCCCGTCCTTAAAATCGACTGTCCAACAGGATGACAATTACGTGCTAAGAATAGCTACAACATATCTAAAAATAGCTACATCCATTGTTTGGGGTAAATTAAAACGAAAGTATAAAATATATTTTTAATTACCCTTTAATGAAGCATGTAATATGCGTCTGTAGCTTAAGCGGTAGTGAGCTCCATTCACAACCTAAGCGTGCCTGGTTCAAACTCCGCAGCAGGCAGTTTGGAAACAAATTAGTTTCCGTGGGATTTTTACGAAAGCTAAAAAATAGACCTCAGCATTCAGAAAGCGATGTCAAACTACTAAACGTATAAGTGGAGCCTAGAAAATCAACGACTCGTTTACTGTTGTTGATGGCTACGTCCTGTAAAGGAAATGCCACAATTTTCATTTTATTACTTATATACAGGGGCGGCTCGTCATTAAGCGTCAGAGGGGCCCGGCCCCACCATAATCGAAAAGGGGTATAACGTCCCGGAATAGTAAATGCTAAAATAAAAAGTCATGATTTTTCCGAAAATTTGTGTCTTGCCCCACCAAGAAAAATGACCACGAGCCGCCGCTGCTTATATAGATATACTTGTTGCAGTTAACGAAAGAAAATACATAGTTTTCTCAGTGAAAAATAGCAATTTTGTCCCTGTTTTGTCCTGTGGTATAGCATGAAAACAGAACACATGATCATACTGTTAACGAATTTCATTACCAGTTGCAATCTCTCTGTGAGATTCTTCTCTCTTGTCTATTTCGTTGAGAAGTAGCCGTTCTAGTCTCTTCTTAACTGCAATGGTCATATCATTCAAGTGCTTAGTGTTTACATCTGCTTCAGTCACAGCTTTGCCAGTATTTTTGCGATCCTCCTTTGAAACTAAGAGCTGAAATGAGAAAGTTAAGTTAAAGAAAATTAAAAATTCATTTCTAGAATGTACTAAACACGCCGAGAGCCACTGTAGCGTAGTTGTTAGTGAACTCGCTTCGCAAGGCTGGTGGTCTGGGTTCAGCTCCCGCAATGTGCGTGGAATTTTTCCGACCACGACGGCTCTCAGGTCGATCCAGCCTCAACTGAGTACCAGACATGCTCTGGGAAAGTAAAGGCGGCCGGCGTGATGCTGACCACACTGACCCATCTGTGCCGACGGTCAATGAAAAATATAGACTCTAACACTGCATGGCATATATCATGAGGTATGAAAGGGTTCTCTCTTTAACTTTTTTTTTTTTTTTTACTAAACACGCTCAATTTAAATAAATGATTGCATACACATTCTTAGAACTGTGCAAGGGTTAAAGCATCAATCTGTGCATTCAGATTTTTTTTTCCTTTTTCACTCAATATAGATGGAGACTGCAGTAAAACTATGTAGAATGTCGAAACACGTAATAACAAAGTACTGTAGTTTTACAAAATACAAAAACAATGAAAATAAATAGCAACGTTTCGATCAAAAGGCTTTATCAAGCAAACGATACAACAGGAGTGACGAATTTCACAGCACACTACATATAGACATATATAACATCTATGTCAAGGTTTTGTGCAGTTGCAGAACAAATGCTTTTGTTCTGTTCTCGAAAGTAGGAATAACTTGCCGGAATAGACAAATAATAGTAAATTGTCCAAAAACCATGATTTTTCCGACAATTTTGTCTGACCCCACCAAGAAAAATGACCACGAGCCGCCACTGTTTATATATATTTATTACACTATATTAAACTACATACTATTATGTTATTATTTTATAGTATATTATCCTAGCGATATTACTTTAAAATTATTTTATAAATATCTAGTTAGTACAAATGGATGAGTAACAACAAAGTATCGAGTACTGAGTAACGAGTATTTGTTAATAAAATAACGAGTAGTTACATTTACTTATAGAAGCTGAAGAGAACATCATTACTTATGAAGAAGAAGAAGATCGTAGCATATCCTTTACAGGACGTGGCCATCAACCACAGTAAACGAGTCGTTGATTTTTCTAGGCACCACTTATACGTTCAGTAGTTTGCCATTGCTTTCTGAACGGTGAGGTCTATTTTTACCTTTTGTAAAAATCCCACGGAAACAAATTTGCTATCAAACTTGCCCACCGTGGGGTTTGAACCTTGTACGCCTGGGTTTGTGATCGAGCTCACTACCGCTTGTGCTACAGACGCTCACATCCTTACTTATACAGTTTCTAAATGAAAGTGTAATTACTACTCTGTGTGGAGAAAACCAGCATGGCTGCACATACGAGATTTTAGTTAACAGACAATGTTATACAACTTTTACCTCTATACAGTTGTCAGGTGAACATTCCCTTACAAAATAGTTTAGAATTGTGGCACTGTTACTTTCTGCGGTAACGTCTGCATTGACGGAACCTTCTTTGTCTTTGGATTCATTGTTGATGACGCCAGAGCACGATCTGTACACAGTCACAATACTCTCAGAAGGAATCGGCTTGACATTTTGCACAAATACTAACTGATTATAGTAATCTGAGGATACAGTACAAACAGTGACTGGTAAACATCTGTAATCACATTTTGGTACTCAGAATATTATTATACATTTGACTAGTGAAATCACTATAAGGGGAAGAAACGACCCATATTATATGATAAAACTAACATATAAAGTAGATGTTAACATTCCTAACATCAGATGGAAGATATACAACAGAGATTAGGTGTAGAATAGCTCAAACGAAATCAGAATTTATGAAAATGAAGAATACACTATGCGTGAACTCACTACCAATGACATTGCGAAAACGAGTACTCCAGTGCTATATTGAACCAATACGTATGTATGGCAGCGAATCATGGACAATGAACAAACAATCAATAAGATAATTGGAACAAACACAGATGTGGTTTTACAGGAGAATGCTGAAAATTCAGTGGACAGCGAAGAAAGCAAATAAGGAGGTTTTAAATCAGGCATGCACACAAAAACCTTATCAAAAGAATAAGAATCAGACAATCAAGGTTCTTCGGGCATATAATGCGAATAGAAGGTTTGGAACATTTGGTGACAACGGGTAACATTCAGAGAAGGAGAGATCGTGGAAGACAGAGGTAGAAGATTGGATGGTCTGACATCATGGTTCGACATAAGATCGACGTCAGAACTGATTACATGCAGCAAGCAGTGAGAGTTGTGGAGAGACATGATCGCCTACGCCTGCAGGCATGGCTCTTGATTGATAGAAAGTCGATGAATAAAATACGTGAAAGAGCTATTAGATGACAGCAGAAGCAATAAACCAAACATTACAATAAAGAAGGACAAACAATCCTTAAATCCAGTGGCGGCTCGTCATTAAGGGCCAGTGGGGCCGGCCCCATCAAAAATAATGTATAACGTGCATTTATTATTTTATAAATTAAAATATAGCAACCCAAAACCATGATTTATCTAGAAAAGATATCTGGCCCTATCAACAAAAATTATCACGAGCCGCCATTGCTTAAATCACGAACAATGAAAACAAGATGCAAAGAGCATGTAAGAAGCAACAAAAAGTTACAAGATCGGACGACATAAAAGAGAAATAATAAACCAAGCGAATACTTCGGTATTGACACTTTACGAATCTCTGTAATGATCTGTATATATTTATATATGGTCTTTTTTTTTTGGTCTTGGCAAGTGTTTTACTGTGACAACTTCTGAGTTTTCGCTTGTCTCTCTCGTCTTCCATTCATCCCTAGCTAAGTCTCTTTTCAAAAGCTTCTGCGCCTTTGCGTAATGTTGTTTTTCACATAACCCTGTCACCAGCTAGTTTTTCCCATTTGCTGGGACCGATCATTGAGGCCTTGCAGACATCCTTATATCTGAGCAGTGGTCTGCATTAGTGCCTATTCCCCTCCGAAAGTTCACAGAATAACACTTGTTGTGGTATGCGGCAATTGCCCATTCTTCTTACAGTACCTAGCCATCTCAGTCTTCTACTGCTGAGCATGCACATGTATGAAGGCAAGTTTGTAAGTTACAAAACTTCAGAAATGGTTATCTTATCGTACCACCTGATAATAGTAGTTATAATTTGCAGTAACAAAGCATTGTTATAATATATGACTATCTTCTGGAAATACCTTTGAATTTTTTATTAACACAAGAAATGATGGAGGTTTGTCGATTATAATTCAGTCTGTTAAAGAAAGTGATAAAAGTCAACAAGGAGTAGAACAGAACAACAAGAATTTTCTCACATCATCTAGAAATGTAAAGAATGGAATGTTTCAGTTTGCTCATAGAGCACCTACGGGGAAATTCTGTCATAACTATGATGGAAAAATTCAGGCAATCAATGTGGCAACAGAGAAACTGTTGAACACCAGACGATCCACAACCTGTTGTATTTATGACAGATGCAAAATCAGCACTCCAAGTACTCCAGTCGAGAAAATTGCCAGGTCTACAGACCATACTGTCTAAACTGTGCAAGCAGCGCAAGGTCGTCTTGCAGTGGATACCGTCACACTGTGAAATACCAGGAAATGAAACAGCAGACCGACTGGCAAAGGAAGGTGCTGCAGAAGATCAATCGGATGTGCGAGTTACCTACCACCAAAAGAAAAAGATGATTAAATCAATCAGAAAGCCACACATACCAACACAAGACGACTACTATAATATGAGCAGATTAGAACAAGTTGTCATTCTGCGTTTTAGAACAGGACACAATCGACTCCACAGCCACATGTATACAAAATTCAAAATTGGCAATTCAGTCATGTGTACATGTGGACAGGCAGATCAGACTGCAGAGCACATACTTCAAGATTGTCCCTAATATAATATACTGAGGCAAACTTACTGGCCTAATGAAACAACACTCGACATAAAACTACACGGACCTCTGTGTGAGCTACAAAAGACAGTGAAGTTTATACAAGAGACAACATTGAATGTATAGACAATATTTCAAGCGAACGAAAGAAAAGAAAGAGGAAGGAAGTTTGCTCATAACTAAACCCGATTCTCATTTAGCTTATACCAGAGTAAAACACAGTAGTATCCATCTCTGCTCTCTCATATACTGCCATCATCAGTTCCACCAGTCGGTTAAGTTTCATCTCGTCTTGTCGGATCACTACGTTGTATATGAGCTCATATGCAGGTGGAACCCGATTCTCATTGTTAGCATACAGATCGTGAAATAATGCCGTGGTAACTGCGTCTGGCAGTGACACAACCACCAGAGTATAATCCTCGTATGACAATACAGGTGGCAGTCGGTAGTTGCACAAATCTGTTAAGACTATCTGAAAGTGTATATGAAAATATTTCATTTTAATGGAAAATGATTTAGCTTCAGATTTATTTTCAATACATTTTCTTCTGGAAGTGTTCTAACAGCACTACTTGGGAATCTCAAAACAATGTTTTCATAACTGGCCCAGCCGAAAGCGTAACATTGAATTCCTTTGCTGAAGATGATGCATGATGTGCCCATTACATCGAACCATGTTTTATTTCTGATTGATAATAATGCACACTTGACTCGTCCTCTTTAACAATGACCTTCAGAAAAAAAATAAGCTACAATTTGAAGAAGACAGAAAGCAATCATGTAGATCGCCTAAAACAAAACATACAAAAAAGCTTTCTGAATTCTCGTTGTGCTCTAGTTCACACATACAGCATTCAGAAGTTATCTTCATTGATGCTGATCTGCTGTTTTCTATTCATGGTCATGAACAATTAATTTAATTCCCTAGCTCCTATTTGCGACATTTTCTAACCAGGCTGAGAAAACAATTAGGCAAGTGATCACAGTTGCGATCCTACCAAAAGGGAAAGAATAGATTCCAATAGATGTTACTATGGCCATCTACCTCAACATTTTCATTACTCTTGGAAGAGAATGTAGAGATTGGGGCAGCATGGAGGCTGAACTCGAAATTAAGCAACTGATAGAAGATAGCGCAAGTGATGATGATGTTGCTGTTTATACTGATGGGTCTGTGCATCGTGGTGAGAAGTGATGCTGAGGTTTCTAGGCTAGCGCGCGAGCATACAAGACAACTACTTTCAGTATGAGGATGGAGGCTGGGACCGTTACAGTTGTGCTATTGGCTCTCTGGGACTCCGTTTACTGGGGCGCGCGAGCATACAAGACAACTACTTTCAGTATGAGGATGGAGGTTGGGGCCGTTACAGTTGTGCTATTGGCTCTCTGGGACTCCGTTTACTGGGCCGCGCAGAGCATACAACTACTGCCAGTATGAGGATGGAGGTTGGGGCCGTTACAGTTGCGCTATTGGCGCTCTGTGACTCCGTTTACTGGGGCCGTTGTTGTTTCTGACTCTCAGTCATGCTTCGGAAGATCCAGAATGTTGTGTTGCAGTATGAGCCAATGTCGTCTATAGAGGTTTACGACCTCCAGATACCCACGTGCATCTACTGCCCTGGTCATGCGGGTGTTCGCGACAATGATAGAGGGGACAGGCTTGATTCGTTTCTTGGGGAGTTTAGAGCGGGTAAGGAGAATATTCTTCGGTTTCTCTGCGACCTACTGGATGAAGACACTAAAATTGAAGTTGAATCAATCCTGCGATTTAAGGAATTTGGAATTACAGGTTGTTCAAGGTGTTACGAGTTTGTAGATTTGATGTAATTTTTCATAATTGAAAGTAAAATATAATAATTTGTGTGTACTTTTTTTCTACTTACTTATCATTTGGACTTTATTTCATGTACAATAAATAGCTAGGATTCAGACAATTGTGTAGCTATCAATTTATACTTATGATGTCAGGACGAAATATTCACATTCTGCAGATTCACAACTTACTGGACATGATTCACTACATGATAATAATTAAAAAGCAATTGATAAAAGTAGACAGGATGGTTACCACCCTTTAAATGACATTATCTAAAGAACGACATACACATGTACACAGGCTGGATAACACTCACTATTTGTGTATTGACTACATGACACAAATAAATATAGACAGACTGGTTGCCCTTCACTAGATAATTATTGAATAAATAAATGTCTACAAATATAGACAGACTGGTTGCCCTTCACTAGATAATTATTGAATAAATAACTGTCACCAAATATAGACAGACTGGCTGTCCTTCACTAGATAATTATTGAATAAATAAATGTCTACAAATATAGACAGACTGATTACCCTTCCTAGATAACTATTGAATAAATAATGTCTACAAATATAGACAGACTGGTTGTCCTTCACTAGATAATTATTGAATAAATAAATGTCTACAAATATAGACAGACTGATTACCCTTCACTAGATAACTATTGAATAAATAATTGTCTACAAATATAGACAGACTGGTTACCCTTCACTAGATAATTATTGAATAAATAACTGTCTACAAATATAGATAGACTGGTTGCCCTTCACTAGATAATTATTGAATAAATAACTGTCACCAAATATAGATAGACTGATTGCCCTTCACTAGATAATTATTGAATAAATAACTGTAACCAAATATAGACAGACTGGTTGCCCTTCACGACAACGTTATTGATTAAAGATGCGCTCATGATATGGTACATATTTGACATTAATAGGCGAGGGTAGGTAAGATATCTGGCAAATATACCTGCATGTTATGTATAACATATTATAAAAATGACGACGGGGGTTAGCTACTGTAACTGTGCTTGCAAAACGACAGGGCGTAATTAATAAGCTACAAGTAATAATAAGTGACGGTTCTAGTCCCATAAAGCATATGTTGGCAATCTACCACTCACCAGAATAATATCAACAGGTAAATCACTGTCGTTTTGTCCACCATCTGCTTTGTTGGCATGACAAGTTAGATCCCCTTGAAGATTAAGAAGATGCGTGTAACCTCTTTCAAGCTTCCTAGTTAACCAAAGATCATCTTGAATGTCAAGAACATAACCTCTTTCAGCACAAAAGGCACGTAGTGGCATGAAAACGTTGGACCAGAGAGGAACACGTTCCATCATGCATTCTGTTGAATGCAACAACGTATAATTTATACTTTTATTAAATATTTAACATGGCATTGCACAAAATTAAACAACTAAAAACAGTATGGAACGAAACTGATAAGAAAACAAAGATCAGAATACTAAGAGCATGCAAATTTCCAGTAGCAACATATGAGTGTGAAGCATGGACATTTAATATTTGTTCCTTTCTGGCCAAAGACGGCACATAGGGCAGATGTTTTAGATCTCCATGTCGCCCGAGTGGTTACGGGCCCAAATTTGGGGTTAAAGAATAGAACCACTGTTACTTGCCACGCATGTTGTAAGAGGCGACTAGGGAGGTTTGGCTGAAATCGAATGCACATGTCCTAAACATGTACAAGTCTATACGTTTAGGGGCCTACCAAACCAATGTGCAACGTATACACGTTCTTGGCAAAGATCAAACATATCACAAAGAGTGATTAAAATTGGTCGTAAAGAACGAATGCAAAGAAGAAGGAGAGATCTCCATGTGATGCGGTTCGTTGCTAGCAGTTGGAGATCTTGTAGGGTTTTACATCCCAATAGTTTACTTTCTTGCAAGATTGTTCTTCGAAGAGTGGTCTTAGGTCTTCCACGTTTTCTTTTCCCAACTAGTGACCACATAAGGACTTGTCGATTTAGTCTCTTTTCCTCTGATCTAAGAACATGACCTAAATATTTCCACCTTCGTGAACGTTTAACAAGGCAGTGGAAAAACATATATGTCCTTTTGAATATAAGTGTTACAGAAAAGACCTTCGTATATCATGGGCAGAGAAGAGAACAAATAGATCTATCCAGAAAGAATTCAAGATCAAAGAAAACTGGCAAATGCTACAAATAAGAAAATTGAGGTATTTGGAAAAAGTGGATACAACATCAGTACTGAACTTCATAAAGAAATAACAAATCAAACGGTTCGACTAAATAAGAAGATCACTAACAGACAGTGTGCCTTAAAGGTTAATGCTTTTAAAATACAGTGGAGATATGGCAAATGGTCGTCCAAGCGAAAGGTGGACCACAGAACTAACAGAGGAAGTGAAAGACATTCTGTCGCACAAGAGCCAGTTCTAGAAATTGTGTTATCTTAGCGCCGTGAGACAAATTAGGAAGAGGGGAGAAAGATGTACAATAAATAAACAAAATTGGAGAGAAAAATAAAATATTGTTTCCATTTACATTCAAGATGCCGCCAGAATATGGTCATACAATAATTTCTCTTTTGCCAAATTTCTAGATTACTTCTCAACTGAATCTTAGAAGCGACATAAATCTTGAACTCCGCGTCATTCATGCGCGAAGTATTTTTTGCGAACAAACGCGCGAAGTAATCTATAACGCGTGAGTGAACGAATTAGTCGCAAGTAAACTTTAAACGCATTGTTTTAGAGAATGAGAAAACACAGCGTGCAATAATGAATACACCCACGTGATCTAGGTCAACTTGACAACCGTAGTGATCAGATTTCAACCAATCTGTATTCTGTGCAGGATAAGAAAATTCAATCAATCAATCAAGTGCCATGCCCTTTATCATGTCTCTCCACAACTCTCTTTGCTTGGTGCATGTAATCAGCTCTGACGTCGATCTTTTGTCGAACCATGGTGCCAGGCCATCCAACATCTTCTCCCTCTGTCTTCCACGATCTCTCCTTCCATGAATTTTACCTGTAGTCACCAAATGTTCTAAACTTTCTCTTCGCATTATATGCCCGAAGTACCTTGATTGTCCGATTCTTATTCTTCTGATAAGGTTTCTTTGTGTGCATGCCTGATTAAAAAACTCCACATTTGTTTTCTTCGCTCTCCATTGAATTTTCAGCATTCTTCTATAAAACCCATCTCTGTAGATTCCAATGATCTCATTGATTGTTTGTTTATTGTCCATGATTTGCTGCCATACATAAGTATTGGTTCAATATAGCACTGGAGTACTCGTTTTCGCAGCGTCATTGGTATTGAGTTCACGCATAGTGTGTTCTTCATTTTCATTAAAGCTGCTTTCGCTGAGTTATTCTACTCCCAATTAGAAAATTACGTGTCATTAATGAGAGTACCGTTGCAGTTTTCACGACGGGTTTTGACGCATTCTTGGAACTTATCGGTTTAGCATGATAATATCTTTGTCCTACTAAAATAAAAGTCCATTGCGACGAATGCATACTCTAACAAAAATCTCACAACACAAAAACTGTAATAAATTCGAAGATACATGGACAACTGCGTGAGAAGTTCTCTTTCATTTTGAGAATCTTCTAGTTTGTAGGTGCCATACATTCTCTTTCGCAAATTACATATCAAGCATGCGTTGCAAGTTCTGAACTTAAATTATGGTTAACAGTTCATGACTCCATGACACTTGAAATAGTTGCTATTTAATATTACAAAGTCAACTGTTGTGTTGACTTGCCAAAGTCTGGCGTTGAGAGGAGTTCATTCACTCATCGTTCCCGTGAAGACAAACATGTTCAGAGACTTAGTTTGTGACGTAACAATCCAAGTTGGCATAAGGAAGTTTACTCCGTGAAACAAAATTCGCGTGAAAAAAGGAAAGACGTTTTTAAATGGTTTGTAATTATAAAACAGGTATTTCAAGATACTTACCTTCCCCTGGTGCAATGACCTTAAGACGTATTACTTGAGGACGACTTTCGAGGACAGAGGGTTCCTTATGACGACCTACCAGTAGATCCTGCAGGTCACGTGGTAAGCATGAAAGCCTCGGTGGCAATGTCCATTGATCTCTTATCTGAGAGAAACGAAATATGTTGATACATTTTTCATTCTAAAATCCAAGTCGTAAATAACTGTAACACATATGTCTTCGCCCGTTGCAATAGTCTTAAGGTTGCATACACAGAGCTATCAGTTAGAACCACTTAATAAACTGAAACATTTGTACATTGATTTTTGATTAGTAGAACCGATCTAACATCACTCTCTATAGAATAATGGTGCGCATTCTCTCACTGACAGGTGTCAAGTGTAATGAATGCGTATGGTTCATGTGGCTAGCTGATTAAATACTCTCCTTTTTTCTGAATTAGACAAGTCCGACTTGTCCAACTTTACTCAAACGTATATATATATATATAGTTTAAACGGAGCAGAGCCAAATTAATCGATTATGCGCAAGTTGGCTATTACATCTACTACAACATCAACTCAATAATATCAGACATCTTCAACAACGAAGTTAACATATCATTATCATCATCAAGGTGCGTATCCTTTATAGTACATTGCTCTCTTTGCAGCACATCTGAAATTCACCCTGTCTCTAGCTAGTTCCCCCACTTCGTCTATGGTCATATTCATGGTTTCTTTAATATCCTGTAACCATCTTCTTCTTGGTCTGCCTCTGCGTCCTGGGACCCTGCCGTCTAATATTGTTCTCTCCAGGCCATCGTGACGTTTGATGTGACCAAAATATCTATTTTTTCTGTTTAGTATGTTGTTTATCAGCCAATTATCTTTAACATTCAGTTCTTTTAGGACATCAGTGTTTTCCTTTTTATGTCCGTGTTATTCGTAGGGTCTTTTTGTAGCATTTCGTTTCGAAGGACTGGATTTTCATTCTTGTTGTTTGTGTAATGATCCATGATTCCCAACCATAAGTGGTCACTGGAAAAATGCATGTTCTCAGTATTTTTAATTTTATTATTTTGCTAGTTCTTTGCCACATATTCTTCATTGTGTTTATCTTTCTAATTGCTATTGCCAATCTTCTTGAGATCTCTTTGGAGCAGTCGCCGTTATTGTTGAATATTGAGCCCAGTTATTCGTAGCTCTCTACACGTTGGAGTTCTTCATTGTTTATTTGGAAGTTAGGTGAGCCTTTTGCTTTGCCAGTTGACACTTTTTTGTTTTTTGTGTAATCAATTATAGATGTTGGTCTTCGCTATATTTCTTGGTCGTCGTTATATTTTTTGGTCGTCATGATTAGGTTTTTCAAACCTTCTTTGCTGTTGGATAGTAATACTGTATTGTCTGCGTACCTAAGCTCTGGTATGGATTTGCCGCATATAGTGAGAGGGTCGTAATTCACAAAGTTGGCATCGTCTTTTACATACCTCATAATGTTCTCCGTATATATATTGAATAAGTATGGGGATAGAATACATCATGTCTTACCCCCTTTTGAATCTCGAACCATTCAGCTATTGCACCTCCTATTTTAATGGTTGCCTGTTGTTCGTGGTATAGAGATTCTACGAGTTGTATTATGTGTATTGGAAAATGCATGTCCTTCATGATGTTCCACATTTTAAGTTAACATCTACTCGCTGGTAAATTTCTCTTGATGCAGCACAAGCACTAGCTGTGTGTTCGAAAGTAGCATGAGTGGAACATTTATGTGAGAATTCTGATAAAACAAGTGCACAGCTAACAAGCTACATACATCGTCAGCTTTGCTAATACTTCTGTTACACTTTTATTATAACTTTTATTATTTGTAACACTTTTGTTATAAGGAGATAAATGTTGGAAGACTTACATTTGGTGTAACAACTGTGACTGTGGATATATTAGATGACGTGTTGATGTTATCTGGTTTAGTGGAATTCACAGTTGACCCTATACCATTCGTTTCGGAATATTGATTTCTGCTGGTTTCTAATACTGACTGCGTCTTTTCGGGTGTTCCAGTAATCCCTGCAAATCAAAGAAACATATATATTACAACACATAATTGACGTCAGTCTGCATGCATGTTTATCCAGAGTTTGTCTTCCACTTATAGCTGTCCAGGAAAGTAATACAACTGATTTAATTTTAAAAACATAATTACAATTAGTTTTACATAACTTTTGTCAGTTGTGACTTTGTTGGCGCTATATTCCTATGATGCTTGATATTATTTGTTCTCTTGCTTCATACTCTATGTGTGTGTATGTTCATTGTATATTGTCTATATATATGTGTGTGAATTTGTATTGGTTATCTGAGCGTCTGTAATTCAAGGGTAGTAAGCTCGATAACAAACCCAATGTAATAATAGCAGTAGTAGTTGTAGTGGTAGCAGCAGTAGTAGTAGTAGTAGTAGTAGTAGTAGTAGTAGCAGCAGCGGCAGTAGTAGTAGTAGTAGTAGTAGTGGTAGTAGTAGTATCATACAATCATAATACACTTTATCCGGCATATATAATTTCAACTTCTTATATATTTTAAGTGTATGAAACAAATTCTGATCGACAAATAAATTTAAATAAGAATTACCTTTTGGCATCGAAGTAGACAAAAGGTTAGGTTTGTTTACTTTGACGTTGATGTCGCTAGAGGATGTAGTACTTTGCTTTCGAATTTTATTTCGATTGCGCGCCGCTCGTTCACCGTCATCTTTCAATTGACTGTTAAGAAAATACGAATAGTTAACAATAGTCAAACAACCTTAATTTATTTGCAAACCTTATGCTTCTGTGACTGTGGTATACATATATATTAAGTAGCATATCTAATTACATCTTGATCATATCTACTTTACGTTTTTAAGCTAACATGTAACCTGGCAGTGCACTCACATTTGTACTTTGCATTATTAAGCTAACATGTAACCTGGCAGTGCACTCACATTTGTACTTTGCATTATTAAGCTAACATGTAACCTGGCAGTGCACTCACATTTGTACTTTGCATTTTTAAGCTAACATGTAACCTGGCAGTGCACTCACATTTGTACTTTGCATTATTAAGCTAACATGTAACCTGGCAGTGCACTCACATTTGTACTTTGCATTTTTAAGCTAACATGTAACCTGGCAGTGCACTCACATTTGTACTTTGCATTATTAAGCTAACATGTAACCTGGCAGTGCACTCACATTTGTACTTTGCATTATTAAGCTAACATGTAACCTGGCAGTGCACTCACATTTGTACTTTGCATTATTAAGCTAACATGTAACCTGGCAGTGCACTCACATTTGTACTTTGCATTATTAAGCTAACATGTAACCTGGCAGTGCACTCACATTTGTACTTTGCATTATTAAGCTAACATGTAACCTGGCAGTGCACTCACATTTGTACTTTGCATTATTAAGCTAACATGTAACCTGGCAGTGCACTCACATTTGTACTTTGCATTATTAAGCTAACATGTAACCTGGCAGTGCACTCACATTTGTACTTTGCATTATTAAGCTAACATGTAACCTGGCAGTGCACTCACATTTGTACTTTGCATTATTAAGCTAACATGTAACCTGGCAGTGCACTCACATTTGTACTTTGCATTATTAAGCTAACATGTAACCTGGCAGTGCACTCACATTTGTACTTTGCATTTTTAAGCTAACATGTAACCTGGCAGTGCACTCACATTTGTACTTTGCATTATTAAGCTAACATGTAACCTGGCAGTGCACTCACATTTGTACTTTGCATTTTTAAGCTAACATGTAACCTGGCAGTGCACTCACATTTGTACTTTGCATTATTAAGCTAACATGTAACCTGGCAGTGCACTCACATTTGTACTTTGCATTATTAAGCTAACATGTAACCTGGCAGTGCACTCACATTTGTACTTTGCATTATTAAGCTAACATGTAACCTGGCAGTGCACTCACATTTGTACTTTGAATTATTAAGCTAACATGTAACCTGGCAGTGCACTCACATTTGTACTTTGCATTTTTAAGCTAACATGTAACCTGGCAGTGCACTCACATTTGTACTTTGCATTATTAAGCTAACATGTAACCTGGCAGTGCACTCACATTTGTACTTTGCATTATTAAGCTAACATGTAACCTGGCAGTGCACTCACATTTGTACTTTGCATTATTAAGCTAACATGTAACCTGGCAGTGCACTCACATTTGTACTTTGCATTATTAAGCTAACATGTAACCTGGCAGTGCACTCACATTTGTACGTTGCATTATTAAGCTAACATGTAACCTGGCAGTGCACTCACATTTGTACTTTGCATTATTAAGCTAACATGTAACCTGGCAGTGCACTCACATTTGTACTTTGCATTATTAAGCTAACATGTAACCTGGCAGTGCACTCACATTTGTACTTTGCATTATTAAGCTAACATGTAACCTGGCAGTGCACTCACATTTGTACTTTGCATTTTTAAGCTAACATGTAACCTGGCAGTGCACTCACATTTGTACTTTGCATTATTAAGCTAACATGTAACCTGGCAGTGCACTCACATTTGTACTTTGCATTATTAAGCTAACATGTAACCTGGCAGTGCACTCACATTTGTACTTTGCATTATTAAGCTAACATGTAACCTGGCAGTGCACTCACATTTGTACTTTGCATTATTAAGCTAACATGTAACCTGGCAGTGCACTCACATTTGTACTTTGCATTTTTAAGCTAACATGTAACCTGGCAGTGAGTGCACTCACATTTGTACTTTGCATTATTAAGCTAACATGTAACCTGGCAGTGCACTCACATTTGTACTTTGCATTATTAAGCTAACATGTAACCTGGCAGTGCACTCACATTTGTACTTTGCATTATTAAGCTAACATGTAACCTGGCAGTGCACTCACATTTGTACTTTGCATTATTAAGCTAACATGTAACCTGGCAGTGCACTCACATTTGTACTTTGCATTATTAAGCTAACATGTAACCTGGCAGTGCACTCACATTTGTACTTTGCATTATTAAGCTAACATGTAACCTGGCAGTGCACTCACATTTGTACTTTGCATTTTTAAGCTAACATGTAACCTGGCAGTGCACTCACATTTGTACTTTGCATTATTAAGCTAACATGTAACCTGGCAGTGCACTCACATTTGTACTTTGCATTATTAAGCTAACATGTAACCTGGCAGTGCACTCACATTTGTACTTTGCATTATTAAGCTAACATGTAACCTGGCAGTGCACTCACATTTGTACTTTGCATTATTAAGCTAACATGTAACCTGGCAGTGCACTCACATTTGTACTTTGCATTATTAAGCTAACATGTAACCTGGCAGTGCACTCACATGTGTACTTTGCATTATTAAGCTAACATGTAACCTGGCAGTGCACTCACATTTGTACTTTGCATTTTTAAGCTAACATGTAACCTGGCAGTGCACTCACATTTGTACTTTGCATTATTAAGCTAACATGTAACCTGGCAGTGCACTCACATTTGTACTTTGCATTATTAAGCTAACATGTAACCTGGCAGTGCACTCACATTTGTACTTTGCATTATTAAGCTAACATGTAACCTGGCAGTGCACTCACATTTGTACTTTGCATTATTAAGCTAACATGTAACCTGGCAGTGCACTCACATTTGTACTTTGCATTATTAAGCTAACATGTAACCTGGCAGTGCACTCACATTTGTACTTTGCATTATTAAGCTAACATGTAACCTGGCAGTGCACTCACATTTGTACTTTGCATTATTAAGCTAACATGTAACCTGGCAGTGCACTCACATTTGTACTTTGCATTATTAAGCTAACATGTAACCTGGCAGTGCACTCACATTTGTACTTTGCATTTTTAAGCTAACATGTAACCTGGCAGTGCACTCACATTTGTACTTTGCATTATTAAGCTAACATGTAACCTGGCAGTGCACTCACATTTGTACTTTGCATTATTAAGCTAACATGTAACCTGGCAGTGAGTGCACTCACATTTGTACTTTGCATTATTAAGCTAACATGTAACCTGGCAGTGAGTGCACTCACATTTGTACTTTGCATTATTAAGCTAACATGTAACCTGGCAGTGAGTGCACTCACATTTGTACTTTGCATTATTAAGCTAACATGTAACCTGGCAGTGCACTCACATTTGTACTTTGCATTATTAAGCTAACATGTAACCTGGCAGTGCACTCACATTTGTACTTTGCATTATTAAGCTAACATGTAACCTGGCAGTGCACTCACATTTGTACTTTGCATTATTAAGCTAACATGTAACCTGGCAGTGAGTGCACTCACATTTGTACTTTGCATTATTAAGCTAACATGTAACCTGGCAGTGCACTCACATTTGTACTTTGCATTTTTAAGCTAACATGTAACCTGGCAATGAGTGCACTCACATTTGTACTTTGCATTATTAAGCTAACATGTAACCTGGCAGTGCACTCACATTTGTACTTTGCATTTTTAAGCTAACATGTAACCTGGCAGTGAGTGCACTCACATTTGTACTTTGCATTATTAAGCTAACATGTAACCTGGCAGTGCACTCACATTTGTACTTTGCATTATTAAGCTAACATGTAACCTGGCAGTGCACTCACATTTGTACTTTGCATTATTAAGCTAACATGTAACCTGGCAGTGCACTCACATTTGTACTTTGCATTATTAAGCTAACATGTAACCTGGCAGTGCACTCACATTTGTACTTTGCATTATTAAGCTAACATGTAACCTGGCAGTGAGTGCACTCACATTTGTACTTTGCATTATTAAGCTAACATGTAACCTGGCAGTGCACTCACATTTGTACTTTGCATTATTAAGCTAACATGTAACCTGGCAGTGCACTCACATTTGTACTTTGCATTATTAAGCTAACATGTAACCTGGCAGTGAGTGCACTCACATTTGTACTTTGCATTATTAAGCTAACATGTAACCTGGCAGTGCACTCACATTTGTACTTTGCATTTTTAAGCTAACATGTAACCTGGCAGTGAGTGCACTCACATTTGTACTTTGCATTATTAAGCTAACATGTAACCTGGCAGTGCACTCACATTTGTACTTTGCATTTTTAAGCTAACATGTAACCTGGCAGTGCACTCACATTTGTACTTTGCATTATTAAGCTAACATGTAACCTGGCAGTGCACTCACATTTGTACTTTGCATTATTAAGCTAACATGTAACCTGGCAGTGCACTCACATTTGTACTTTGCATTATTAAGCTAACATGTAACCTGGCAGTGCACTCACATTTGTACTTTGCATTATTAAGCTAACATGTAACCTGGCAGTGAGTGCACTCACATTTGTACTTTGCATTATTAAGCTAACATGTAACCTGGCAGTGCACTCACATTTGTACTTTGCATTATTAAGCTAACATGTAACCTGGCAGTGAGTGCACTCACATTTGTACTTTGCATTATTAAGCTAACATGTAACCTGGCAGTGCACTCACATTTGTACTTTGCATTTTTAAGCTAACATGTAACCTGGCAGTGAGTGCACTCACATTTGTACTTTGCATTATTAAGCTAACATGTAACCTGGCAGTGCACTCACATTTGTACTTTGCATTTTTAAGCTAACATGTAACCTGGCAGTGAGTGCACTCACATTTGTACTTTGCATTATTAAGCTAACATGTAACCTGGCAGTGCACTCACATTTGTACTTTGCATTTTTAAGCTAACATGTAACCTGGCAGTGAGTGCACTCACATTTGTACTTTGCATTATTAAGCTAACATGTAACCTGGCAGTGCACTCACATTTGTACTTTGCATTATTAGCTAACATGTAACCTGGCAGTGCACTCACATTTGTACTTTGCATTATTAAGCTAACATGTAACCTGGCAGTGCACTCACATTTGTACTTTGCATTATTAAGCTAACATGTAACCTGGCAGTGCACTCACATTTGTACTTTGCATTATTAAGCTAACATGTAACCTGGCAGTGCACTCACATTTGTACTTTGCATTATTAAGCTAACATGTAACCTGGCAGTGAGTGCACTCACATTTGTACTTTGCATTATTAAGCTAACATGTAACCTGGCAGTGCACTCACATTTGTACTTTGCATTATTAAGCTAACATGTAACCTGGCAGTGCACTCACATTTGTACTTTGCATTATTAAGCTAACATGTAACCTGGCAGTGCACTCACATTTGTACTTTGCATTATTAAGCTAACATGTAACCTGGCAGTGCACTCACATTTGTACTTTGCATTATTAAGCTAACATGTAACCTGGCAGTGAGTGCACTCACATTTGTACTTTGCATTATTAAGCTAACATGTAACCTGGCAGTGCACTCACATTTGTACTTTGCATTATTAAGCTAACATGTAACCTGGCAGTGCACTCACATTTGTACTTTGCATTATTAAGCTAACATGTAACCTGGCAGTGCACTCACATTTGTACTTTGCATTTTTAAGCTAACATGTAACCTGGCAGTGCACTCACATTTGTACTTTGCATTTTTAAGCTAACATGTAACCTGGCAGTGAGTGCACTCACATTTGTACTTTGCATTATTAAGCTAACATGTAACCTGGCAGTGCACTCACATTTGTACTTTGCATTTTTAAGCTAACATGTAACCTGGCAGTGAGTGCACTCACATTTGTACTTTGCATTATTAAGCTAACATGTAACCTGGCAGTGCACTCACATTTGTACTTTGCATTATTAAGCTAACATGTAACCTGGCAGTGAGTGCACTCACATTTGTACTTTGCATTATTAAGCTAACATGTAACCTGGCAGTGCACTCACATTTGTACTTTGCATTATTAAGCTAACATGTAACCTGGCAGTGCACTCACATTTGTACTTTGCATTATTAAGCTAACATGTAACCTGGCAGTGCACTCACATTTGTACTTTGCATTATTAAGCTAACATGTAACCTGGCAGTGCACTCACATTTGTACTTTGCATTATTAAGCTAACATGTAACCTGGCAGTGCACTCACATTTGTACTTTGCATTATTAAGCTAACATGTAACCTGGCAGTGAGTGCACTCACATTTGTACTTTGCATTATTAAGCTAACATGTAACCTGGCAGTGCACTCACATTTGTACTTTGCATTATTAAGCTAACATGTAACCTGGCAGTGCACTCACATTTGTACTTTGCATTATTAAGCTAACATGTAACCTGGCAGTGAGTGCACTCACATTTGTACTTTGCATTATTAAGCTAACATGTAACCTGGCAGTGCACTCACATTTGTACTTTGCATTATTAAGCTAACATGTAACCTGGCAGTGCACTCACATTTGTACTTTGCATTATTAAGCTAACATGTAACCTGGCAGTGCACTCACATTTGTACTTTGCATTATTAAGCTAACATGTAACCTGGCAGTGCACTCACATTTGTACTTTGCATTATTAAGCTAACATGTAACCTGGCAGTGCACTCACATTTGTACTTTGCATTTTTAAGCTAACATGTAACCTGGCAGTGAGTGCACTCACATTTGTACTTTGCATTATTAAGCTAACATGTAACCTGGCAGTGCACTCACATTTGTACTTTGCATTATTAAGCTAACATGTAACCTGGCAGTGCACTCACATTTGTACTTTGCATTTTTAAGCTAACATGTAACCTGGCAGTGAGTGCACTCACATTTGTACTTTGCATTATTAAGCTAACATGTAACCTGGCAGTGAGTGCACTCACATTTGTACTTTGCATTATTAAGCTAACATGTAACCTGGCAGTGCACTCACATTTGTACTTTGCATTATTAAGCTAACATGTAACCTGGCAGTGCACTCACATTTGTACTTTGCATTATTAAGCTAACATGTAACCTGGCAGTGCACTCACATTTGTACTTTGCATTATTAAGCTAACATGTAACCTGGCAGTGCACTCACATTTGTACTTTGCATTATTAAGCTAACATGTAACCTGGCAGTGAGTGCACTCACATTTGTACTTTGCATTATTAAGCTAACATGTAACCTGGCAGTGCACTCACATTTGTACTTTGCATTTTTAAGCTAACATGTAACCTGGCAGTGCACTCACATTTGTACTTTGCATTTTTAAGCTAACATGTAACCTGGCAGTGCACTCACATTTGTACTTTGCATTTTTAAGCTAACATGTAACCTGGCAGTGCACTCACATTTGTACTTTGCATTATTAAGCTAACATGTAACCTGGCAGTGCACTCACATTTGTACTTTGCATTTTTAAGCTAACATGTAACCTGGCAGTGCACTCACATTTGTACTTTGCATTTTTAAGCTAACATGTAACCTGGCAGTACACTCACATTTGTACTTTGCATTTTTAAGCTAACATGTAACCTGGCAGTGCACTCACATTTGTACTTTGCATTTTTAAGCTAACATGTAACCTGGCAGTACTCACATTTGTACTTTGCTATTAAAGCTAACATGTAACCTGGAGTGCACTCACATTTGTACTTTGCATTTTTAAGCTAACATGTAACCTGGCAGTGCACTCACATTTGTACTTTGCATTTTTAAGCTAACATGTAACCTGGCAGTGCACTCACATTTGTACTTTGCATTATTAAGCTAACATGTAACCTGGCAGTGCACTCACATTTGTACTTTGCATTATTAAGCTAACATGTAACCTGGCAGTGCACTCACATTTGTACTTTGCATTTCGCAAACATATTTATTTTTCATCCAACATTCCAAATTCTGATACGTTATTCTTAACAGAATAGCAGTTACAGTAGCCTTAACGTTCACTGAAACCATTTATAAATTGTAAATACAGTACCTCTTGTCATTAGTCATTGCCTGTGATATATCCGTGGAACACCCATTCCCCATGTTAGTTGCTCTTCCTTATTGTTGGTATAGAATAAGTAGTGAACCCTGGCGTAAAGTGCCCTATGCTTGCTCACACTGGTTACATCAGTCATTTATTTCATATTTCTCTAGTAGTTCTAGCCCTCAGTTTCTACAATCGTTTCATCATCCATGATTGGGGTTTTTGTGGCTAGTAGTCTAGTAGTGCTAGTAGATTCTTGCTAAAATGTTGTACAATCTTTACGTCAGACATTCACTGTAGATGCCTGTAGTAAGAAGAAAATGATATTACATTTACGTAACCATACATGTCTTTACAAACAATTAAACAACTAAAATCAGTATGGAACGGAACTGATAAGAAAACAAAGATCAGATTACTAAGACCATGCATATTCCCAGTGGCAACGTATGGGTGGGAAGCATGGACATTTAATAAGGCAGTGGAAAACATATATGTGCTTTTGAATGTAAGTGTTACAGAAGAGTTCTTCGTATATTATGGACACGCCCGAGTGGTTATCGGGGCTCACATTTGGGGTGCAAAGAATAGAACCACTGTTACCTGCCACGCATGTCAAAAGAGGCGACTAAGGAGGTTTGGCTGAAATCGGATGCATGTGTCCTAAGCATGTAGAAGTCTATGCGTTTAGGGCCTACCAAACAAATGTGCAACGTATACACGTTCTTGGCAAAGATCAAACATATCACAAAGAGTGATTAAAATTGGTCGTAAGAACGAACGCAAAGAAGAAGAAGAAGAAGATATCACGGACAGAGAAGAGACAAAAATAAATATATACAGAAAGAACTCAAAATTAAAGAAAACTGTCTGATGCTATAAATAAGAAACAGAAAATTGAGATATTTTGGACATATAAAAAGACATGAAGGGCTGGAGAAGACCATCGTGGAAGGAGGCATACCGGCAAAGAGAAGAAGAGGAAGACCACGGAGAAGATGGATTTCGGATTTAACTGATGGTTTGAACATGACAGCTGCAGAGGCAGGACATCTGGCCTGTGAGAGAGATACATTCCAGAGGACTGTTGGGGTGGTGGCAAATCTGCTCAGGACAAGCTATTTGATGATGATTGTTTGTTACCTGGAGATAATCATTACCTCTGTTTTCTTTATGTTCATATTTAATCCTTTGTTTCCATTTTCTCTCACTAATATCTTCTTCTTCTTCTTTGCGTTCGTTCTTTACGACCAATTTTAATCACTCTTTGTGATATGTTTGATCTTTGCCAAGAACGTGTATACGTTGCACATTTGTTTGGTATTAAACGCATAAACTTCTACACGTTTAGGACATGTGCATCCGATTTCAGCCAAACCTCCTTAGTCGCCTCTTACGACATGCGTGGTAGGTAACAGTGGTTCTATTCTTTACGCCTCAAATTTGGGCCCCGGTAACCACTCGGGCGTCTCACTAATATGTATTTGAAGCCTTGTACGAGCCTCGTAGATCTTGTTCATTTGTAGCTATGAGATTTGTGTCAGCAGATTATCTTAGACTGTTCATGTATTGATCGCCAACTGTTATTTCTGTCGTTCCTTCTTTATATCGCTTGACATTTTCACTGGCAATATTGCCACTCGACAATAGCAACTTTTAATCGACTCTTTGTGGTTTAGGCCAACTGATTCGCCACGGAGTTTTCTTAGCCTCTTGACGGAATTATTTATTTTTGTTCCCGAAAAATTATACTCGTGGTTTAGCAAAACTAAATTATTATTTCTTAATATGATTTACAATATGACTTATTATATATCAAATTGAAGATAAATGGATGTATTCTTAAAATATTTACTGTATTAGCAAAAATAATGCAGTGTTAATTATAAATGAACCATATTAGCATTCATTAAAAATCAAATTGAAATTGGGAGAACAAAAATCCAACTTACCAAGGATTTTGATGAACAATAGAGGTTGAAAAAAAAAGTTCAACTGCTCTCTTTATATTGGTAATCCATTTATCAATACATAAATATAAAGAAAATTGTGATTCCATGCATTGCTTATTAACTGTTTACAAACTAGTATCATGATCAGTCGTAAAGATCTAGTTTTTGTGGTTTTAATAAAAGGGTATCTTAAAATGAATGGTAAACTCCGTTTCACTTCTACTTCTAGCATACACCACGATGATATGTATTCGTTATCTCTTCTTCTTTGCCTCGTTCTTTACGACAATTTAAATCACTTTTGTGATATGTTTGATCTTCAAGAACGTGTGATACTTGCACATTGGTTTGTAGGCCTAAACGCATAGACTTCTACATGTTTAGGACACATGCATCCGATTTCAGCCAAGTATTCGTTATCATTTACACATCACTTTAAAGTAGTTACAGATTAATATAAAAGTCGAATCTGAGTGAAATGTAATTGAAAAGTAACGAAATAGTACACGTAATCTGTGTGACGCGTCGTCCATGCGGTAAGCCATATTGACATTCGAGAGACGCGTCGTACGGAATCAGTAAGCACATTTGGATTCACAACTGGAGAGATGCACAATGACTTGCAGAAGAGAACAACCACTATGTGCATGATCCAAGAAAAATATCCCAAACAATCATGGATTCATGCTTACACAGATGGATCTGCTACAGATGCAATTAAGAATGGAGGACTGGTATCTATATTCATATCCCAAAACCACACTGAGACAAAGTACATTCCTACTGATAAATTTTGCTCAAACTACACAGCAGTAGCTCAAGTACTATTACAGGCCACAATCATGATCAACAACACCAACTCTGACTGCCAACAAGTGGGGTTTTTTTTTCTCAGATGCACTATCCGTTCTGAAAGCCTTCCAGAGTAAACTTCCAATCCTGAGAAAGGAGCTCAGCAAGATTTCTGCCTACAAGAGAGTTACACTACAGTGGGTACCTTCACACTGTGGTGTGCCAGGTAACGAGAAGGCAGACAAACTAGCAGCATAATGTGAACACGTAGAAAATGAAATCACCTTACTTTGAAAAATAGCCATCATGGACATTAGAAAAGAACCTAAGCTATCCAACGACGACTACCACACACTCGACAGACAAGGACAGACTATCATCTTCCGACTCAGGATAGGGCATAACAGACTGAACAAACACTTACACAAGCTACGATTGTCCCCATCCCCTCTGTGCCCTGTGGCACCGCTGAACAAACCACAGAACATGTCCTGCAAGACTGTCCCCTGTATGTCTTCCCTAGAAATGAATGCTGTCCCTACAACCCAACACTACATTCAAAACTACATGGCACCAGAGATGAGCTCCAGACAACAGTCGACCTCATCCTAAGAACACGTCTAACGGTAAAATCATTAAAGTAGCCATCGCAAAGAAGTAGAAGTTAAGCATATTGAGCTACTAGTTTACAGTAGTTACGTTGCCATATTTCTATCCTGATGTCCATCATATTCGTTTTATGAATAGTTTTGCCTTCGTCGATTGATATGCTTAATTCTAAACTAATTCTTGTTTTCAAATTATTATAGTTTTTTTTTAAAGTTGTTTCAATTTAAACGTCTAATGCACATTTACTACTTCTGGTGATTGTTTATTCTTCCAGCTCTTGCAGTTTCTGTTGGTTAATAAATCTATTTCATCAATTTTATAAGATTATTATTCTCCATTGATTTTGAGTCTATGTATTATAAATAAAGAAGCCTATTTAAAATATGACAAATCAAAGTATAAATATAAACTTGAAATAAATTATTGAATATTAAAGTAACAACAATCTTACTCAGCACAAAAGTAACAACAATCTTCATCAGCAACAAGTAACAAAAATCTTAGCACAAAAGTAGCAACAATCTTACTCAGCACAAAAGTAACAACAATCTTATTTAGCACAAAAGTAACAACAATCTTCATCAGCACAAAAGTAACAACAATCTTCATCAGCACACAAGTAACAGCAATCTTACTCAGCACAAAAGTAACAACAATCTTACTAAGCACAAAAGTAAACAAATCTTACTCAGCACAAACGTAAAACAATCTTACTCAGCACAAAAGTAACAAAATCTACCAGCACAAAAGTAACAAAATCTTACTCAGCACAAAAGATAAATAACAACAATCTTACTCAGCACAAAGTAAAACAATCTTCCTCAGCACAAACGTAACAACAATCTTACTCAGCACAAAAGTAACAACAATCTTACTCAACACAAAAGATGAAAATAACAACAATCTTACTCAGCACAAAAGTAACAAAATCTTACTACACAAAAGATGAAAATAACAACAATCTTACTCAGCACAAAAGTAACAACAATCTTCCTAAGCACAAAAGTAACAACAATCTTACTCAGCACAAACGTAACAACAATCTTCCTCAGCACAAAAGATAACAACAATCTTACTCAGCACAAAAGTAACAACAATCTTCATCAGCACAAAAGTAACAACAATCTTCATCAGCACAAAAGTAACAACAATCTTCATCAGCACAAAAGTAACAACAATCTTCATCAACACAAAAGATGCACAAAACGTGACACTAAATCCAAATGAAACTAAACAGTACAACTACAACTAATAATAGTTGGGACCTGAAAAATTGTGCAAGGGTTCTCAAATAAGGATGGAAGGGGAAGGGTAACTTGGCTCACAAAATTGCATTATTGTTCAAAATATTGAGCACCTATGAGGTAATAACATTGACAATATTTTCATTATTGATTTAAAATATGGAAAAGCATAAGTTGATTTGAAGGGCAATGGCGTTTTTGTTATCGGTAATCCTAAATATAACGAAGCAAATATTTTGACATGAAATATTCATTACCTGGAGAAGGGGACAAACACTCGCTCCATTAATCATTGAAATCAATCAATGCTAACTGCAGCGTAAACCGTTCTAGCCAACGTTTCTTCATTTTCTTTAGAATGTTACAGTACCAATGATATCATCATTTCAGAACATGAACTATTTCTATTGAGTATCGATCAATGCCGACAGTGATCGCGAGTCAATATAATTAGTAATAAATACCGCCTGTGGGTGCCGGGCCGCAAGGAAGCAATAAATCGTATCACTACGACCTACAAGGCATAAGCTGTAAGAGACAACTAATGTAGGACCAGAGTAGCTATCCTAATAAATAATAAGCATCGCAGAAATCGGATTGCTGGCCTACTTGTAGGCGCATAGCTGGCACAACGTACAATCGCTCTTAGGCTCAATCACATATAAATAACACAGACAGTTAACAAGTGGTCGATAGGAGCGTTGAAGTAGAAGAAGTAATAAGTATGAACACTTGCCTCAATATCACACACCATTACCACGTTTCAACTAGAAAAGATCAAACTACAAATGGAAAGTAAGTCTCATACAACATCAATCGTGAAGTGTGGTCGTATCAATCAATCAAGTGTCATCCCTGCTGGCGTATGTGATCATGTCTCTCTACAACTCTCTTTCATCAGTTCTGACGTCGATCTTTTGTCGAACCAAGATGTCAGACCATCCAAAATCTTCTCCCTCTGTCTTCCTCGATCTCTCCTTCCCTGAATTTAACCTGTTGTTACTAAATGTTCTAAACCTTCTCTTGATGCCCGAATCGTCGTGCCGTTGAGGCACAGAGAAAACGAGCTGCGTGAAAAGACAGAACACACAACACCCACATGCCTAACCTTGATCATGTATGCCCCACCTGTGGTAGGAGATTGTGTTCTAGGATTTGACTCTACAGTCACTTCCGCACACACCAGAGAGTGCAGCAGCACACGTCTGGGGCTGTTGGATGGAGGCTATTATTATGATGTTAATATCTACTGGTGTACCCTGTAGTTTTAATAGCATTACTCTCTCTCTCTCTCTCTCTCTCTCTGATATTGTCCAGAGTCGTTTCACCATTTCTGCTCTTTAAACGTCTAATATTATGCATACTCCTTTTGTGTGATCGGTTCCTCCTGAATATATTATTCTAAAGTTGTCTGAATAAATTTCTCCTGCACCTATCCATCTCATTTTCCTTATTCCTAATATGGTAAGTCCTGTTCTTGTCATGTCTTGCTTAATGTTTTCTAGTTTGCCACTTTGTGCTAGCGTTTGGACGTTCCATGTTCCGATATTTAAGAGTTGTTTTCTATTGGTGTTGTTTTGTTGGTCCGGTTTCATTCCGTTGTTACGGTTGTATTGAGACATGAATTTACTAGGGATGGTTACGACGGTAGTTTTCCCTCTTGCTTTCCGTCGAGCAGTGACTATACTAGCCGGGGATCGTAGTCATTCTCTGAGATCTTTTGCCTACCATCTCGGAATGGAGACCATAACTGACATTAATTGTCAGCTGCTCTCACATTCCACTCGCCACCTGCTTCCCTGGCTTCAAATGATATTGCGCTCGAGTGGTTACCGGGCCCAAATTTGGGGTGTAAAGAATAGAACCACTGTTACCTGCCACGCATGTTGTAAGAGGTGACTAAGGAGGTTTGGCTGAAAGCGGATGCATGTGTCCTAAACGTGGAAGTCTATGCGTTTAGGGGCCTACCAAACCAATGTGCAACGTATACACGTTCTTGGTAAAGATCAAACATATCACAAAGAGTGATTAAAATTGGTCGTAAAGAACGAACACAAAGAAGAAGAAGAAATAACATTGTTTACAATATAACACGAAAGCACTACTTACAATCAGTTACTACTACATAAGTACAATTTTTCGGATATGACAGATCAAGTTCACTGAGGAAGGCTAGACGTTTTCATCACATTATTACACATTATTATCAGGAAAGCAGCGTAACCTTATCATTGTTAATATCCACTTTAGATTAATTCTGCATTATTTTAACTCAAGCCAACAACACCACTTCTATTACATATATTTATTTCTGTCTTGATGGGACAATGACAACATGCAACTTCAGGTCATTAAATTATAGTCAGAGAAGACGTTCACGCTGGTTAACGTGTATGCCTGTGATGCAAAAGTGGACTTCCAGAAACGACAGTGTTGAGTGAAAGTATAAATCATGAGAGCAATATTATTTTCTGTGGTCTTTTAAACGCAAAAAAACCAGATCATGATGAAACATTTCCTTCAATATACAGGGGTGAGGAGCTCGAATATGTACTTGAAATCGTGGAATGGTTGTGCATACATAGCGGCGATGGTATTTCAATTGTCAGTCGATCAGTTGTTGAGGACAGTGCAATCGACCTGATATTTGTATCTCCTCCAATCAATACTGTGTGCAGATGGGGGATCTTATGGCATATCAGTTTTGACCACAGCACCTGCAGCATTCTGGATAACAAATCAGAGATTCAGAAAGCACAGGTTAGAAAACCTAATTGTCTTTCAAGTAGGACAGCACAGGACAAGACGTAAGTAGGATGATGCGAGATTCAGAAAACACAGACTAGAAAATCTGTCTTTCAAGTACGACAGCACAAGACAAGACATAAGTAAGATGAGGCGAGTCAAACATAGCAATTATATTTACAGAAGAAAATGTTGGGAACAGCAACAGTTGTGGGTTGACGAGATGGAGAAGTCTTGGTTAGATATGCAGTATACTATAAGGTTGAAGCAAAACCCAAGAAAAGCAGATATCCTATCTGATAAACTGTTTGTTGAGCACAAGGCGGTATCATCATCAAATAACTTGTCCTCAGCAAAACTTTGCTACCATAACAGTCTTTTGGAATTTCTCTTTCTCATTGGCCAGATGTTACGCCTCTGTAGTCGTAATGCTCACATCATCAGTCACATCCTGAATCAATCTTCCCGCGGATCTCCTCCTCGCAGAGATACCTCTCTCCATAATGGTCTTCTCCATTCATCGTGTCTTTTCACATGTCCAAAATACTTCAAGTTTCTCTTTACCACATGTAGCATCAGCTAGTGTTTTTTTTTATTTTTCTTTATTTTACAGTGAGACTAACCACTGCTCATTCGATGGTTGAAAGGATCAGCGTTTGGTACGGCATAAGAAGGAGTCGTTGCATGGTCGCAGAAACACAAGTTTGCGTTCAAATCCCACCCAAAAATTTCATCGATTTAATTCCGTATATGTCAACAACGGGCATTCTCACAAGTGGTTTATATGGGTTAACAGTGGGATCATTAATGGCGAACAATGTTATTGCTGTTTTTGTGGTATTGACTAGTGCTGCAGAGACATCACACCAGTCTTAACCATGATTGCTTGACCGAACGTAAGTAAAAAAGTAAAGGAACCCTTTCATACCTCGTGGTATATAGGTCAATACAGTGTTAGGCCTGTATTTTCATTGACCGTCGGCACACGATGGGTGATGTGGTCAACATCACGCCGGCCGCCTTTACTTTCCCAGAGCATGTCTGGTACCCAGTTGAGGCTGGCCTGACCTGAGAACCGTCGCGGTCGGGGAAAATTCCACGCGTATTGCGGAGCTGAACCCAGACCACCAGCCTTGCGAAGGAGTTCACAAACAACTACGCTTACAGCGCTCTCTTGACCCGAATGTACTCTGTTGTAAATGTTGTAAAACATAGTGCCCCTATATGTGTTATTAACCCATAACCTCATCTTCTGTACAATCACAATATTAGCAGCATCGATCAAGTTATCTAGTTTTATGTAGTTCAGGTACATAAGGCGAAGGTATTTTTACAGGTATTGTTCACTGACCGCTCCCAGAGGCAGTGCATCTGGCCTATGAGAGAAAGAAATTCCGAAGGACTGTTAAGGTAGCAAGGTTCTGCACAGGACAAGCTATTTGATGATGATGATTGTTCCCTGTCTTCCTCTTACACCAGCCTCGTTTTCTCAACCTCCGTTCTTTGTTTCTCTTTCTCTTCTTCGATATTTCTGTGACAATGAACTTCGCAATGCATATCGTTGTTCCTGCAAAGATGCACGTAATATTTTACTGAATATGTTTAATGGTAAACATGAAGAAATACACAGTCCTCAGTAAAACATCACTGAAAGGAAATGGTATTCATTCAATAAGTACATCCTCTGGAGAGCAACTTGCCCACCAGACTGTTCACTCTTGACTGGCTTCCACACCTATAATGCATCACAAGTGAGTTACACTTTGAATTTGAAGTTTTTTACTGTTGGGTTCACGTCACAAGTAACGTTACTGGTCATGTTATTTAAAATATTTAATCCCGTAATGGATGATAATCCCGATGACGACTGCATGATCCTTTGATGAAACAGTTCCTTTAATGATCTGTACATTGTAATGTGATGCTGTGTTGAAACAGTTCCTTTTAATGATCTGTGTACATTGTAATGTGTATGGCTGTTGATGAAACAGTTCTTCTCTCTTAATGATCTGTGTACATTGTAATGTGTATGGCTGTGATGACACAGTTCCTCTTAATGATCTGTGTACATTGTAATGTGTATGGCTGTGTTGAAACAGTTCTTCTCTCTTAATGATCTGTGTGCATTGTAATGTGTAGGGACTGTGTTGAAACAGTTCTTCTCTCTTAATGATCTGTGTACATTGTAATGTGTATGGCTGTGTTGAAACAGTTCCTTCTTTATGATCTGTGTACATTGTAATGTGTATGGCTGTGTTGAAACAGTTCTTCTCTCTTAATGATCTGTGTGCATTGTAATGTGTATGGCTGTGTTGAAACAGTTCTTCTCTCTTAATGATCTGTGTACATGGTAATGTGTATGGCTGTGTTGAAACAGTTCTTCTCTCTTAATGATCTGTGTACATGTAATGGTATGGCTGTGTTGAAACAGTTCCTTCTTTATGATCTGTGTACATTGTAATGTGTATGGCTGTGATGAAACAGTTCTTCTCTCTTAATGATCTGTGTACATTGTAATGTGTATGGCTGTGTTGAAACAGTTCTTCTCTCTTAATGATCTGTGTACATTGTAATGTGTATGGCTGTGTTGAAACAGTTCTTCTCTTAATGATCTGTGTACATGGTAATGTGTATGCTGTGTTGAAACAGTTCTTCTCTCTAATGATCTGTGTACATTGTAATGTGATGGACTGTGTTGAAACAGTTCTTCTCTCTTAATGATCTGTGTACATTGTAATGTGTATGGCTGTGATGACACAGTTCCTCTTTATGATCTGTGTACATGGTAATGTGTATGGCTGTGTTGAAACAGTTCCTCTTTATGATCTGTGTACATTGTAATGTGTATGACTGTGTTGAAACAGTTCTTCTCTCTTAATGATCTGTGTACATGGTAATGTGTATGGCTGTGTTGAAACAGTTCTTCTCTCTTAATGATCTGTGTACATTGTAATGTGTATGGCTGTGTTGAAACAGTTCTTCTCTCTTAATGATCTGTGTGCATGGTAATATGTATGACTGTGTTGAAACAGTTCTTCTCTCTTAATGATCTGTGTACATTGTAATGTGTATGGACGTGTTGAAACAGTTCTTCTCTCTTAATGATCTGTGTGCATGGTAATGTGTATGGCTGTGTTGAAACAGTTCTTCTCTCTTATGATCTTGTACATGGTAATGTATATGGATGTGTTGAAACAGCATTGATATTGTTTATGAATTTTGCTATGCCAACAACACAATACCACCATTTTAAATCGTCACGTATTTCCCAACTTTGGTGTTGCAGCACGAATATGCTGTACTCGTGTCTAGACGATGGTGACGAATGAAAAGAGTCTGATATATATGTGTTTCTAGCTTTGCGTCACCGGGAGTCTCAAATACATGTGCAAGGATGATAGATTGTTTCACTGGTTATAATCATGTTTGTTGCCTCAGTGCTTCCCCTTTGATTCTTAGAACTCTTTATTTACTATTTAGATGTATGCACGTTGATGGTTGCCGTGACCCGTTAGTTAAACATACACATCATGTGCCCACTAATAATCGTACAACGTTTTATGCGACGATTTCTTTAAAAACGGTATAGATTCATTATCATTTGTGCTCTTATCCAACAAGCGGTCGCCGAGCAACCGAAGGACGCCCCACTTTCTATCTTCTACATCCCGATGGTCGACGTATTTGATGCTAGCCTGTCTGCTCTCTCATTACCGAAACCTCTTTATGTATGAACATGAGAAACAATCTCTACAAATAATCTTATTAATACCAGAACTAAAGTGGTACACTGTTTTCTTTGTATACTGAACTGACACTATTAGTAAGTGGAGAGAACAACAAAAATATCATTGACCTCTCTTAAAAACAATTTGAAATACCTTTGGTAAATACAATAACCAAAAATATCTAAGAAAATATAATAACTGAGGGAATATAAATACATCGACCATGATAACATTTAAGTTAAAATGGATATGTAATTATAAAAGAAACACTCGTAAAGACGATGAAGAAAGATAGATATAGAAAGGGATAGAGATAAAGAGAGAAGAAAGAACAGATACAGCTAGCCCTAATACTAGTTAGTCAGTTAACAGCACTCTTGGTTGACCCATTACTGCTCAGTCTCATTCAGCAGGTGGCGAAGGGGTATGTATGCGGATAGTTTCCATAGCTTGATGGTTATACACGCGTCTCATCATGCCCTCTCATGATTTCAATGCCATTAACGAATTAATGTAGATTATTGAAATCTGTAAAGATATCAACGTTTCTTATTAACCACTGTTCTTAGTGATATATGACAGAGATGTCAAACAAGATTATCAGCAATTTATATCTCAATTTATAATTTGACGGTAGGACAAATTTGGAAGAACAAGAACATGCGTTAGAACTCGCACAATTTATACAGTAAGGAAAAACAATATTTACATTAGAAAAGTAGTCAACTATTAAAAGAAAAATACGCAACATTTATCACTCAGTTTCGCTGAACAATTAAATTTAAGAGGGTTTTGTTTTTAAAAGCTAATTTGTATAAACGACACCTTCAAAGTGAACTATTGTAATTTACCTCGTCTCTTTCAAGTTACTCTTGATGCACCAGCAAGGTAAGTCTACATCTCGAAATCATACCAGGTTCGCAATACATTCACTGACAAATTATAACTGCTGAAAAAATGGTAATTCTGGTTTCAATACTATTACTTCGGGACTGAGAAAATAAGCGTCCACAGAGCACGTCGTGTAGTAGTTCTACCTGCCACCCGCTTGACGATTTGTGAACGCGGGCCTATCATTGCAATACGTTGTATCATCGATCTAGGTTTTGCTTCGATAGTTCTTTTTCTAGAACAACACGTTCAGATGCAAAGGCTTTGAAAAAGTGAGGGGGTTGTGAGGGTGGGAGATGAGGAAGGGGGATGAGGCAAATGCTGTATTACGAGGCTAACGTTTCCTAGCAACGAATATTGATGCCCAAGTGTTTTGCTGTGATTCTGTATTGTTATAATAGTCCTGACATATGGAACCACACTCGCCCCGTTTAAAATAGATGTCTAAAACGAGATTCATGTGCATGTTTGACAATAAATAATTAATTTGCTCAAGTTTGAATGCCTGTCTCATTAATGAATTCAGTATGTGAAATAAGCTGCTTATATTTGAACTTAATGGAAACAATAAGCAAATCAGTAACATAATCCAGAGTGACATGATCATTGTTCAATGCGTGAGCCGAGAGTGAGACATATCGTGAATGAGTAAAATAGATTCACATTGTTTGCTTTTGTCTCTGTTTGCACTAGTTTAACAACTAACGTACGGTTTGAGCAATTTGTGCGTGAGTACGATGTGATATAGACGATGTGTATTTACATCAAAACTGTGATTTTTCTTTCTTTTCATCTAATCATCACAGCGTCAGGATAAGAAAAGACTTATCGAATGATCTTTGTGTGCCGCTTCATAAGTAGATTTTCCTGCCACTGTTATTGGCTGAGGTCCTTTGCGTGGACGACCTTGTTTGTATCCACTGTATCGAGAACAGTCTTGATGCGTATTGTCTGTTGTAATCGTTCTTATGCAGCCAGACCATAATTTGACGTTTTTGTTTCTGACGAAGTTCAAGTATATTGTTGTACCACTTTTCTTAATGTATTTATTTCTAACTAGTTATTCTTGATAGTCCAGTATTCTGAATAGACATTTCATTCTGTCATGACTGTTATATCTGAGATATCTATCGAAATAGGAAGACCTGGTAAACTTGTAATAGCTGAACGTACAAACATAAGTACTATAGTTTTACTAAAATACGAACATGACGATAAACAGCAACGTTTCGACCAATTTTATTCAGATTGTCCTTAGATGCGTTTGTATTTGGTCGTCCATTTTGTTTCATTTTTATTTGTCACTCCTGTTGTTCGTTTGCTTGATAAAGGCCTTGTTGGTCGAAACGTTGCTGTTTATCGTCACTGTTCATGTATTTGTAAGTCTATGATATCTATGCATTTTGGCTCAGTCCATCCGATTTAATCAAACGCTCTTTTTTTTTTTGCACGGGTACATTCTATAGATTGTTTAACGATTATAAATTTGGAAGGAATTAAACAGTTTAGTACTTCAACTCATTCTTCCTGCCTTCTCCCTTCCTACATCATCTCTGGTGGAAAGAGTTGATAGAAAGCAATTATCCTGCACATGGTACAAGATAGATTTTACGTAAAAATGTTGACACATTGTGAAAAGCGGCACATCGAAAGCTTCATAATGAGAAACCTTTTTAGATAATGAGAAACTCTTTTTAAAATATAAATCGTTTCTAAAAGTAAAATAAACATTTAAAAATGGAAATAAATAATACGGAAAAATTGAATGTAACAAAGAGAAAACAGAGGGATACAAAGTGTACATTCGTCACTTTATTTTTCTTTGTCCTCTGCTTTTCTTTGCCGTTAGGCGAGAGGTTTAACTGATGATCGGTTTCCAAGATTAGCACGCTCGGTTGCTTGATAGGCGTCTGTAACTCAGATGTCTGTAACTCCAACAACCCATCTTTTCTTGTCTGCCCCTTCCTCTTGATGATTCCATTTTCAGGTTATGCGCTCTTGCAACTGGTGTATTCAGGTTCATTCTGACCAAGTGGCAAAAACTATTTGAGTCTCTGTTTTTCAATGAATCTAATATCAGGTGTTGTTCCGACTGTTCTTCTAATTTTCTCATTTCGTATATGGTCTCTTGTTTTATTTACTGCTTTCCTCAAGCATCTCCTTTCACAGGTGGTAATTTTCCTTCCTTGTTCTTTTCTCAGTGCCCATGTATGGCACTGGTAGCACAGTGTTGGTACGAAGATTGCATTTATAATATGTCTTTTAGTCTCTACTGGAATTTCTGGGTGTTTCAATTTGTCACTAACAATTTAAAATTTCATGTTTGTTATTCACATATAGATTTCCTCATTGAGTGTTGTTGGTTATAACGTACAACTGCAACACAAGATATTGTAATATTTTAGAATACAACACTCTAACTGAATTGTCCAACCCATTTAACTAAATTATGCTGACATTTTCATTCATTAAACTAGACGTAATTTATGTTTTAAATTAGCCTATGTGTCTAGTGGGAGCAATTGGAATTGATGCTTTCACATCGATATCGAAAACTGCGCTGGCTGCAACTTCACATATAAGGGCTACACTATGCATGGGCGAACGTTTGTAAAATAAATACTAATTTAAGTACACACAAATTATCACAGCTATTTCTCCTCCCGCCTACTATATTCTCTCCTTTCTGGAATATGTCATTGTTTTTAGTTATTGGACCAGTATTACTGTAAATAGGTTCACAACCTCCAGTAGCAGATACCGAAGGGTATGCAAGTCATGGACTTCAGTGACTCGTTCTTTAATTAAATGGCTAATTCTGCTCTTAATGTGACTAGCCCTACTTGTACAATGTTTATTTATACATTCCTTCAAATAGTTCATAGTTCATATGTACGGTTCCAGCTTCACTGCAATGGGTCATCCCATAATTTCTCCGTTTCTGTGCCAATGAAAATCACACAAAATGCTAACAGCTGTCTCCTGTGTCGTGAACTAATTCCAGAATGAAACAGCCGTACTTCCCCAAATAGCAACCAGCGCCGCATAAATGCATATGGCCATCGCTAATGTGTCAACACAAAACTGTTCATCACTTGAATTGCGATTCATGTCGAAGGCACCATCAATCACGACAAAATCCAGCTTTCTGCACACGCAAAACACTGCAACGGCAGATTGAGTTGGTTCGTCATAACCGTCCGCCCTTTCTGAATACCCACATTCACAACAAACGCACGTTTGACACAGCAAAAATAATTCCATGTAAGTTCCTTCAAAAGCTGTACATAATCATCATAATTGCCGTGTCCCCAAACTACTGACGATGACAGAGCAACCGAAGTGTGTTTCCCTTAATTAGCTCCAAGACATCAAATATAGGTGCATTTGATGCAAGAGTGCCTGTTTTCTGAAAATCTCGAACTTACATTTTCCAGAGAGCAGATTCAGGTTATCCATCGGAGGCTGTGAGTATAAATTGAATGATTGATTTAACAGGATCATCATCATTGCACTTCGGTGAGTAACCATGTGTGCTCCAATCTCTTTCTTACACAGGAAGATCTCAGCGACAGTGCACGAACTCCGTAGCACCAGCAAGGGTCCCCAAATTGACGACATAGATTGACTACACATAACCACAACCGACCGTTTTGGACCTTTCAAGAAAGAACTGAGAATTCATTATTTTTAGATTTTAAGATTTTACTTGCGTGGCTAATCAATGTCACTGTTCTATAGTTGGTACATAATTTGGTGTCTCTCTTTTTAGGTAATAAGATAACTATTTATCTTTTTCTTTGGCCATACTCATGTTTCCCTTAACCGTAACTGATATTTCATTTTTGCTCGGGAACTTACTCAAAGCAAGGTCACCAATAGACGTATTTCTTTATTTTTCTTATTCGTGGTTTACTGAGCAAGCATCTCTCTCTCTCTCTCTCTCTCTCTCTCTCTCTCGCGATCACTCATTGAGCAAGCATCTGACAGATCACTAAGACCTGTTCACAAGATTGCTGTTTGAATTCGAAGGATAGGTCAGTCTCTAGTGTTGGTCAGCGGTAGTAGGAATGAGTGTTACAAGAGTATGGTTCAGATGTTGTTTCAAATGTGATTGTAAAATACTGCTGCGGTCAATAACAAAATCTTGGATGTTTCCATATGACACCTTATGATGCTGTTTTGTTGCTAAGAAATAGTTTGTGACGCACAGCTAATTGTACAAAACTCATGACGGTGCGGTATATTTTCACAGTATGATGCAAGTCTTCGAAATGCCACCCCTTAAATGTTTTTATTTAAAAGAACCTTCAATTGTGATTTTGATTTCACTGCTTTTGCCTGATGCGGTCTCTTCTTTGTATCATAGCACGGTCCTGACAAGGCTTATGCAATATGTGTCCGTTTTTATTTATGCGTCCGATGTTCTATTTGCCAGAACAAAGTGTTCAAGAATTTGAGACGCCCGAGTGGTTACCGGGGCCCAAATATTTGGGGTGTAAAGAATAGAACCACTGTTACCTGCCACGCATGTCGTAAGAGGCGACTTAGGAGGTTTGGCTGAAATGGGATGCACATGTTCTAAATGTGTAGAAGTCTATGCGTTTAGGGGCCTACCGAACTAATGTGCAACGTATACATGTTCTTGGCAAAGATCAAACATATCACAAAGTGTGATTAAAATTGATCGTAAAGAACGAACGCAAAGAAGAAGAAGAAGAGTTTGAGTTTGACCACCAAAATCAAGAGTATTATACAAATACAACTTGCTTACATGTCAATCCTGAGAAAAAGTGTATATTGCGGTGCTCTTTAAATATTTTCATAGTCAGGACTGACTTATCGGAGTCACTTTTGATGGGCAGGCTATTGAGCATCGTGATAAACTGCATTCCCTTTGAATAGCGTTTGATCGTTGTCTGTTTTTTAAACATCATGTTGAACAAATGATGCAACGTTGCAAGCGCGATCTTGCAGCTATGTTATGGTCAGCGCACACATTGAGCGAGAACTACTTGTCTTTCTGTTGCATTAACTGATTATATTCGTGGTAGATTACGGACTTGGCATCTTCACGATATCTATATCGTAATGTATGAGACACGAACGTATACAGACTGATGGCATGATGGGGAAGGGGAGGGGAAAGGTTGTATCTCTGTAGCGTAGAGGTAAGGTTCTCGCCTCTCGTGCCAAAAGGTAACCGGTTCGCTCCCTCGTGGAGCTTGCGGAGAATTTTTCCAGAGATCCCTTATCTCAGTATAGGTTAGATCGAGTTCCAAATCCTATCGGAGACGGACGATAAAACGTTGGTCCCGTGTTCAAATTGAACACGTAAAAGAACATTGGCAGTTAAAATCGATAAGAGCAGGCTGGAAATCAGCTGTCTGGACAAAATCCATTAGAAAAAAGATATTAAAAAATAAAAATGTCTACAAAATATCTTCAAACTTACATCGTGGACCCTCGCTGGTACTACGGAGTCCTTGAACTGCAATTGAGATCTTCCTGTGTGAAACGAAGCATCGTTCTGAACTGGTTCTTCCTGTGTGATGAGCCAATATTAATCACATCTGTGATGTTGATCATTCAATAGACTTTGGCTGCACTAGAGATACTCCATTGTAAGTAGAGATATGCTTGGTATTCTGTCACCACGCTCCTGTCACACAATCGCCCAAACCAATAAGTAGTACAAGTTATTACATTTCATATCTTTTACAAATTATGCAATTTAATTTTATTCAAATTATTATACGCGTCTATAGTAGCACCTGCAGATTACTAACTATAGTTATAACAACCATTTGCAAGTTTCCACATTTCTAAATATGAAAAATATTGAAATTCTAACTGAATGTATATATATTCATTCGTGTGGTATGTTGAAAACTCATGCTTCTGATTCCACTCACCACGCCGAAAAATGAAGTCGTTTTGTAATTTTAAATGAAAACATAATATTTCACAGTCTATTGGCTATTGTCTATTCCCAGGTGGAAGATGTAGTTAAATGTTCACTCTTGCCGTTAAGCATAGGGATGGGAGCTTTAATTTGTTCTCTAGGGCCAGATGAGTCGCCCTTGTTGTATTATATCCGTGTTTATGTAGTGTGGTCTTGATATTGTCTGTCTATCTTTTTCTTGGTCTTCCCTTAGCTCTAGTACCGATCTCTTTTTATTGTATGCTGTTATTGGTGGTTGGTTGTATTTTCTTCTCATTAAATGTCAAAACCACTGCATTTGTTGTCTTTCGATGCATTCGGTGCATGAAGTTATGCACACTCTGCTTCTGATGTCCTCATTTCGTAGTCTGTCTTTCCTGGTGACTCCCACAGCCTTCTTCAAGCATTTCATTTCACACGTGGTGAGCTTTCTGTTTTGTGTTGCTGTAAGAGACCAAGTTTGGCACTGGTAACAAAGTGTTGGTAGGAAAATATATTTTATCATCTGTTTTTTTTCACTTCCATCTTGAACTTTGGGTGTTGCAGTAATGGTGCCAGCTGGTAGGTCACTGCATTTGCTTTTGACACCTTGTCTCTATTTCTCTATCGAGTTTTCCGTCCTGTGTGAAAATGCTGCCTAAATATTTCACAGTACAGTCGATGTTACAGCTAGTCAAGAATACTAAGAACGAATAGTGGCACGCAACTAGTAGTGGTACAGTTTATGTGTATGTATGAATGGCCTTTTTCGTCTTTACAGACGGTCAATTGGCTAGTGTTTTACTGTGACAACCTCCGAGTTTTCCCTTGTCTCTCGTCTTCCATTCATCCCTAAGTCTGTTTTCAAAAGAATGCGCCCTTGTGCACTATCACTTTCCACACAACTCTGTCATCAGCTAGTTTTCCCATGTGCTGGGACCTATATTAAAGTTCATTGAGACCTTGCAGACATTTTTATATCTGAGAAGTGGTCTGCCCTGGAGCCTATTCCCCTGCGAAAGTTCACAGAACAACATTTGTTTTGGGTTGCGACAAGTTTCCATTCTTCTCACATGCCCCAAACATTTAGTCGTCTACTGCTGAGTAGATAAAGTAACGGTACTAGTTATTCTCGTTACTTTCTCGTCCACTCAATAACAAGTATTCGAGTAGCGTATTATAACTATTCGCACATCCTTATTTAGATTGTTTATTTACAATGACAAGATGACAAGGACAAGTTTGCAAATTCGTGAATTGTTGGGACGTTGGATAACTGTTAACTATATGCGCAAACACATTTTATGTATGTATCGTGACTCATTTAAAAAAAACCAAAGTATGTCGAATTTTGAAAGAAGTTTGTTGAATCGAGCCTTACTCGAGGATTATCATCGTCATCTCATAGTCATAGTTTTTGTGGTTTTACCCAATCCAGAAGCACTTGAGCTTTTAACTCTTCGGCTCTGTGCCACGGACATCGTAACCCTTCGGTTCAGTGCCACGAACACTGTGAATCTGGTGAAGCTGTGGCTTTTCTGCCAGCCCGCGGAATTGAACCCGCACTCACAGGAGCTTGTCACCCGTAGTCCAACGCGCTACGAACACGCTGGGCAGGCGGGCTCATCTCATAGTAACTCCTGATACTACTACTAATAGTAAAATACATTCAATTTCAATGCATACAATGATTATGATACATACTCATTGACTCATACTAACTAAATAAAAATGATTAATTTATCATAATCATACTGATACTCATATACAGAAGACGAAGATTACTTAGAATATCATGGACAGAGAAAACAACGAATGCTTCTGTTCTGCAACAGCTTGATATTAGAGAGCGTTGGCTATTAATTAAAGAGCATAACATCAAAGAAAATTAAATATTTTGGACACATCAAACGACATGAGTGCCCGTAGAAGATAATTTTGGAAGGAAAGGTGCCTGGAAGAAGAATGAGAGGAAGACCTAGAAGACGATGGGTGCAATATGTCATTGGCGATCTGAAAATGACTGCTACTGGCGCTGGTCAACTTGCACAGAACAGAGAGTTTTTCAGGACTGCTGTCACGGGAGCCAAGTTCCAGAAGGAACAAGCTACTTGATGATGATGTGAAACTATACACACATGTCATTGTTCTTAACTGCCAAATTGTTTATTGGTTACTAAATTGACATCATTGCACTCTGGGCAGACCCATAGGTGCTCAGTCTCTACCAACAGATGTAGAAAAGTATGCATATTGATGGTTCCTGTGGCTCGTTGATTAAACACACTCCTCACTCTGCCCCTCAGGCATCCAGTTCTACTTGTACAATGGGCAACTCTAAACTGCTTAACTTGCTAGATCAATTCAACATCTATTTTAGTGTGTTCTCATCCAAAAGGATGTCAGTAGAGTGCCAGAGATCCAATGGAGGTCAGCAGTAATGGCCTCAACCTCCATCCTCATACTAGAAGTTGTCCTGTACACTCCACTTCACTCTGCAACAATCCTACCATGCGTATTAGCCAAGAAACCCCAGCCTGACTTCTCACCATGATGAATTGACCCATTGGTATTTACAACGACATCATCATCTCTTGCATTATCTTCTATCAGCTGCTTAACTGCGAGATCAGCCTTCATGTTGCCCCAATCTTTACAATCTCTTCCAAAAGTAATGATAACGTTGAGATAGTTAGTCATGCTACCATCTGTTGGTATCCATTCTTCCCCTTTGCGTAGGGTCGCAACCGTGGTTAACTGGCAATTGTTCTCTCAGCCTGGGTCATCCACGACCTGCTACGCTTGATTCTCATGCCCTTAACATCATTACTGTTTTTGTGCATTGGATGTCTCTTATCTGCAGTAACTCACATATATGCCTTGGTTTGGCCATTGCATGACGAAGCGTAGTGACAGAAGGCCAAGCATATATCTCATCTTCACAATGGTGGTATCTCTAGTGCAGCCAAGTAAACGCCAATTTACTTAGTATCATCGCAACCTACCCACGGTTATCTCCAGATTTGATCTGTTTTAACTACCTCAGATCTGTAGATTTCCGTACATCGCTGTAAAATGGTTAGAACTATTTCAGGTTTGAATTTTTTTTAAAGTATTTCAAAAGCAGTTAATGCTGGAAAGAGACCTGTCAATAGAAATGAATATATTTAATACTGTTACTGTATTTGCCCATGTGTTGCCAGGGCTCACAAGGGGAGCAGAGAATAGTACCACTGCGACCTACAAGGCATGTCGTAAGAGGCGACTGTGGTAGGAGCCTAGGGAAGCTGCCCTAGTAGATAATAAAAACATTGCAGAAGTCAGATGTTCTGGCCTACTTGTAGGCGCATAACTGGCACAACGCACAATTGCTCTTAGGCTCAGATCACATACAAATCACAAAGAGTAGTTGAATATAAAGAGCGTTTGTAGAAGAAGAAGTTACTTTATTTTTATAAATATATGACTCACTTCTTTTATTCCCTTTTGGTAGAATAATAGAATCGGCAACATTTTCATTTCTCATGTAATTCATCATCATCAGGTGCCGTCTCCACATCGAAGGTTGGCTGCAATGAATCTCAGCATCCTCTGTCTTTCGCCTTGGTGTTGCACACTGCCAGACTGTAACCTGTCCATTTCTTAAAGTTCCCCTCCCACTTATCTCTCGGTCTTCCTCTTGCTCTTCTCCCTCAACTTTCCCCTCTAGTAAATGTTTTATCATGGTGTCATGCCTTTTATGTGCCCAAAATACTTTACTTGTCTGAATTTTATTTCTCTTAATAATTGTTTCTTCATGCCTAGTTTTCCTAAAACTTGTTTATTTGTCTGTTTTTCTGTCCATGAAACTCTGCTTATTCTTCTATATATGACATCTCAAATGCATCAATTCTGTCTTCTAACTGCTTGTTCATTGTCCATGTTTCGAGCCATACATTAATATAGGATATATATAGCATTTGATCATTCTAATTTTAGCCTGTTTGTAATTTGTTTGGATGTCAGTAACTTTCTCATACTATTGAAATTATCCTTGGCCATCTCATGTAATTAGCTGTTAAATATTTTCTACAAGAATGCCATACATTAGTGGTTTAAACAATTAGTTTTGAAAGTTATGTGAAATTAATATAAGCAACTGTCAGTTGATTTATAAATTTTGAGCATGTAGGTAGGTTATTTTTGCTACTTACAATGCAACCTCAAATTAGCTATAATTATTACATTGCATTTTCAACCTTAAACTAATATAGACATGCATTTTCAGCATCTACTATCACATCTGAAAGAAGAAGTGCACATTCTACCAGAAACACACTTCAAATCGCAGACTCTTTGAATGATATTAACAACGGTGCATCACTAAAAGGATCTGACAATAATGGACCACTTGGTTTATACCTGCCTAAAGTCAACTCAGGAGAATTGACTGAAGATACTAATCAAAAACAGGTGGTTGAGCGACTGCAAGCTCTGCATGAAGAACTTAAATCATATAAGCGGCAAGGAAGACAGGCAGGGTCATGGTTTAAGGTACAACATATTCACAATGTAGCTAGTGCATGTTGATTAATATTTCCTATAATCTTTAGTGTTTAAAAGACAATCTTTATTTTCAACTTTGCCTGTGTGGTGCCGGGATCCATAGGAAGCAAAGAATAGAACCACTGCGACCTACAAAGCATGTTGTTAGAGCGATGTGTTGTAATGTAGAACCTAGGAAGCTACCCTAGTAAATAAAAAGCATCGTAGAAATCGGATGTACTGGCCTACTTGAAGGCGCATAACTGGCACAACATGCAATCGCTCCTAGGCTCAGATCACATGCAAATCACACAGTGGTTAACAAGGAATCGATATGTAGCGTTCGAAGAAGAAGATTTTCAACAGTTGATGTAATTACTGGTTAGTGTATGTAAGATACTTCTGTTTAGATGGGAGTTTGTACTTAAGCTTGAATATTTGCTTTTTGTTGCTGCAACAACATAGGTAGTTAATTAGTAAGCTTTAGACTCGGAGAGGAACAAACATGATTTTGAGCTGGACGATTGTGCACATATAAGATAGCCAGATAGGATAACACTCAGAACTGTCATAGAACAATCAAATAGTTCATAGTTCATAAGTGCGGTTCCAACTTCACTGCAACGGTCACCCCATACTTGCTGCGTTCCTGTGCCAACAAAAATCACATGCAATGCTTAACAGCTGTGAAATGTCTCCTGTGTGAACTAATTCCAGAATGAAACAGCTGTGTACCATCACAAAAAACAACCTGCACCGCATAAATGCATATGGCCATCGCTAAAGTTGCAACACAAAACTGTTCATCACTTGAATTGCAATTCATGTCAAAGGGAACATCAATCACGACAAAATTCAGCTTTCTGCACACGCAATATAACTGCATATAGCAGATTGAGTTTGTTCGCCATAACCGCTGTTCGCCATTTTCTGAATACACACAACAAATGCACGGTTGACACAGCAAAAGCATTCCATGTAACATTCATAGCTCACAGCGTTGCTCAAGCACTAACTCAAGCAGTAGCTCAGCAAACGAAACCGGAAAATACTTTACCACACATGGTGGAAATATGCTAGCGAAGTCGTGTCCAGAATTAAACTGTCCTGACTCTGAATGACCCTCCCACATTCCGCCATTGCTGGCCAGATTCTCCCCAAGAACAATCAAGTTAATAACAAACACCTCTATATATGAACTTTGTGGACTTACGACTTTCAACAGTATAGGTAGCTCAGTGCAATGGAAAATGTTGAGACATGGAATACCAGAGAGATTTTTAAAAAGTATACAATTATTATATGAAGATGTCACATGTAAAGAAATCCACAAAGGCAAGCTATCAGAACTTTTCAAAATTACAACTGTCGTCAGACAAGGATGTCTACTGTTCCCAGCAATCTTCCTCATAGTTATGAACTGGGGAAGCAATAATTGTCATCAGACAAGGATGTTTACTGTCCCCAGCAATTTTCCTCATAGTTATGAACTGGGGAAACAAAACAGTAAGAGGGTGAAAAAAGTAATTCAATGTATATTTAATAAATAGCTGGAAGATCGTGATTTTGCTGCACATAAACAACAGAGCAAGCAGGAAAGGTCAGACAAAATAACAGCAGTAGTAACTTAAGCATGACAAAATAAAGAAAATGAGATTCAACTAACAGAATAATCCTATTAAGATTGATAACAAAATCTTGGGATTGAAGAAGTACACAATTTTACATATTTGAGCAGTAATATTAGAAAATAATAATGACACCTAGAGTAGCAAAGAACATGTTAGAATGGGAACCCACCTCATTGACAAATTACAGTCTGGCAAAGTGCAACATCAATGCAAGAGACATGAGATGTTGGAAGTCCATTGCAGCGAAACTTTGATGTGGAGATGGCACCTTATGATAGTGAATGTACACTAAATGTATAACACTCTTCATAAAGCACATTTCACACATTTTGAGCATAATATGAGATGAAGAAAGTTTTAAATATTCCAAAAGCATGCTAAATGGTTGAAAGAAAAAGGATTCTGAACATTATGATAAAGAATGAACATCCCAATTGATAACAAGTGATATGGTTGTGGAGAAGCATTGTACTTATGGCTGTGGAATTTTGATCATTAAGCATTATAATTCTTAATTCTAATTTTGTGCTTTCCTAACTTTCTTTCTGCATGAGAATTTGTACAATGAAAGCACTAACAAGCTTGTTTGTTTGTCTATAGAGATATGCCAAAAAGGAGGTCACTGTGAAGGGTCTGTACTTATACGGAAATGTTGGTAAGTAGTTAATGCAGCTTGCTTCTCCTCATACTGTTTTGTGCATGTTTACCTTGATACAATATGTTTGTTGCTTTGTTAATGTGTTTTTATACCAATGAGATTGTTTTGCCACAATGGTGGGGTGTTGGGTGAGAAGGTAGGGGTTAGTACCTCACGGAAAATGACAGCCGTATCCTGGTTGTGTCCACGGATAGTCATGATCCTATTTGGTCCCCACTTCTCACCTAGCTCATGTTTGGCTCCACGTGCCACACCCGGGCAACAGTCTCGGCTGACTGGCTAAACAACATGAGTGGGCGGGAGTAATCCTGCTTAACCCTCCCACGTCCCCCATTTTCCCTCCCCATTTTCCCCTTACGTCCCTTTCCCACTTCCTTCCCAGTTGCAACAAGAGGTGATAAGACACTGGCATTGCACTGAGCCAGATAGGGTCACACTGCTTGCGGGGACCCATGGTGAAGATGGACTTTGTGTGTTGGAAGGGAATAGCTGGATGGGTGGAGATGCACAAAACACCTATGCACATGACTTGACATGGCCATAGTGAATAGCCCAGAACCAGAGCTAGTGATAAAGGCCTGCAAGCATGGTGCACCTATGACTAGCGGGGATTGTGCAGGGTGAACTGTGCTCCCCAAGTTCGATCCAGTGACACCCTGATACCACATATCTGCCCGAAACTACCAGAGGCCCCAGATCAAGTTAGAGATCTATGTCTGACAACCTCTTTGGGGTGAAATTGTCGCAAAAAAACTCCAGACATAATGCCACAATGGTATTGTTTTGTTGAACCTCTTTGGACGTAGAAAAACACATCTGCTATTGAAATTTATGAATGGGCTAAAAGAATGAAGCAGCACTACCTCAATAGACTTCTTTTGGAAAATTGGCAACTAAAGCAAATAGTAAAGCGTTTGTAGTCCAGGAAAAAACGCTCCACCACATAGACAGATACAAGCTGTGGAAAGCATTGTCAATCTAAGGGGTTAATGACCACCTAATAAATCTATGCAAGAACTTTTATATAAATGGCCAGTGTATGATTCGAACAAACACAGGACTATCAGAAAAGTTCCACATAGAGGCAGGAGTAAGACAAGGATGTGTACTATCACAGCTGCTGTGCATCACATATATCGATCAAATCTGTAAAATAGTCAACACCAGTGAAGGAAACAATATTGGGGAACTCTTAAACGAATTTCTTTTTGCAGACTATCAAACAATCATATCAACAACTCTAGAATAACTGCAGCAACACATTAACACAGACTCCAGTTAACATGCAACGAATGGAATCCCTATTATTATATATAATAAAGTTGGAATGGCATTGTATTTATGTCTGTCTCAATGGTTTGGAGATATCTGGACATCCTATGGACTTGAAATTTGGCAAGAAGGTAGTTTTCATAGATATGAAGAGGGAAAAATTATCAAACTTAACTTTTTGTATGTTTCTATAAAGATATTTCAACTTAAACAATATGGCCTTGCACAGAATTCGTAGAAAAAGCCATATCAAAGTTTTAACTACTTTTATTGTCACATGATGCACAAGCGATCATGTTGTTATAGCCCGTGGCGTCTTTCGCACATCACACGAATACTAAAATATTTATTGGTATTTCAACAAGTCAGTTCTGTAGACAAATGCATAAGATGCTTGACTGCTATCCTGAAGACAACATGTTCAATCTCACACTCTACCAATTTTTATTTAACAAATTTTTTAAACACATCGATAAGTTAATAATCTGAATAAATTTAATTTGCCAATTATTTTTCAACTTTCACCGGAATTCAATTGTATCAGGTTTTACAGGCAATTGGAATGAGGGACATTTTAAATTGTTACTTGTCAACTTTCACAGGAGCGGAATTCTTTTGTATCAGGTTTTACTGGCAATTGGAATGAGGGACATTTCAATCTTATGTGGTCAACCGACAGTTTTCAAACCAAGCATGGAGAGAAAACGTATTGTTTTTAATGGGGAAGAAGCTGATTTTGAAGCAATGTGGCATGTTTATTTAAGGGACTTTACAAATAGATTTAAACTAAATTCCCTGTGCGAAGAACAGGTAAACTGCTAGTATGAGAATAAACATAGACAAAACCTAAGTGATGACATTCGCTAGAGAGGAAAACACTACCAATATCTCATCAATAAATCCCCATTTAAAACAAGTCAAAGAATTTACATACCTATGGAGCATTTTTCAGCAAATGGAAGAACAACTAATGAAATCCAACACAGATGCAACAAAGCAAATCAAATGATAGAACAAGTGGCGCCAATTTTAAAATGCAAACATGTCACCACGAACACAAAAAGAGTAATGTTCAACACAATCTTTCTCCCCACATTATGCTATCAGTGCCAAACCTGTATGTTGACATCAAATGATAGAAGAAAGCTAGTCACAACAGAGATGAAGTGTCTGTGCAGAATGCTGGGGTAACAAGAAGAGACCGGTTTAGAAATGAAGACATCAGGAAAAATTGGGTACAACATCAGTACTGAACTTCATCAAGAAACAACAGATTAAATGGTTCGGCCACATAAGCAGATTACCAACAGACAGTGCACCTCAAAGAGCAATGTTGATTCAATACAATAGATACAAAGTAAAATGTCGATCACGCAAAGGTGGACCTTAGAGATAACAGAGGTGACGAAAGACACTATTTATGAAGCACACACAAGAACTCGTTCTAGAAATCTCTTCTTATCCTGATGCTGTGAGGCAAGACAGGATTGGAGAAAAGAAAGAAAACGAAAGGTCCAAAATGGTTGATGTCGGTATGAGTGGATGATATCTATGAATGCATCCAATCTCCTGGGTCTTTTCTACCTAACACCTAATATTAATTTACAATTTTTGTTTAAGGCAGGCTCCTTTGTTGTGCTATTATAGTTACATTTCTTTATTCCAGGTACAGGTAAAACTATGCTGATGGATATGTTCTACAATAGCAGCTCTGTGGTGAGAAAGCAGCGGGTGCATTTTTACCAGTTTATGCTTGATGTGCACAAAAGTGAGGGGTGTGTCTGTTGTGGTGCTCTTTGAATAATATCTTAGTCAAAGCTGATCTACCCAGGGACAATTTTGATGGGTAGTCTATAGCCATGACCGACTAACCTTAGATTGCAGTGTGTTTTTCAAACATGTCCAACAAATGATACAGCATTCCAAACCTGGTATCCCAGCTTTCAAAGCTATGGAGACAGCACACACCAAGCAAGCGATTGCTTGTACTCCTGGTTCATCAGCTTGCTATGTTTATGGTAGGATATGGACTTGGTATCTTCACGATATCATGATCACAATGGGAACGATGGAACATGTTCAGAATGATGATATGCATACAGTCAAATGCACTGGAGATGCTTCCACTGTGAAGGTGAGATATATGCTTTGCATCCTGTCACTACATTCCCATCATGCTATTTCCAAAACAAAAGCATATGTGCAGGTTAATGCGGCTCATAGATGCCCAATGCACAAGAATACCTATGATATTAAGGGCATGAGAATCAAGCGTGGCATGTAGCAGATAGCCCAAGCTGAAAATACAATTTGCCAGTTGACTACAGTTGCAATGCTACCAAAAAGGGAAGAATCACAATAGATGAAAGCATGACAAACTTGCACAATGCGGTTTTGCAAGTGTAGAAATTAGGACACTATGAAAGTGTACCTCCCACTTAAGTAGCTGATAAACTATAACACATGACTATGATTATGTTGCATGTACATCATAGTGAAAAGTCAGGCGGGGGTTTCCTAGCTAGTGCGTGTGGTAGGGTCATTGAACGGAACATACAGAACAACTACTCCACCTTTGAGGATGAAGATTGAAGATGTTACTACATCCCTCCATTGGCTATATGAGACTTGATTTATTGGGGCCATTATTGTGTCTGACTCTTTTTCGATGCTTGAGAAAGTCTGCGCATTTGGTTGTGATATGAGTGGATGTTTTCTGTCGAGGCTTCAAACCTCCAGTGGATTTACTGCACTGGACATGTGGGTGTTTGTGGCAGTAAGAAAGTAGACAGGCTTGCATTAAAAGCTCCTATTGTCGATGAATTAATGATGGATATGGGATATTATTGCCTCATGGATATTATTATTACATGTTTTTTCAAAATTTATTGAAATGCAGTTTAGATTTATTGTAGTTTATAAAATTGTAGTCTGAAGTCTTATACAATAATTGTTGCTTTTCATGTACTTGCTTCACCCAGGAATTCATGCTCTTAAACAAAGTCAGCCTAGAGTAACTGCATCAAGAGGAAATCAACCATTTGATCCCATTGGACCTGTAGCTCTTGAAATCAGTGATGAGGCCTGGTTATTGTGCTTTGATGAGTTTCAAGTAGATGACATCTTTTAGAATTGAACTAGCTTATAATTATTTATATTTAATAAAAAAATTTTTTACACATTTGATGTATTATACTTGTATATATATTATATATAATATATTTCTTCTTTTTCAACCTTCGCCACTAGGGAGGCATAGGTCTGCAACCAAGGCCTTCCAAGGCCATCTTTTCCAGATCTCTCCATTCTCTCCCCATTTTCTTGCATTCCGTTTCCAACTCCCATCTCCAGGTGTTCCTGGGTCTTCCCTTATCTCTATTGTTATGTGGGTTCCATCGGAGAGCCTGTCTCATGATGCTGTAAGGGGATTTCCTCAGTGTGTGTCCTATCCAACATTATGCAAAGGTGCAGAACTTTTTTGAAGGGAAACCTAAGGATGAGCTTGAAAGCAAGAGACTCAAACTCAGAAGTTGTCACATTAACACACTTGCCAAATTGTCACCTGTAAAGATGAAAAAGGCTGTACATGTTTACATATTTAATTTTTGTGAGAAAAGTTCAGTGCAAGGTGTTTTAGAGATTTTATTCTCTACTCTATGTTCAGAAAAAGTGATCATGCTTTTTCTCCTAGCCGTACTTGAAGCATAAATCATCAACAAACTTTCTCTAAACAGATATGTCTTAAGTGAGACAATTTAGTTTATTCCTGGATATTCCCTACTTTTTCTCTGTCAGCAATTTGTTTCCATATCTAAGTTTTCTCCTACCTCTCTTGCCTCCAATGTCCTTTTTTTTTTTTTTTTCGTCCGCTTTCAACTCAGACGAAGTTTCATCTCTGAAACTGATTTTTGCGTGAAAATCCGTTTTTTCCAATTTCTTACGATGGCAGCAGCGTGCACATTGTAAATTACTTTACACTGGCAGCCGTGTGCTCAATGTACTCGTAATTAGTATTCCCTCGCCATACAGGCAGATTTTCTCCGACTTCAGAGGTACTCACGTTATCGTCCTGAGTAAGACCAGGGGACTCGAACAAATGCCGGACAGTAGATTCGAACCCGAGCTATGAGGCGTCTCACAGCTAGCAGGCCGAGCTACTATCAACTACTCTAGGCAGTCCCCCATCTCCAATGTCCTATTTCATAGCTATATGTGAGTATCTGGTTGTTTGTATTCTCAATGTATGTCCTAACCATTTACATCTCTTTATTTCTTCATGTATGTTTTTGATGCCTGTGCATCAGGCAATCTCAGTAATAGGTATTCTTTGATCCCAAAATATTCTGATAATTCTTCTTGTCTTGGTACTTGTTTTCCATGTCTCTGATCCATGCAGTAAGACATATCATACATTCCGTTTGTTTATATTAAGTTTAATCTGCCTCCTGTTTGCTGACATCCATATATTGTACAGTGATCTGGATGCTGCAGCCGCCATTTCATTTCTTGTATAGACTTCTTTTCTTACACTCCCATCTATGGTTACATAGTAGAGTATTATACAACACAATCTTTTTTCTGATATTATGCTACCAGTACTAAACCTGTATGTTAACACAAAACGACAGAAGAAAACTAGTCACGACAGAGATGAAGTGTCTACAAAGAGTTCTTCTTCTGCATTCTCACTAGATTTGGATTTTGGATTCTCTAATAAAGGCATCCGTCTGCCTCAGATTATCAGCCACGCCATACAGTTTGTCTTGGACTCTGGTGTAAGTGGGCCACCTCTTTCTTCTCAAGTCTGCATACTGGGGGCAGTTCTGTAGGTATAATTCCTATGATTTCTGCCTCCCCGTTTGTGCCGACCTCTTCAGCAGTAAGTTTTGACCACCCTCGTGATGGTAGGTCTGACATTCTTACTGCACAGCTAAATCTGCAAGGCAGATTGGCGACCGTAGAATCCGTTTTCCTATTCCTCATTTTGAGGGTCGGACCATGTTATGCGCCTTACGGCATCCGTTTCTGCAAGCATTTGTTTCGGGTAGCATTCCCTAGCGAAAGTGCATCCGATTTCAGCCAAACCTCCTTAGTGCCTCTTACGACATGCATGGCAGGTAACAGTGGTTATATTCTGTACACCCCAATTTAGGGCCCGGCTCGCCTGAGTGGTTACCGGGCCCAAATTTGGGGTGTAAAGAATAGAACCACTGTTACCTGCCATGCATGTCGAAGAGGCGACTAAGGAGGTTTGGCTGAAATCGATGCACATGTCCTAAACTTGTAGAAATCTATGCGTTTAGGAATCTACCAAACCAATGTTCAACGTATACACGTTCTTGGCAAAGATCAAACATCACAAAGAGTGATTAAAATTGGTCGTAAAGAACGAACGCGAAGAAGAAGGGCCCTGGTAACCACTCGGGCGCAAAGAGTTCTAGGCGTATCAAGAAGAGACTGGTTTATAAATGAAGACACCATGTAAAAGGTGGGTACAACATCAGTGCTGAACTTCACCAAGAAACATCAAATTAAATGGTTTGAACAAATAAGCAGATTACCAACAGACATCACCTCAAAGAGCAATGCAGTGAATACAAATTAAAAGTCGTCCACACAAAAAATATGATAGAAATAACAGAGAAATTGAAAAACACCATGTATGAAGCCCACACAAAAGCCAATTATATAATTCTCTTCTTATCTTGATGCTGTGATGCAGGATAGGATTAGTGAAAAGAAGATCACAGAATGAAAATGGAAACAAATTAATTTGGCCACAGCATGTTTTTCTATTCAGTAGTGAATGTGTTATATAGCTTGATAAATTTTATTAACTGCTTTGCTACTTTTGCAGGTTACTGATGTAGCTGATGCAATGATTCTGAAAAGATTGTTTACAGAACTTTTTGAAAATGGTGTCATAGTTGTAGCAACATCTAACCGATCACCAGATGGTTTGTAACATTGTCTTTGAAAGATATTTTGATCATAGATTGGAATAGTTGATCTGCATGCCAATATTTATGGCCAGAAAATGTAATAGAAGATGGATGGTATACATTAATATATAATACCAAATATCTTCAAAGTTACTAAAGGCTTCTGAAACTTGCTTCCAGGTTCTGAGGAAACTATGCAGCAAACTTCTAACACCTTAAAAATACCATTGAAGAGGAGCTGAAAGGCAGTAATCCACACTTGTTCAAGATTTTAGACCTGTATAACGTATCTGTGCTTGCACTACTACCACTACCTGTAGCTCTCCCTCGATCCCTACCCACTTAGCCAGATAGGATCCTTTATCTGTTTCCAGGACCACCACATGGGGGTAGGGTCTTGGTCAGTGCAGCTCACTGACCCTGGCGCACGTTGTCCCTTTTTGTTAATTGCGCCTGCGGTCCCATAAGATTACTTAATCTCTATTAAACTAAATTTTTCTATAGACCAGTTTTGTATCATATTAAATTACAGAGGTAGATGTTGTGTACCTTTTTCTTTTGTTTGATATTATATTTTCAGCTTTGTAACAACTGTTTCATACAATAAAATCTTTAAAAGTCTTGATGCCTATTATACACAAATTTCCATTTTACTAACAAATTTAGGCTAAATCAAGCATGTGCGTTAAACAAAAGTGCTTATACTCAAAATTTTATGTAATGATGCCAAAAGTGTTCCTGCAGACTTTGCTATATATACTTATTTTGGAGCTGTCACATAACGCAATTATTACATTTGTGTTGAAAGACCTACTGTCCTGAGAAACAGCACCATCAAATCTGCCCTGAAAGTACTTCTGTTTTGATCTTGATATCCATACATATATTTTTAAGTCTCTGTGGTGAAGTAGTTAAGCCCTTTGCCTTGTGAGTAGGAGGTCGTGGGTTTGAATTCAGACCGCACCTTCTTTCACGAGTGCAGTTTTTTCCCAGAGACCCTAGGATTGTTGTTGGAGCTACGGAGTTTGTGCTTTGTGCAATACTCTCTGCAGGTGGCGTACCATCTTTCTGAGAGGGGCCAAGCCATATGGGGTAAAACCCAGTGCAATGAAGTAAATCCTTCTGCTTTAAAACCCTTTAAACATATATTTTTAATATATGTATCTGTTTCAACTATGCCATTTAAATTCCATATAGGCAAAACAGAAACTCACCTCTTGACCATCCGCTGAAAGAGATTGAGCACAATGGACATGTTAGCATTGCAATGAAGTCTTTTCTGTCAAGCATTAAATTAACCATGTGGAATATTGTTGGGGATTGTAGACAGTAAGGCATAATGTTTTGTCAGTATTATCTTATCTCAATTTGAGTTGTACACATTTCTGAATTATATGTTCATGATGGATATCTTCTTTTGCATTCAGACGATTGGTCATGTTAGATCGTCAGACTTGTCACTAGCATAAAGTCTAGAATCTTCTAGAATAGTATGTCGTTCTTTTCGGGATGTACCAATATTGACACCCATCTCTCTCAATCTTGTCAGTGAGTGGGATTCACAGCCCTGAAACTTCTCTGTTCGGAAAGACTCTCTCAATGTGTGAAGAATGTCATTCCGATCCATGGCAGCTCCCTCTGATATTGTAGCGAAGTCAGCCAATCTATCAGCTCGTTCATTACCCCTAACTCCTGCATGCCCAGAGGCAAAAATTGTGATTTCTCTGATCATTGCCTGTACCTGTACCTCCACCCAGTTTCATCTCATCATTCCTGATTTGACTTTACGAATCATGCTCATGGAGTCGCTGAGTATTAGAACACTGAGTATGATAGGAGCAGCGCCATGATAATAGATCTGAATGTGACATGCTCATAATTCTGTATTTAAGCATGTATCCTGATTTATAACACTTTCCGCTTAATATCTGAAAAAATCTTTCTTTAGCATATCAGGTTGTGTTGTCTGTATGGATTCTCACATATCCTTTCATTTCTCAATGGTCTCTGCAAAGTTGTATAATGGTTTGTTTACTGAGGTTTCCTTCTCCAAGGCTAGAGCTTTTAGAAACTCTTGCTTGCCTGATGTTCCCATCATTGAACATATAAGGTACCAGCACACTGAGAGTACCAGTGTCACCTGTCATGACCCTGTCCTACTTGTCACTGGCTGCTAATTCCAGTATTATGAAACTTGCTTAGATTACAACTCACACTCCTATTTTAATATCTTCATCAACAAACATCAATTAAAACAAGTTAAAGACTTGACATATCTGGGGGAGCATTTTTTCAGCAAATGTAATAATAACTAACGAAATCCAACCTAGATGCAATAAAGCAAATCAAATCACAGGTCAAATAATGTTAATTTTGAACTTTTCCCTGAGGGATGTCATGAAGCTGTAGAATTTTCTTACTTTAGTTTCCATATAGATGTTATGCAAGTATGCTTTTATCCATGTGTACACACTATTATTCTACAATTTCTTTGTCTTCAAATCCTTTCTTTCCAAACTTTGTCGTAAACTTTTCTTAGGTCATGTTGCTAGTACCAGATTTTTATTTTGGATCGCATCATTAATCTCTTGAGAATGGCAAATTTCTTGGTCTTAAGTACAGTAGCACTTCCAGAAACCTGCCTACTGTGGCACTAAAAGGTTTTCATGGACAAGATACCGATGTAGCCTGAGATGGATGATACATTCTTTGTTTTGCAGAGACGACTTTAATGACTGATAAGTCTGTAGCTGGAGGCAGTGGACTGTCTTTCCCTGGTTTTGAGAGTATTAGTTATGAAAGTGGTATTACCCTCTCCTAGCAACCACCAAATATAGATCATTCCCATGGCAACAGATAATCGGGGAGGATATTTAGATAGTTATAGTTGTTCGTCTGTTTCTATAGTATCCGTTTTTGTTGTATTATCGTTAACAGATCTATACAAGAATGGCCTTCAGAGAAGAGATTTTTTACCGTGTATCGGTATGCTGAAGGTGAGAAACAATAATTCTTTTAATGTCAAATAGTATTGAATTAGATCATCTTACTCGTAAGTAACTGTTCTTCAAAACAAAATGGTTTTAATGTCTCTGCATTCATATATAGATATGGTATTTTTTACTTGTGATTTTTATGTGAAACTAGCAGATAAATGTGTCACAGTTTCTCAGTGAAAAATCTGTCTGATTAGTCACCAAAGGAGAGTTACACGCTGTGCCATATTGGCCAGATTTTTTAAGTATTGTATCTGCAATGGATTTTAATTGATCAAACCAAGTGATACACAATTGAAGTTTTCTACTTATGCTTGATGATGAATCTACACAGTATTTTTAGAATTTGGGTTCACACATTGTGCAAACAGGAATGTGCACTTGACTGATAGAGTAATTGTTTAATCAGTGTGTCACAGTTACCATTAGCATGCATACTCTTTTACATCTGTGAAAAAGGAGATTGGGCAAGACTGAACACCTGTTGGTTCTACAACAAATGTTATACTTGCAACAGTACCAGTGCTTCTTAGAACAAGTTGTGCCAGTTGTAGGATGCAGTTTGTTACAGAGAATGAATATTTAGTTTAGTCGTCAGATCATATAATCAAATCAATTAGTCCATAAGTTCTCTGTTCTTTTTCTCAGTATACCTTTCAGTGTTTGGCAACTAATGACGCCAGTTCTACGTTGGTTTTCTATTCTTCTTTGGCTTTCAGTGTACTATTCTTGTCCTACACCACAATTGATTTGGTATTCTTGCAGTCTGGTTGGGGTTGCAGATTCACTAGGGTTATGAATGAGTATGCTCAGGAAAATTGGAATGGACTGGGCTTGAAGACAATGGATGGGGTCTCTTAAAAGATCTAGTTTAATTGCGATTCAAGGAATAGTTTCTTGAATTGTTTACACAGCCTCTCTTCCTTAGGGAAATCAGAATTTCAGCCAGGTCCATTGATTAGCCATTTCATACAGCAGCCATATCTGCCAGCTTATCGATATGTTCATTCTCCTTTACACCTGCATTCCCTGGCACAAAAAAGTAAACTGATTTTTACCAATCTAGACCCTTTTAGAGACTACATCCATTGTCTTTGAGCCCAGTCCGTCTCAATCTTCCTGAGCATTGAGTCATTGCGAATGCATGCATGGATAAAATTATGTGACTTCAGTCATACTATTGCTTTAATTACTGTCCTGATCTCCATAGTGAGACTACTTAGTTGTAAAAAACCACCACTCTCTTCCTTACAACATCCCCTCAGATTTGAGCAGTGAAAGCCCATGAGTTCTGCACAGGCTGAACCACTGACCCATATGTGTAAATGATTACATTGTCATCAGACGAGTTCTCAGAAATTAATGCATGAACTTCTGCCTATATGACCATTGTGTTTTTTTGTCTGTTTTCTCTATCAAGTCTGTTGCATACTGAAAATGATGTATTGATACCTGTTGGCACTTGTATCCATTTTTCACCGGGTTCAATGTGTTTTAGTAAACACACCTGTTGAATGCAGTCCTCTGCCTGACCCATCCAAGATTTTCCTCTTTTAACCTATTTCCTTTTTCTCTCTTAATCTTCATATGCAGTGGATGTTGTTTGTCAGCATTGACTCAGAAGTAGGTCCAAGCATGTCATATCATTGTTCTGTCTTCCATAGTAAAATAATCAAGAAGGTAATGCAACACCCTGCACAAGGTATCTTTAATGCACCCTAGTATGATGTGCAAAAACCTCAATCTGTATTCTTTCCAGCCTTTCCATCTGCTCATAACTGAGAGTCAGGATTGCCAGAGCATACTCGATCACAGACAGGACCAGCCCCTAGTATAAGAGACAAAGATGGCACTGCTCACAATTTGCCGCAGCTATTACTCTCATCAAAGCGATACCCTTCCTAGCTTTTATTACCACATTGTCTATGTGTTCTGTAAAAATGAGACTTCGATCAAACCCCAACCACAGTTACATCTTTCCCTGAGACCTCTCCACCTCATAAGAACATGAAATTATAGTTGGTCTTGGAGTATTGATGATATGGTTGTTCAAAGAGAACCATGTCACCGCTGCATTTGTTTGGTTGACCATTGCTTTTGCTTCCCTGCACCACCTACTTATGTGGTCCAGTTCTGACCAGAACTGCCGCACAGCATGCTCCTGATCATTGCCCAGGCAATACACCAAAACATCGTCTGCCTCCCCTACCTGTAATCTGCTCTTCTGTGATTCTCATAGTGTAGGCATTGAACAGTACTGGAGATAATGGTGAATCTTGTGGTTAACCAGGGTGTATTGTTGTTGGTGCCAAAACTAAGCTACCACATTTAAACACTACCTTCGTTCTGGAAGAGTACAGCAGAGATCCATTTGAGGAGAAATGTGCTGATGTGAGTTCTTTCAACTGAACCATTGAATGGGAGAAATGTACTGATGTCAAATTCAATTAACTGAACCAATGAATGTTTTTTAGACAGTGAATGTATTGTAGCAAACTACCTCTCCCATCATAAAAGTTGCAAAACTGGTTCTATCATTTTCTATGACCCTGCTATTACATGTTTTATTTGCTTGATATTCTAGAATGGGACAGAGATAATTATGAAGATCAATATGTGTTCCAGAAATACTGTGAAGTAGTGCCTTTAGACTCTGGCATTGACTATAGGATGATCACTCTACCAGGTGACGGACAGAGTTACTTCATGTAGGTTTATACTATCACAGTTCTCAGAAACCATTACAATAGTGTTTGTGCCAGGTCATGATAACCTTAAGTTTTGCCTGCACTGTGTAGTAAATCAGTCATTTCTGTTTAATGTTGTTTGGTTTAAAGAAATATAGATCAGTAAAGTAAGTGGTTAAAATAATCAATTTCTTTTAAAACATCATCAAGTAAACAGAAAAGTATTCTTATGTGCAATTTGCTTGTATGTGTTCAAGTGTATAATACAGTTGATGATTGTGTGTTGATTACATTGATACAATGTTAGTTGTGTGTTGTCCATTCAATTAGCATTCCAACCATATATAATATGCATATTTTCAATGCAAGGAATATATATGGATGCTTGTAGAGCATGCCATCAAAAATAACAAAACAACTTAAAAATCCATGAACAATTAAGAGCCTGCGTTTTTCCCTTGGTGACATATGGTTGTGAGACATGGAACATTGACAAAGCAGTGGAGATCATTAATGCTTTTGAATGCAAATGCTACAGAAGAATACTTAGAATATCATAGACAGAGAAAAGAACAAATGTTTTGGCTCTGCGACAGCTTGATATTGAAGAGAGTTGGCTATTAAAGAACATAAAATCAGGGAAAATTAAATATTACAAACACATCAAATGACATGAGGGCCTATAGAGAAATTTTTAGGGAATGATGCCTGGAAGAAGAATGAAAGGAAGATCTAGAAGATGATAGGTGCAAGATGTCATTGACGATCTGAGAATGACTGCTGCTGATACCGGCCAACTTGCACAGAATGGAGAGTTTTTCAAGACTGCTGTCATGGAAGCCAAGTTCCGATCGGGACAAGCTACTTGATGAGGATGATGAAGTAACACATTAAAAAAATATCACTTTAAATGGTAACCATCTAACACCAGTTCATAAATTTTGTTATCTTTGGTTCCTAGACACCGACAGCCTTTCTCTTTATGAAAAATCAACGTCGAATAGGTAGTGGGCAACATTTGGCAAACTATCAAAGCGATCGTTGGACAACACAAAACTAACATTGCAGACGAAAATTCAAATATAATCAAGTTTGTGTAACCAGCTCTTTACTATATGCCTCAAAAATATGGACAACCTACTAAAGGCATGAGAGAAAACCTTAACATCTTTCACCTTTGATGTCTCCACATGATTATGAACATCAGGTGGCAAGACAAGATAACCAACTCTGAAGTACTGCAATGTGCAAACTTGCCTTTCATCATGGGAATGCTCAGCAGTAGAAAACTAAGATGGCTAGGACATGTGAGAAGTATGAAAAATAGCCACATACCCAACAGGTGTTCCATGAACTTTCGGAAGGGAAGAGGCTCCAAGGCAGACCACTGCTCAGATATAATGATGCCTGCAAGGCAAGGCCTCAATGAAAAATTTTCTATCTGTCCCAACAAATGAAAAAACTAGCTGATGACCGAGTTATGTGGAAAACAACATTATGCAAAGTTGCAGGATATTTTGAACAGAGAAAGATGAACCAAAAAGGCAATAGTTACAAGCACAAACTCAGAAGTTGTCACAGTAAAACACTTTCCAAATGACCATCTGTAAAGACAAGAGAGACAAGCACAAACTCAGAAGTTGTCACAGTAAAACACTAGCCAATTGACCATCTGTAAATACAAGAGAGACAAGCACAAACTCAGAAGTTGTCACAGTGAAACACTTGCCAAATGACCATCTGTAAAGACAAGAGAGACAAGCACAAACTCAGAAGTTGTCACAGTAAAACACTAGCCAATTGACCATCTGTAAATACAAGAGAGACAAGCACAAACTCAGAAGTTGTCACAGTAAAACACTTGCCAATTGACCATCTGTAAAGACACGAGAGACTAGTACAAACTCAGAAGTTGTCACAGTAAAACACTTGTCAATTGACCATCTGTAAAGACAAGAGAGACAAGCACAAACTCAGAAGTTGTCACAGTAAAACACTTGCCAATTGACCATCTGTAAAGACAAGAGAGACAAGCACAACTCGAAGTTGTCACAGTAAAACACTTGCCAATTGACCATCTGTAAAGACACGAGAGACGAGCACAAACTCAGAAGTTGTGACAGTAAAACACTTGCCAATTGACCATCTGTAAAGACAAGAGAGACAAGCACAAACTCAGAAGTTGTCACAGTAAAACACTTGCCAATTGACCATCTGTAAAGACAAGAGAGACAAGCACAAACTCAGAAGTTGTCACAGTAAAACACTTGTCAATTGACCATCTGTAAAGACAAGAGAGACAAGCACAAACTCAGAAGTTGTCACAGTGAAACACTTGCCAAATGACCATCTGTAAAGACAAGAGAGACAAGCACAAACTCAGAAGTTGTCACAGTAAAACACTAGCCAATTGACCATCTGTAAATACAAGAGAGACAAGCACAAACTCAGAAGTTGTCACAGTAAAACACTAGCCAATTGACCATCTGTAAATACAAGAGAGACAAGCACAAACTCAGAAGTTGTCACAGTGAAACACTTGCCAAATGACCATCTGTAAAGACAAGAGAGACAAGCACAAACTCAGAAGTTGTCACAGTAAAACACTAGCCAATTGACCATCTGTAAATACAAGAGAGACAAGCACAAACTCAGAAGTTGTCACAGTAAAACACTTGCCAATTGACCATCTGTAAAGACACGAGAGACTAGTACAAACTCAGAAGTTGTCACAGTAAAACACTTGCCAATTGACCATCTGTAAAGACAAGAGAGACAAGCACAAACTCAGAAGTTGTCACAGTAAAACACTTGCCAATTGACCATCTGTAAAGACAAGAGAGACAAGCACAAACTCAGAAGTTGTCACAGTAAAACACTTGCCAATTGACCATCTGTAAAGACACGAGAGACGAGCACAAACTCAGAAGTTGTGACAGTAAAACACTTGCCAATTGACCATCTGTAAAGACAAGAGAGACAAGCACAAACTCAGAAGTTGTCACAGTAAAACACTTGCCAATTGACCATCTGTAAAGACAAGAGAGACAAGCACAAACTCAGAAGTTGTCACAGTAAAACACTTGCCAATTGACCATCTGTAAAGACAAGAGAGACAAGCACAAACTCAGAAGTTGTGACAGTAAAACACTTGCCAAATGACCATCTGTAAAGACAAAAAAGGCTATATGCATATATAATGAAGAAGACAGTTGAAGGTGGTGGCAGATGAATTATTTTGGAACTAATGAAGAGACTTAAAAACATTGACTTTGCTAACAACATAGCTCTGTTAATACACACATAAAAAATGGCATACAGGAGAAAACAAGTCGATTGGCCAAATCAGCAGGTCTAAAAATGAATACTAATAAAGGCAAAATAATTAGAATAAATGTAAAAACAGAAGAGATTATGATAGAGGATTTAAAGATAGAAGAAAGGTAAGAGTTCAAATATTCGATAACTGTTTAACCGTAGATGGGGATGTTTTTCGTTGTTTTTTCATCCAGAAGTACTTGAGCTTTTCGCTCTGTGTCATGGACATCGTAACTCGGTTTGTGCCACGAACACCGTAAATCTGGGAATCTGTGGTTTTTCTGCCATCCGCGAATTGAACCGCACACACAGAGGGATAGTCACCCGTAGTCGAACACGCTGGGTAGATGGGGATGTAGGAAGGGAAACCAACGCAAAAATTGGAACTGCAGCTGTAATGTTCAGTTCATTGGACAACATTATAGAGGTCATCAGCCTACAGTACACAGACTAAACTCAATATATACAAATTAAACGTGCGCCTAGTTTTACTATATGGATCAGAGACATGGAAAACAAGTACCAAGATAGACAGTCGCATACAAGGCTTTGAAGGAAGTTAATGTTTGTACATGTTACAATATGTGCTAGTCAATATAATTGATGTATTACAGTAGTTAGCAATCATGAATATATAAATATGTTATTTATATTTACTAGTGGTCCACCAGAGGAGACAAATGCACAAATTGATAACATTATTAAGGAGTTTATCGAAAGACAAGAAATTGGTTAGTACTAAAGAAATATCAGGTAAAGTATAGAAACAATTTTTACCATGATTAGTCTTTACATTTACAATGTAGTGATCTTGTGTGTGCTTGTTCTAATGCACTTTTTAAGCTGTTCTTGATATCATCGCTCCATCTTTTGCGTGGTCTTCCTCGTGCTCTGTATTTGTTATACGTTTTCAGTGTGGCTCTCTGCGGTAGACGATACCAGGGCATTCTTGTCAGGTGTCCAAACCATTTAATCTATTGTTCTTTTATGAACTGCATACTGGTTTCACATCCAGTCTTCTTCTGAATTTTTTATTTCTAATTTTGTCTCATATTGTCACATCTGCAGCTATTCTAAGGCACCTCATCTCTGTCGTTATGATTTTCCACTCATTAGCTGTTGTTATTGGCCATGTTTGACACTGGTAACATAGTGTTGGCCAGAAAATCGTTCTTATAAGATTTGCTTTAGTATTTAGCAGTATCTCTTTATGTGACAACAGTGGTGTTAACTGCCTCAGTACCTGGTTAGCTTTTGTGCATCGATTGCTGATTTCCTTTTCGATACTTCCATCTGCAGTGAAAATGGCCCCTAAGTATTTGGGCTAATTGGTTTGTTTCATTTCTATGTTCTGGAGGTTTATTGTAAGGTTTTCTGGTTGCCTGCTTATCGCCATTGTCTCTGTCTTTAATATATTTATTTTCATTTTGTAACACACACCCCCCCTCCTCCTCTCCCCGCTGTTAACTAACCTCAAATGGCTCTGGAGAGATTCTCGAGAGTACTTGGTCGTCTCGAAAAAAGTCAGAAATATTATTTTCTTCCTCTTTTCCTGCTTCTCTACTTATGCTGTCCATGTATGCTATAAACAGCAGTGGGGAGAGCACACATCCCTGTTTTACAATGAGTTGATAAATGATACATATGTATATAGTTTCACAAAATTAGTACGTCTTAATCATAATGTAAGCGGATGAGGCTTTCTGTACTTTTTATGCATGTAAAGGATTGCCAACTGTTGTTCTTGATCACTTTTGTCCTCTAAGGTCATCGGTCTCTCCCTCAGTTGCCTTCACATTGTGCATCAACATGTGCAGTCGTCTATATATATTCATGTCTGCTTTTCATCTAGTATTTTTAGCTGTTGTCATCATTCTGTCTTTTGCATGTCGCCCTAATGTCAGTACGCATTTATGTTGTCTGTTGGCTGACTGTCTCAGGGCTCCACAGCTTGAAAACTATTGACTTTCCGTAATTCTCTACCTATTGCTTATGTGGTTATTTTTTCAAAACAAAAACACCAAAATAATGCGCTGTATAATGCTAGTTAGAAAATGAAGTGTAGTAAACTTACACAGGGTGTTCAAGATAAAAGTAGCTTATCAATGGAGCTAATCTGACATATATTTATGAAAATTAGATGGTTCAGTTATGAGGTAGTATAGGTCAAGGTTGTGTGATGGTGTGTAATTGTGGTACGGAAGGGGCGATGAACAAATGTGATGTAGAGACGAAGCTAGTCAGAGCCGGTTTAAATAGTAAATAGACACAACGTAATATGTAACTGGCAACTTTTGATTTGTCAATGGGGCTACTTTTATCTTGAACACCCTGTATAACCGCCTGAATTAAATAGTGCTGTTATGAAGTTTATTTTACTGCATTATGAATAAAAATTTGTACACTATTAATATCTTTCTTGACAGATGTGACGCCAAGAACATTGACCATACTTGGTCGCTCACTTCACTTGCCAGTGACATATGGACGTGTTCTAGATACTAGCTTTGATAGTATGTGCAGAAAGGTAACTCGCAGAGCTCTGTTGTTAATGTTGTATACTTATACAGTAGACATGTCTCAATGGGATAATTACCAATTGATAGAAAGACTGCAGAGAATACAGAATGTGGCTATGCACATCATACTTGGGTGCACTAAAGACACATCGTGCATATTGATGCGATACTTTCTTGATTATCCTACTTATGAAAGAGAGAGCAAGTATGTGCCGTTCATGGACATGCCATCAAGTCAATGCTGACACACAACATCCACTGCAAATGGAAATAAAGAGAGAAAAAGGAAATAGGTTTAAAAAAGGAAAATCTTGGATGAATCAGGCCGAGAACTGTATTCAACAGGTATGTTCACTTGAAGATATTAAACCCAGTGAAGAATGGATACCAATGCCAACATGATACATAATTTTCAGTATGTATAAGACTTGATAAAGAATGCAGACAAGAAAACCCAGTGATTGTGGAGGCAGAAGTTCAAGCGTTAATTTCTGAGAACGATGTAATCATTTGTACAGATGGGTCAGTGATTCGAAACATGAAGAGCTCATGGGCTTTCACTACTCAAGTCAGAGGGAATGTTGTGAATGAAGACAGTGGTGGTTATGCTGTGACTACAAGCAGTCTCACTATGGAAATTTTGACAGTAACTAAAGCTATGGTCTGGCTGGAATCACAGACTTTTATCCATTCATGTTTTGTCAGTGACTCAATGAGTATGATCAAGAAAATTGAAAAGCCTGGGCTCAGAGACAATGGTTGGAGTCGCCTAGGAGGTCTAGGCTGGCAAAAATCAGTTTTATTTTTGTGCCATGGCATGCAGGTGTAAGGGGAAATGAACATGCCGATAAGCTGCTGTAACAAGCGGGCGGCGAACAATCGACCAGGTTGATAGTCTAAATTCTCTAAGGGAGAAAAGCTGTGTTAATGATTCAAGTAATAGTGGTTAATCTACAACCCTAACCAGATTGCAAGAATTCCTAGTCAAATATAGTGTAACTAGAGAAGAGCACTATGCTGGTAGACAAAGAATAGTAAATCAACAAAGAACCGATGTCGTTAGTCACCACACGCTGAGAGACATACTGAGTAGATCGGAGCACTTATGGACCAATTAGTTTGATGTGCAGTGATGATCTGATGACTTAACTAAAACACATACAGTGCAATGCATTATATTGTCTATTTCAAGTAACTATCATTTGCTAATGAATTGAAATACTTCAAATTTGTCAACTTATTAATATAGATTTTCTAATATTTACTTTGCCTTCACTTACTGTAGCAACCGGCACAGATTATTTCTCTATAACATCCAATACTGTGCTGAACAAGCAGATGTTCACTGTAATAAGAGAGCAGACATGCTTATATCTAGACCATATAAAGCCAGAGTGGTCTAGATGGACATACTTGTAGTAGGGTGTGTAGTATACTTGTAATCTGTGTTATTAACAGTAATAATAGATTATTAGACATCCTACCATACTTTCATACATTTGCTCAGCCTTCAGCCTTGGTAAAATAGTAACAATTCATGATGATATGAGGCAAATTGTGCATTTATTGTTCACATGTTTACAAAACAAGTCAATCTTGGTCTCCCGTTTCTATTGGTCTCTCTTAGCAACTGTCGCTTAACTTTCCTACTTTCGTGTGCAGTCTCGGTGCGCAACTTATATACCCTGTTCCTCTTATTGTCCATCTGTGCTGTCATCGACTGTTTGTTGCTATATGGAGGGACAGCGATATCCTTCTATGGGTAGCTATGTCCTTCTACATACTGCCCTTGCTTAGTGGCTATCTGTTGGATTAGAGCACATCATTTGATGATACTAATGAACAAGCTGATAAATTGGCTGGTATGTCAACAATATCAGATGGTAGTGCTATGGATGAAATGACGCATTGAGTCTTTCCAAACAGAGGAGTTTCAGGATTATGAATCCCAGTTGCTGACCAGATTGAGAGAACAACATACTAAATATGCAAAAGATTAATTGCTCAATATTGAATTGATGTGTTGCTCCTTGGACGCTGCTGGATTAGTTGAGGCAGGGATCAGAGCACCTTTGGACATGTCCAGAGTCCTATGATGATAATCCTCATATAACTGATTTGATGATGCATTTATACTGTAATTTAGAGAAAGTTATCACATGTACAATGTTTTTAAAGCCATATTGTTTTATGTTTGAATGCAACAGAATCTTGGAGCTATTGACTATCTGGAAATCTGCAAAGAATTTAATTTTGTGGTTTTGCGTGAAGTACCAAAAATGAATCTTAGCAATAGAACAGAAGCAAGGAGGTTTATTACTCTCATTGACACTTTTTATGATTATAAGGTACGTTTTCAGTCACCATGTTGTGTTAAGTAGCATTAATGTTTTTTTTAAAGTCTATGTAACTGAAATAGCTACTTTTGTCTTCATATGCAATGTGCTCAGATTCCAATGGGGAAAAATTAATGCACTTTTTTGTGAATTTGTGTATTCCCATTTTATATTGTCTGTATTCAGGTTAATTTCAAACCTGGTACTTCTCTCAGTGCATGTTTTCGCCATTGCATTCATGTATATATGAACAGCAACACCAACGATGTCGCTACCTTCAGAACATTTGAGTCTAGTGCACTTCGTGGTGTTGATTTCAACCACGTTAGGTTCTCTCCATTCCTTTTCTTCCTCTCCACCTGCTCGTGTTGCTATTTCTAGCACACTAGAACCTCCGGTTATGAGCATCTGCCGTAACTGTCTTTTTGACTACTTTGTTTGAATATACACACACACAACATAAACTAATATTATTGTATTGTTTGTTTCCATAATTTTTTTAGTTATTCCGGTTAAATATCTGAGCAAAAATTATGGTAGACATGTATACAATTTTCACTTCAGATTGTAATACTGTTTTTCAGGTTAAACTTCTGATTGGTTCTACGTCTGCCCTAAAAGACTTGTTTTCGACTGGAGAATTAGATATTGGGGATACTGAAGCCAGCAGAGCTTTAATGGATGATTTGGGAATCAGTTCTGTATGTATCTTCAATACATCTATTCATTTGTATGTTTCTGATTATCTGAAAAGAGAACTTGTTAGCTTTCAGAAAAGGCAGAAATTCACTGCAGTATATTCCTTCACTGTGGCATTGCAGGCAATGAGAGTGCTGATGTCTTAGCAAAGTAGGGCAGTGCCAAAGAGTAAATTTACCAACCCCTGTCTTTTCAGAAGGTCAAAACCCTCATACAAAGAAAATATGCAGTTAACTGGAAGACAAACACTGGATATGATTATGGAAAAGACTTCCTTAAAGACCTAAGCAGAACAGACCAGGTCATTATATTTCTACTATGTACCGGACACTGCATTCTCAATAGACACTTATATAGACAAGGAATAAGTCAAACAGCTCTCTGTCAGTGTCAGCAGGCATAACAGACACAAGTGTGCGTGTCCTGCAAGACTGTCCTCACCTGGGGGAGCTGAGAACAACGTGGCCACATCCAGTCGACCTGAAAACTAAGCTTTGGGAAACCTGACAGACCTGAAGCTGACTGCCCAGTTTGTAGTCCACAGTAAATTAAGCATATGACGAGAGATCACTGAAGAAGAAGAAGATTATCTCTTGTTTAGATCATAAAATATGAAAGATGCTTTTCATTTAGCACTAAACTGAAATGTTGCAAAAGAGTTCACAACATGGAACTTAGGAAAAAGTATGAAGTAAACAAAAATAAACATAAAAATACATAATTATGTGAATGTGCTGATGGATCAAGAATAGCTCTTGTACTACTAGTTCTTAGGGTTGTGTACTGGCCCCAACAGCATGTTTGCTGCCATGCTCATAGATATCTTTTGGGAATGTGTTGAACATGGGGTGAAGATTAGATACAGGACAGACGGCAATCTATTCAATCTTAGGAGGTTAAAAACCTCCACCAAGGTAAAATAATTGACCATCTCAAACCTATTGTTTGCTGATAACTGCATCCTTGCTACCAGCTCTGAGGAAGACATGCAGACCTACATAGACAGATTTTCCATAACCTGTGATATGTTTGGCCTTACCATTAACACCAGGAAAACCGAGGTTATGTTCAGCCTGTCCCTAAAGAATAGTACTACGATCCAGTCATCAACATTAAACACCAGCATCTCCTCTCAGTGGACAATTTTGCCTATCTTGGCAGCATCCTATTGAGATCAGCAAACATAGACTGAGGTCAACAATAGGATATCCAAAGCCAGTGCTGCATTTGAAGGCTGTGTGTTACTGTGTGGAACAGAAAGGGATAAGCCTAGCCACAAAGCTAAAAGTTTACCAGGCCATAGTGCTAACCATGCTGCTGTACGCTAGCAAGATATGGACAGTGTATAGCAGACATGCAAGAAAACTAAACCACTTCCACACAAGTTGTCTATGCACACTACTAAAAATAAACTGGCAGATACAATCAAGATACAAGCTGGATCTGGAAAACAACAACATAAATTCTATACCAACAACTGTTTATTCTTTTTTATACATCAGTTTGTATTTTAAGGATCGACTGTGCACCCTCTTGGTGTCATAATATCAATGCTTGAGTTCAATACAGACTAAAGAAATTGAATAGTGCAGCCAATTTCTAAAGATATCCACATTTTAAATTGAAGTATATGTCTATAAAATAATTGTCATGTTCACTTATTATTTTGTCCTTTTAATGAATTGACATTCCAAAATGTTTTTTCCACAGAAATCTGATTTAGCTGCGTCAAGTATCTTCACAGGGGAAGAAGAAATTTTTGCCTTTAGGCGTATCATTTCTCGTCTAACTGAGATGCAGACAAAAGAGTACTTGAAATATGACATATCTAAAAATGGCAAAACATGGACTGGGAAGTAACAAGCTGCTTATAGATTGAGGCATGTTTTTAATATGTTTATATAGGCAGAGACACTCATCATCTTACGCATGTGATATTGGGCAAGTGATTATGTAATTGACCAAAGTGTGCAAACCAGTAAAAAGCATTGTTTATTTTGTGTTAAGTGGATAAAGAGTTCCAAGAACCCATGGTGTAGTATCAATGTCAGTAAGCATGGTTTTTCTGTGCTTGTGCTATTACTGTTAGAATCTCATCCATGTTGTGTAGTCGATGCTATTAGAAAGACATGATAAAGCTATGCTCTTTTTTTTGTGGAGAGCTAGATGGCTGTTGTCTTTACTCATCTTCACAGCTAAGGGATGGGTGCAGAGAGAAATAAGTGTCTTGATTTAATTTCAGTGTTTGACAATTGTGTTTTCAGGGGAAATGAAAATATTTACACAATTTCAAAAGAATTTAAACAGGATAAGTCTTATTGTTCTTTTCTTGCCTTTGTGTTCTTTTGCTAAAAATTTTCTAGAAAGATTATAATTTTAGACCTCGGTATTGTGAAAAAATGTGCACAATTTCAAACTAATTCCAACAGAATAATTCTTATTGTTCTCTCGTCGCCATTGCGATCTCTTGCTAATGTACTAAAAAAATGTTATTCACACGGAAAAATCAAAAAGAAAAAATACTATAATTTTTGGCCCTGGATATTGTGAAAAATTGTACACAATTTCAAACTAATTTAAACAGGATAATTCTTATTGTTCTCTTGTCACTTTTGCATTCTCTTGCTCATGTATTATAAAATATATTTAAAAATACATTTAAAAATATAATTTTGTTTTTTTTTTAAATTATAATTGTTGACACTTATTGTTCTTTTGTCGTTTTGCATTTTGTTGCTAATTTACTAAAAAAAATATACACAAATACACCCTTAAAAATGTACCAAAATGTATAATTCAAGACTCCAGGTATTGTGAAAAAATGTACACAATTTCAAACTAGTTTAAACAGTGTAATTCTTATTGTTCTATTGTCACTTGTGCGTTCTATTGCTATTGTACTAAAAAATACACCCTTTAAGAATTTGAATAAAAATGTATAATTTATGACTTGGGGTATTGTGAAAAAAAAAAACATTTACACAATTTCAAACTAATTAAAATTTAATCATTCTTATTGTTCTATTGTTATCTTTGTGTTATCTTGCTAATGTACTAAACAATACACACAAATACACCCATTCAAAATTTACACAAAAATGTCAGATTTATGACACAGGTATTGGGAAAAAATGTACACAGTTTGAAACTAATTTAACAGGGTAATTCTTATTGTTCTATTGTCATCTGTGAGCTCTATTACTAATGTACTAAATACACACAAATACACCTTTTAAAAAAAATTTTTTTTAAGTTTTAATTTATGACTGGTATTGGGGAAAAATAATAATAAAGTTATGACTCTGTTGTGAGAAAAAATTACAAAATTTCACACTAATTTAAATTTTATAATTCAAATTGTTATATATTGTTGCTTTTGCATTCTCTTGCTAATTTACTAAAAATCTCACACAAATACACCTTTTTAAAAAAAAATTTTTTTAATGTATAATTTTGACCCTAGTACTGATAGTAGATGACAGAGAGATTGAAACTCGAATCCAGCAAGCCAACAACATTACATACCAACTTACCCCAATCTTGAAACATCCAGCAATTCCAGTAGAGACTAAAAGACAGATTATAAATGCAACCTTCATACTAACACTGTGCTACCAGTGCCAAACATGACAAAAGAACAAGAAAGGAAAATTACCACCTTTGAAATGAGATGCTTGAGGAAAGCAGTAAATAAAACAAGAAGAGACCATATACGGTATGAGGAAATTAGAAGAACAGTCAGAACAACGCCTACTATTAAATTCATTGAAAAACAGAGACGCCAATGGTTTTGCCACTTGGTGAGAATGAACCTAAATACACCAGTAGCAAGAGTGTACAACCTGAAAACAGAATCATCAAGAGGAATGAACAGGCCAAGAAAAAGATGAATTGATGGAGTTACAGACATCTTAAAACTCCACAATACCACACCATATCAAGAGACCGAGCATGCACTATCTTGGAAACCGATCATCAGTTAAACCTGCTACGACTAATGGCAAAACAGCAGAGAAGGACAAAAGACAAGAGTATTGAGAAAAAATGTATACAATTTCAAACTAATTAAAATTAAGAATTCTTATTGTTCTATTGTCGCTTTTGCATTCTCTTGCTAATGTACTAAAAAATACATGCAAATGCACAATTAAAAAATGTACCAATAAAATGTATAATTTGTGACTCTAGGTACTGAAAAAAAATTCAAAATTTACGTACTTTCAAACTAATTGAAATTTAATAATTCTTATTGTTCTATTGTCGCTTTCTCTCTACCGTAGAGAATTTATAATATCAGCTTGGTCCATTGCTTGGACGCTGTGTACAGCAGCCATACATGCAAGCCTATCAGCACGTTCATTTCCCTTACACCTGCATGCCCTGGCACAAAAATAGACCTGATTTTTTCAGTTTAGACCTCCCCGATAGTAATAGCAATTAGGAAGTTAAACACTGTGAAGAACATGTGGCAAAGCACCAGCAAAATATTAAAATTAAATATACTGAGAACATGCATTTTTCCAGTGGCTACTTATGGTTGTGAATCATGGACCATTACACAAACAAGAACAAAAATCCAGTTCTTCGAAATGAAATGCTACAGAAATATCCTACAAATACCATGGACAGAAAAAGAAAGAACACTGATGTCCTGAAAGAACTGAATGGTAAAGATAATTGGCTGATAAACAATATACTATACAGAAAAATTAGATACTTTGGTCACATCAAGCTTCACGATAGCCTGGAGAGAACAATATTAGAAGGCAGGGTACCAGAATGCAGAGGCAGACCAAGAAGAGATGGCTACAAGATATTAAAGAAACCATGAATATGACCATCAGCGAAATGGGTGAACTGGCTAGAGATAGAATTAATTTCAGATATGCTGCAAAGAGAGCAACGTCCTATAAAGGATAGGCACCTTGGTGATGAGACCTATCGACTATATCCATTGTCTCCGAGCCCATCCTGTTTCAATATTCCTGAGCATACTCAATCAGTCACTGACAAAACATGCATGGATAAAAGTATGTGATTCCAGCAAGACCATCGCTTTAGTTACTGCCATGATTTCCATAGTGAGACTGCTCATAGTTACGGCAAAACGACCACTGTCTTCCTTTACAACATCCCCTCCAACCTGAGAAGTGAAAGCCCACGAGCTATGCACATGACGAATCACCGAACCATCTGTATAAATGATTACAGCATTCGCAGATGAGTTCTCAGAAATTAATGCCTGAACGTCTGCCTCCACCACCAGTGGATTGTCTTGTCTGTATTCTTTATCAAGTTTGATACACAACGAAAATGATGTAATGCTTCCTGTTTACATTGGTATCCATTCTTCACCGGGCTCAGTGCCTTCAAGCTAACACACCTGTTGAATACAGTCCTGTCCGAGTGGTTACCGGGCCCAAATTTGGGGTGTAAAGAATAGAACCACTATTACCTACCACGCATGTCGTAAGAGGCGGCTAAGGAGGTTGGCTGAAATCGGATGCACATGTCCGCTAGGGAATGCTAACCCAAAACAAATGCTTGCGGAAAACGGATGCACCAGGCCGTAAGGCGCATAATATGGTGCAACGAACCCTCACAATGAGGAATGGGATAACTGATTCTACGGTCGCCAAACTGCCTCGGAGATTTAGCCACGCAGTAAAAATGTCAGAACTATCATCACGAGGTTGGCCAAAACTTACTGCGGAAAGAGGTCGGCACAAACGGGAAGCAGAAATCATAGGAATTATATCCTACAGAACTGCCCCCAGTATGCAGACTTGAGAAGAAAGAGGTGGCCTACTTATACTAGCGTCTAAGACAAACTGTATGGCGTGGCTGGTAATCTGAGTCAGACGGCTGCCTTTATTAGAGAATCCGAAATCTCAATCTAGTGAGAACGCAGAAGAATACAGTACTGAAGAATTGAGTTCTGACTGAAGTTCCTCCACAAGCTGTTCTCTACTCTTGCCTGACGACACATCGACATATCATCTGCATATGACATTGTCCTTACTCTACCTGTGCTCTGCTCTTCTGTGATTCTCACAGTATAGCGTTGAACAACAGTGAAGATAATGGTGACCCTTGTGGTAAACCAGGGTGTATTGTTGAAGTTCTACTTGTACAACGGATAACTCCAAATTGCTTAAATCGCTGGATCAATTCAACACCTAATTTAGTGTCTCCATCCAACATGCAGCCGCGAGTACATCCGAAATTAACCGAGATTGAAGAGAATCTTGAATGCAGTAGGCCCTACAGAATTTCCTGCCGAAACTGAAGTTAGAGCCAGAATTAAAAAGCTTCAATTTGACTATGAAGAAACTGTCTATTCTTAACAGAGAAGAATAAATTTAATATAAACGTTTTTCAATTATATTCTGGACATTACCCTTAATTCTCTGATTGAACGATTCACTCTTCTGGAAGCCCATAGCAAAAATGTTCAATTTTTATATGACATGTTAAAACTCAAGGATATAGATGCCAAAAACGCTAGAAAAGTATTGTACCAGTCTCCAGTAAATACTTTCGGTCGAAAATGAATCAGAAATAAATGCAAATGATCTACAAAAAGAATTACGTAATGTATCCCGAATGCTACCAAATTCTACGAAACCTTTAGATGTTTTAATTATGGTGCCAAAGTAACTTAATTACTTTGTATCCGAATACTGTTGTAGCTCTGATCATTTTATTAACACTCCCTGTCTCTGTAGCTAGAGGGGAAAGAAGTTTACCCAAATAAAAATTAATACAACACTACTTAAAAGAAGTTCAATAAGTCACAAAACTTGGAAATCTGTCATTAATTTCTACTGAATATACATTGGCTGCCCTTCTAGACTAAATCATCATCAGGTGCCGTGCCGGCTGGCGTAGGCGATCATGGATCTCCACAAATCTCTGTCGTTGGTGTTTGCTATCAACTCAGATGTTGACGCTCTACTGTGCCATGAAGTCAGGCTATCCAAAATTTTCGTTCTCTGTCTTCCTCTGTCTCGTCTACCCTCGATTTTACCAGTTGTTACAATGTGTTCTAAACCTTCCCTCCTCATCACATGCCCGAAAAATGATGACTGTCTCTTTCTTATATTGATAATACGTTTTCTTGTTCTTGACCTCATTCAACACCTCAACTTTAGTGATTTTAGCAGTCCATTGGATTCTCATCCTTGTTCTGTAAAACCCCATCTCTGTGGTCTCCAGAGATTTTTCGATCCGTTTGTTTATTGTCCATGACTCGAATCCGTATGTCAGTATTGGTTCTATGTAGCACTGAATAACTCGCATTCTGACCTCAACTGACAAGGACTTGGTGCATTCTCATTTTCAGGAACGATGTTTTCACTGGCCCTATTCTGCTCTTTATTTCTGATCGGCATCTGATGTTACCAGGACTCAGAGGTATTTAAATTGCTGCACTTGTCTTAGCTCAGTCACATTTACTGTGATGGTGTATTTTGGCAAAGTCCTGCGTTTTTATATGATCACAACTTCTGTCTTCTTAATATTCAAACTGAGTCCTTTGTTGTTACTAATTTCTGGATGGAGCTCCATTTCACTCAGACTACACATCCCAATTAACGAATTTGCTTAAAAACAGAAGGGTAAAACTGTAGTAGATTGTTGTAGTTGATATCATTATTTTAAGGTGGTTTATATTTTAAAACTTATAATTTCAAAACAGGGGAAAGTATTCGAGGATTTGATTTTACAGTCACCTCCGCACACACCAGAGGTACAGCAACGCATGTCTGAGACTTGTCATAATTGTTGGCGATGGATGGTTATGTCATTGCAAAACCAATTACCAAATGGTCGCTAGTTAAAGCAATCACTTCCGAATTCTCTTATTTGAATTGAATAGGTAGCAAAACCTGGCATATTGTTCACTGTTCAAAATGGCTTCCAGGATAAACAAAATCGAAAAGGACTAAGAATGAAAGTAGCAATATTTTCACATAGGATAAAGTTAGAGGTTTAATCGCATGCATTTCACTGTGACAGCTTAACTCAAAATGTCATCAGGTAGTGATCAAGATGAATTCTACGACGCCACAGATCAAACTCCGTCATCGTAAGTCATAAATTCTACACATTTCAGTTCAGTTCTGAGTTCAAAGAATCAGTGTTCATCAGTACTTGAGTACTTACTTACTAACTAGTAACTACTGAATACTAAGTTTAATAGTTTAAGTTAATAATTAATCACTAAGTTAAGTACTTCTACTGAGTACTACACTTTAAAATTAAAATTGTAAGTTCCAAGTCGCAGACGGGAGGGATGACGAATTTGACATAAAATATTATTATAGAATATAGAATATTATATTTTATATCATCCTATAGCTTCCACAGACCACAGCTGTTCCTAGCTTTCTGAATGAATATTTATATGACATTAATTTCTACATGTCTTCAGATGTGTTAATCAGTTAATATGAGTGTGGAGGTATTGCAGTAGCATCTGCATAGTCTAAATCTTCAAGAATAGAGAACACTGTCATCTTATTCCTCTAGGAGATGTCTCTGGCATAGAAGTGCTTGATTCTCATACCAAAGTTACCAGGTTGCTCCTGTGAGCCATCTGATATTTTCAGGGATCCATGATCTCAGTGTAGGTGCAATCGAGTTCTAGTCCTATCAGAGACTGCGTTAAAAGAAATCGCAGATATCATTGCCGATAAACAGGTCATGGTTCAATTTGCACACGTAAAAGTACTATTAGCAGTTGAAAATAAAGAGCAGGCTGGAAAGCGCTGCCTGGCAAATTCAATAGAAAGATTAAAAATAAAATTTTGACAAAAATCTTTCACCATCTACAAATTACATTAGGCACCCACACCGTGTCGAGTTCAGCACTGCAGGTGAGATCTTCCTGTAAGAAGAGATCGAGCACCATGTTACTCACCAATTGCAATGATGATGGTCCAATCAATTTGTTGTTTAGCAAATCATCAATTTCATAGTCAGGTTGAATAATAGATCCAGGATATCCGTCATATTATGTTTTTAATCCAAAAACCTCATTGCCATATCCAACTCGATACGTGAAAATTATGTAGATAATTTTGTTGATATTGAAGCAATATGTTAGGATTCCATAGGTTATTTTCTATAAACCGTGTATGTTGTTGAATGCCCTTTCAAAATCAATAGATTTTATGTCTTGTTACATATTCCTAAATGTATGTAGAATGTTGTACAGTACCTGTATGTGAATACTGCGCTGCTCCGTTCGTATTTTATTGTCGCAATATATGTCAATGTTTTCTGTTCAACATTATTTCATGCAGTTGCGAGGGTATGTTAGTCACACATTTACGTGAGTTTATGGAAAAATGACTTTTGGTAGTAGATAAAGGTGTCATTAGGTGGTAGTCCTTCCTTTCATTCACTTCAAATATTGTGTGTGTATTCAATGTCTCATGTTTAAACTTCACTGATTTTTGAAGCTCACACAAAGATCCATGGCATTTACTTTCCAGTGTCATTTCACTAGGGGCAGTGAGTTTGTCTCATTATATCATAATCAGGGCAATCTTCTTCTTCAAATGCTCCAAATCGACCACTTGTTAACCACTCTATGTGATCTGGAGCCTAAGAGCGATTGTACATTGTGCCAGTTATGCACCTACATGTAGGCCAGCACATCCAATTTCTGCGCTGCTTTTGATTTATTATGGTAGCATCCTAGTTCCTACATCAGTGCCTCTTACGACATGCCTTGTAGGTTGCAGGGTACTATTCTTTGCTTCCTTCGGGTCCCGGCACCACACAGCGATCAGGGCAATCAAGAAGTATGTACTTTGCAGTCTGTAGTGCCTGTACACATGGTTGAATTATCAATCTTGAATTTTGTATTAATGTGGCTGCGGGGTTGATTGTGTCCTGTTTTGAGGTGCAGAATGACAGCTTTTTTCAAATCTGCTCATATTTTGGTAGTCGTCCTGTGTTAGCATTGGTGAATTTATGGTTGATCTTTTTCTTTTGGTGGTAGGTAAATGGTACATCTGGTTACTCTCCTGCAGCATCTTCCTTGTAGTCTGTGTAATGCTGTTTCATTTCCTGTCATACCCTCTCACTGTGGAATACCAGGAAATGAAACAGCAGACCGATTGCCAAGGAAGGTGCTGCAGGAGAGCAGCCAGATGTGCCAGTTACCTACCACCAAAAGAAAAGAATGATTAAATCAATGAGAAAGCCACAAATACCAACACAAGACCATTACTATAATATGAGCAGATTGGAACAAGTTGTTATTCTCGCCTTAGAACAGGGCACAATCGCTCGCAGCCATGTATACAAATTCAAGATTGGCAATTCAGCCATGTGTACATGTTGACAGGCAAACCAGACTGCAGAGCACATACTTCAAGACTGCTCCGAATATGATACACTGAGGCAAACTCACTGGCCTAATGAAACAACACTCGACAGAAAACTACACGGACCTCTGTGTGAGCTACAAAGACAGTGAAGTTCATACAAGAGACAACATTGAATATATAGACATATTTCATGCGAACGAAAGGAAGGAAGGAAGGATTTCCTGGCATTCCACAGTAAGATGGTATCCACTGCATGGCATCCTTTTTTGGGGGCACAGAATTGCTTGAAGTGCTGATTTTGCAAAAATATTAGGTGGCATAAACATCAAGTTAAATGTTTACATAAACATCAAGTTAAATGTTTATGCTGCCTGTGTATTGTCGGGCCGTCAAGGGAGTTACTGACTTAACCTTGTTCTTTGTATATATAAATGTGTATTTATTATTCACAGATCATGTGAGCCTGACATGGTATCAAGAAATATAACCGTAAGTCCTCTTTTATCATTATCTTTGATCATTCACTAATCACAAGTTGATAAGTGATATTTATCATCCATACTGCTTGCATTAAATAACTTAAGATTCTATTTAAAAAAGTTAATTGCATATCCTTTACAGGACTTTACGAATCAACTCAGCTTTTAATGCTGTTTGTGATTTTCTAGGCATTATAGGTCAGTGTTGCCATTGCTTTCTGAACGGGTGGTGCCATCGTCCTTTTGTAAAAATCCACTGAAACAATTTGCAACCAAGCTGTCGCAGCGTGATTCAAACTTAGAAGCGTCAGGGTTAATGACAGAGTCACTATCCCTGAGCCATAGGCACCAGATTCTATGTACTACACATATTACGTGCATTGAATAACTTAGATTATCTCTCTCGATCGTTCTTGAGGCGCTTTATCATTCGATTGTGATATATAAGCAGCCAAACACCAAAACGGATGACGTGCACAGCCTTCAGTACCTATTGGAGCTCAGGTGATTATGCTTATACAGCGTGTTCGATTTTAACCCGCGTTTACTGGGTTCGCTCTCCGTTAGCCTTTTGCTGTCCCCAGCCAAAACCCACAAGGCAGGAGGCTGCTATTTTCTTTCAGGGCAGTGACCCGTAGATGACCTGCCCTCCCAGGCTGATGAGCGTTATCTGCCCAGCTATACATGTCATGTTAATGGACTGCTTGGTTTGCCTACCGTCAGGTTTGTGTCGGTTTGCGCCGCTAGCCTTTGATTGTCCCCAATCAACTACAAGGCAGCAGTAGTTCACTGCGTGCGGAAACGAGCACTGGCTTTACCTCTGCTGGGCTTTCCAGTTGTTCTGCACACTCAGGTGGTAAGCACACCCTCTTGCCTGCCGCGCGGCCCATGCTTCCGCTGCCATGCCTGCCGCTGACGCGCCTGCCGTGCCTGGCTTTTCTGACTACCTCTGGGCCCACTCGTGCACGCTCTGCCCTGGTGCCTACCTACAAGAACATTTCACTGACAGCTTAGTTAGCAATGAAAGTGACAGGAGATGTTATTTGGTAATAACTTTATATCAAGATTTTTCTGTTAGTAAATAATTATCGAAAAGGAGACTGCAGTAAAACTTGGTAAATAGCGAAACACATAAAAACAAAGTACTATAGTTTTACAAAATACAGAAACAGTGACGATGTTTCTGTTATAATCACTGTTTCTGTATTTTGTAAAACTATAGTACTTTGTTTTACGTGAGTAAATAATTGCAACACAATACTTTTTCTAATATATTTTTGTCTTTAGCTGTCAGAGATTGAAGGGGAGGAAAGACGTTGTTATTGAGAAACAGAGAGCTGATGAAAGGTAAGCTGACAATTGTTATTGCTGAAACAGAGAGCTGATGAAAGGTAAGCTGACAATTGTTATTGTTGAAACAGAGAGCTGATGAAAGGTAAGCTAACAATTGTTATTGTTGAAACAGAGAGCTGATGAAAGGTAAGCTGACAATTGTTATTGTTGAAACAGAGAGCTGATGAAAGGTAAGCTAACAATTGTTATTGCTGAAACAGAGAGCCGATGAAAGGTAAGCTGACAATTGTTATTGTTGAAACAGAGAGCTGATGAAAGGTAAGCTGACAATTGTTATTGTTGAAACAGAGAGCTGATGAAAGGTAAGCTAACAATTGTTATTGCTGGAAACAGAGGAGCCGATGAAAGGTAAGCTGACAATTGTTATTGTTGAAACAGAGAGCTGATGAAAGGTAAGCTGACAATTGTTATTGTTGAAACAGAGAGCTAATGAAAGGTAATTGACAATTGTTATTGTTGAAACAGACAGCTGATGAAAGGTAAGCTAACAATTGTTATTGCTGAAACAGAGAGCTGATGAAAGGTAAGCTGACAATTGTTATTGTTGAAACACAGAGCTGATGAAAGGTAAGCTGACAATTGTTATTGCTGAAACAGAGAGCTGATGAAAGGTAAGCTGACAATTGTTATTTGTTGAAACAGAGACTGATGAAGGTAAGCTAACAATTGTTATTGCTGAAACAGACAGCTGATGAAAGGTAAGCTAACAATTGTTATTGCTGAAACAGACAGCTGATGAAAGGTAAGCTGACGAATGGTGTGTGTGTGGTGTCAGTTCTTGTGTAATGTGAGAGTTTTTTGTGGGAAGTTTTTATTATGTTGTGTGATTTTTTTAATACTTTTGTGTTGTTGTGAAGTAGATGTTACTCTTATGTTGTGAAGTAGATGTTACTCTTATGTTGTTGTGAAGTAGATGTTACTCTTATGTTGTTGTGAAGTAGTTGTTACTTTTATGTTGTTGTGAAGTAGTTGTTACTTTTATGTTGTTGTGAAGTAGTTGTTACTGTTATGTTGTTGTGAAGTAGTTGTTACTCTTATGTTGTTGTGAAATAGTTGTTACTCTTATGTTGTTGTGAAGTAGTTGTTACTCTTATGTTGTTGTGAAGTAGATGTTACTCTTATGTTGTTGTGAAATAGTTGTTACTCTTATGTTGTTGTGAAGTAGGTGTTACTCTTATGTTGTTGTGAAGTAGTTGTTACTCTTATGTTGTTGTGAAGTAGTTGTTACTCTTATGTTGTTGTGAAGTAGATGTTACTCTTATGTTGTTGTGAAGTAGATGTTACTCTTATGTTGTTGTGAAGTAGATGTTACTCTTATGTTGTTGTGAAGTAGATGTTACTCTTATGTTGTTGTGAAGTAGTTGTTACTCTTATGTTGTTGTGAAGTAGTTGTTACTTTTATGTTGTTGTGAAGTAGTTGTTACTCTTATGTTGTTGTGAAGTAGTTGTTACTCTTATGTTGTTGTGAAGTAGGTGTTACTCTTATGTTGTTGTGAAGTAGATGTTAATCTTATGTTGTTGTGAAGTAGGTGTTACTCTTATGTTGTTGTGAAGTAGTTGTTAACTCTTATGTTGTTGTGAAGTAGTTGTTACTCTTATGCTGTTGTGTGAAGTAGTTAAACACGTAAAACAAAGTACTATAGTTTTACAAAATACAGAAACAGTGACGATAAACAACAACGTTTCGACCAAAAGGCCTTTATCAAGCAAACAATGCAAGAATGACAAATTTGAGGAACACTACAAATGGACGATCACATGTAAACATTCAAACCTATCTAATGAAAATCTGGAAATAAAAACGAATACTGAAATGGTGCAACACAAAACCGGAAGTGGAAAGAAGAGAAACAATAAACAATATAGTGGATAAATAACATATATATATGGAGCAAATACACATATAAATTACAAGGCATGAGATAAGACAGTACTAAGAAGCATAGGAATGTAATGTGTTGAGTCCAAGAGGTCGTAAGGTGCCATAGAATTAAATAAAAGCGGTTCTCCAGGTAATCGACTGCGATCATCGGAAGAACATGATCGGATGGCTGTGACCTGGACATCGTCAGCTCCTGAATGGCCAGTATCATTGAAATGAGTGGCCACAGGGGCCACAGAGCATTGGCGAATATCGCGTAAGTGTTTGGGCGAATCGGTCACTGAGCCTCTTGCCGGTTTCACCAATATAGGCCTTGTTGCATCGTTTACAGGTGATGGCATAGATGATATTGCGGGACTCACACGTGAAACTGTCTTGAATGACATACGTAGCTTTGGAAAAGAGACAGTGCGGGTCTGTATTACATATGCACATGTATTACAGCGCCGACAGCCACACTGGATGACACCAAAGTGACTCTGGATATTAGGCTTGAGGCGACTGTGTACCAACAAGTCCTTAAGGCTTCTGTCCCGTCTTTACGCCACCAAAGGATAGTGTTGGAAGACTGAACGTGTCTCAGGATCAGACTGAAGAATAGGAGATGATGGAATAAGACCTTTTTCACCAGGGAACTATGAGGGTGGAAAGTTAAGATAAGTTTAACCCTGTCAGAATTGGAGGTTCTATGTTGGTTGGAAAGGTTGTGAAGTAGTTGTTACTTTTATGTTGTTGTGAAGTAGTTGTTACTCGTATGTTGTTGTGAAGTAGTTGTTACTCTCATGATGTTGTGATAGGTTGTGTCATTCTTGTATTGTTGAGTTGTAGGCAGTTTTATGTTGTATCTTGGTAAATAATATCTGCGAGTTGAGGGTACTCACTGCATCACAACTCTCCGTTAGTCTTGATAAATAATATAGCGAGTTGAGGTACTCACTGCATCACAACTCTCCAAATATCTACCTCAAGAAAATAAATGTAGAATATACCTCAAGAAAACTAATGTAGAATATGCCTCAAGAAAACTAATGTAGAATCTACCTCAAGAAAACTAATGTAGAATCTACCTCAAGAAAACTAATGTAGAATATACCTCAAGAAAACAAATGTAGAATATACCTCAAGAAAACTAATGTAGAATCTACCTCAAGAAAACTAATGTAGAATATACCTCAAGAAAACTAATGTAGAATCTACCTCAAGAAAACTAATGTAGAATATACCTCAAGAAAACTAATGTAGAATCTACCTCAAGAAAACTAATGTATATACCTCAAGAAAACTAATGTAGAATCTACCTCAAGAAAACTAATGTAGAATATACTTCAAGAAAACTAATGTAGAATATACCTCAAGAAAACTAATTACCCGGTCTGCCCAGCGTGTTCGTAGCGCGTTGGACTACCGGTGACTATCCCTCTGTGTGTGCGGGTTCGATTCCGCGGGATGGCAGAAAAGCCACAGATTCCCCAGATTTACGGTGTTGTGGCACCGAACCGAAGGGTTACGATGTCCATGACACCGAGCCGAAGAGCTGAAAAGCTCAAGTGCTTCTGGATCGGAGAAAAAAAAAAAAAAAAGAAAACTAATGTAGAATATACCTCAAGAAAACTAATGTAGAATCTACCTCAAGAAAACTAATGTAGAATATACTTCAAGAAAACTAATGTAGAATATACCTCAAGAAAACTAATGTAGAATATACCTCAAGAAAACTAATGTAGAATATACCTCAAGAAAACTAATGTAGAATATACCTCAAGAAAACTAATTAGCCGGTCTGCCCAGCGTGTTCGTAGCGCGTTGGACTACCGGTGACTATCCCTCTGTGTGTGCGGGTTCGATTCCGCGGATGGCAGAAAAGCCACAGATTCCCCAGATTTACGGTATTCGTGGCACCGAACCGAAGGTTACGATGTCCATGACACCGAGCCGAGAGCTGAAAAGCTCAAGTGCTTCTGGATCGGAAAAAAAAAAAAAAAAAAGAAAACTAATGTAGAATATACCTCAAGAAAACTAATGTAGAATATACCTCAAGAAAACTAATGTAGAATATACCTCAAGAAAACTAATGTAGAATATACCTCAAGAAAACTAATGTAGAATATACCTCAAGAAAACTAATTAGCCGGTCTGCCCAGCGTGTTCGTAGCGCGTTGGACTACGGTGACTATCCCTCTGTGTGTGCGGGTTCGATTCGCGGATGGCAGAAAAAGCCACAGATTTCCCAGATTTACGGTATTCGTGGCACCGAACCGAAGGGTTACGATGTCCATGACACCGAAGAGCTGAAAAGCTCAAGTGCTTCTGGATCGGAGAAAAAAAAAAAAAAAAAGAAAACTAATGTAGAATATACCTCAAGAAAACTAATGTAGAATCTACCTCAAGAAAACTAATGTAGAATATACTTCAAGAAAACTAATGTAGAATATACCTCAAGAAAACTAATGTAGAATATACCTCAAGAAAACTAATGTAGAATATACCTCAAGAAAACTAATGTAGAATCTACCTCAAGAAAACTAATGTAGAATATACCTGAACAAAACACATTTCGTTTAGGTCTTTCTCCTTTTGGTATATCATTTTTCCTGCAGACTACCCCATTATTGAGATTCTGTGAAAGTTGTGCTAAGATATTTGTAGATGTTAATTTATGTTACAGACGAAGACAAGAAGATGAGGAACTTGAAAGCAGACTGTTACAGCTGGAGCTAGAAACATGTTGAGACACATATGAAGGTAGAACTCAGTAGTCACATTGGTTTGTCTGATTTTGTAATGAAGAAAGTGCAATATCAGTCATTTCAATTTCACATTTTGTGTGTACTTGTTATACTCATGTCAGTCATTTCAATTTCACATTTTGTGTGTGCTTGTTATACTCATGTCAGTCATTTCAATTTCACATTTTGTGTGTGCCTGTTATATTTGTGTCAGTCATTTCAATTTCACATTTTGTGTGTGCTTGTTATAGTTGTGTCAGCAAATTTCAATTTCACATTTTGTGTGTACTTGTTATACTCATGTCAGTCATTTCAATTTCACATTTTGTGTGTGCCTGTTATATTTGTGTCAGTCATTTCAATTTCACATTTTGTGTGTGCCTGTTATATTTTTGTCAGTCATTTCAATTTCACATTTTGTGTGTGCCTGTTATATTTGTGTCAGTCATTTCAATTTCACATTTTGTGTGTGCCTGTTATATTTGTGTCAGCAAATTTCAATCCCAAGGTAATTGACTCACTTCTCTTGCCCTGCTGGAGTAATCAAATCTAAAGTATAACTAGTGAACATATTAGCACTGCCTCTCCTATCGCTCTACAACATATCTACATTACCTCTCCTATCGTATGGCCTTTTTTGTCTTTACAGACGGTCAATGGGCAAGGGTTTTACTTTGACAACTTCTGAGTTTACGCTTCTGTCTCTTGTCTTCCAGCTCATACATAAGTCTCTTCTCAAAAGACTTTTCACCCTTGCGCAATATCGCTTTCCACACAACTCTGTCATCAGCTAGTTTTTCCATGTGCTGGGACCTATAGAAAAATTCTTCATTGAGGCTGTGCAGACATCTTTATATCTGAGCAGTGGTATGCCCTGGTGCCTCTTCCCCTCCGAAAGTTCACAGAACAACATTTGATTTGGTTTGCGACAAGTTTCGTTTCTTCTCACATGCCCCAACCATATTAGTCCACTGCTGAGCATGCCCATGATGGAAGGCAGGTTTGCACGTTGCAGTACTTCAGAGTTGGTTATCTTGTCGTACCACTTGATATTCATAATCTTGCGGAGACATTGAAGATGAAAGATGTTTTGTCTCCTCTCGTGCCTTGAGTTGGATGTCCATGTTTCTGAGCCATATAGTAAAGAACTAATTACACAGGCTCTCCTATCACTCAACAACACATATCTACATTACCTCTCTAACTGGTCTTGAACATGTCTTCATACAATCTTTTATTTCATTGATTAACTGTTTTAATGATGTTCATCTCAGACTCAAGACCTGGACCATTTAGAACATGAAGGAAGACGACGTAAATTGGAAGAAATGCGACAGTCTCTGGGCACAGATCACTCATTTTTCTCCATCTCCAATGACTCATCTTTGGAGAATGACTCACCAAACACTTCTGTAGATATCCCAGACATTTTTGCCTTAGCTCGAACTAGACCGATGACAGCTCCCAAATCACACACTATTGAGAAAATGGAGAATAGTGGTGAGCCAAATCCTTCTTATTGTCAGCATGTCAAGAAGCGATCCGGTTCATGGGGGGATCTAGCTAGATTGACAGGTACAGTCACACCAATGGCATCTGATGTGGACAGAACAACACATCAATGTCTACAGTGTGTAATAGTGCAGACATCATTTGCAACGAAGAAAGAGACCTGGCAGCTACAACTTGTCAAGGAAGGAGGCACGTCTGGAACAGAGAGCCTGATAGCTTGGCCTTGGCTGAAGTTAACAGGGATGACAAGTTGAGTGACCTTGATCAAAACATGGCTAGGTGGGTTTACATTTACATAACTTGATGTGTGTATGATTGCTTGACTAGGTGGGTTTATCATTGCATGGTTAGGTGGGTTTATAATTGCATGACTTGATGTGTTAATGATTGCATAACTTGATGTGTGTATGATTGCATAACTTGATGTGTTTATTATTGCATGGATAGGTGGGTTTATGATTACATGGCTAAGTGGGTTTATTATTGCATAACTTAATTGGTTAATCATTACATTGATGCAACGTCTATGGCTATGTTAATAGTTATGTGTATGGTTACGTCGACAGTTATGTGTACGGTTATGTTTACAGTTATGTGTATGGTTATGTTGATAGGTATGTGTATGTTGATAGTTATGTGTATGGTTACGTTGATACTAAAGTCTATGGTTACATTGAGAGTTGTTTTCTGATTACATATATATATATATTAGTGTTTTTATATTACAGGGAAAAAATAAGTTTAACGCAGCACATGGATCAGTGAGTTTATAATTATATTGATTAGGGGAATTGATCGTGACTTGAAGAATTGGGTTAGTGCATAATTAGATAATATGTATATTTTTCAAGTGCAATGATTAGGTCACAATAGTAGTGTATGTTAGACCAAAACATCCTTTCCTGGGACATTATATATGCCTAGTGATCGTTTTTCACATCCTGAGCCATCATATATGTTTACTGATGGTTTATCACATCCTGAGACCATATATATGCTGGGGGATAGTTTATCACATTCTGAGACATCATAAATACCCAGTGATAGTTTATCACATTCTGAGACATCATAAATACCCAGTGATAGTTTATCACATTCTGAGACATTATAAATACCCAGTGATAGTTTATCACATTCTGAGACCACATATATGCTGGGGGATAGTTTATCATATTCTGAAACATTATAAATACCCAGTGATAGTTTATCACATTCTGAGACATCTTAAATACCCAGTGATAGTTTATCACATTCTGAGACATCATAAATACCCAGTGATAGTTTATCACATCCTGAGACATCATAAATACCCAGTGATAGTTTATCACATCCTGAGACATCATAAATACCCAGTGATAGTTTATCACATCCTGAAACATGATGGTCATCATCATCAGGTGTCGTGCCGGCTGGCGTGACGATCATGGATCTCCACAAATCTCTGTCGTTGGTGTTTGCTATCAACTCAGATGTTGACGCTTTACCATGCCATGAAGTCAGGCTATCCAAAATTGTCTCTCTCTGTCTTCCTCTGTCTCGTCTACCCTCGATTTTACCAGTTGTCACAATGTGTTCTAAACCTCCCCTCCTTATCACATGGCCGAAAAATGATGACTGCCTCTTTCTTATATTGATGATAAGTTTTCTGTGTCTTGATCTCATTCAACACCTCAATATGATGGTAGATGTGTTTAATGTTTGCAGATTTCAACCTGAGAAGGAAAAGCAGACCAAAAGTCTAACATTACTTATCAGTGGAAGTAAAATTGCTAGTGCTGAACTGACCACTGACCGTCTTGTGGACAAAATACTTGAGCAGACACAAGTGCAGAATGATTGTGAGCCTGACATTATCAAAAGCACTAAATCTCAGACACCTCCATCCACACAACCTCCAGCAGCACCACCACGTAGAAAAAGATCCAGAAATTATGTAAGTGCTTTTTGAGACATGACACTTTAACTTCACTTGGATTCTCACTTTTCTCTGGAAACTTCACTTGGATTCTGACTTTCTCTGGAAAGTTCACCTGGGTTCTTACTTTCTCTGGAAACTTCACTTGGATTCTTACTTTTCTCTGGAAACTTCACTTGTATTCTTACTTTTCTCTGAAAAGTTCACTTGGTTCTTACTTTTCTCTGGAAATCTGATGCTCTGTTAGATGGTGCTAAAGTAATGAGAGTGAAAGGTACTTGAAATCTTGTTGTTCTCATAATATTTATGTTTGTTTCTCTTTGGATCATACGTGTTAGTCTGGACAATGTATCTGTTTGTTAGTCTGGACGATGTATCTGTTTGTTAGTCTCGATGTGCATGTTTGTTAGTCTGGATGGTGTAGCTGTTTGTTAGCCTGGATGATGTATCTGTTTGTTAGCCTGGACGATGTATCTGTTTGTTAGACTGGATGATGTATCTGTTTGTTAGCCTGGACGATGTATCTATTTGTTAATCTGGACGATGTAGCTGTTTGTTACCCTGTATGATGTATCTGTTTGTTAGCCTGGATCATATGTATGAAACTGAGTATAAACTGAGTATGTGTATAAAGAGAAGGAAACTACAAGTGATTTTGATTTGAACTAAAACAAAAGCTGTTGCTCTACCATTCTTAACATGCCTTCTATGGCAGACTGCATGGCACAGGATGATGATTTCAACCCTTTCATTTACAAAGAAATATTTGCAGCCTTTGTTTATATAATTTGGTATAGTTTGTTTAGTAGTCTATGATGACTTTGTATAATGTGGTGGTGCTGGCAGTTTGTTTAGTAGTCTATAATGACTTTGTTTATATAATGTGGTGGTGCTGACAGTTTGTTTAGTAGTCTATGATGATTTTGTTTGTATAATGTGGGGGTGCGGGCATTTTTGTTTATATAATTGGTTGTGCTGACAGTTTTTTAGTAGTCTATAATATTTTTTTATATTTTTTTTCTGGATTTTTAGTAGTACTGAAAAATTTGTTTCCCCCGTTTGCCGGGGCTGGAGAAAGGTAGCCCTCGACCTACGGGCATGTCGTAAACTAAGGTGGGGTTTGGGGTAGGGCCCCTACCCTACCCAGTAGAAAATTTTCCCAAAAAACCCAAACCCAAACCCAGAAAAAGTCACATAAAAATAAAAAAAAATGTGAACCAGAGGAAAGGCTCTTCTGAAGGGTTGAAGCGATGCAAAAAACCCCCAAGGTCTCCCCCAAGATTATTTCCTTTCACGGAAAACTCCAAAATTTACTGGAATTTAAAGTATTAAAGGGGAAAAACACCGGGTTTAAATGAATGAAATTTCACGGGATTGCATCTTGGGATTATGTAAAACTAGGTGGAATGGGTCCCCAAAAACAAGTCAAAACCGGGAAAAACAATGCTGTTCTCAATAGGGAAAAAAACCCCCATGTAAGGGTGGCAATCTATCTAAAAAGCGGAAAGGCATAAAAAAATGGGCAGTAGTCGGGAAAAATAAAACCCTTTCAAAACCCCAAAAGTATTCTTAAATTGTTTTTATACCTACCAAATAAAGAAAAAAATAAAAGAATAAAACTTAAAAATACTATGGGAAATCAGAAAAGGGAACATCAAAATTCTGATGGGTGACCTAAAAAGAAAAATAGGTTGGAAAGATTTCAAAGTCGGGGAAACCGGACTGGGAATAATGAATGTGGAGAACTATTCATAATTTCTGTGGAATAATTCATAGGTGGAAGTTTTTTCCACAAAAATAAAAACAACCGGGGGTATCCCCAGACCCAAGAACAAAATCAAATTGACCACATATGCATAAACAAGAAATTCAGGTCATTCTACAAGATGTGGGCCCTAAGGGGGCAGAAGATTCGGATCACCTTGCTGATAAGTAAAATTAAACTGAAGTTTAAAAGCGATCATAACACCCAAAACTGACACCAAAATAATGGGGTCCTCAGAAGTCGAAACAAAGGAGCAGTTCAGGCCCAAGTCTAAAAGGGTTAGGTGTTGCGGCCAATTTGGATGAGGGGGTTTCGGAAGGGAAACGGGAGCAAACCAAAATATTTAATAAACATACAAGGGATTAGGAAAAAAGGGGTTAAGGATGGATACCCAAAAACTTAAAGGAGGAAAGGAAAAAAAGGGGCAGTTTAAAAATTCAAATAGAAATAAAACCCTGCCCGGGGAAAAATACCCCAAGCTAAAAAAGTGAAAAACAAATAAAGTTAGATAAAGACATACATAAAAAATCTGCAAAGAAGCAGGGTGCGCAGGAAAAAAACCTTAGGGATCTTTCAAAATTTACTAAAAACTAGAAAATACAGCCATCAAATGGGTTGATCAAAAATATAGTGAAACATCACAATGTTGAGACCAAATGAAAGATGGATGGAAAAACCAAAGAAACCCGAACAGACCACATAAAAACCCCCCCATATCAACGGCGAAATTATTGGACATCAATTTAAAACCATCAAGGAGAATTATAAAAACCCTTAAACTTTTAAAAAAAATGGAAAAACGGGGGTCAGATGGTATTCCCGCGGGGGGTTAAACCCCAAAAAACATGAAATCTGTTAAATTTTTAGCAGAATCTGGGGACCAAAATCAAAAAGGGAAAAGGGTACCTGGTGAAGCTACCAAAAAGGGACCTTCAAGTGTGAAAACTATGGGGGAATGCTTTGTCAGTCCTGGGGGAAAAAAAATAAACAGAGTCATCCTGGAGAGACGGAGTCATCGATTAAAAAAAAAGATGAAAGGCAGGCTTCGCCAAAAAGATCCCGTGCTGACCCGAACCACATTTTAATAATATGAAAAATATTGAATGGGGAAAACCCCCCCTTTATATCGGTTTTTTGATTATGAAAAGGGTTTTGACATTGATGAAATTTGGAAATTTGGGCTTAGGTCCCCCGAAAATTATTAACCTAAAAAAAAACAAAACAGATAAAAGTGGTTCTTCGAAGGTCTAACAATACTTTGGAAAACAAGTGCGTCAGGGGTGTCTTCTATACCTTTGTTTTTCTTACTGAAAAAGGCCCCGGATTATGAAGACCCAGTAACTAACCAGAAATAATCAATGGACTCTGACAGAGCAACTAGAGGATCTGGACTTCGCTGATGATATAGCCCTTCTGTCACATACACGAAATCAGATGCAGGATAAGCTAAACACATTGAATCAAAGGTCCCAGCAACTAGGCTGAACATTCTAAGGAAAGACAAAGATATTGAGAATTAACCAAACAAACGACAACTCGATCTCCCTGGGTGAAATCCCACTTCAAGAGTAGAATCATACACATATTTGGGCAGCAACGTAGACAAAGAGGGTGGAACAGATAGAGATGTTAAAATAAGAATACAGAAGGCAAGAGGAGCTTTCATTGTACTGGGAAACATTTGGAAGTCCAAAGAAATCAAATCTAGAACAAAAATTCGGATATTTAACTCTAATGTTAAAGCAGTTCTACTGTATGGGTCAGAAACATGGAGAACAACTAAAACAATAGCGCATAAATTGCAAACATTCATCAACTGGTGTCTGCGCAGAATAGAGGGAATAAGATGGTATGATAGGGTCACAAATGAGGAGCTTATGGAGAGAACAAGACAGATTCCAGTGAACGAACAGGTTAAAAAAGACGCTGGCGCTGGATAGGACACACTTTGCGAAAACCGAGGGGAATATAACAAGAAGGGTCCTGCCTGAACCCGTAGGGACAGCGAAGAAGGGGAGGCCGAGAAATACATGGAGACGAGATTTGGAGGCGGAGATCAACAATATAAAGAAGAGCTGGAGGGAGCTGCAGGAGATAGGTAGAGATAGGAAGACTTGGCATGAGTTGGTTGAGGGCCTATGCCCCAACCCGGGTAAAAAGGCAAAGAGAGAGAGAGAGAGAGAGAGATGACTTTGTTTATATAATGTGGTTATGCTGGCAGTTTGTTTAGTAGTCACTGATGACTTTGTTTATATAATGTGGTTATGCTGGCAGTTTGTTTAGTAGTCACTGATGACTTTGTTTATATAATGTGGTTGTAGCGCAGTTTGTTTAGTAGTCACTGATGACTTTGTTTATATAATGTGGTTATGCTGGCAGTTTGTTTAGTAACCTTTGATGGACAAAATGTTTTCTTCCCAGATGCAAACCTCTGTCCAAACATCTCCCTTGCAAGTGACTGAACACCCATCATCTTCATGTGATAAACAGGACCCTTCTCCACCATTGTTTAACCAGCAATTTCCAAATTCTCCTAAGCTCGGACAGAAAGGCAGAAGTCATATATTGGATGTGAAGACTGTACTAGCAGGTAGCAGACATGTACAAACTCAGGTATACATACTTTGATTTCTAGAGATGCTTTCAGAGATAGATTGTATGATTGTGAAGCATTGACACTACTCTTGTCAATCAGTCTACTTAAATTGTAAGCATTTACTTCTATCTTGGTTTCTTCAGAATCTTCACTCTTCTTACTATCTGTAACTATTTGCAACCAAACTTGAACCTACGTAGCTGTAAGATGTTCAGGTCTAGTTAATATCAAGTCTCACTATCTGTAACTATTTGCAACCAAACTTGAACCTGCGTAGCTGTAAGATGTTCACGTCTAGTTAATATCAAGTCTCACTATCTGTAACTATTTGCAACCAAACTTGAACCTGCGTAGCTGTAAGATGTTCAGGTCTAGTTAATATCAAGTCTCACTATCTGTAACTATTTGCAACAAACTCTGGAACCTACGTGAGCTGTAAGATGTTCAGGTCTGGTTAATATCAAGTCTCACTATATGTAACTATTTGTAACCAAACTTGAACCTACGTAGCTGTAAGATCAATTATCAGAGGACTATCATCATAGCACTCCAGACATGTCCATAGGTACTCTGTTCTCCACCTCAACAAATCCAGCAGCGCCCAGAGGCCCAACACGCCAGTTCAATGTTGATTAATCAGTCTCTTTGCATACTTGGTGTGTCGTTCTTCATGGGCTGTCCCAATATTGACACCTATCTCTCTCAGTCTGGTCAGCGAGTGGAACTCACAATCCTGAAACTCTTCTGTTCGAAAAGACTCTCTCAATGCGTTAAGAGTGTCATTTTGGTCCATTGCAGCTCCCTCTGTTACCATAGCCATGCCAGCCAATCTATCAGCTCGTTCATTACCTCTGACTAAGATGTTTAGGTGTAGTTAACATCAAATGATCTCTAGCTTCTGAATTCGTAGACATGATTTTGTTTTCTTAGTGTATCATAGAATGAATGGTTATCTCAATATCATTCTAATTTCTAACAAAAGTCTTGGAGATAAATGTTTGTAATCTTTTAAGTAATTTTCATTGAATATAAAAGTAAACAGAAATGGAAAGTAACAGAAAAGCAAAAACATCTCAAATGTCTCATGAGAATTGTTAATGACTAGATTAAAGCCATCACCTTCTTGTAGAATATGTTGCTTAGTGAATCAGTTAATCAGTAATTTCCTTTGTTTTGTAGTAATTTCCTTCAAGTTGTAGTAATTTCCTTCAAGTTGTTGTAATTTCCTTCAAGTTGTTGTAATTCCTTCAGTTATAGTAATTTCCTTCATGTTATAGTAATTTCCTTCAATTTGTAGTAATTTCCTTCAAGTTGTTGTAATTTCCTTCATGTTGTAGTAATTTCCTTCATGTTGTAGTAATTTCCTTCAAGTTGTTGTAATTTCCTTCAAGTTGTAGTAATTTCCTTCAAGTTGTAGTAATTTCCTTCATGTTGTAATAGCTTTGATAGGTGGGCTTGGAAGGCTTTTGTTGCGGACTTATGTCTCCCTAGGGGGGAAGAAGAAGAAGAAGTAATTTCCTAGTTAATCTTCTTGTTTCTGCAATCAGTTTTCTATGCTTAGAAATCTTAATGGTTGCCTCCGTGTATCTAGTTGTCAGCAGGATGTCTTTGCAGGTGCCTCACAATTTTAAGAAAAATGATACTCACATGGCCATGTTTAAGACCTCAAGTCATTGAAAAGGTAGCACATTTGCTGAGTTTGTTCTGGTTTCTTGTGGCCATTTTGACATGACATATACACTAATCAGTTTGAACAGCTTTCAATTTGTGGAGATGGGTTTTTTAATCTAAAGTGTCCTGTATGGATCCTAAAGACAGTGTCTTGTTGGTTTCTGTTTAACTTTATGTTAGAGTCTTGTGAATAATTTCTGCTTGTTCTATTCTATTTCCCTATCATAAGTGTGTTGCTTCCATCAGTGAAATTCTGTGTTATGATTATTACTTTTTGGTATCTGCTTTCATCAGTCTGTCAGCTGCTCAATTTAATCTAATAATAATGACTTCTTTGGTTGTTTTTCCTGCTGTAGAACTTTTCCTATTTTTTCTAATAATTATATCTTTTGTTATTCCTGCTGTAGTACTTTTCCTATTTTTTCTAATTATCATATCTTTTGTTATTCCTGCTGTAGTGCTTTTCCTATTTTTCTAATAATTATAGCCATTATTTTTTAAGGGGATTCGGTCTTGAAAATCAAGAATCTATTTTCGTTGTTTTCATATTAATATAAAAATTGTATAAGCATTTTGAAAGAGTATGACTTAGAATAGTAGAAAAAATTAGTAAAAAAAATGTCAAAGTGTTGCCATGGAAACAATACAAAATGGCTACCAAAAACAAAATTTCAAATCCTAAGGCTCTGAATCTAATGAATGTAAATGAATTCTGTTTTCACTCTAAGGTGCACAATTGTAATATCTAAAATATTACACATGATTTTAGGATATATTAAATATTTAATTTTTATAAATTTTGAGTAAAAATTCCTCAAAATTTTGTCAAAAAAGCTGTTTTTTGGGAGGTGTGTTTACACAAAAATTCATTAAAAATGTAATATTTAATATATCCTAAAAGAATGTGTAATTTTGTAGATATTACAATTGCTCACCTAAGTGAAACAGAATTCATTTATATTCATTAACTTCAGAGCCTTAGGATTGAAATTTTGCTAGTGCCATTTTGTATTGTTTCCATAACCTGTGACTTTTTTTTTTTACTAAATTTTTTCTACTATTCTAAGTCATAATCTTTCAAAAATTGTTATACAAATTCTACATTAATACCAAAGCAACGAAAAAGTTTCAAGACCAGAGTCCCCCCTTAATGCTGTAGTACTTTTCCTATTTTTTCTAATTATCATATCTTTTGTTTTTCCTGCTGTAGAATTTTTCTTATTTTTCTAATAATTATAACCATTGTTTTTAATGCTGTTTTTTTTTTTTTTTCGTCCGCTTTCAACTCAGACGAAGTTCCATCTCTGAAACTGATTTTTGCGTGAAAATCCGTTTGTTTTCAATTTCTTACAATGGCAGCAGCGTGCACATTGTAAATTACTTACACTGGCAGCCGTGTGCTCAATGTACTCGTAATTAGTATTCCTCGCCATACAGGCAGATTTTCTCCGACTTCAGAGGTACTCACGTTATCGTCCTGAGTAAGACCAGGGACTCGAACAAATGCCGGACAGTAGGTTCGAACCGAGCTATGAGGCGTCTCACAGCTAGCAGGCCGAGCTACTATCAACTACTCTAGGCAGTCCCCTTAATGCTGTAATTTCAATCTAATTTAATCATTTTGACTTTAGTTTTTTTAAATTAATGATGACTTTTGGTTTTCATGCTGTAATAATTTCATGATTATGTTAGGTCATAATGATGACTTTTACAGATTTTGGATATGTTACAAGATTGTCAGTTTTGTTTGATAACAAATATCTTATAATACATCCCAGTTGTCCATTGACTCATCTATCCATCTTATATTCATCCAGTTACTAGTGTATTGATCATTAAATCAAGTGTATATCTATTTCTCAGTGTGATGTGGCCTCTTCTTCAAGCAACTCTCATGAGGGGATCAAAGATGAGAATCATTTACCACCCACTCTTAGTAGTTCGTGGCCAGTTGGTACAACTGATAGCAACTTGGATTCACTTACAATGCAAATTCAGAACTGGCAGAGTTTGGGTGATGGTGGGCGAGAGGCCAGTCCCAACCAGAGGCCTAGATCAAACTCTGGACGACTACTTTCGGATGAGGTATGATTCCTTCACAACTTTATTATTTCTCAATGAAATAGGAAATAAAAACAAGGTTTCACTGGTATAAAACAAATAGTATCAAGGTTATATCTAGATATGTATACCATTAAGTGATAGAGAAATGTCTGGTCAATCACTAGTAACAACTGTTATAAGTAAGAGAAGATAGAGATATGTTGGACACACCTTGAGGAGAAATGATAAATGAATATCAAAGCAGGCATTGAAGTGGGTTGCAAAGGGTTCAAGAAAGAGACGCACCCAGGAGACCCTGAAATGAGCTTTTCAGAGAGAGGCAAGAAATATCGGTCTCAGTTCCATGGAGGAGATTGAGCGAGTTACCAGGATAGAGCGATATGGAGAAATTGCTTGCAGGCCCTATGTAATTAATAGCGGTATGAGAGGAATTATTATACCATTAAGTGTCATTCGAAGATTAAACTCTCGTTGTGTCAAGTGTGTTGTAGAGGGTATGAGCCCATGTTGAGCCAGATATTGATAGTTTCAATGCATTATGTCCAAACTGTTCATATCAAACTGTCATCTTGTAGGGCCCTATCTTGCTCCCCACCCTTTTGTCTGGACTTTCACCTTCAGCCTTTCCAGCTTGGTTAGAACTGCCAGTAGTTAAACTCCCACCAGCATAGCCTGAAGGATCATCAAGGCAGACAAACCCTCCAGCCATGCTAAGGTAGACCTTGATAATGATAATTATTGAAGGGAAATGATAATTATTGTGTAGGTGAGAGTTACATAGAACATTTATATCAAATGACTGATTACTCATTTGGCATGATTCAGCTATGACAGCCTCCTTGTGACCAATCTGATCTGATACCATGCTACAGTATCTTCTTCTTCAAACGCTCTATATCGACCACTTGTTAACCACTCTGTGTGATTTGTATGTGATCTGAGCCTAAGAGCGATTGTACGTTGTGCCAGTTATGCACCTACACGAAGGCCAACACATCCTATTTCTGTGATGCTTTTTATTTACTAGGGTAGCATCCCTAGTTCCTACATCAGTCGCCACTTACTACATGCCTTGTAGGTTGCAGTGGTACTATTCTTTGCTCCATTGGGCTCCAGCACCACACGGGCAAATGCTCAGTATAACTCAGATGTAGTACTTTAAAGAGGGTTTCTCTTGAAAAATCTTCTTCCAGTTATACATCTATACAAATATGTATCATGTTGGACAATATGTGTACACTTCGGCCTAAATTTGTATGTACCTGTCCTTCATGTCGTAGAGGCCTAATGGGGGTGCAACATACTCACGTTCTCTGTGCAACCACACAGATCACAGTTAGTGGTTAACTGGATTGGTAAGAACAAACACAAACATTACTTATTATATTGTTATACTGTATTTTTGTTTTTGAATGTAGGAAATTTTAGAACTGGTTACTGTCAGAAACTTGGACACAGGAGAGACCATGCCTCTAAGTAGTGCAGAAGATAAACTACCCAAATGTGTTAATCCTCTTGCCTTACACATTATGCGAAGGACCAAAGAATATAGCAGGTGAGATTTGAAAACACTGAGTCATGTACAGCAGAAGGTGCATAATTCTTGATATTAAAGTGTGTTAATAACAGACATCTTGCAGTCATCACACTTTGATGTGTCTGTCATGTGTCTGTCATGTGTGTCTGTCATGTGTGTCTGCATGTTTCTGTACTATAATGCTGTCACAAACTGGATGGACATAATAATGACCCACATTTGCTGTTAGACTGAAACAGATATCACATAATGTTGTCATGCTTAAAAATATGTGATATATAGCAGATAAGAGTAATATATGTAGCACTGGATCAGATTGTGATATGTAGCATTGGATCAGATAGTGATATGTAGCATAGGATCAGATTGTGAAAAATAGCATTGGATCAGATGGTAATATGTAGGATTGAATCAGATGGTAATATGTAGCATTGGATCAGATGGTAATACGTAGCATTGGATCAGATGGTAATACGTAGCATTGGATCAGATGGTGATATGTAGGATTGAATCAGATGGTAATATGTAGCATTGGATCAGATGGGGATATAGAACACTTAGCAGATGGTGATATAAAAGACTAACATAGATGGGGCTGTGTTAAACCCATGCAGATGGTGTTGTAACATAGATGGTGCAGTGTCAAACCCATGCAGGTGGTGTTGTAACATAGATGGTGCAGTGTCAAACCCACGCAGGTGGTGTTGTAACATAGATGGGGCTGTGTCAAACCCATGCAGGTGGTGTTGTAACATGGATGGGGCTGTGTCAGACCCATGTGCCATATATGTTGTTGTTTATATATAGTGTGTCATATATGTTGCGGTATTGTGTACAAATGTGAGCGTCTGTAGCTTAAGCGGTAGTGAGCTCGATCACAGCCCAGGCGTATCTGGTTCAAACTCAGACGCCAACAGTTTAGAAGCAAATTTGTTCTCAGTGGATTTTACTGACTGTAAAAATAGACCCCACCGTTCAGAAAGCAATGGCAAACTAATGAACGATAAGTGGTGCCTAGAAAATTGATGACTAGTTTACTGTGGTTGATGGTGAAGTTCTGCAAAGGATATGCCACGATTTTCATATTTTTTTAATTGAATACAATGTGTCATATACGTTGTTATATGGTATACAATGTATGTGTTTTATATACTGTTCCAGTGACACAAGTTTACACATAGATGGAATGAGTGATGAATCTGATTCAAGGTCAGAGAAAAGCATGGCATCCTCCAGCAACAATATCAGAAGAAAAGGGTGAGTATTCTTACTGACATTGTCACACATACAACACAGCAGTTGGTATGAGTAGAATATGGGACAGCCTAGTATGGTATGAGTAGAATATGGGACAGCCTAGTATGGTATGAGTAGAATATGGGACAGTACAGTCAGTGGTATGGTTTGAGTAGAATATGTGACAGTCTAGTATGGTATGAGTAGAATATGTGACAGTACAGTCAGTGGTATGGTATGAGTAGAATATGGGACAGCCTAGTATGGTATGAGTAGAATATGTGACATCTCAGTCTGGGGTATGGTATGAGTAGAATATGTGACAGTACAGTCAGTGGTATGGTATGAGTAGAATATGTGACAGCCTAGTCAGTGGTATGGTATGAGTAGAATATGTGACAGTACAGTCAGTGGTATGGTATGAGTAGAATATGTGACAGCCTAGTATGGTATGAGTAGAATATGGGACAGCCTAGTATGGTATGAGTAGAATATGGGACAGCCTAGTCAGTGATATGGTATGAGTAGAATATGTGACAGCCTAGTCAGTGGTATGGTATGAGTAGAATATGTGACAGTCTAGTATGGTATGAGTAGAATATGTGACAGTCCAGTATGGTATGAGTATAATATGTGACAGCCTAGTCAGAGGTATGGTATGAGTAGAATATGTGACAGTCTAGTATGGTATGAGTAGAATATGTGACAGTCTAGTCAGTGGTATGGTATGAGTAGAATATGTGACAGCCTAGTCAGTGGTATGGTATGAATAGAATATGTGACAGCCTAGTCATTGGTATGGTATGAGTAGAATATGTGACAGTCTAGTCAGTGGTATGGTATGAGTAGAATATATGACAGCCTAGTCAGTGGTATGGTATGAGTAGAATATGTGACAGCCTAGTCAGTGGTATGGTATGAGTAGAATATGTGACAGCCTAGTCAGTGGTCTGATATGAGTAGAATATATGACAGTACAGTCAGTGGTATGGTATGAGTAGAATATGTGACAGTACAGTCTGTGGTATGGTATGAGTAGACTTGTCCACTGTGTTCTAACATTTGTTCACTGTGTCAATACAGATCCATTATGTTTGATTGATATATCTTTATACAGATCCATTATGTTTGATTGCTATATCTGCATACAGATTCATGTGTGGTTGCTATATCTACATGCAGATCCATTATGTTTGATTGTTATATACAGATCATAGTAAATCAGATGATATATTTATTTGTATTTCAGGATGAAAATGAAGAAGTTTTGGTAACGGTCAACAAGGTGAAGTCAGTAGCTGACCAAGGTATGACTTTTCTATCATTGAAATCGTTATCATGTTCTTGGCAAGTTATAGTCTTGTCTTGTGACTTCTCAGTAACTGGGTAACATGGACAATCTATTATAGATTTGTCTTGTGACTATTCAGTAACTGGTTGACACGGACAACCTATTATAGACTTGACTTGTGACCGCTCAGTAACTGGGTAACATGGACAACCTATTATAGACTTTTCTTGTGACTGTTCAGTAACTGAGTGACATGGACAATCTATTACAGATTTGTCTTGTGACTATTCAGTAACTGGTTGACACAGACAACCTATTATAGACTTGTCTTGTGACTGTTCAGTAACTGTGTGACATGGACAACCTATAAGACTTGCCCTTCACCTGTATGTGATAATTGAGAAATGGAAATTAATAAAATGGTAGGAAAGCTCTTAGGTTAGTGTAAACATGGAAATTGCAAAAATGGTACACAACTATACCTGTATATGGTAAACAGCTATACCTGTATATGGTACACAATTATATCTGTATATGGTAGACAATTATACCTGTATATGGTAGACATCTATACCTGTATATGGTAGACAACTATACCTGTATATGGTAGACAACTATACCTGTATATGGTAAACATCTATACCTGTATATGGTAGACATCTATACCTGTATATGGTAGACAACTATACATATATATGGTACACCTGTATATGTTACATAGTACAAGCTATTTCTTCTAGTGGTACATAGCCACTAATGTCACAGGTGTCCCGTGCAGGTACCACAGTCACTTGGTATCTGTGTTTGTGCATTGCTTATCTTTGACAGTACAATGAGTATGATAGCACAAAGAATATTTCTTTTCTCAGCTCTGCACAGCAACCCTCCAGTGGAAGAAGAAGTCTCAGTTGATGGTAAAGTTTTCAAAGTAAGTTCATATTTTTATTTATTTTAGTTGCTCAATAATGGTTTATCAGAGTGGTCAGTCAATGCTGATTGATTGTGGGAGTGGTCAGTCAATACTGATTGATTGTTGGAGTGGTAAACAATCTGCACCTCAAAATAGGACACAATCAATCAATGGCAATCACATATATACAAGCAGAATATCACACCACATATTTTATGACTGTCCCAAAACTGAGGCAAACTCACTGTCCTAACACTGGAAATAACACTGTCCTAACACTGGAAATAACACTGTCCTAACACTGGAAATAACACTGGAAAGATAACTACAAGAATATTTGTGTAAGCTACAAAAGAGAGTGAAGTTTATTCAAGAGACAATATAAATATATATATATATAATATTTCCAATGATGAACAAAAAGAAGAATGGACATCAAAATATCTGACTATTTGTGTACAGCAGCTAGTTAGCTATTTTTGTTTCCAATAATCTTTATTGTGTTTGCCAACAATTCAGTTTTGTATGTTCCTCTCAGGGATTCTCGTGTTTGCCTACAATTCAGTTTTGTATGTTCCTCTCAGTGAATCTCAAACTTTACAACATACATGTTTGCCTACAATTCAGTTTTGTATGTTCCTCTCAGTGATTCTCATGTTTGCCTACAATTCAGTTTTGTATGTTCCTCTCAGTGATTCTCAAACTTTACAACATACGTGTTTGCCTACAATTCAGTTTTGTATGTTCCTCTCAGTGATTCTCATGTTTGTCTACAATTCAGTTTTGTATGTTCCTCTCAGTGATTCTCAAACTTTATAACATACATGTTTGCTTACAATTCAGTTTTGTATGTTCCTCTCGGTGATTTTCAAACTTTATAACATACATGTTTGCCTACAATTCAGTTTTGTATGTTCCTCTCAGTGATTCTCAAACTTTATAACATACAAACACAGTTTACCAAACCTATATTTGCAACAACTGCATACGGTTATATTTCTGTCGTTGTACGTTGTTTAAAAAAGAATATCAAATTACTGGAAAATGTACATTGCTTCTCTTGTGATCCTTTGAAACATGTGGCAACCACTGTTCTATGTAGAAATATGCACACTTCTCTGATCAGTGTAGCTGTAATGACTATCTTGTTAATTTCTTCCTCAGATCAAATCCTCAAGTAAGAACAAAGGACCATATGACTTTTCTCAACCAAACATCTTGCAGGAATTAAGTGGAGATCATTCAGTATGAATTTGAATTTATTTTGTTTTTATACGTCTATTACTTGAATGGATATTAATAATAGTGGGTGTCCGAGCTTAAGCTGTAGTGAGCGTTCACAACCCAAGCGATCCTGGTTCAAACTCTGCTGTAGGCAGTTTGGAGGTAAATTCATTGCCGTTAATTTTTACAAACATAAAAATAGACCTCACAGTTCAGAAATCAATGCAAACTACTGAACATATAAGTGATGCCTAGAAAATCAGCGAAGTTTGTTGAAGACCTGTGCTCCACTGGGAGTTGAAAGGTGATGAAGAAAAAGAAGAAAATCAACTACTCATTTACTGTGGTCGGTGGCTATGTCCTGTAAAAGATATGCCAACGATTTTCATTTCATCAAAAATAATAAAGACTGCAGTAAAACTGTATATCTCAAGGTGAAATATCAAAACACAAAATAAGGTTACAAATACAGGCTAAATCAGTATTTCAGCCAAACCACCTTTATCAAGCAGAAGGTACAATACATACTAAAGATCACATACACACACAAAATGGCATTATATGACATATGCACAGTTATAGTGGTTATGATATATATTTTGCCTTTTTTTCTCGTTACAGACGGTTATTTGGCAAGTGTTTTACTGTGGTTATCATAAGGAGCCATTATAATTTTAAAAAATGTGACTAAGTTAAATAAAATGGAAATAGAATAATTAACAGTCACAAGGTACCATATAGAGATTTTAAATAGAAGAGTTAACAGTCACAAGGTACCATATAGAGATTTTAAATAGAAGAGTTAACAGTCACAAGGTAGAGATTGTTCATTTGAGGATCATCGCGCATTTGTGCATGGCAAAGATTTTTAGGCCACTTGTATGAACATATTATCTTTTTTTTTTTATTTGGTTGCTTCTATTTGTCGTCCTACAAGATTGACCACATGTTCAAACATTCTGTTTTATATTAGACATGCATTGTCGGAGACAGTCATATCTCATGTACATATTGTCTATTTTCTCAGGGAGCTATTTGGACAATGAAGTTTTCTCCTTGTGGGAAGCTGCTGGTAAGTGATTATGTTCAATAAATAGACAATGTGCAAGTATTTCCAGTAGTAAGTGATTTCTAACTTGTTTTACTTGCTGCAGTCAAGGTCTTGTTCACATAATCTGTCAACATGTAAACTGTCTCTGACTTGATTTACTTACTGTTGATTTACTTGCTACAGTCAAGGTCTTGTTCACCATGTCAACATGTAAACTGTCTTTGATTTGATTTACTTGCTGCAGTCAAGGTCTTGTTCATGTAGCCTGTCAACATGTAAACTGTCTCTGACTTGATTTACTTGCTGTTGATTTACTATGTTTATTATGTTCATATACCTGCCAGTATGTTTATGTTCACATACCTGCCAGTATGTATATGATGTTCACAGACTACAACAGGACACTTAGTTGCCATTGAAAAACTAGTTGTAAAACTACCTTACGTCACTTTTTTATGTTTAGTTGATAGTTTTTTTTGCAGTTCTCTGTGTACTTTTGTTACATGTTAGTTATATAATCACATTACCTGCTCACATATAACATTTCAAACTGCCCACATATAACATAACATTTCAAACTACTGACATATAACATTTCAAACTGCCCATATAACATAACATTTCAAACTGCTGACATATAATATTTCAAACTGCCTATATAACATTTCAAACTTCTGACATGTAGCATTTCAAACTGCTGACATATAACATTTCAAACTGCCCATATAATATAACATTTCAAACTGCTGACATATAATATTTCAAACTGCCTATATAACATTTCAAACTGTTGACATATAACATTTCAAACTGCCCATATAACATTTCAAACTGCCCATATGACATAACATTTCAAACTGTCCATGTGATGTACTCTTGTGACCTGACAAAAATGTATCTTATCTTTCAGGCTACAGGGGACAGGACAGTATACTCGAATCTGGTCATCAAATCAACTTATGATTATTTTGAGGATTTTGACAAAAATATGGGAAGGTAAGTTCAATCCATTCTGTCCAGACATTTGACCAGTCTTGTTGTATTAAATAAGGGGAAGGTAAGTTCAATCCATTCTGTCCTGACATTTGACCAGTCTTCTATTAAATAAGATGAAGGTAAGCTCAATCCATTCTGTCCGGACATTTGACCAGTCTTCTATTAAATAAGATGAAGGTAAGCTCAATCCATTCTGTCCGGACATTTGACCAGTCTTCTATTACATAAGGTGAAGGTAAGCTCAATCCATTCTGTCCTGACATTTGACTAGCCTTCTATTAAATAAGGTGAAGGTAAGCTCAATCCATTCTGTCCGGACATTTGACCAGTCTTGTTGTATTAAATAAGGGGAAGGTAAGTTCAATCCATTCTGTCCGGACATTTGACCAGTCTTCTATTAAATAAGGTGAAGGTAAGTTCAATCCATTCTGTCCGGACATTTGACCAGTCTTGTTGTATTAAATAAGGGGAAGGTAAGTTCAATCCATTCTGTCCGGACATTTGACCAGTCTTCTATTAAATAAGGTGAAGGTAAGTTCAATCCATTCTGTCCTGACATTTGACCAGTCTTCTATTAAATAAGGTGAAGGTAAGTTCAATCCATTCTGTCCTGACATTTGACCAGTCTTGTTGTATTAAATAAGGTGAAGGTAAGTTCAATCCATTCTGTCCTGACATTTGACCAGCCTTCTATTAAATAATGTGAAGGTAAGTTCAATCCATTCTGTCTGGACATTTGACCAGTCTTCTATTAAATAAGGTGAAGGTAAAATCAATCCATTCTGTCCTGACATTTGACCAGTCTTGTATTAAATATGGAGAAGGTAAGTTCAATCCATTCTGTCCGGACATTTGACCAGTCTTGTATTAAATAAGGTGAAGGTAAGCTCAATCCATTCTGTCCTGACATTTGACCAGTCTTGTTGTATTAAATAAGGGGAAGGTAAGTTCCATCTTTTCTCTCAGGACATTTGACCAGTCTTGTTGTCTTAGTGAATGTTTGAATTCAGAAAATAAATATCTTAATTGCTAAAGATATGTTACAGATAGCTGACTTCTAGTAAGAGGGCTAGAGTACAACACTTCCTTCCCTGCATGAACATCTCTAAGTGACACTTGAAGGTATTGAACCTGAATACATAGAGAACAGCTTGTCAGGGACTCATCTGAAAGCAATTTGCATCGCCAAAAGTCAAGGACTAAGTCAACTTCTTTTTTAGTTGACATCACATGTTTACTTCACTGAAGTACTAGTCATTTCTTGCTTGCAAAGACAAACTGCTCATGTTTACTCACTAAAGTATTAATTTCCTGCTTGCAAAGACAAACTGCTCACATGTTTACTCACTGAAGTACTAATTTCCTGCTTGAAAAGACAATCTTCTCTTTGAATATCTTAGTTCAATGATATCATACAATAGAATAGAGTGAATAGTTTTGAAAATCATAGTTTGTGAATGTTCACAACAGTTTCCTTCTCTGCAACAAGAAATTCAATCACAATTCACTTTTTGTAACTCAAGTTGCTAACACACTCCATTTCAACAGTTGAGTGCAGCCATATTATTTAACAAATTTCGATTCAATTTGGTACACACAATTGGCACATGCCATATTTAAAGTGTACAAAATTGTATGCTTCTATCTTCATTATTAGCTAAGAAAACCTATTTAGTGCATTACTCTCTGACTGCCCCTTGTACAGTGCTATTTTAATGTTCATGGTGACATGCTTACATTTTAACGAACACTAAAAGAAGATTGTACAAGACAACACTGTCAGCACTAAGAGAAAAAGCTAATATTGTTGTACACTATTCTAGACCATGTATCTTAGATCATGTACAGTCCAACATAAATTTTCTGTTACTGAAATGCCTAGAACTTTGTTTCCATGATAGGATGATATACTTTTTTTTCTCAGTGAGACTGTCCCCAGCTGTTTCGCATGATAGTTTGAGTTTGGCATCATCCTTTGACACATCTGCAGCCTCCAGGGATCCTTTGGTAGGTGTTATATCTGTGTGTAGCTTTATTTAAGTCTATATCATGGTCACATGCGACAAGTCAAGTGCTCAATCCGCACTGAAGGTTGGCTGTAATGAGTATCTTATTTAGTTTTGTAGCAAGCATTAGAGATACACTGATATCAACTATTTTCTCTTCATGTTGCTTTCCCATCTCTTCATGTTACTCTCCCATCTCTTCACATTGCTCTCCCATCTCTTCGCATTGTTTCCCATCACTTCATGTTGCTCTCCCACTCTTCACATTGCTCTCCCATCTCTTCATGCTGCTCTCCCATCTCTTCATGTTGCTCTCCCATCTCTTCATGTTGCTCTCCCATCTCTTTGCATTGCTTTCCCATGTCTTCATATTGCTCTCCATCTCTTCATGTTACTCTCCCATCTCTTCATGTTGCTCTCCCATCTCTTCGCATTGCTTTCCCATCTCTTCATATTGCTCTCCCACTCTTCACATTGCTCTCCCATCTCTTCATGTTGCTCTCCCATCTCTTCATGTTGCTCTCCCATGTCTTCATGGTGCTCTCCCATGTCTTCATGTTGCTCTCCCGTGTCTTCATATTGCTCTTCCATCTCTTCATGTTGCTCTCCCATGTCTTCATGTTGCTCTCCCATGTCTTCATGTTGCTCTCCCATGTCTTCATGTTGCTCTCCCATGTCTTCATGTTGTTCTTCCATCTCTTCATGGTGCTCTCCCATGTCTTCATGTTGCTCTCCCATCGCTTCATATTGCTCTTCCATCTCTTCATATTGCTCTCCCATCTCTTCATATTGCTCTTCCATCTCTTCATGTTGCTCTCCCATGTCTTCATGGTGCTCTCCCATGTCTTCATGTTGCTCTCCCATGTCTTCACATTGCTCTCCTATCTCTTCATATTGCTCTTCCATCTCTTCATGTTGCTCTCCCATGTCTTCATGTTGCTCTCCCATGTCTTCATATTGCTCTTCTATCTCTTCATGTTGCTCTCCCATGTCTTCATGTTGCTCTCCCATGTCTTCATGTTGCTCTCCCATGTCTTCACATTGCTCTCCCATCTTTTCGCGTTGCTGTCCCACTGATATCACTTCTTATCTCAGTAGCTCGGGGTTCGGTCTCTGTAAGATGGATATAGTTAACTTTGCTCTGTAAGATGGATATAGTTAACATTGCTCTGTAAGATGGATATAGTTAACATTGCTCTGTAAGATGGATATAGTTAACTTTGCTCTGTAAGATGGATATAGTTAACTTTGCTCTGTAAGATGGATATAGTTAACTTTGCTCTGTAAGATGGATATAGTTAACTTTGCTCTGTAAGATGGATATAGTTAACTTTGCTCTGTAAGATGGATATAGTTAACTTTGCTCTGTAAGATGGATATAGTTAACATTGCTCTGTAAGATGGATATAGTTAACATTGCTCTGTAAGATGGATATAGTTAACTTTGCTCTGTAAGATGGATATAGTTAACTTTGCTCTGTAAGATGGATATAGTTAACTTTGCTCTGTAAGATGGATATAGTTAACTTTGCTCTGTAAGATGAATGTAGTTAACATTGCTCTGTAAGATGGATATAGTTAACATTGCTCTGTAAGATGGATATAGTTAACATTGCTCTGTAAGATGGATATAGTTAACTTTGCTCTGTAAGATGGATATAGTTAACTTTGCTCTGTAAGATGGATATAGTTAACTTTGCTCTGTAAGATGGATATAGTTAACATTGCTCTGTAAGATGGATATAGTTAACATTGCTCTGTAAGATGGATATAGTTAACTTTGCTCTGTAAGATGGATATAGTTAACTTTGCTCTGTAAGATGGATATAGTTAACTTTGCTCTGTAAGATGGATATAGTTAACATTGCTCTGTAAGATGGATGTAGTTAACATTGCTCTGTAAGATGGATGTAGTTAACATTGCTCTGTAAGATGGATATAGTTAACATTGCTCTGTAAGATGGATATAGTTAACTTTGCTCTGTAAGATGGATATAGTTAACATTGCTCTGTAAGATGGATATAGTTAACATTGCTCTGTAAGATGGATATAGTTAACTTTGCTCTGTAAGATGGATATAGTTAACATTGCTCTGTAAGATGGATATAGTTAACTTTGCTCTGTAAGATGGATGTAGTTAACATTGCTCTGTAAGATGGATGTAGTTAACATTGCTCTGTAAGATGGATATAGTTAACATTGCTCTGTAAGATGGATATAGTTAACTTTGCTCTGTAAGATGGATATAGTTAACTTTGCTCTGTAAGATGGATATAGTTAACATTGCTCTGTAAGATGGATATAGTTAACTTTGCTCTGTAAGATGGATATAGTTAACTTTGCTCTGTAAGATGGATATAGTTAACTTTGCTCTGTAAGATGGATATAGTTAACATTGCTCTGTAAGATGGATGTAGTTAACATTGCTCTGTAAGATGGATGTAGTTAACATTGCTCTGTAAGATGGATATAGTTAACATTGCTCTGTAAGATGAATGTAGTTAACTTTGCTCTGTAAGATGGATATAGTTAACTTTGCTCTGTAAGATGGATATAGTTAACATTGCTCTGTAAGATGGATATAGTTAACTTTGCTCTGTAAGATGGATATAGTTAACTTTGCTCTGTAAGATGGATGTAGTTAACATTGCTCTGTAAGATGGATATAGTTAACTTTGCTCTGTAAGATGGATATAGTTAACATTGCTCTGTAAGATGGATGTAGTTAACATTGTTCTGTAAGATGGATATAGTTAACATTGCTCTGTAAGATGGATATAGTTAACTTTGCTCTGTAAGATGGATGTAGTTAACATTGCTCTGTAAGATGGATATAGTTAACATTGCTCTGTAAGATGGATATAGTTAACTTTGCTCTGTAAGATGGATGTAGTTAACATTGCTCTGTAAGATGGATGTAGTTAACATTGTTCTGTAAGATGGATGTAGTTAACATTGTTCTGTAAGATGGATATAGTTAACATTGCTCTGTAAGATGGATATAGTTAACTTTGCTCTGTAAGATGGATGTAGTTAACATTGCTCTGTAAGATGGATATAGTTAACATTGCTCTGTAAGATGGATGTAGTTAACATTGCTCTGTAAGATGGATATAGTTAACATTGCTCTGTAAGATGGATATAGTTAACTTTGCTCTGTAAGATGGATGTAGTTAACTTTGCTCTGTAAGATGGATGTAGTTAACATTGCTCTGTAAGATGGATATAGTTAACATTGCTCTGTAAGATGGATATAGTTAACATTGCTCTGTAAGATGGATGTAGTGAAGATTACTCTGTAAGATGGATGTAGTTAACATTGCTCTGTAAGATGGATATAGTTAACATTGCTCTGTAAGATGGATGTAGTTAACATTGCTCTGTAAGATGGATGTAGTGAAGATTACTCTGTAAGATGGATGTAGTTAACATTGCTCTGTAAGATGGATATAGTTAACATTGCTCTGTAAGATGGATATAGTTAACATTGCTCTGTAAGATGGATATAGTTAACTTTGCTCTGTAAGATGGATATAGTTAACTTTGCTCTGTAAGATGGATATAGTTAACTTTGCTCTGTAAGATGGATGTAGTTAACTTTGCTCTGTAAGATGGATATAGTTAACATTGCTCTGTAAGATGGATGTAGTTAACATTGCTCTGTAAGATGGATGTAGTTAACATTGCTCTGTAAGATGGATATAGTTAACATTGCTCTGTAAGATGGATATAGTTAACATTGCTCTGTAAGATGGATATAGTTAACATTGCTCTGTAAGATGGATGTAGTTAACATTGCTCTGTAAGATGGATATAGTTAACTTTGCTCTGTAAGATGGATGTAGTTAACATTGCTCTGTAAGATGGATATAGTTAACATTGCTCTGTAAGATGGATGTAGTTAACATTACTCTGTAAGATGGATATAGTTAACTTTGCTCTGTAAGATGGATGTAGTTAACATTGCTCTGTAAGATGGATATAGTTAACATTGCTCTGTAAGATGGATATAGTTAACATTGCTCTGTAAGATGGATATAGTTAACTTTGCTCTGTAAGATGGATGTAGTTAACATTGCTCTGTAAGATGGATGTAGTTAACATTGCTCTGTAAGATGGATATAGTTAACATTGCTCTGTAAGATGGATATAGTTAACTTTGCTCTGTAAGATGGATATAGTTAACTTTGCTCTGTAAGATGGATATAGTTAACATTGCTCTGTAAGATGGATATAGTTAACATTGCTCTGTAAGATGGATATAGTTAACTTTGCTCTGTAAGATGGATGTAGTTAACTTTGCTCTGTAAGATGGATATAGTTAACATTGCTCTGTAAGATGGATGTAGTTAACATTGTTCTGTAGGATGGATGTAGTTAACATTGTTCTGTAGGATGGATGTAGTTAACATTGCTCTGTAAAATGGATGTAGTGAAGATTACTCTGTAAGATGGATGTAGTTAAAATTGATCTGTGGTTATACAAGACTAATCATAGATGAATGTCTACTTTTGCTCTCATATTTTGTTGCTTTCAGAAAGAGCTTAACAAACAGGATGATGATGATGAAACCAATGCACCATTCAAACGAAAACCATTCTGTGTCTACAAAGGTCATACAGCTGACCTGCTTGACCTGTCCTGGTCAAAGGTGAATGTAATCATCAATCCTGACAAGACATTTTGCGAAGATAAAATTAATCAAATGTGTTGTCAGGATGGGGCTTAGATATAAACACTAGATTTGTGTTAATCAAAGAACATTCACTCTGTGAAGATCTTATTTCTCTACTACTCAATAGCATGTCTGTACATCCTTGACATTAGTGATCAGAACAAACAGTTTTAGATCAAGTACACTAGGACACACACACTCTCCAATTTTGGGGTCTTGTAGTCACATTATCGTTCTAGGAAAACCCTGAAATGAACTTTGCTGAGAGAGGCAAGAAATATTGGACTCATTTCTATGGAAGAGATTGAGTGAGTTGCCCAAGACAAAACGATATTTAGAAATTAATTGCAGGCCCTATGTAACGTACATCGGTACAAGAGGAATATATATACATATAGTCACATCATGGACACACAACCTTCTGATTAAACTACATAACTTGTCCTGCAAGACTGTCCCCTGTATATCCTACATAGAAAGGAATGTTGGCCCTACAACACATTACATTCAAAACTACATTGCACTAGAGATGAGTTTCGACTACAGTCGACTTCGTCATAAAACTACAAGACTGTTCCTTGTATGTCCTCCATAGAAAGGGATGCTGGCCCTACAACACAACACTACATTTAAAAAGGACATTGCACTAGAGATGAGATCCAGACCACAGTCGACTTCATCATAAGAATTAGTCTGACAGTATAATCATTAAAATAGGGATCGCAAGAAGAAGAAGATGGGCACACACTTCACTTTTTGTATCTCATGGACACACACTCCAATTATTGTATCTCATAGTCACATCATGGGCACACACTCCAATTATTCTATCTCATAATCACATAGAACGATTTTCTGACCAACACTATGTTACCAGTGTCAAACATGGCCAATAACTGCAGCTAATGAGCAGAAAATCATAACGACAGAGATGAGATGCCTTAGAAGACTTGCAGGTGTGACAATAAGAGACAAAATTAGAAATGAAGAAATCAGAAGACTGGAATACTCAGCAACTTTTGACCAAAGGCCTTTATCAAGCAAAAGATCAACAGAAGCGAAGAATTTCACAGCACATTACGTACATATAGTACACAACTATTAAATCATAACAGCTCTAAAATGAATTATTTTAGTCATTATAGTGTCGTTATGATTTTTATTGTTGTATTCTATATGTAGTGTGTTGTGAAAGAAGGAAAATTCTTTGCTTCTGTTGCATCCAATGCTTGATAAAGGCTTTTTGGTCGAAATGTTGCTGTGTATTGTCATTGTTTTTGTATTTTGTAAAACAAAAGGTAGATCAGCCAGTAGAGTTTTTGAAGTAAATATATTTTTTATTTGTAAACAGAACTATTTCATATTGTCCTCATGTATTATGTAAATATATTTATTATTTGTAAACAGAACTATTTCATATTGTCCTCATATTATGTAAATATATTTTTTATTTATATACAGAACTATTTCATAATGTTCTCATATATTATGTAAATATTTGTAAACAGAATTACTTCATATTGTCCTCATATATTATGTAAATAAATGTTGTAAACAGAACTACTTCATATTGTCCTCATATATTGTGTTAATATTTGTAAACAGAACTACTTCATATTGTCCTCATATATTATGTAAATATTTGTAAACAGAATTACTTCATATTGTCCTCATATATTATGTAAATAAATGTTGTAAACAGAACTACTTCATATTGTCCTCATATATTGTGTTAATATTTGTAAACAGAACTACTTCATATTGTCCTCATATATTATGTAAATATTTGTAAACAGAATTACTTCATATTGTCCTCATATTATGTAAATAAATGTTGTAAACAGAACTACTTCATATTGTCCTCATATATTGTGTTAATATTTGTAAACAGAACTACTTCATATTGTCCTCATCCATGGATAAAACTGTTCGACTGTGGCATATTTCACGGAGAGAATGCTTGTGCACATTTCAGCATATAGACTTTGTTACAGCCATTGTGTTCCATCCAAAGGTAGGCATTTCATTGTGTTCCATCCAAAGGTAGGCATTTCATTGTGTTCCATCCAAAGGTAGGCATTTCATTGTGTTCCATCCAAAGGTAGGCATTTCATTGTGTTCCATCCAAAGGTAGGCATTTCATTGTGTTCAGTTGTATTTGATACAATCAATTCTGACTGCCTTCCATAGGACCAATCAGATTTGAGACCAGGATACAGCTTGTAGATGTAGTACTATTAAGTGAAGTTTTATGTTTGTAAAAATCTTAGTAACTTATCTGTAGATGTAGTACGATTAAGTGAAGTTTTATGTTTGTAAAATCTTAGTAACTTATCTGTAGCTGTATGATTAAGTGAAGTTTATATTTGTAAAAATCTTAGTAACTTATCTGTAGCTGTAGAATCGATTAAGTGAAGTTTATGTTTGTAAAAATCTTAATAACTTATCTGTAGCTGTAGTACGATTAAGTTAAATTTTATGTTTGTAAAAATCTTAGTAACTTATCTGTAGATGTATAGATTAAGTGAAGTTTATATTTGTAAAAATCTTAGTAATTTATCTGTAGCTATAGTACGATTAAGTGAAGTTTATGTTTGTAAAAATCTTATAACTTATCTGTAGCTGTAGTACGATTAAGTGAAGTTTTATGTTTGTAAAAATCTTAATAACTTATCTGTAGATGTAGTACGATTAAGTGAAGTTTATGTTTGTAAAAAAAACTTATCTGTGTCCTATTGAACAATATTCCTCCCGGTTATAAGGAAGTGGGTTACGGGTAACAATCAAAAAGTTATGAAAATATCCCCCTACCCAAAAAAGCATGAAAAGATCGGATGTGCTGGTCTTCGGGTCTAGGTAATTGGCACAACGAATTCACACTATAAGCCTTAGGGCATCTACCAACTACGAAGAGTAGTTTAACAAGTGGTTGATGAAGGGCATACGAGGAACAAGAAGTAGGGTCTTCTGTCAGCTCATTCACTGTATCACAAGTCAGGTAATAGCATCATATTAGTAGAGAACCACCCATGTGACACATTCTGTCAATATTGACATGTACGGGTTAGTTAGCATAGTCATAGTGACTTGAAGAAATTGTTTAAGTATCCATTCAGTCAGTCTTGTTCAACAGATACTTGGTACACATAGATAATATAGGGCCCTTTTCATCTTTACAGATGGACAATTGGCAAGTGTTTTACTGGGACAACTTCTGAGTTTTCACTTGTCTTTCAGCTGATCCATAAGTCTTTTTTCAAAGGTTCTGTGCCTTTGTGTAATGTTAATATGAAGTAATGTTAAGTATACAAGATTTATTACTAATTTTAAGGATGATCGCTACTTTCTGAGTGGATCCCTGGATGGAAAGTTACGTCTTTGGAACATACCAGACAAAAAGGTGACTTTATGGAACGAACTGTCTGGAACATCAAACCTTATCACTACAGCCAACTTTTGTTTCAATGGTAGACTTGCAGTTGTGGGTACATATGATGGCAAATGCATCTTCTATACAACAGAGGTCAGTTTTTTTGTTTCTTGTCTTCTTTTCTCATATATTTCACATCTGTGTGAATCATGTCCTGTCATATATTTCACATCTGTGTGAATCATGTCTTATCATATATTTCACATCTGTGTGAATCTTGTCTTATCATATATTTCATATCTGTGTGAATCATGTCCTGTCATATATTTCACATATGTGTGAATCATGTCGTCATATATTTCACATCTGTGTGAATCATGTCTTATCATATATTTCACATCTGTGTGAATCTTGTCTTATCATATATTTCATATCTGTGTGAATCATGTCCTGTCATATATTTCACATATGTGTGAATCATGTCGTATCATATTTCACATCTGTGTGAATCATGTCTTATCATATATTTCACATCTGTGGGAATCTTGTTTTGTCATATTTCTCTCTTATCTCTTCTCATATTTACATTTATGCAATCACGCCTACAGTCTTCTACTATCTCAAAGTCAAAACACTTCTACCATCTCAAAGTCAAAACACTTCTCCTATCTCAAAGTCAAAACACTTTTATCATGTCAAAGTCAAATGGCAGCCTTTACTGGTTTCCTTCATGATGCAGTCTTCATCATCATTTCAAATATCAAAAACCACTAAACAAACATTCATTGTTTCTAAAAGGCATCAATCATATTTGTTTGTTTTCCCTGTATTATTCACGCCTGCTTTTCCCTGTATTATTCACGCCTGCTTTTCCCTGTATTATTCATGCCTGCTTTTCCCTGTATTATTCACGCCTGCTTTCCCCGGTATTATTCACGCCTGCTTTTCCCTGTATTATTCACGCCTGTTTCCCCTGTGTTATTCATGCCTGCTTCCTCCTGTATTGTTCATGCCTGCTTTCCAAATGAGATTTACTGATTCTACTTACTGACGTTGCTGATCATGAGTTTGTTTATTTCTATACAGCAACTCAAATATTATACAATGGTCAACGTCAGATCATCAAGGGGCAAAAACTCACGGGGTAGAAAGATTACAGGAATTGAGTCCATGCCCGGAGAAGAGAAGGTAGATATTGAGAGATTACTCTGTAGAATTTTGTCATTGTAGTTATTTGCATAGATTTGAGTCAATATTTCATCTCTTCGTGTGTGTGATTCTAGTTATTTGCATAGATTTGAGAGTCAATATTTCATCTCTGTGTTTGTGTGTGATTCTAGTTATTTGCATAGATTTGAGAGTCAATATTTCATCTCTATGTGTGTGTGTGATTCTAGTTATTTGCATAGATTTGAGAGTCAATATTTCATCTCTTTGATTGAATAGAGATGTAAGAGTATTATTTGGTTTTTGTGAGTGAATCTTCATCATCAAGTAGCTTGTCCCTTCCGGAACTTGACTCCCATGTCAGCAGTCCTGAAAAACTCTCTGTTCTGTGCAAGTTGACCAGCGTCAGCAGCAATCATTCTCAGATCATCAATGACATCTTGCGCTTATTGTCTTCTAGGTCTTCCTCTCATTCTTCTTCCAGGCACCATTCCTCCAAAATTATCTTCTCTAGGCACTCATGTCATTTGATGTGTCCTAAATATTTAATTTTCCTTGATTTTATGCTCTTTAATAGCCAACTCTCTTCAATATCAAGCTGTTGCAGAACAGAAGCATTTGCTCTATTCTCTGTCCATGATCTTCTGTGTTTGCCCGCTATGAATTCAGACGTAGCCATGGTGCCTGGTGTGGCACCTCTGACTGATTTTTGCATGAAAGCCTGCTTGCCGTTTTATTGGTTTCCTCGCCTTCTCCGATTTCAGAGGTATCTGTCCATGATATTTTAAGTACTCTTCTGTAACATTTGCATTCAAAGGCATTAATGATCTTCTCCACCGATTTGTCAATGTCTCACAACCATACGCGCCAAGGAAAAACTCTTAAACAATTGATTTTGCTTTTAGTGAAACACGGACAAACAAAGTACTATAGTTTTACAAAATACATAAACAGTGACGATAAACAGCAAGTTTCACCAACAAGGCCTTTATCAACAAACGAACAAACAGGAGTGACAAATTAAAATGAAACACAAATGGACGACCAAATACCAACATATCTAAGGAAAATCTGGAATAAAAACGAAATAAATGTAACACAAAAAACACACATAAAACTAGAAATAGAAAAGAAACAATGAAACATCTAGTAAATATATAACTTGAATACATGCAACATATACCCATATAGATTATAAAGCATGGGAAGAGAAAGTACTAAGAAGCATAAGAATGTAATACATGCAACATATACCATAGAGATTACAAAGCATGGGAAGAGAAAGTACTAAGAAGCATAAGAATGTAATACGTTGAGCCACGTGGTCGAAGGTACCATACAAAGAAATCAACCGATTCTCCAGAGCAAATCGACTACGATCATCAGAGGAACATGATCGGATGGCTGTGACCTGGACATCCCAAGCTCCTGAATGGCCAGTATCATTGAAATGGGTAGCTACAGGGTCACAGAGCATTGGCGTATATCGCGCAAGTGTTGGGCGAATCGGTCACTGAGTCTCCTGCCGGTTTCCCAATATAGGCCTTGTTGCACCGCTTGCAGATAATGGCATAGATAATATTACGGGACTCGCACGTGAAACTATCTTCAACAACGAACGTGGCTTTTGGAAAAGACACCGTGCGGTCTGTATTACATAAGCACAAGTGTTACAGCGCCGACGGCCACACTGGATGGTGCCAAAATGACTCTGGATGTTAGGCTTGAGGCGATGTGAACTAACATATCCTTAAGGCTTCTGTCCGTCTGTACGCCTACCAAAGGATAGTGTTGGAAGATTGAACGTGTATCAGGATCAGACTGAAGAATGGAGAGATGACGGATGTACAGATCAAGAGCGTTGGAGAAAGGTAACCATAGCATAACTAATGGCAGTCAGACGCAAATCAGTCGGCAGGAGGTTAAAGGAAACCGAGATATAAGACCGAAGAAAATTCAACACGACTGTAGGAAGGCATAGTAATAGAAATACAAACAAAAGAACAGATATTAAACGCTAAAAGCTTACGGCTGAAATTTCATTTTCGGGACCAGGTTGACACTGACCAATGTCATGACACGAGTATGTTGCTAAATATTCTACTCGAAACATGATTGGACACCCAACCCTGGTGTCTCCAACGCTCTTGATCTGTACATCAAGAATACTTTACACGATATTTGACTGCTCCACCCCAAACGCCTAGGGCATTCTAACATGTCTCCGTCCGAGTTTCGTGCTCTATCACACCTCCGTCGACGTGATGACATTGTTATCAAACCCGCCGATAAAGGCGGTGCAATAGTGGTATGGAGCAAAGAACTATACCTTCAGGAAGGCCGCAACCAATTACTTGACACCCAATTCTATATAACTAGTTCTTCTGATGTCACACTATCTAACAATAGTAAAGTCCGTACAGTAATTAAGAACTTAATTGCCTCTAACGACCTTCCTACCTGCGCATCATCACTTTGTGTCATCGATAGCTGTTTAGGAAAACCCGCCTTTATATGCTCCCAAAATTCATAAACTGAACAATCCGGGTAGGCCCATCGTTTCTGCTTGCTCTTGTCCTACGGAACATATCTCTGAATTTCTTGATAGTATCTTCAATCCTATAGTCACCACACTACCTTCATTCTTGAAAGATACGAACCACACCTTGTCTGTTTTTCGTCTATTGAGTTGTTGCCTGGCAGGACTTACCGTCTCTTCCTCCTTGATGTGTGCTCATTGTACACCTCCATACCTCTTTCCCGACGGACTTCAAGCTCTCCAGTTCTTTCTCGACAGGAGAACTAACCCACTTGTCTCCACCTCGGCTCTCCTTCGTCTTGCAGAACTAGTTCTAACTCTCAACTCCTTTCAGTTCAATGACCAGTTCTTTGAGCAGATCAGTGGGTCGCCATGGGTACTAAAATGGGACCCAGTTATGCTTGTCTATTCATGGGTCATCTTGAGCACCTAGTATGGAATTCCTATGATGGCCCTCTTCCGTCTGTGTATCATAGATACATTGATGATTGTATTGGCATTAACGATATGCCTGAAGCCGATTTGTCACGCTTCATTAATTTCATTAATGTCTTCAATCGGCTATTCGGTTTACATCTCACATCTCTACCTCTTATGTCAACTTTCTTGACATCACTATCACTATCAGCCTATCCACCATCACTACATCAGTATACTACAAGCCTACTGATGCACATAGTTTCTTCTTTATACCTCTTCCCATTCCCAGGCTTGTCGTGATTCTTTACCATTCTCTCAACTCTTGCGCCTTCGTCCGCTCTGTAGCGAGGACGACGATTTCCTCGATAGAGCTCACGAGATGCTGGATTTCTTTCGTAAGCGCTTATACCCGGATAAGGTGCTTGCTTCTGCTATTCGGCGCGTTCAGCAAATTTCTCGCCAGGAGGCTCTCTCTAACCAGCATAGAACTTCCAATTCTGACAGGGTAAAACTTGTCTTAACTTTCCACCCTCATAGTTCCCTTGTGAAGAAAGTCTTATTCCGTCATCTCTCCATTCTTCAGTCTGATCCTGATACACGTTCAATCTTCCAACACTATCCTTTGGTGGCGTACAGACGGGACAGAAGCCTTAAGGATATGTTAGTTCACAGTCGCCTCAAGCCTAACATCCAGAGTCATTTTGGCACCATCCAGTGTGGCAGTCGGCGCTGTAACACTTGTGCTTATGTAATACAGACTCCCACGGTGTCTTTTCCAAAAGCCACGTTCGTTGTTGAAGACAGTTTCACGTGCGAGTCCGTAATATTATCTATGCCATTATCTGCAAGCGGTGCAACAAGGCCTATATTGGGAAACCGGCAGGAGACTCAGTGACCGATTCGGCCAACACTTGCGCGATATACGCCAATGCTCTGTGACCCTGTAGCTACCCATTTCAATGATACTGGCCATTCAGGAGCTTACGATGTCCAGGTCACAGCCATCCGATCATGTTCCTCTGATGATCGTAGTCGATTTGCTCTGGAGAATCGGTTGATTTCTTTGTATGGTACCTTGCGACCACGCGGCTCAACGTATTACATTCTTATGCTTCTTAGTACTTTCTCTTCCCATGCTTTATAATCTATATGGGTATATGTTGCATGTATTCGAGTTATATATTTACTAGATGTTTCATTGTTTCTTTTCTATTTCTAGTTTTTATGTGTGTTTTTGTGTTACATTTATTTCGTTATTCGTTTTATTCCAGATTTTCCTTAGATACGTTGGTATTTGGTCGTCCATTTGTGTTTCATTTTAATTTGTCACTCCTGTTTGTTCGTTTGCTTGATAAAGGCCTTGTTGGTCAAACGTTGCTGTTTATCGTCACTGTTTATGTATTTTGTAAAACTATAGTACTTTGTTTGTCCGTGTTTCACTATTTACCAAGTTTTACTGCAGTCTTCCCCTATTTCGATTTTGCTTTATGTCAGTTCCTTCCATAGGTTAGTTAGTTCTTTTAGATTTTGTAAACTTTGATTGAATTTAGATATATTATTTGGTCTGTGATTGAATAGAAATGTATTATTTGGTCTGTGATAGAATAGAAATGTATTATTTGGTCTGTGATAGAATAGAAATGTGTTAGTTGGTCTGTGATTGAATAGAAATGTATTATTTGGTCTGTCATTGAATAGAAATGTGTTAGCTGGTCTGTGATTTAATAGAAATGTTTTATTTGGTCTGTGATTGAATAGAAATGTTTTATTTGGTCTGTGATTTAATAGAAATGTTTTATTTGGTCTGTCATTGAATAGAAATGTATTATTTGGTCTGTCATTGAATAGAAATGTTAAAGTATTATATGACTGACTGATGACTACTTTTGTTATATTTTGTACAGATTTTAATCACTTCCAATGATTCAAGGATTCGTTTGTATAACCTTCGAGATCTGACCTTGACCTGCAAATACAAGGGTTGTACTAACAACAGCAGCCAGATTAGATCTAGTTTCAGGTCAGTATCACTGTGTACACCTCTCATCTAGCGATATCCCATTATAATTGTGTAGTTTCTCATCTAGCTATAGTGACATCCCATTATAATTGTGTAGTCTCTCATCTAGCTATAGTGACATCCCATTATAATTATGTAGTCTCTCATCTAGCTATAGTGACATCCCATCATAATTGTGTAGTCTCTCATCTAGCAATAGTCTTCTTCTTCTTTGCGTTCGTTCTTACGACCAATTTTAATCACTCTTTGTGATATGTTTGATCTTTGCCAAGAACGTGTATACGTTGCACATTGGTTTGTAGGCCCCTAAACGCATAGACTTCTACCCGTTTAGGACATGTGCATCCGATTTCAGCCAAACCTCCTTAGTCGCCTCTTACGACATGCTTGGCAGGTAACAGTGGTTCTATTCTTTACACCCCAAATTTGGGCCGGTAACCACTCGGGTGATCTAGCAATAGTGATATCCCATTATAATTGTGTAGTCTTTCATCTAGCAATAGTGATATCCCATTATAATTGTGTAGTCTCTCATCTAGTAATAGTGATATCCCATTATAATTGTGTAGTCTCTCATCTAGCAATAGTGATATCCCATTATAATTGTGTAGTCTCTCATCTAGCTATAGTGACATCCCATCATAATTGTGTAGTCTTTCATCTAGCAATAGTGATATCCCATCATAATTGTGTAGTCTCTCATCTAGCAATAGTGACATCCCATTATAATTGTGTAGTCTCTCATCTAGCAATAGTGACATCCCATTATAATTGTGTAGTCTCTCATCTAGCAATAGTGACATCTCATCATAATTGTGTAGTCTCTCATCTAGCAATAGTGACATCCCATTATAATTGTGTAGTCTCTCATCTAGCAATAGTGACATCCCATTATAATTGTGTAGTCTCTCATCTAGTAATAGTGACATCTCATCATAATTGTGTAGTCTCTCATCTAGCAATAGTGACATCTCATCATAATTGTGTAGTCTCTCATCTAGTAATAGTGACATCCCATTATAATTGTGGTCTCTCATCTGGTGATAGTGACATCCCATCATAATTGTGTAGTCTCTCATCTGGTGATAGTGACATCTCATCATAATTGTGTAGTCTCTCATCTAGTAATAGTGACATCTCATTATAATTGTGTAGTCTCTCATCTAGTAATAGTGATATCCCATCATAATTGTGTAGTCTCTCATCTAGCAATAGTGATATCCCATTATAATTGTGTAGTCTCTCATCTAGTAATAGTGATATCCCATCATAATTGTGTAGTCTCTCATCTGGTGATAGTGACATCTCATCATAATTGTGTAGTCTCTCATCTAGGAATAGTGACATCCCATTATAATTGTGTAGTCTCTCATCTGGTGATAGTGACATCCCATCATAATTGTGTAGTCTCTCATCTAGTGATAGTGACATCTCATCATAATTGTGTAGTCTCTCATCTAGTAATAGTGACATCCCATTATAATTGTGTAGTCTCTCATCTAGTGATAGTGACATCCCATTATAATTGTGTAGTTTCTCATCTAGTAATAGTGACATCCCATTATAATTGTGTAGTTTCTCATCTAGTAATAGTGACATCTCATCATAATTGTGTAGTCTCTCATCTAGGAATAGTGACATCTCATTATAATTGTGTAGTCTCTCATCTGGTGATAGTGACATCCCATCATAATTGTGTAGTCTCTCATCTGGTGATAGTGACATCCCATCATAATTGTGTAGTCTCTCATCTAGTAATAGTGACATCCCATTATAATTGTGTAGTCTCTCATCTGGTGATAGTGACATCTCATCATAATTGTGTAGTCTCTCATCTAGCAATAGTGACATCCCATTATAATTGTGTAGTCTCTCATCTAGCAATAGTGACATCTCATCATAATTGTGTAGTCTCTCATCTAGCAATAGTGACATCCCATTATAATTGTGTAGTCTCTCATCTAGCAATAGTGACATCCCATTATAATTGTGTAGTCTCTCATCTAGCAATAGTGACATCTCATCATAATTGTGTAGTTTCTCATCTAGTGATAGTGACATCCCATTATAATTGTGTAGTCTCTCATCTAGTAATAGTGATATCCCATCATAATTGTGTAGTCTCTCATCTAGTAATAGTGATATCCCATCATAATTGTGTAGTCTCTCATCTGGTGATAGTGACATCTCATCATAATTGTGTAGTCTCTCATCTAGTGATAGTGACATCTCATCATAATTGTGTAGTCTCTCATCTAGTGATAGTGACATCTCATCATAATTGTGTAGTCTCTCATCTAGTAATAGTGACATCCCATTATAATTGTGTAGTCTCTCATCTGGTGATAGTGACATCCCATCATAATTGTGTAGTCTCTCATCTAGTAATAGTGACATCCCATTATAATTGTGTAGTCTCTCATCTGGTGATAGTGACATCCCATCATAATTGTGTAGTCTCTCATCTAGTAATAGTGACATCCCATTATAATTGTGTAGTCTCTCATCTGGTGATAGTGACATCTCATCATAATTGTGTAGTCTCTCATCTAGTAATAGTGACATCCCATTATAATTGTGTAGTCTCTCATCTGGTGATAGTGACATCTCATCATAATTGTGTAGTTTCTCATCTAGCAATAGTGATATCCCATTATAATTGTGTAGTCTCTCATCTAGTAATAGTGACATCCCATTATAATTGTGTAGTCTCTCATCTGGTGATAGTGACATCTCATTATAATTGTGTAGTCTCTCATCTAGGAATAGTGACATCCCATTATAATTGTGTAGTCTCTCATCTGGTGATAGTGACATCCCATTATAATTGTGTAGTTTCTCATCTGGTGATAGTGACATCCCATTATAATTGTGTAGTCTTTCATCTAGTAATAGTGACATCCCATTATAATTGTGTAGTTTCTCATCTAGCTATAGTGACATCTTATCATAATTGTGTAGTCTCTCATCTGGTGATAGTGACACCTCATCATAATTGTGTAGTTTCTCATCTGGTGATAGTGACATCTCATCATAATTGTGTAGTCTCTCATCTGGTGATAGTGACATCTCATCATAATTGTGTAGTTTCTCATCTAGTAATAGTGACATCCCATTATAATTGTGTAGTTTCTCATCTAGTAATAGTGACATCTCATCATAATTGTGTAGTCTCTCATCTGGTGATAGTGACATCTCATCATAATTGTGTAGTTTCTCATCTAGTAATAGTGACATCTCATCATAATTGTGTAGTCTCTCATCTAGTAATAGTGACATCCCATTATAATTGTGTAGTCTCTCATCTAGTAATAGTGACATCTCATCATAATTGTGTAGTCTCTCATCTGGTGATAGTGACATCCCATTATAATTGTGTAGTTTCTCATCTGGTGATAGTGACATCTCATCATAATTGTGTAGTCTCTCATCTAGTAATAGTGACATCTCATCATAATTGTGTAGTCTCTCATCTGGTGATAGTGACATCTCATCATAATTGTGTAGTTTCTCATCTAGCTATAGTGACATCCACTCCAGCGAAAGTGATGACAACAGCCTCAGGCACGTGTTGTTGCACCTCTCTTGTGTGTACAGAGGTGACTGTGGAATCCTGTTCTGAAATACAATCCCCTACCACAGGTGGGGCATGCATGATCAGGGTTGGACATCTTCTTCTTGCATTTGCGCGCTATGAATTCAGACAGTCAGGCGCCTGGACGGCGCTTCTGGCTGATTTTTGTGTTTAAGCATGCTTTCCTTTTTATCAATGTCCCCCGCCATACAGGTGTGCCTTGTCCGACTTCAGGGTTGGACTTGTGCATGTTCTCTATTTTAACCCTCTTATTCCTGGAGCGGCCGAATCGCCCGTTATCGGTATAAACCCATGCGGCCGTTACCGCCCGCAGTATATACCTTTTAAATCGTTTTTCTATATCTTTCCTTGCGAATAGACACGCTAAATTTAGCCCTGATGTTCTATACTGATGGATCTGCATTTAAAGCCACCATCAAAGCAGGTTACGGAGCATATATACAATACCCAGACAGATCATCCGAAGAGCTGTTTGGTGCATGCGTGGGAGATATGCTCCAATTATGAGGCTGAAATTCATGCGATAGAAGCAGCGTTGTACCACCTGAAGACTGTTTTCGATGCCTTTCCATCAAAGGCACAAAACATAATTATCTTCACAGATTCAATGTCTGCCCTTCAAGCCCTAGAGGATGGTGGACATTGTAAATCTGAACTATCCCATATAGCCCTAGATATTGACAGACTTATTACATCACATGACATCAAAATAACCATGCAGTGGATCCCTGGACATTCAAACACACCTGGAAATGACAAAGCAGATAGGCTAGCCAAGAAAGGGTCAACACAGGAACAACCAATCACAGCAACAACTCTCCATACAGCAAAGCAAATCCTAATGACAACAAATAAGGAAATTTGGCTGAACAGATGGGCCATGGGAAACACAGGAAGAGATGTGTACACCCATATGGCCAGCCCTAACCTTAATGACAACATCAACCACCTTGCAAGAAGAGATCAGAGCACCATTTTTAGACTCGAACCCAACACATAACACTTAATAATCACTTGAACAGAATTCATCCACAACACACTCCAGAGTGCCAACTGTGTGCACATCATCATGAAACCGTTCACCACCACCTCTTCAAGTGTCAAGCACTAGAAGACATCAGAAAGACCCTCCTTCCTCCAAGGCCAGATAAATGGAACACACTATACGGAACAAAAGAACAACTTACAGACACATGCAGATACCACTACATAGCATTGGGCGAAGGGCAAAAGCTCAAGTGCCGCTGGATCATTGAAGAAGAAGAAGAAGAAGCCCTGATGTCATTGCCGATAATGGCTGCTGTCATTTTAGAAATCCGCGTGTTTCTAGTGTTAATGGTTTCGTATTTTGCAATTTTTTAAAAAGTTTTTATATTTTCTGGAAAACTTGTGATTTATGATTTAGTTGATGGAAAATTTGCCGGCCAGATCGTGGATAAATCGGATTGATATATAATTAATTCAAGATTTGCTGCAAAATATACGACGCTAGTTCTAGTGTTTACGATTTATTTGCGAACTATTAGTTACGATGAATTACGATTGCCGATGGATGCAAACACCGCTGCTTTCCTCCGTCCACCCAGGTTGTAAAGTTGAGACAGAATAGTTGCAACAGCTGAGCACTATCAATATCGAACAATTTAGTGAAGAAACAGGTTCTGCAAATGTCATTGATTCAGATTCAGAATATTCTCTATTTGTGATTACCGTCATTACGTCGTTACGCACGTGCGACTTTAGGTCAGGTATTTTTTAGAACTGGACAGAGTTAACCAATGCATTTGCTCTATGAAAATTCAAAAAATCCAGATCCTTTATGGGCACTGTTCCTTTTTATGACATCAATATCTTTCTTTATGTAAATTATATGTGTCGAACTCACCAGTTACCTTACTACAGAATGTTTTGGTTTACCAATAAACTGTTGAATGTGCCTGCTGTGTCAAGAAATAGATTTGAAAGTATCAGCAAATATTTGTACTTCAATGTAAATTCCAAATTCGTTCCATGAGAACAATATGGACATGTGCAAGGTTGAACCTCTGTCTTGATTGTATGAGGGCCCTCATGCCCATACAAACATGCAGGCTAGGCAACTGCAGGACTGATAAACTCCTAGATACTGCATTATGCCAACCATCAGACTCGACTCAACTCTACTGTTTGGCAGAATGCAAAGCCGCAGTTAGTGTTTCTAAATGACGATGAGGATTGCACCACGAAGGTGTGTGGAAACAAGTGATAGCTGGTCCACATGCAAAATCAACCTCTGTTAGGAGATTGCTTTTCAACCTTTCAATTTACATTTATCCTCAATAAAACTGACATTTTTGAGTGAAACATACTTTCAATATTGTCATTCATTTTTTTATTTTCACTTGTATAATTTTTTACATCCAACTTACATGGTATTGACAACATACATGTATACAAACTAGTACCTCATCCATTTAACTGTAAATTGGACTTTAAATCACAAATATTGATTAGAAATTGTATTTGTTATGAATTTTATTTCACAAACACTTTCATTGTTGTGGGTTATTTCCTTGCCCTGGGAATTCGGTAGTAACTTTTTCTGAAGGGCTGGGAATAAGAGGGTTAATGCTTGGGTTGGGGGTGGGATGATTTATGACTGGCTTTCTACATTCTTCTTCTTCTTCAAACACTCCATATCTACCACTTGTTAAACAACTCTTTGTGATTTCTATGTGATCTGAGCATAAGAACGATTGTGCTTTGTGCCAGTTATGCGCCTACAAGTAAGCCAGCACATCCATTTTCTGCTACACTTTTCATTTACTAGGGTAGCTTCCTTAGGCCCCTACCTCCAAGCAGTGTTGGATCGAGTACACATCCTTGCTTAACTCCACTGTTGATATTGAAGTCACAAAATATCATAAACTGCATTAATTGAAACTTCAAAGCTATTTCACATTCACAACCAACTTTGTGGCTCTTTTTCATAAACTGATGGGTCACAACACAACATTTAGAAGCCATTGGTCTATAGCTCTATTACCAGGTCAATGTTGAATGTCACTTCTCCTCCTTCTTCTTTCGTTCATTCTTTACGACCAATTTTAATCACTCTTTGTGATATGTTTGATCTTTGCCAAGAACGTGTATACGTTGCACATTGGTTCAGCAGGCCCCTAAATGCATATTCTACAGTTTAGGAATGGCATCCGATTTCAGCAAACCTCCTTAGTCGCCTCTTACGACATGATGCAGGTAACAGTGTTCTATTCTTTACACCCCAAATTTTGGGAGTCCGGTAACCACTCGAGCGGAATGTCACTAATGTCTGAGGTCTAGGGAAATGGAGTTTTTAAGATGGTCAGTTCTCCATGCACAAAAAACATAGGAAATCCTAGAACACATGTGGTATCATACAAGGTGAAGGACAGTCAAAGTGACATTACAAGTGTCTCTGAGACCCCCCCCATGTACGACTGATGACTTTTATCACAATGTTCTGTATAGATATACTTATAAAAATTTTAAATAGTATGTGCAATGATAATAGTCTGTACTTTTCTGTGCTGTTTCTATTCTTGTATATTCTATTTAATTATGATACTCTTTCTTCAGTCCAACTGGAAAATATGTTGTCTGTGGTTCAGAAGATCATTTTCTCTACGTATGGAAAACAAATCATGAATTTCTTAAATTTACCTCCGCAAGACGAGACAGAAATGATTACTGGGAGGCCATCAAAGGTCAGCTGAATTCATGTCAAAGTAGTGTGCTTGTCAGTGTTTTCATTTTACACATTCTACAGTTAATCATGTGTTCATTTTACACATCTCTACAGTTAAGTCAATGTGCTCATTTAACATCTCTACAGTTAAGTCAGTGTGTTCATTTACACATCTCTACAGTTAAGTAGTGTCATTGTTATTTCTACGAAAACATCTCTAATAGTTGATAGATGCTCAGTAGATGCCTCATAGTGGTTAACATCTCTTTCATAGTAGTTTAAGTCAGATGTGTTCATATTACAATATTACAACTGCAGTTAAGATTTAAAATTTGTCATTTTGAAACATTTCACAAATCAGTTTCAATGAACTTCCGAGTTAAATCAATGTGTTCATTTTACACATCTCTACAGTTAAGTTAATGTGTTACTATCTTTAAGACTGATACAATCGATATAATAAACCATATAAGATTGACATCTGCTAAAAAAAACATAATTTATGTCTCTTTTTTGTGTCCACAGTTCACAATGCAGTTGTCACAGCAGCTATCTTTGCCCCAAATCCATCTTTCATATTTCGCATGGCCCAACAGCAGAATCTGGAAAGAGGCCATCAGGGCAGTGTGGATGACGATACAGAAGACAGGGAGATTATTGTGTCAGCCGACTTCACTGGTGCTATCAAAGTTATAACTAACCGTCCTAACTGTCGTAGCATGTTTTACTGACACAACTGCATACATTTCAATGTCTGACCTGTATCCAATGTGTTTATAGTTCTATGTTTAGTGTGAGATGGCCATAGTTTTATGTGACATCTCAGACATACTCAACTGCAGATACCAAAACCCCTACTACTTAAGTCACACAAAGACCACACCATTATATTCATACTCCAAACAAGGCACAACAAATGAGATGTCACATGTAGAGAAAGATTATAAACAACTGGTGAGGCAGATTTGTGTAATGAGTATGTATGTTGGCCCTACAGAAAGAAAATATGGCCTACCAAGCAAGGCAGTGTTAGACACTAAGGATGACTTCAAACATTTCCTAGTTCATTTAAGCCATTGTGCTGTGACCTGTTGACTGACAGAGATAAATAAAAAAGTATAATTCCATGATCAACAGATCTCCATAAAAGTATATGAGATATTGCATATTTCTCATACAAGTTTTGCTGTCCGTAAAAGATTGTAGATACAACAGTAGTTTGCTTATATTGTAGGAATAGATCTCCTTGCCTACACATGATGAGTTTATCATTCAATCGGGAGTCATTTGTTTCTGACTCAGTACAGTGTTAGATGTCTTGTTAAAGTACAGTGTTAGTTGATATGTCTTGTTACAGTACAGTGTTAGTTGATATGTCTTGTTAAGTACAGTGTTAGTTGATGTCTTGTGAATGAAATGATTAGTTGATGATGTCTGTTAAAGTACAGTCAGTTTAAAGTTGTATGTCTGTCTAGACAGTGTATGATATGTCTTGTTACAGTACAGTGTTAGTTGATGTCTTGTTAAAGTACAGTGTTAGTTATGTCTTGTTAAAGTACAGTGTTAGTTGATATGTCTTGTTACAGTACAGTGTTAGTTGATATGTCTTCTTACAGTACAGTGTTAGTTGATATGTCTTGTTACAGTACAGTGTTAGTTGATATGTCTTGTTAATGTACGATTATTGTTGATATGTCTTGTGAATGTATGATTATTGTTGAAAAGTGATGTCTGTAAAAATATAGCTCCATAGTTTACAACAGGGTCTATTGTCATGTTCTCTTCTGTCCCTCTAGAAAATGATGTGAAGAAATATAGTTGCTTGTGTCCTTTAGTTTTAGAAGGTTGCAAGTTTGAAGATGATAATCTAGCTATGTATGGGGCGGATTAGAGTCATGCATAATCATTTATCTGTCAACTCTGATACAAGAAATGTGAAGTGATAAGCATGTGAAGTGACAAGAACATCCTACACTAAGGTCTGAAAAAGCTAATGGGCATTTTATTTTATGTATAATCTAGCTAAACATACAAGTTACCTATTGAAATCACCCTGAGCATATATGTCCACTCATTTCTTAACAAATGTTACCCTATGTGTAGAGGACTGTGTGTGTAGAGAAGCTAGTAAGTTACAGCGCCATTGACTTGGAATTGTGAAATATGTTTAGGATTAACTAAACTATTGATATATATAACACATTGAATACATGATTGAGATGTGTATTTATTTATATAGTTAATACTATGACACACTCTCTCTCTCTCTTTCTCTCTATGTGTAATCTTTGCTTGCTGGCTTTGAATATGTCTTGTTACTGGTTGCATACCAAACCAATTTGGAAAAGAAAAACCTTATAAACTTTGATATATATATATTGCATTCTCTGTGTTGTTAGCTTTGTCTGAAAGTAGCTTTTCCTTCTATTAACTCCTTGTGGACCTAATGCCACACTATATGGCTTTGGGTTGGGACACCTTTACAAGGAGCCACACTAAAGGGCATTTTTAATTCTAAAAACAAATAGCTTGTAAAAACATGGCTTTTAACCTGGTCTGCTAAGAGTTAAGTATAGAATGAAAACAAGGGAAATCAAATAGAATGACCAGATCCTTTATTGACATAGAATAATTGACCTACACACAACCTGGATTCTAAGTATACTTCCCCTGGTATATTTGAGAATGTTACATACAGAAAAGGGGGATGACATTCAGCAATTCTGTAGAAATTGTACAAGAATGCTTTGTCAAAGTTGTAGGCTGCTTAGACTCTGATATGCCTGTGTAGTGCCCGCAAGGAAGCAAAGAATAGTACCAGTGCACTACAAGACATGTCGTAAGAGGCGACTGATGTAGGACCTAGGAAGCTACCCTAGTAAACAAAAGCATTGCAGAAATATCTGGCCTACACGATACAATCGCTCTTAGGCTCAGATAAAATACAAATGGAACAGAGTGGTTAATAAGTGGTAAATATGAAGCAATCGAAGAAGAAGCGACTTCCTGATAGAGTTTCAAAGTGTAAACAAATGTCTCTTTTAAGGAGAACCATAACTGATAAATCATGATGAATTCACCTTGAAAGTGACCAAAAAAAAACTTCATAAAATAGTTCTTTGATCATACCTCATTTTAGACTGGAATTCAGATTCTCTTAAATAGTTTCTCATTGAAGGTGGTGGGTATGGACAACATTCTTTTCCTGAAGTCTGCCTACAATTGACAGTTTTGAAGGGAATGTTATGTCATGATCATCATCATCATTCTGCACCTCAGGTGCCCAACCCAACTCATACAAAAAAAAACAGACATTGTGGAGATCGCATGGTCACCTATGTCAGTCAACACATAATGATCCAGTACATTGAAACATCATTTGGTTAACTATAAAACAGATATACGAGTCCATGTACTCATCAAGATTTTTACGTATTTGTAACATTGGCAAATTTAATGAACAGATTAAAAAACATATAAGACAATGAAAAAACAAAAAGAGTCAAGTTATGGGTCACGATGTTTCTGCGGTACGTCTGATCTTGTTGGCCAACATTTTACCATATCCTCCACGAGCCTCATCAAAGTCAGTTCGGTACTCATCTCTGACCTGCACAACATATTGAGAAAATATTGATTAAATATCTGTGTATCCAGTAATAACAGGTAAGATCTAATTTATTGCAAGTATACAGTCCTCTTATTTACAAACCAAACTGAATTTGTAACTTGATTTTATTGTGTCATCATCAGCCATCATCAACGCAGAGACAACACATTTTCACTCTATTCAATCTTGTGTCTTTCTCTCTACCTCCTACATGTGCTCCTAGACTTTCATTTTTTCCGCTTCCCCTGTGTTGTCCAATACATTGCATATCTTGGTCAACTGTCTTTCCTCATCATGAGGACATGCACAATCCATTGCCATCGCCTCTTTTGTATCATTATTTATATTTTCCAACCTAGTTAGTTTTTGAAGTCTGATATTGCTAATCCTATCCTCCCAGGTATATCTCCCAGACAAGTTAGTTCTTGAAGTCTGATATTGCTATCTTATCTTCCCAGGTATACCTCCCAGACAATTTAGTTCTTGAAGTCTGATATTGCTAATCTTATCCACCCAGGTATACCTCCCAGACAAGTTAGTTCTTGAAGTCTGATATTACTAATCTTATTTTCCCAGGTATACCTCCCAGACAAGTTAGTTCTTGAAGTCTGATATTGCTAATCTCATCTTCCCAGGTATACCTCCCAGACAAGTTAGTTCTTGAAGTCTGATATTACTAATCTTATCTTCCCAGGTATACTTCCCAGACAAGTTAGTTCTTGAAGTCTGATATTGCTAATCTTATCCTCCTAGGTATACCTCCCAGACAAGTTAGTTCTTGAAGTCTGATATTGCTAATCTTATCCTCCTAGGTATACCCAAATATTATTCTAAGAAGTCATTCCTAAACTCCTCTTAACATGCTTTCTATTTTCTTATACATTTTTCTAAGTCTCAGACCTATAGAGGAGGACTGTTCTAACACGTTTTGTATATCCTGAGCTTTGTTTTAGGGCTTTAAATGTTAGAACTCCAGGTTTTGCAAAGTCTGTTGTGCATTTTCCTTTCCAATTTTTCGGTTGAATTTCAACCATGTTCCCATCTGAAGACAAATTACATGTACTTATCAAGAAGTATTAACACCACTATATTACTTTAATTCTAGAATGTACTACTTTCATAAGAATATATGTCTCTAAAACGGAAGCATCATAGGATCAATAATGCCTTGAAGTTAGTTTTTTTCTCTAACTTTGCATAGAGAACCGCAAGTTTTGTTTCTGAGCAAAAACCGCTCCAAGTTTCACCATTATTGCATTCAACAAAAGTGCAATTGCTATATTCCATCTATTTTAATGCACTATTGTACAATTAAATGTAACAAAACAAGATTGCACTACGAAGCCATATTTAAATGAAAAGTCAGTGTGTATGCAAAGGTATATGGAAATAGAGCTAACCACATTTTGAAATTAGTGAAGTAAATATTCAACAATAAAGAAGAAGAAGAATGTTTCAGTACAACAACACACATCCACAGAACCAGACACATTGTGTGACATTAACAACAGCAAATGAGAAGAAGAATGTTTCAGTACAACAACACACATCCACAGAACCAGACACATTGTGTAGGCATTGAAAACAGCAAATGAGAAGAAGAATATTTCAGTACAACAACACACATCCACAGAACCAGACACATTGTGTGACATTAACAACAGCAAATGAGAAGAAGAATGTTTCAGTACAACAACACACATCCACAGAACCAGACACATTGTGTAGGCATTGAAAACAGCAAATGAGAAGAAGAATATTTCAGTACAACAACACACGAGAAGAAGAATGTTTAAGTACAACAACACACATCAACAGAACCAGACACATTGTGTAGGCATTGAAAACAGCAAATGAGAAGAATGTTTCAGTACAACAACACACATCCACAGAACCAGACACATTGTGTGATATTAACAACAGCAAATGAGGAGAAGAATGTTTCAGTACAACAACACACATCCACAGAACCAGACACATTGTGTGACATTAACAACAGCAAATGAGAAGAAGAATGTTTAAGTACAACAACACACATCAACAGAACCAGACACATTGTGTAGGCATTGAACAACAGAAAATGAGAAGAAGAATGTTTCAGTACAACAACATACATCCACAGAACCAGAGACATTGTGTAGTTATTGGTTACTTAAACTGACATCATTGCACTCCGGTCAGACCCATAGGTGCTCAGTCTCCCCAACAGATATCGAAGAGTATGCATACTGATGGTTCCTGTGGCGCTCTGATTAAACACACCTCTCACTCTGCCTCTCAGGCATCCAGTTCGACTTGAACAATAATAATAATTCCTCTGCATCTTATACGCTTACATAGGGCCTGCAAGTAATTTCTCCATACCGCTCTATCCTGGGCAACTCGCTCAATCTCCTCCATGGAACTGAGACCTATATTTCCTGCCTCTCTCAGCAAAGTTCGTTTCAGGGTCTCCTTAGGTCAACCTCTCTTTCTTGAGCCCTTTGCATCCCACTTCAATGCCTGCTTTGATATTCGTTGATCATTTCTCCTCAAGGTGTGTCCAACATATCTCCATCTTCTCTTTCTTATAACAGTTGTCACTAGTGGTTGACCAGAGATGTCTCTGATTTCATCACTTCTCCTGAATTCGTTCCATTTTATATTCATTATTTTTCGAGACATCTATTTTCAAATGCATTCAACTTGCTTTCTATATCTTTAGTCATTTTCCAACTCTCGCTGGCATATGTTAGGATTGATACAACATTTGAATTGAAAATTCGTAATTTAGTTTTAATACTATATAACTTGCAGTTCCATATTTTATTTAGACTTTTAAAAGCTGATGTTACTTTGCCAATTCGTATCATAATTTCTTTTTAACATTTCCTGTGCAATCAAAATTGCTACCCAAATAGGTGAACTGCTCTGTTATTTTTATCATTTTAGATTCCAGTGTGATATCTGCATTACCTGCCATAGGTTTCATTATATTTGTTTTTTCATAGCTTATCTGCAGTCCAACTTTTGATGCTATAGATGACAAGTTGTCTGTTTTTCTTTGCATATCTTGGTTGTTTCTACTTAACAAGGCAATATCATCTGCAAAATCCAAATCTTCTAGTTGACTATTTTCTACCCAATCGATGCCAGTTCGCCCCTGCAACATTTCGCATCACCCAGTCAATGGCCACTCCAAACAATAGCGGAGATAGAATACAGCCTTGCTTTACTCCGGTTTCAACCATAAACCAGTCGCTGTGTCCACCATCAGTGCGAACTGCACACTGTGAACCATCATAGAGGCTCTTTATGTTTATTATTTTGTCTGGTATTCCATAGCATCTCAGAATATTCCACAGAGAGATTCTGTGTAGACTATCAAAGGCTTTTTAAAATCGATGAAGTTTAGTATGAGTGGTTGTTGCTTCTCAATATGTTCCTCCAAAATTAGTCTTAGGGTAATTATTTGGTCTAAGCAGCTTCTCCCAGGTCTAAAACCAGCTTGTTCTTCTCTCAGGGTTGTGTCCACTGCTACTTTGATTCTATTAAGAATGATTTTGCAGAAAGTCTTGGTCATTACTGATAATAGGGTGATCCCTCTCCAGTTGTTGCAATCTTTGAGATCACCTTTTTGGGGATCTTAACAATTATTCCCTTCTTCCATTGATCTGGGACAGTTTCTTCTTCCCATACTTTATTAAATAGTTCTTGCACCTGGCTAATAGTTGTATCATCAGCCACTTTGAGCATTTCTGCAGTAATGTTGTCATCACCCGCTGCCTTATTGTTTCTCAAGGAATTGATTGCCTCCTTGACCTCAGCTACACTTATCATTTCTTCGTTAATTGGTAGGGATCTGTTTCTTGCCTCTTCGTCAAACTTGAGTAGCACTGGTGGATCAGGTCTATTTAATATTTCGACTTGAACAATGGGTAACTCCAAACTGCTTAACTGATTCAGTCCCGTGGAACACTGTAGTGCACATATTTCTTATCTGCTGGCCCAAGCGCGTTTAAAAGACGGCTACTATTTCGTTGAGTTTTTATTAATTTTCACTCCGATTGTAGTTTTATATCAACCGGAAACTAAGTAGAAAGGAAGTACTAACGATAAATCACAACATCGTGGTTTTGACTAGAATCAGAAGTGAAACCAAGTTTAATTTTCGTTTTCAAGTTACCCTGTGATTAAAAATAATGTCTAACAATTCAGAGTCTAGAAATGGTTTGTTATCAGCTCGTTCTGCACGTTTTACAGCTGCAGAAGAGCGAGATTGGTTGCATGAAGATGTAGATACTGATAGTGAAGATAGTGAAGCTTCTGATTCTGATGACACAGAAGTTTGTGATTTAAATACGTCGATTATTAATAATTTAAATAATACTAGTAGTGTTCCCAACCAGCTGCGAGAGGGGCGTTGTCCCAGTCAGGTTCCAGTAGGATTGCAACAAAAGAAGAAGGATTCAGACAGAACCTACACAGTCTACTTGGAGAGAAGTTATATAGTTGCTATGTTAGGACTATTATTCATATACTTTAGTTCTTTATTCCTGTAAATATTGCTATAATTTCCACTGTATGTGATTATATATTATGAGACATGAATGTTTAGTATGTGAAATCTTCAATTTGACAATTTTAATGGAAATTTCTTCAAAGATGGTGTGTTGTAATTTGCAACAGTTAGTAAACCATATATTCCGTCAATATTTTCTTAATTTTGTGTATTCATAAATGGATTACTTATATAAAGAGAGCAGTTACACTGACTTATTCACCATATTGTTCCTCAAGGCCCTTGGTAAGTTGGATTTTTGTTCTCACAATTTCAATTAATTTTTTTATTACATGCTAATATTTGTCATGCACAGTCAACACAACATTATATTTTCGCATACAATAAATATTTTATGAAAGTACAATCATTTATCTTTAATTTGATATATAATAAGTTCAACTTTAAATCATATTTAGAAACAATATTTTAATTTAACTAAAGTATGTGTGCAATATTTTTGAAGCTAAAAATAATTCCGTCCAGAGGTGAAAAAAACCTGGTACTGAATCAGTTAAATCGCTTGATCGATTCAACATTGATTTGAGTGTCTTCATCCAACAGACAGTCATGAAGAGACCGAAGAATATGCCCCTTATCCATCTTCAACTCACCAACAATCGATGCTGTTGATGCAAGCCTGCCCGCTCTCTCATTACCGTAAACACCCGCATGCCCAGGACAGTATATCCACATACGCCATTGGAGGTTAGAAACTTCTATAGACGACATCCACTCATCGAAACCTGCCCTTCTGGATCTTGTGAAGCATCGACTGAGAGTCAGATACAACAACTGCCCCAGAGATCCAATGGAGGGCAGCAGTAACGGCCTCAACCTCCATCCTCATACTAGAAGAAGTTGTCCTGTATGCCCCACTTCGCTCTGCAACAACCCTACCATGCGCATTAGACAAAAAAACCCAGCCGGATTTCTCACCACGTTGAACCGACCCATCGGTATACACAACATTGTGTAGACATTGAACAACAGCAAATAAGGAGAAGAATATTTCAGTACAACAACACACATCCACAGAACCAGACACATTGTGTAGGCATTCAACAACAGCAAACGAGATGAAGAAGAATGTTTCAGTACAACAAACTATTGAAAAACTACTTGAGGAAAGGAATATAAATCCTGGTTGCTAACACTTTCTGGACAAATTAAGAAACTGATGGCATCCAAATTGGTAAAATGTGTATCACAACTAATCCCAGAAAGAGTAGTGCAACAATGAATTTAAAATTGCATCATCAATATCTTGATGACTTGATGATACAATATGAGTAATATGCGATGATCATGGGTAATATGGTAATGATATATTATGGGATAAAGATAGCAATGACTCAGATATCAACAGATGAGAAAATTTAAAGGAAGTGATAAATAACAGACCTGCTGATAAATAGATACTATTGTTGTTAATAAATTGAATTTGATTATAATGACAATGTTTGTTAGATAAATTTTAGCTTTTTTTTAATGGTGCTGCTATTGGTGCGTCTTACAACCGAAGGCATCTTAGAGTCGAAGTGATAGATAGTATTTATACTGATAAGGACTTGACACATACAGGTATTTTCTTCTCTCAAACACATAACGCAATAACTATCTGGCAAACACAATAACTACCTGGCCTCCAGTTTTGCCTCTGCCATACTGACGACCCTCCTTGAAACCTGTATCCCAATCTGTACGTATTATTCTGTCGTCAAGTCGAGTTCCGTTGACATAACGCATAGCATTTTCTCCATCCTCCCTGGTATAGTATCTCAAAATCAAGTTAAGGAAATGTCTGCAATCAACATTCTCTAGTTCACAATTTAACCTTTCTCAAACAAAGATTTCAAATATAAGACACAAAAATAGCATGACATTTACATAAACAATAATATTTACTGTATTAAAAAAAGTTGTGAAAATACAAATTGCAGCAAATGAAAACTATATGAACTTGAAGTTTAACCTTAAAATGTATTCTATCTACATGAGGTATCAGAATTTCGTCGTATAATTTTAAATCAGTATGAAAGATTGTGCTCATTAACAAAGTTGTAGTTAGTTAGCAAATCTGAATTAGCATCAAACATTTGATATTGGGGAAACTTTATGATGATGCACATCATCAACTTTCAAGTCACTGATAAATCAATAACAAGCATCAAACATATTGAAAGTGTATTGATAAACCACAATGATGAACTAGTATGGTGTACTACATGTCAAACAGTCACAGGCTACAGGTCAGTCACAGTTATGTGATCAAATATATAATGTATAAGGGAGAGACATACTCCATCATTTTACAAACAAAACAAGTATCTACAACCTCACTTGACACAAACAAGACCGCACATTTCTACTTACACACCTTTCTCACTTCACACAAACAAGACCACATTTCTCACTTTACACAAACAAGACTACACATTCCTCACTTCACACATACAAGACTACACATTCCTCACTTCACACATACAAGACTACACATTCCTCACTTCACACATACAAGACTACACATTCCTCACTTCACACATACACGACTACATATTACTCAACACTTCCAGTACAACAACGTTACACAACACTTCCAGTATTACATGAACGTTACACAACACTTCCTGTACTATATATATGTTACACGACACTTTCTATACTACATAAATGTTGCACAACACTCTATACTACTAAATGTTACAGATCACTGTCTATACTACATAAATGTTACACAACACTTCCTATACTACATAAATGTTACCCAACACTTCCTGTACTACATAAATGTTACACACTTCCTATACTACATAAATGTAACAGAACCCTGTCTGTACTACATAAATGTTACACACTTCCTATACTACATAAATGTTACTCAACACTTTCTATACTACGTAAATGTTACTCAACACTTCAAGCACTACATACGTTATTTGTCTGTTATTATGGTAGATGTTACATACCTGAATATTTGTTATTATGGTAGAGGTTACATACCATAAAATCTGAAAACATTACATTTGGTAAGTGTATTTTACACAACTTTACATTTGACTAGAAAATGTGGGGCTAAATCAAGCATGTGTAATATACATACATATGCAACATTTTACAGTATTTACATTTGTCAATGGTCTAATGCCTTTGCAAGCTAAGTAAAGGCTATGATCAAACTTTCAACTATGCTCTGGTCCTTTACCAGTTAAAAATGTGAATTATGACTATACAGATATATTGTTACTGTTCTCTTTCATTACCATCTATTTTTTTCTCCTTCCTTTTGAGATTATCAAAGGATACTCTACAAAACAAAAGCCACATGGAGTTTTTCTCACTTTGTCGAGACCCATAACAATCCTCTTGACATCACCAGCCCGGCTGAAGAGTTCATGTATCTGACACTCACTGGTGTAAAATGAGAGATTTCCAATATACAAGGTACAACTTGTCAACAGAAGTTTATCCTGTTCTTGACGAGTGCCCTGCAACCAAAATCAATATATATTATTGGTTATTAAACTGACTTCATAGTACTCCAAGACAGACCCATACATGCTCAGTCTTCCACAAACAAATATCAAAGGGGGTATGCATACTGATAGTTTATGTGGTCAACTTAAACACACTCCTTAATCTACTTTTATGTAATGTGTCCTACTTCTGTGGCTTTTATTTTTAATTCCTTTAATTGCAGTAAAAGATACATCATCAACTGCCACGTTCTCATCAAACAGGCATTCACTAACCAAAGGCAGTTTTTATGTACCTCTTAACCTTCTCCAACACTCTAACTGTACATACTTGTAATACAAGCCTACCTGTTCTCATTATTTCAAACATCTTCATGTCCAGGACATCCATGTATATCAACAATGCCAAGTTTTGGACAATTGGGAGTATGGACTGATAGTTCTTCTGCCATTATCACAGAGCAGTGCATATTCATCAACCAAACCTCTCCACACCTTCCTATCCTGTGCATTTATCTCTAGTGGTTTCATGTATTTCCAGTATCAACTTCTAGACAGTGTGCCCCATCCGTCGCCATCTCCGTCAGATCTCTTGCTCTATATGAGCCTGTCTTGTGCTCTCCTCCAAACAATATCAACTTCTAGACAGTATGCCCCATCCGTTGCCATCTCCATTAGATCTCTTGCTCTATATGAGCCTGTCTTGTGCTCTCCTCCAAACAATATCAACTTCTAGACAGTATGTCCCATCCGTTGCCATCTCCGTCAGATCTCTTGCTCTATATGAGCCTGTCTTGTGCTCTCCTCCAAACAATATCAACTTCTAGACAGTATGCCCCATCCGTTGCCATCTCTGTCAGGTCTATTGCTCTATGTGAGCCTGTTATGTGCTCTCCTCCAAACAAATGTTAGTAATTTTTTAGAACAACTGCAGACCAAGGATCCTACACAGGAATCAGTTTATGAAAATGTGCAGTCTCTTGATATTTTGTTTGGTCATCTGTCATATCAACGGATTCATTATCCAACAAATTAATAAATATATAGTACTAGCAGTAGCATTAATAATGGGGCAAACTGCAGTCAAATTAAATACTAAATGATAAGATTTAAAAGAACAAAGTAAAGTAGTTTTACAAAATACTGCAACAGAATAAATCATTTCAATAAAATTACCTTTAACAAGCAAAGAATAAAGATATGTGCCAGTGAGAAATGAGATGGTAATACAAAGTACACCATCCATTACTTATTAAACATGTGACCTGCATGTTCTGGATACTTAACTGGTCAGTGCTATTGAAGTTGCCCCTGAAGTTGAGATGGCACATCTGTATGGTGTGGGAACTGATAATAAGGAAAGCAGGCCTTCACACAAAAATCAGCCGAGGCACCATGACTATGCCTGAGCTCATAGCTGGTGAACGCAAGAAGAAGTGCTATTGAAGTTGATGGATAAAGCATGACTTCATGTTTTACAGATGTTCGCAGAAGATATCACCAAGTCTTGTCAATTTAGTCTATGTAAGTCATATCACAACATACGAGGGGAGGTCAGAAAGTAATGCACCACAATGTTTTTAAAATAAAGTATGGGAAAAAAATGAGGTGAAATTTTAACAGATTATAACTGAATATATCCTTAATACTACCTATTTTTCCACATAATCTCTGTCCAAGTTTACGGCAGGCTGGAACAAGGCCATGGATGCCTAGTCTGTACCAAGTTTTGTCTTGCTCACGTGGCCATTTCTTAACTCCGAATCACATCCTCGTCGTTGTCAAACCGTGTGCCACGCAGTGAATTTTTTAGGGGATCTAACAGATGAAAATCAGATAGGGGTGGATGGGTAGCACAGTCCAATAAAGTTTGTTGGTTGCTTCCCGTGTTGTCAAGACTTCTGTGAGGGTGTGCATTGTTGTGTTGGAGCAAAAAAATCAGATGATTTCTTGTTAGGACAAATCTGCAGAACCATCTCTTGAGTTTTGTCAGTGTATTGATGTAAGATGCAGAGTTGATTGTTTCACCTCTTGACATTACCTTGCCTATCCTCACGAATAATGGCATCACCACAGTTCAACATGTCAAGACTCCAAGCCGTGGCAGAACGTCCAGAGCGCAGTAAATTTTCTTTACTTTTAATTCTCTGAATCCAGCAACTGACAGTGCTCCTATCGACTGCACACAATCGTTTATGAATGTTCACCACATTTCTTTCTCCGACCAGAAATTCCATAACAATTCTTTGTTTTACGGACATTGTTGACACTTGCCATTTCAACGGTTTGTTTCATGCGTTCTATTGATCAGAATACGGTGAAATTTGGTGCACACAATCAGCACATGTCATACTGCAAGTGTGCAAAATTTAATGATCCTGTCTTCATTATTACTAGAGAAAATAAATGTGGTGCATTACTTTCTGACCTCCCCTCGTAGATACAAATTATGGCATAGATAATGTTGTAGGACTCAGATGTACAGCTATTCTCAGGGTTAGATGATGGTAACTATGGAGGTAAAAGTTAAGACTAATTGTTATCTTGCAGGCAAAGCGAGTTCTGCTGCTGCTATTACTAACTAATAGTAATAGTATTTGGAGTACCTGAGTATAAAATCCTGTCTGCATAGGCATCGAACAAATAAGGAGAAACAGCACAGAAAATAAAAGACTGAAAATCAAATACACTACTTATAGTAATAATAATAGTCTGAGTCTACATTTTTTATTTTACAGCTCTGTAACATTGTGAGTGTAATGAGTATACTATAATGCCTGTGTGGTGATGAGGACCGCAAGGGAAGCAAAGAATAGTACCACTGCAACCTACAAGGCATGTCGTAACAGGCGACTGATGTAGGGAAGCTCATCATCATCATCAAATAGCTTGTCCTGAGCAGAACTTTGCCACCCCAACAGTCCTCCGAATTTCTCTCTCTCATAGGCCAGATGTCCTGCCTCTGCAGCCGTCATGTTCAAACCATCAGTTACATCCTGAATCCATCTTCTCCGTGGTCTTCCTCTTCTTCTCTTTGCCAGTATGGTCTTCTACAGCCCTTCATGTATTTTTATATGTCCAAAATATCTCAATTTTCTCTTTCTTATTTGTAGCATCAGCCAGTTTTCTTTGATTTTGAGTTCATTCTGGATAGATCTATTTGTTCTCTTCTCTGTACAAGATATACGAAGGACATTTCTGTAACACTTATATTCAAAAGTAGTTTGAATATAACTTCGTGTAGGGATTGGGAAGCGACCCTAGCCTGGTAGGCAAATAAAAATCATCGCAGAAATCGGATGTGCTGGCCTACTTGTAGGCACATAACTCATTAACTGTCACAACGTACAATCACTCTTAGGCTCAGATCAAGTACAAATCACACAGAGTGGTTAACAAGTGGTCGATATGGAGCGTTGGAAGAAGTAAATTTACTATAAAACTGTACTATAATAATATTGGAACTTCCGAACAAGTACACGTACAAGTTAAAAGGAAATAAAATAATTATATAAAATTATTAACTAGAAACTGAAATGATTAATTGGATTCTCATATCCTTTCATATTTGTTCTTGCCTACGTGTCAGCGTGAAAATACTCACTCTAAAATGTTGATCTCTATATTGACTCAGGGCAGCTGAGCCTGTTTGAATCTTTCGTTTGCTCATAATCACAATCAATGTCTTCAAAGTGTACACACTAAAATATTAGCTTAGTAGTTTTTCTCGTTTGGTTGACAAACAACATTGCCAGGTAATAAATATTTTTACATATAGCCAAACAATGCTATAAAGGCCAGATAAAAGCCAAACAAATGTAAACTATTTTTTTTTAGTACAGTTGACGCCCGCCTGCCCAGCGTGTTCTAGCGCGTTGGACTGCGGGTGACTAGCCCTCTGTGTGTGCGGGTTCAATTCCGCGGGCTGGCAGAAAATCCACAGGTTCCCCAGATTCACGATGTTCGTGGCACCGAACCGAAGGGTTACAATGTCCATGGCACCGAGCCGAAAGTTCAAGTGCTTCTGGATCGGAAAAAAAAGGACAGTTGATATTGATCCTCCTCTCGAGAAAAGAACAAATTCGTCTGTTCTGCAACAGTTTGATATTAAAGAGAGTTGGCTATTAAAGAACATAACATCAAGGATAATCATCAAATAGCTTGTCATGGGTAGAACTTTGCCACCCCAACAGCTCTTTTAATTGCTCTCTCTCTTTCTCTCTCTCATATGCCAGATGATCCCAAGTAAGATATTCTGCAAAATTATCATAATGCGAATACAAGAAGCAATAGATAAGTGTCTACGAATGGAGCAAGCAGGATTTAGGAAAGGAAGAGGAACAAATGAACATATATTTACCCTGCGTAACATTTTAGAACAATGTAGCGAGTGGCAAAGGACTATATATATCAACTTCATAGATTTTGAAAAGGCATTCGACAGCGTCCACAGAGACAGCCTATGGAAGATACTGAGACAATACGGCGTACCGCAGAAGCTTGTCAACATCATAGCCCTCTTCTATAAAGATTTCTCCTGCAACCTAAAGAATTCCAACAAAACATTCCCAGTAAAATCTGGTGTAAGACAGGGATGCGTAATGTCCTCTCTTTTGTTTAGTATTACAATTGACTGGGTGCTAAAAATGCCATAAAACAACAAGCACCAAGAGGAATAAGATGGACCCCTTTCGAGATGCTTGAGGACCTGGACTTTGCAGACGATATAGCCCTGGTGTCACACAAATATGAACATATACAAGAGAAAAGTACAATACTTCACAGCACGGCAAAGACAGTAGGCCTCAAAACAAACACAGGAAAAACAAAAATTATGACAAACAGTGAAATCCAACAACCAGTAATGTTAGAAGATGAAACATTGGAAAGGGTTGAGCAGTTTACATATCTTGGTAGCGTACTGACACTAAATGGTGGCACAGAGGAAGATATAAAATCACGTCTGAGTAAGGCCAGAACCGCTTTTGCCAGAATGAAACCAGTATGGAAGTCCAAAATCTACAATAGGACCACAAAGCTTAAACTCTATAAAGCATTGTTTTGCCAGTTTTGCTCTACGGATCGGGTGTTGGAGGATGACCAAAGGAGATACTAGCAGGTTGTCAGTTTTCCACCACTCTTGTCTTCGCAGAATCTTGGGAATCTTTTGGCCAGTAAAAATATCCAATAACCAACTACTCCAAGACACAAGACAAGAGTCAATGAATGACATACTCAAAAGAGAAGATGGAAATGGCTCGGACATGTTATGAGAATGAGACAAGAAATGCCTGCAAGGATAGCCCTCACTTGGACACCAGAGGGAAAGAGAAGAAAGGCAGACCACGGACAACATGGAGGCGCATGATGGAAGAGGAACTGGACACCTGCATCTCTGACGTGGAGCTCTGCGCTGAAGGTTGCACGGACAGGAGAGCATGGAAAGTCCTTTCTGAAGCCCCATGTGTCACTAGGCATGACGGGATTAAGTAAGTAAGTAATATGCCAGATGACCATTCAATGCTGTCGTCATTCTCAAATCGTCAGTCACATCCTGAATCCATTTTCATCTTAGTCTTCCTCTTCTCCGCTTTGTCTGGTGCTTTCATCAATAATGGTTTTCTCCAACCCTTAGTGCCTTGTTATATGTACAAAATACTTCAGTTTTCTCTGTTTTGTTTGGTACCATCAGCTAGTATTCTTTGATTTTGAGTTCTTTCTTGATATATCTTTTAGTTCTCTGTTCATTGTATAGGCCTACTATTATTACGATTTTGCGATGGAATCTACACGTTGGCGACGTTGGACCTCCGAGATTGTTGTCCATATGACTAAACGCGTAACCTCACCTAATCTAAGGTCAGAGATTTCTTCAAGTTTGATTCGCAAACGATGATGACAACAGCATCAGTCGTGTGCTGCTGCACCTCTCTATTGTGTGCGGGGGTGACTGTAGAGTCCATTCCTAGAACACAATCCCCAACCACAGGAGTGGCATACATGATCAAGGTTAGACATGTGGGTGTTGTGTGTTTTGTTTTTTCTCGCAGCTCGTTTTATCTGTGCCTCAACGGCATGACGATTCTCAACTATGCGAGTTCATCTTGTGTTGTTACAGCGCCACATTTGGCGATCTTGCGCGACGGATTCCCAGCACGTGGTGTCTATATCGAAGCATTTTAGAGACACTTTAAGGGTGTCTTTTCTGTTAACCAGGTAAACGTCTGCTTCTTTCAAGCTCGCCATACATCAGTTGTTTTGGGATGCATTTATCAGTCATCCGAGCAAAGTGACCGGCACATCTCACTTGGACCTTCTGCAACAGTGTGTTGACGCGTGGTATCTTTGCTCTTATGAGGACTTCGGTATCTGGAATTTTGTCCTGCCAATTTATTTTTAGTAGTATGCGTAGACAGCCTGTGTGGAAATGGTTTAGTGTTCATGCGTGTCTGCTATACACTGTCTATGTCTCGCTGGCGTATAGCAGCGTGGTTAGCACTACGACGCGGTAAACTTTGCGGCTATGCTTATCCCTTTCCGCTCCCACACAGCTTTCCGAACGCAGAACTGGCGTTGAGTATCCTATTGTTGACCTCAGAGTCTATGTTTGCTGATCTAGATAGGATGCTGCCAAGATAGGCAAAGTTGTCTGCTGGCAGGAGATGCTGGTGTTTAATGTTGATGACTGGATAGTAGTACTACTCTTTAGGGGCAGGCTGAAACATGACTTCTGTTTTCTTGGTGTTAATGGTAAGGCCAAACATATCACAGGCCATTGAGAACTACAGTTTTAAGATGGTTGATTCTTTTACCTTGATGGATAATTTTAACCTCCTGAGATTGAATAGATAGATTACCGTCTGTCCTGTATATAATCTTTACCTCTTGTTCACTGCATTAACAAAAGATATGAGCATAGCAGCAAACCTCATGCTGAAGAGTGTTGGGGACAGTACACAGCCTTGTTTGACGCTGTTGGTGACATAGAAGGCCCCGACAGCTCCCTTTATCAAGTACATGCACCATCATGCCTTCGTGAAACTGTTGGACGATCTTAATGAATTTCACTGGACATCCACATTTTCCCATGATCTTCCGTAGACCTCTCTGTTCGGAATGCTATGATGCTAGTCCTCATAAAACTAATGTCTCGATTTTATTCAAAATTGTACTGTGGCAATCGTTTTTAGCGATCCAGCCAACATTTGTACTGATTTTGTTTTCTACTTGTTAGCTTCCGATCTAATTAATTCAATGTAAGAATTTAAAATGGAGAACACTATCCAAGAAAGCATGAGAAATTGATTTTTGACTGGTCCTAGCTACTCAAGTTTTTGCTACAATTTCAAAATTATTGAGGACTTTGGACTTTCTGGTGTGAACATGAAGAATTGTTTCTGGTGTGAAAGTAAAGAATTGTTTCTGGTGGGAAAGTGAAGAAGTGTTTCTAGTGGGAAAGTGAAGAAGTGTTTCTAGTGTGAAATAAAAGAATTGTTTCTGGTGTGAAAGTAAAGAATTGTTTCTGGTGTGAAAGTGAAGAATTGTTTCTAGTGTGAAAGTGAAGAAGTGTTTCTAGTGTGAAATAAAAGAATTGTTTCTGGTGTGAAAGTAAAGAATTGTTTCTGGTGTGAAAGTAAAGAATTGTTTCTAGTGGGAAAGTGAAGAAGTGTTTCTGGTGTGAAAGTGAAGAATTGTTTCTGGTGTGAAAGTAAAGAATTGTTTCTGGTGTGAAAGTGAAGAATTGTTTCTGGTGTGAAAGTAAAGAATTGTTTCTGGTGTGAAAGTAAAGAATTGTTTCTGGTGTGAAAGTGAAGAATTGTTTCTGGTGTGAAAGTAAAGAATTGTTTCTAGTGTGAAAGTGAAGAATTGTTTCTGGTGTGAAAGTGAAGAATTGTTTCCAAACATTTTGGGCAGCAACAAAAGCAAGCCTTCCTTTTCTGTACCCTGTTTCTTTCTCTTCTTCAAACGCTCCATTTCGACCACTTGTTAACCACGCCGTGTGATTTGTATGTGAGCTGAGCTTCAGAGCGATTGAATATTGTACCAGTTATGCTCCTACAAGTAGGCCAGCACATCCGATTTCTGCGTTGGTTTTTATTTACTAGGCCTAGGGTAGCTTCCCTACATCAGTCGCCTTTTACGGCATGTCTTGTAGGTTGCTGTGGTACTATTCTTTGCTTCCCTTGCGGGCCCTGGCACCATACAGGTGGTATTGTGTTTCAACTATGGTTCATTTCCTTCAGCTCTTGTTCTACTCCAGGTGATCTTGGGTCTTCCACACTGTCTTTTACCCTCAGGTGTCCATCTCAGTGCAGTTTTAATGACAGAGTTAGCCTATATGCGCAAACATGTTCAATCCATCTCAAGCGTATTTTTGGAATGATGGTATTTATACTTTCCTGCTGACACTGTATATAATACATCTTCTAACGTTATTTATGAGTGTTGAAAAGCTCATGATTTTCTGGAATCAAATATGTTTGCTTGTCTCTATATGTGAGTCCACTGAATTTGACTGTCGTTGACACACAACTGTTTTTAACTGATAAAAACAAAGATATAAAACACAGATGAGTTTATTAATGTTTAGCTTATCTTGACATTTGTGCTGCATTTTTGTTCAACAAACCAAACAATACAAATTATTAAAGACTTACAAAATTAACCCCAAAACAAACAAATTACAAAAAAATATTGGCAATATGTATGACCTCTGTAAACAGCAGCTTTGTGCTTGTAACAGTTCCAATTTCTCAAACTGTATATGTTTCATAGCTCACATTTTTATATGACTAAAAATTATAGAGTATAGAATAACTACCAAGAAATCACAATAGGCATCATACTGAAATGAACAATTCAAATTTAAAAGTTAGAAATAAGCCAGACAATGAATAACTCCCATGAAGAAACTAGTAGATGGAGCAAATTTGGCTGTAGAACATCCATTTTTACACAGGAAATGGTCAACCAGTATTGGAGTATGTGAAAACCACCCTGCACTGCTGTCTAAAAATTTTGTTTTCAAAAGACAGCAAGAATACAAAATCTGGCAGAGAGAATCTTTCCATCAGCAAGGAAATTAGCATCATTTAATGAACACAATAACAAAACTACAACCAATGACCGACAGAAGAGATTACAGAATACAATAACATGCAGCAAACTAGGTTCCCAAACCAAATTAACATAACTGCCTGACAGGATACAGGCATGGCAAACTCTAGCTATGTTGCCTCAAACCAATAAATGTTGCCCATCCAGTGTACCAGGTAAAAAAAAAAGTAGAGCTTCTAATGACAATCAGCCATGGAGAAAAAACCAGATTTTAAAATATTTTTTATTCACTGCCATTGTGTATACTATCACCATTCACTTACTCACAGCCTAAGATTGCTTGCAAAAGAAGCAGACGCTATAGAAAATTGATTGCACCATCTGATATGTACTTTCAGCTTCTTCAGAGTAATATTTCTTTATAATCTTGAGTTTGTTTCCATTTATTTATAGATTCTGTCAAAGCAATCAATATCTGGTAACTTCAGTGTCCTCAACTTATTTGTCCTTCTATTTCCATTTTTATTCATTGAAATGAGTCATTAAAAGCTTGCCCCAGTCCATCTAATATCTTTTATTCATTGAAATGAGTGTGGATACAAAATTGAATATTCCTACATCCTGGTACTGAAGCAGAGAGAACTATATTAGGACAAAGACAGATTGATAGGTCACTCCTCAGTTTATCCAACAACAAACAGATCAATTATCAACAACAAACTTGTCACCTTTGATGAGTTAGTAACTGAAAATAGTATTCTACACAATGAACAAATTCATTAACCAAAAAATGAATAATATCAACAAAGTTGCACAAAAGTTTTTATATTCATGTTTCTTCATCATTTTGCTGGTTCTCAGTCTTTGGTTCCCAGTTAGGGCACAACATATCTAACAAATGTACACCCAGTTAATGCACACCTTTGTCCAACACATGTAAGGTTCTCTTCTAATTACAAACTGTAGGCTACTCTAAAATCAAATTCAAATGACATATTTTATGGATTCACTGTTGCCTACACTTGTGCAGAGGACTACTTTACACATGAAATGCCTTCATTCTGAACATGTTTCCTGTGCTAACATTGTGAGGATGTCAAGTCCTTGATCCACCATAGACATAACCAATTGATGACACATCTTTAATGCAAATCAAAGTAGCACATATTTCTATAGAATCTGGTGACTTGCATTTTGATTTAATTATTTATTTGTTTGGATGCTTATTAAACTGTTTCATATTACTGAATGCAGTTTTGACTTTACATATTATTTTCTTAATTTTGGTTTATACATATTTCATCATTTGTCATTCATTTCATGATTTATATGTGAAGATAAGCCTGCAATTTTGTGCAAATAAAAGTGATTAATTTCATCATTTATCAGAGGGGTTAAAATTAAGTCACAGCTAAAGTTGAACATCTTGGAAAATGTTTTACTATCACCCTGACACATCTGTAATGTCACATATTTCAATCACTCACATCTTCTTGACACAGCTGACAAACAATACACAAAAGTTGACTTCTAAAGCCAGGGACAAAAATGACACGGTAATATAGCTGTGCTTGTGATCATTAGTAATGACAAATTTTAGTGACGGGGAAAAATACAGTGATCCTCATGAGCAAATCATCTCTGATCATCTTCAGTAGTACTATTGATTGATTGAATGATTAGACCATCATCATTGCACTTCTGTGAGTAACCATGTGTGCTCCTATCTCTTTCTTACACAGGAAGATCTCAGCTGCAGTGCCTGAACTCTGTAGCACCGGCGAGGGTCTGCGATGTAATTTTGAAAAAGATGAAGATAATTTGTAGGATTTTTTTTTCTTTAATGGATTTTGCATGGACAGCGACTTTCCAGTCTACTCTTCTCGATTTTGACTGCCAAGGGTTCTTTTACGTGCTCAAATTGAACACAGGACCTATGTTTTATTGTCTGTCTCGATAGGATATTCATATATCAGTGCTGACCCATCAATCATTACAATTTGATAAGCAGTTTAGCACTAGCAGATGGAACCATTTCAACATTGATAATATCTAAACATGAAAGATAGAAGAAAACTATACACAAATGCACATAGAAATTATAGAAGCTTATATAAACAGTAGATGCTATTCAACAAGCTGATCAATAGCTGTCATGTCATCAAATATATATATCGAACAAAGAGAAATTATTCGACTAATAGAGAAAACATTGTAAACTTGAAAGACTGGATATTTATCCGTACAGAATACCTTGGTTCACAACATCTCACTCTGATTGTCTGTTGAAGAAAAGAGAGTTAAGATATAAATTGTCTGTGTACCTTATCTTTGGTTCAGATATAAATCATATCTTTGGTTCAGATATAAATCATCTTTGTACCGTATCTCTGGTTAAGACTTATTAAGCTAATACACTAATGTCTACATGTTAGGACAAACATAAGCTTAACAACTAAAGTCTATGTTAGACAAATACTAATGTCTAATGTTAGAACAAACATGTATAAGTGACAAACATAATGTCAGTAGACTAATGTCTAGCATGTTAGAAAAAACATAAACTACATAGAAAAAACTAATTCCTACAAATAGAACAAACAAAAAGAAAGATGACAACAATATGAAACAAAATATTAAATAAAGAAACAAACAGAAACGGAGCCTTACTTCGTCAATTTCTCTGCTTCTAGTCGCATCTTTTCTACGGCTCTTAGTTTAGCAGATAAGTTGAGCTTTCCTCCTGGTGTGAGTGAGTAGTAAATGAAAAACATGAAATTTGCCATTTATTTTAAAAAACAACAATAAATAGTGTGCATCATTGAGTTTTGTCTGGATTGTTCGGTCAATTACTTAGGAAGTACCTTATGAAGCTGTACATTGTTTCATGTATTCCCATGTCAATCATCCTCAGAAGTTGTTCTTCATACCTGATTGTTATAAGCCTGCTGCAAGTTAAAGAAGATGGCTACTGTGTGTTTACTGTTCTGGATGTCATTCTATATTATTTAAGTGTCTAAAACATTGGTCCTCCGTTTAGCTGCCAGATATAAATCCTACATGCTCATGGAATAAGACGTTACAGCTTTCAAGGAACCAGTTCAGACAACCATTTACAACACTTTCAGCAAATCATTTTCAAGGCATGTTGTTAGGGAGATTGGCGGTAGCTTCTGTGTCATATAAGAATATGGTGTTTGCTTTGGGATAGGGACAATGTGGGCATTCCTCCCTACTTTAAGGAGCTTTCCATTTCTTCATGTCATATTTATTAGTATGAGAACTGCTTCTTTCCTTGGTAGACATAAGTGGAGCAACATTCTGGTGGATCTTATCAGACCCTGGGCATTTTTTAGGCTTCAGTTTCTGTAATGTTTGCTCTAACTATTGTTTGCCAAGTTTTTTTCCTCAAAGATCAAATAATTTACTGTTGATGCCTCAAGTAGTTCTTCTTCTTCAAACGCTCCAAACTGACCACTTATTAAATACTCTGTGTGATTTGGTCTGTGATCTGAGTCTAAGAGCGATTGTAGTTGCAATCCGATTTATGCGATGCTTTTTATTTACTAAGGTAGCTTCCTAGGTCCTACATCAGTCGCCTCTTACGACATGCCTTGTAGGTAGCAATGGTACTATTCTTTGCGGGCCCCAGCACTACACAGGTGAAGTAGTTTAAGATACTTCTTGTCCACATTTCTTTATTCTGTTCAGTGAGGAAAAGTAATGGTCGAAATGCTGTTTTTTTCTGGTCTCTTCTATTTGTCCTTCCATATAATTCATTCTTCTTTTTGTCATTTCGCACTGTTTTCCATGTCATCTCTTGTCCCATACTAATTTATTTCTACTTTTTTCTCCACATATTCTTCCTTTCTTTCAATTTCTATCATCTATATCCTTTTATCATCTATCCCCCTCTATAACTCCATTTGATCTAACATTTAACTAGTTTATTCTTTCATGTCATCTTACCTTTGGATGCATCCACCAAGTAAAGCAGGACACTAGATATCAAAGCCACTGTAACAGGGTAATTGAAAACATTTATGACATCAGAACATGACAATATCAATATAAGACTTCAGTGTCTAAACATTCTGATGTGGAGAGTATGTGTTGTGTTTCTCTCATACCGGTATACATCGCATAGAACCTGCAAGCAATTTTTTCATAACGCTCTAACCTGGGCAACTCGTTCAATCTCTTCTATAAATTGAGTCACCCCTCTCACCCTGGCATTTCTCACCCCTCTAAAGTCTGTTTCAAGGTTTCACTAGGGTTTTCATACTATCTTGAACAATTGACACCCCACTCCAATGTCTACTTTGCGATTCTTTGATCATTTCTTCTCACTGTATGCCCAACATATCTCCATATTATAACAGTTGTTACTGAAACAGTGTTAATCTGATCATTTCTTCTCACTGTAAGCCCAACATATCTTCATATTATAACAGTTGTGATCATTTCTTCTCACTGTATGCCCAACATATCTCCATATTATAACAGTTGTGATCATTTATTCTCAGAGTATGCCCAACATATCTCCATATTATAATAGTTGTTACTGAAACAGTTTAATCTGATCATTTCTTCTCCTGCATGTCAACATATCTTCATATTATAACATTTGTGATCACTTTTTCTCAGAGTATGCCCAACATATCTCCATATTATAATAGTTGTTGCTGAAACAGTGTTAATCTGATCATTTCTTCTCACTGTATGCTCAACATATTCCATATTATAACAGTTGTTACTGAAACAGGTAATCTGTCATTTCTTCTCACTGTATGCCCAACATATCTTCATATTATAACATTTGTGATCACTTTTTCTCCAAGTATGCCCAACATATCTCCATATTATAATAGTTGTTGCTGAAACAGTGTTAATCTGATCATTTCTTCTCACTGTATGTCCAACATATCTTCATATTATAACAGTTGTGATCACTTTTCTCAGAGTAAGCCCAACATATCTCCATATTATAACAGTTGTTACTGAAAGTGTTAATCTGCCACACTTGAGAGTTGTCAGCAAACGTTTGTGACAGTTCAAGTAATAGTGAAAGGTAAGAAAGTCATAAAAATAACTATCATTTAAGCAAACGTATGGCATCATCGTCGGCCACATTGGATGGTGTCAAAATGACCCTGAACATTGGATGTAATAACATACTCATAAGATTAATGTCCCATCTGTAAGACACCAAAGGACAATTTTGGAAATGGAACATGTCTCTGGATCAGATGTGAGAATAGAAAGATGACGGAATACAATTTTTGTTACCTTTGAACTACGTGGGTGGAAAGTTAAGATAAGTTTAACCCGTTAGAGTTGGAAGTCCTATGCATATCCACGGTAGGGCATACTAGTGAGAAATTTTGGAGTGAAGCATAGCAGATGCAAGCACAATCTTCCAGTATAGGTGGCTGGAGAAAAAATTAAGCATCACAAGATCCCTATCAAGAAAACCATCGTCCTCGCTACATAGGTGGAAGAGTTGGGAGAATGGCAAAGAGCGAGAACAAACCTCGGGATGGGAAGAGGTAGACAAAAGTAAAGATACTAATCTACGAGTATCTTGTAGATCTACTATAATTATCCTGTCATTTGCTCCATCCAGAAATATTGGTCTACAAGTCCTTCCCGGTTCTGCTGAAGTGTCATCATTATTATTATTGTGCTGACAAGTTGGCAGAATTCAGTCAAGCAAATCAATCTGCCAATCTTATTTCTCCTAATGGTAAAATATTCTGCACCTGTGTCAGTTATATGTTGACAACATACAAATCTCATTTTAAAAAAACCATGTAACATTGCATCTGTCCATATGATGGATTACAAATCAATGACTTTAATTTAGCGTAGAAACTTCTTTTTCTAACGCTCTACATCGACCACTTGTTAACCACTCTTTGTGATTTGTATGTGATCCGAGCCTAGAGCGATTGGCCTATCAAGTAACAGCACATCCGATTTCTGCCCAAAGATTTTCATTTACTAAGGTAGCTTCCCCAGGCCCCTACCTCAGTCGCCGCTTATGACATGCCTTGTAGGTTGCATTGTTACTATTCTTTGCTCTCCATGAGGACCCCGGCAACACATGGGCGAGCATGTAAACAATATGTTAATTGCACAAACTGTAAAAAAATAATAATACTGTTTTGTAACTTACCACACAACCAGGACATGAAGAAGACTTCCAGTATAAGATATCCATTCTGGTCGACAAGTATACCAGATACCAGGGAGATGACAGCTAAACCAAGGTTCTGAATGGCTTGCATGCTGTACATAAAGAAAGGCAGACAAATTGTCAGCAACAGGGGGAATAATTCCACTCAAAAGTAATAATATAATGATGCTCTGACAAGAATGACAGTGTTAATATGACAAATATAAAACTAATGTGACAATGAACTTACATGCCATAAGCTGTGCCTAACTGTTGAGCAGGAATGATGAGTGAGACCATAGGCCACAGAGCACTGGCTAACACTGAATAAGACAGTCCCATGATGACCTGAGGATAGACAATTGTGACATAATGATAACAAACCATCATCCACATACACACACCATCACCCACACATTCACAAACCATCATCCACACACAAAACATTTATCTGCTACCCACAAATCCCAGCAATGTATACAATTGAGAATCTAAATTATATCAATAAGCAACGTTCAGTAAGAGACTGACTGGTACAAACTTGAACTAGTGTTTCATTAGGACTTACATTACCTCTGAAGTTGGCGAAGGCTCGCCTGAATGGTGGGGGGGAAACCAGTCAAATGGTATAAGCAGGTCTTCACGCAAAACTCAGTCAGAAGCACCATGGTTAACACCTGAACTCCCAGCAAACGAACGCAGAAGAAAAAGGACTTACATGCATGGTGATAGAAAGAGATTTGACTAATTGGACTATCCTCATTACACTTCGGTGAGTAACCATATGTGCTCCGGTATCTTTCTTACACAGGAAGATCTCAATGGCAGTGCACAAACTCTGTAGCATCAGCAAGGGTCCTCGATGCAATTTATTAGTGAGTGAAAATATTTGGTAGAATTTTAATTTTTTTCCTCTAATGAATTTTGCCAGGGCAGCGGCTTTCCTGCCTGCTCTTCTTTATTTTGAGATGCCAATGGTTCTTTTAAGAGCTCAACTTGAACACGGGACCTATGTTTTATCGTCCGCCTCCTATAGGACTAGGAACTCTACCTCGCCTATACTGAGATCAGGGATCTCTGGAAAAATATCCAGTTGGCTCCACAAAGGTGCGAACCGAGTAACAAGAGCGAGCACCTAACCTCTACGCTACAGAGACCCCATATAGAAGAGAAACTGAATGGAGAGGGTGGTGATACCACATGATGATCACAGCTGTTATACAAGAATGGCTACATATTGCAACGAAAGAGTTTGAAGGAAATGCTCATAGACTAGGCAGCATTTACTTAAGAGTTAGGTTGGTATTTTGATATTCCCAAAGATCATTTCTGGGTGCAACAGGTGTTAGGTCATAGAACAGGAAGTTTCAAGCTTATAAAACCTACAACAAAACATTTATGGATTTTTAACAAATTTATCTTTCATGGGTGCATGTCTAAGAAAACTTTGCTTCTGATGCCTTTCCATTGACATAATGTATACTGGTTAACTAATAATGATTTTCAGATACTTGTTTCACATCTATAATAAAGTTTCATACATTCATAAAACATAGAACAAAAGCAGATACATGCTTCACATCTATAATAAAGTTTCATATATTCATAAAACATAGAACAGATACATGCATCATATGTTCCACTTTTATCAACTCACCATTGGAACAAATGGGTTAATAAATGAGAACGCCAAGGTCATGTGACAGCCTAAGGTCAAGATAATTCCTAGGATGACCCAGAAAACATTTCTGCCAAGTCTATCAATTAAGAAACCAAACACAGGTGAAGCAACAGCTGAGATAATGTAGACTAGACCATTGGCAGCATGTGCACTGCTTGGACTCAGACCAAATTTCATCTCAAGGAAAACCCTGCAGGAAACAGGAACATTAACAATTACATATAGAGCCAGACAAGAAAATAACAAGCAATCACTAATTTCAATGGCTATGCTAGATTGTTGCGTATATAACCATTGTCTTCTTCTGATGAAGCAGACATCACTGGCTGTGCTGGATCATTAGGTATGTTAACATAGTCTTCTTCTGATGAAGCAGGCATCACTGACTATGCTAGATCATTAGGTATGTTACCATAGTCTTCTTCTGATGAAGCAGGCATCACTGACTATGCTAAATCATTACATATGTTACCATAAGTCTTCTTCTGGTGAAGCAGGCATCACTGGCTATGCTTGATCATTAGGTATGTTACCATAGTCTTCTTCTGATGAAGCAGGCATCACTGGCTATGCTAGATCATTATGTATGTTACCATAGTCTTCTTCTGATGAAACAGGCACCACTGGCTATGCTAGATCATTATGTATGTTACCATAGTCTTCTTCTGGTGAACAGGTAGCTTCACTTCTAATTGATTGTTGATAAAATGTTTTTTCTCTGTGCTAGAGTGCTCAATCATTGGACATATGAGGTATTTCATTAGGAGCATGAATGGCAAATGTCTATGTATGCGTGTGTTCACTGTAGAGTGATATTGATGTAGTATGATGTTATAATTTATCACTTGTCTATGCCAGTTGAACTATTCATTTGTTGGATTGTTTTCATCTTGGTCTTGAATATTCCAATGCTTGCAGTGTGTGAAGAACACGATCTCAGTTGGAGAACAGAATGCAACAATTCAATATATCACCAGATATAACTAATATCAGTTACAACAGGAGGGTGGGGTGTGAAATCGACACCCCCTCCCACTTGCGTCCACCAAAGCAACTAGTGTCTTTGCTAAGTTAGGGTCAGGGAAAGCAGAATACAAGTGACCAAATTCATTGTCTCAAAGTGGTCCATCAAAGCAACTAGTGTCTTTGCTAAATTAAGGGTCAGGGGAAAGCAGAATACTACAAGTGACCAAATTCATTGTCTCAAAGTGGTCCAGTGGAATGAAGAATAGCTTTACTTTCCCCTTTGCCACAGAAGGTAAAAGTGCTCAGAAGTCAGATGCATCCATTCAAGCGATGCACAATAGTAATCAGGATGCCACACAATAACATGATGCCTATATATTTGAAGAGCTATGAATGACACTTGATATATTATGATATTTAGATATAGTAAAAGTTAAACTGAATTTCTACCAAACCTACCATCATGAAATAACAGAGAGAATGAACATAAACAAAAAAAAGTGCAAGGAATTGAAAATGCTAGGTCAAAAGGTGCCTTGCTGTAGAAATAGCACAACATACACACAATGAAATGACTCAAATCACAATGAGTAAATGTAGATGAAACAACTGGTTCAATAGATGGTATATACACAGATTTTACTCACAGCCCAAGTCCAATGAAAGGAAGACAGCAACATAATGCCACACAAATAACAGAGATGAGCCAGCTCTCGAGAGGGAAAGTCAAGATGTCCCTGAACTTGATCATCTCCTCTGAAAGAAGTAATCATAAATCATAAGTAACAAATGTATCTAAACAAATTTTTCTTTATTCATAAAATGGTTTTCAAGTAGTAATGTCCCATGCGGAGCGTCACATTCATCACAGTCTGCCTGAAAAGTTCTCTTATGTTCTCCTGTCTCTTCCAGCGTCATGTTCAAGGTTTCTTTGATGTCCTGCTCACCACCTTAGACTTGGTCATCCCCTGCCTCGTTTTCCAGGAACCATGTCTTCCATATAACAGACCACTGTGGCGTTTAATGTGACCAAAATATTTAATCTTTCGGGACATAATGTTATTTATGAGCCAATGCTCCTTGATATTCAGGTTTTGTAGGATGCCTTTATTTCTTCTCTCTGCCCAGGATGTTCTAAGAACTTTTCTATAGCACCGTGTTTCAAAAGCTTCAATTTTATTTAATGTTTGTGTTATAGTCCACGATTCGCATCCATATGTTGCCACAAAGAATATGCATGTTCTCTTAAGTCTTACTTTTGTTTCTTTGCTTGTGTCGTGCCATAGTTTCTTCATCCTGACCAAGAAATGCTATTAAGCTTATAAAATACAGATGTAAATGTATGAAGTGTATGTATAAGATATGTCAACTGTCATTAGAGAAATGTTAAACATCAGTAATGAAGTAATGACTTACCTTTACTAACAACTTTTCTCTTGAGAATACGATCAGCTCTCTTGTCAAAAAATGCCAGCACAAAGGCACAAATGAGAGAAAACACACAAAAGAAACCACCTGGACAAATAAAAGAAAATAGACACATGAAACCACCTGGAAAATATAAGAAAATGCACACATAAAATCATATTAACAAATGAACATAAAAGATATTGTTGAGCCTGCCACCTGCAGATAGCCCATATTAACAAATGATATCTATTTAACCTATACAGTGAAAACATCATGCGTCATATAGAAGAAAAGACAGGAATAACAGTTGACGGACAAAACATGAACAACCTAAGATAGGTTGATGACACAATCCATAGCTACAAATGAACAAGATCTACAAGACCTGATAGACATATTAGTGAGAGAAAGTGAAAGAAAGTTAAGCATGAATATAAAGAAAACAGAGGTTATGGTTGTCTCCAAGAAACATCAATATGTAATATTAACATAAACAACACAACACCAAAACAAGTCCATCGATTCAAGTACCTGGAACACTCCTGACATCAGATAGCTAGGTATAAAACAGAGATTAGAAGTAGAATAGCTCAGAAAGCATCTTTATGAAAAACACACTATCGTGAATTACTACCCATGACATGGAAAACTCCAGTGCTATATTGATCCAATACTTCTGTATGCATGAATCATGTAAGTAAAGTAAAGGAACCCTTTCATACCTCGTGGGATATAGGGCAATACAGTGTTAGGCCTGTATTTTTCATTGACCGTCGGCCTACGATGGGTGATGTGGTCAGCATCACGCCGACCGCCTTTACTTTCCCAGAGCATGTCTGGTACCCAGTTGAGGCTGAGTCGACCTGAGAGCCGTTGTGGTCGGGAAAAATTCCACGCACATTGCGGGAGCTGAACCCAGACCACCAGCTTTGAGAAGCGAGTTCACTAACAACTACGCTACAGCGGCTCTCAGTGAATCATGGGCAATGAATAAACAATCAATACGATCATTGGAAGCCACAGAGATGTGGTTTTACAGAAGAATGCTGAAAATTCCATGGACAGCAAAGAAAACAAATGAGGTTTTAATTCAGGCCTGCACACAAAGAAACCTTATCAAAAGAATAATTATCCGACAATCAAGGTTCTTTAGGCATATAATGCAAAGAGAAGGTTTAGAACATTTGGTAACAACAGGTAAAATTCAGGGAAGGAGAGATCGCGAAAGACAGAGGGAGAAGATGCTGGATGGCCTGACATCATGGTTCGAGACAAGATCGACGTCAGAACTGATTGCATGCACCAAACAGAGAGAGAGTTGTGGAGAGACATGATCGCCTACGCCGGCAGGCATGGCACTTGATTGATTGACCAACATCAAGCAGGATCATGTTTTATTAGTGCCACAGCATGTCATTTTCACAGTATGTCGAATGTGGCGCTACGGCCGAAAGTCAGAATCTCAAGATGTATCCTTCATAATGATGGACTACTATGCAGTATGTGCAGAGATTCAATGCAGTCAGAACACCAAAGAGTAAAAGAAAATGATATGGAAGATGAATGACATGAAGACATATGCTGGTGTCCAAAAAATTATACAAAAACAACAGAAAAATTCAACAAGAAACACATTCATAAACTGTACAAGTGTCCACCAACAGGGTCCAGTCTTGGAGAGACTTATGTGTGATGCTGGCAGGTTTACACTCTAGGAAACTGTAGGAGTGTTCACCAACAGGGACCAGTCTTGGAGAGACTAATCAGTTATCAGTTATATGAGGACTATCATCATAGCACTCTGGACATGTCCATAAATGCTCCAATCTCCGTTTCAGCAAATCCAGCAGCCTAACACGCCAGTTCGATGTTGATTAATCAATCTCTTTGTATATTTAGTATGTCATTCTTTTCGGGCTGCACCAATATTGACACCCATCTCTCTCAATTTGATCAGCAAATGGGATTCACAGCCTGAAATTCCTCTGTTCGGAAAGACTCTCTCAATGCGTGAAGAATGTCATTTTGATTCATGGCAGCTCCTATGATATTGTAGCCATGCCAGCCAATCTATCAGCTCATTCATTACCCCTAACCCTTAGAACAGGACACAATCGGCTCCGCAGCCACATGTATACAAAATTCAAGATTGGCAATTCAGCCATGTGTACATGCAAACCAGACTGCAGAGAACATACTTCAAGACTGCCCCAAATATGATACACTGAGGCAAACTCACTGGCCTATCGAAACAACACTCGACATAAAACTACACGGACCTCTGTGTGAGCTACAAAAGACTGAAGTTCATACAAGAGACAACATTGAATATATAGACATATTTCAAGCGAACGAAAGGAAGGAAGGATTACCCCTAACTCCTGCGTGCCCAGGGACAAAAATAAAGATGATTTCACTGATCATTGCTGTACCAGTACCTCCACCCAGTTGCGTCTCACCATTCCTGATTTGACTTTACGAATCATGCTCATGGAGTCACTGAGTATGAAAACACGAGTAGTTGTGAGATGCCAACCATTTCAACCTTTGCATGAGCTACAAAAGATGGTGAGGTTTATACAAGAGACAACATTGACAATAACAGAGACCTGTGGACAAGAACCCATGATAAGAGGAGAAAATGGCAAGGGTTGGGCATACCCTACGGAAGACACATTCGAGTGTCATTAGACAATCACCGGAGTTATGTTATGCGATCGACGCCATGGCACATTCCCATTCATACTCTGTCCTCCGCTGCAGAAACCATCCCAAAGTCCATTTGCTCACCTTCACTGGAGTGGAACCCGCAAGGAAAACGAAAAACGCCTAAACAGACCTGGAGACATAGTCTTCTTGAGAAACTGAAGGGTGCTCGACTATTCTGGGAGACCATAAAGAAAACTGAGGCCTGGAAAAGTGGGGAACAACTGTTGAGGCCCTATGCTCCAGGAGGAGTGAAGAGGAATAAGTGAAGTGAACATTGATAATATTTCAAGTGAATGAAAAGAAGAGATATGCTATAAAGTGTTATACTACTGAGATTTTGTCAACAAACTATTTGACACATTTATATTTAATTTGACTACAATAATTCACAGCAAAAAATAGAATAAATAATCAGCAAACCTATGATCAAGGCAACACCAAGACGCTTGTAGCCAGCCATCGATGAGTCTATGAAATCATACAATGGCTGCATCACATTCATGTTGACTGTGCTTCCCTGGAAGAGATACAATAGCAATTACCTGAATAATCACCAGAAAAATGACACTACTTTCTTCATTCACTCTAGGACATGAACTTAAATTCAACAACCAGTGTGTTGCGATGGCAAGATCAAAAGAAAACTCAGAAGGGCAGACATGCTGGCATCAGTAAATCCTTGTTCAGGTCAGACAAACACATGTATTCTATACCAGATTGGTGCTAGTGTCAAGCAAAGATGCCCACCCTGGATAGCCTCATCCACAGCGCTGACGTGATAGCGTTGCAGGGGATGACAGCAAAACAACAGTGGCAATATAATATGACAATGGAGGAGGCAGGAGAACTTGCTAGATATTGAAAGCTTTTCATGCAGGCTGTGATGAAAGCAGCATCCCACAGAGGACATGATACTGACCAAACTGACGGACAGATAAGTAGACAATAAAATAATGAATGACTGGATTGAAAAATAACATGATTGAACAGATGATTGTGAAAGACATAATCACTTCTGCCATAACACTGGAAGTTGTGTTTCAAATTGTTTGATGCTAAAGTGGGACTAATTATGACATTTCTGACCAGACTACATTTAAAAGTAGAAATCAAGCACCAGTGGTTGCAACAAGACATTATACAATATTTGCTTTCCAACTCACAGTACTGTACTGTAAAGATTAAACTTACAGAAATGACTGCAACCTGATCACACCTACTCACCACTCTGGAAAAACTTAGCTGTAGTCCAAACACCATGTTGAGTTCTTTTCCATGAAACCATTTAACAGCAAATGTATTCTGTGCGACAGCCAATGACTCGCCTCCAATTCTGTGACAATGATACATAATTGTAATATATCATCAGATCAATGCAAAATATTGATTGAAAAAGAAGGCACATTGTAAATACTAGGTAGCAAACATTTGTACATAGTTAGCTAGTTAATAGAACAGTTGTCACTTAAATCTGGGCATGACACACATGTACTCTATCTTGTTCAGTTGATGGCAAAGGGTATGTATGCTTAGTTTCTGTAGCACACTTGCGATTGTAAGCTAAATGCTATTTTTCCATTCAGTGTGAAGCTTGCCTGCATCAGCCATTCTAAGCATACTCACCAACCCTGTTATAATAATCAAGTCTGTTTTTCTGACAGAAGCAAAACTATGAACAAGACAGTAGCTATCTTCATTGTCGTGCTGGAATAGAAAGCAGTTTTCCTCCAACACTGTTCTCTTGTCCACCTGCTATGTGTATGCCCATGCAGATAGTGCTCACTGAATCCATGAACCATTCATAAAGATGATGAAGTAAACAGGCAGATGAACCGTACCTATTAGTTAGGTTTTTCTTTACCTCTGTATTTGCAGTTTGGAAGCAAATTCGTTTCCGTGGGATTTTTACAAAAGGTAAAAATAAACCTCACTGTTCAAAAAGCAATGGCAAACTACTGAACGTATAAGTAATGTCTAGAAAATCAACGACTCATTTACTGTGACCTCACAAGCACAAGTGGATATAGAATTATTACCTTGCAAAACACTATTGGCAAACTGCTTGAAAAATTCATAGCCCGTAGAGTTTCAAATATAATGGAGACAAATGGTCTGTTCCCCTCCACTCTCTGCGGCTATCGTCCAGGAAAGGACACCTGGTGCAATGCAGCGGTTTTGCATATGATGCGTATGAGGGGTTTCAGATGGGGATTGAAACAGCAGCAGCTGCCATTGATTTACAGGACGCATATAACAAATGTCTCTTACAACTTACTTATGCAGTCATTAATGGATATGCAGGTGGAGTCAGGCTTGGTCAGGTGGATTGCTGCTGCACTTTTTGTACGCATATCATTGCGTTGTGGTTCATGGGCATCCCAACCACAACAGTCCTATGAGTCTTCCTCAGGGATCACCACTCTCGCCAGTCCTGTTCAATGTATACACAGTTGGGGTAACCAACACACAGAGGGTCGGCATTGGCAGAACAATATCGTACGCTGATGACATTCTAGTGTATCGCATGGGCAAGGTCAGAAATGAGATCTCATCTGCATTACAATGTGAACTGAATAGGATTGGTGACTGGTGCTATGAATTCAAAGCGAGTGTGAACCCAGCAAAGGCTTCTCTGACATGGTTCTCCCTTAACACTCACATAGTAAAGACACCTACTCCAGTTGTCAGCATGTGTAACAAAGACATAGAAAGAAGCGAAACACTCAAATATCTTGGTATAACAGTTGACAGAAGCCTGTCATTTAAAAGTCATGTTGAGAACGTAATCCTAAAGGCAAGAAAAGGGCTAACTGCCCTCAAAGTTATAGCGGAGGCGGATATTGAACAACGTCTGCTGCTTCTGCTTTATCAAGGACTAGTGCTGAGCGTGGTGGACTATGGCCTTGGCCTTCTGACAGTAAGCAGAACATCGCTGGATAAGTTAGAAGGGGTCCAAAATGAAGCGATGAGGCTTATACTTGGTTGCACACGGGACACTTCATGTGCGACAATGCGCTATGTCCTTAGATTGCCAACGATGGCCATCAGACACAAAGTCGCACAGGTAAAAGCTTATCTGAGCGTTTCTGCTGACAAAAATCATCCTCTGCACACATCCATAAATGAAAACAAGGGCAGGCGATTGAAGAGAGGCCGATCCTGGATGGCAGAGGATGTTATTAAACAGGTCTGTACTCTAGATGAGCTGAGACATGGTGAAGAATGGATGCCTATATCAGAGGATATGACTGCTTACACCATGGTTGTCAGTACACTTGGGAGACGCTGTAGAGAATGGGCTCCCGGCGTCGTCAATGCGGAGATTCTTGCACTCGTGGATGAGCACTCCCATTCAGATATCATTATCTACACCGATGGCTCTGTCAGACGCGGAACCAGATCATTGTGGGCTTATTCAGCACAGCGAAATGGTCGCACACTTCCGAGGACTGCAGCGCTTTGAGACAACAACATCGAGCATGACTATGGAGATCACTGCTGCCTCCAGGGCTCTGTCATGGGTTGCTGAGCAACAGGTTACCCATACAATCATCATATCAGACTTGATGAATATGCTTCAACTGATTGAATCTGGGAAATTCTTTCTTCTTTCTCGAATCCTGTATGCCTCACAGCGTCAGGTCAGGAAGAGATTTCTAGATCATTTCTAGCATTCGGAGATCACATCTCAAGAAAATGACTTGGCTGTACACACCTGGACATGCTGGAGTGCAGGGTAACGCGTGCAGACTTTCTTGCAAACAATGCCCGACTCAAAGGGCAGAAGTATGGACAGAGCCAATATCATCAATGCGTACGCTCTCAATTATGTGACATGGGCACGTCTCAGACACTGGACGAGTTCGAGAATTAGGCGTTAAGTGTGGACATGCCAGACAGTGTCGTCTTCGTGGTAGAGAGAAGATATAGTAATCAACTTCTCATGGGTACGGTGAGCAAATGGACTTTAGGATGGTTGCTGCAGTGGAGGACAGAGCATGCATGGAATGCCCAATGTGCGTGATGTCGATCGTATAACATAACATAACTGTGGTTGATGGCTAGGTCCTGTAAAGGATATGCCATGATTTTCCTTCATCTGCAGCTATCCATGCCACCCCCTGTCCAAGGTGATGTTCCCACCCATGTGTTCATGCAACTTCACTGGAGTTTCAGTTAATTCATCTCATGGCTTATGTCACCCAGCGGACATATCTGAGAAACAGTACCCTCCGCTTCCACCACCCAAGACTGCCCCATCGTTAGTCTTCCATCTTTATCCTTCACATCTGTGTAGCGGATGCCATCTATCAGTAGAGACATGTAAGTATGCTATAACCTGGACAATTTCATGTGTTTTAGACACAACTGGTAAATCAAACATGCATCACACAGCTCTTGGCATGAAGTGTCGCTTGTGTACACAGAAGTAATCTCACAGCGCATTGTAACCTATACAGCGCATTCGTAACCTATACAGCCTCTTCAGTTGAGAATTGCTAATTGTCAAGAGGTACAGTTCATAATTGATCACTGAGAGCACCAGTCTCTGATACAGTAAGAACAGCCTTTGTATAATATCAGCAGAAACCATCACTAAGTGTTCCCAAACCCTTTCCTACCTTGATGATGATGTCATCAACATGATTTCTCTCTCACGATCCCGGCCTAGACTGATGAACCAACTTTTATCATGAATTTTACCGTGGTTTTTAGGGACTCCGTTCCCCGTACAGCTTTTCGCGAAGCTCTGTGTTTTGTGATCAGGTTTCGTTTCTTAAACATGCTATCCGTTGACAATCCTGCAGACGTGTTCTGCCGTCATATCCACCTTTTGCATGGACACAGGCTAGTTGTGCCTATTTTGAATTTGTTGTACATGTGGGTGCGTAGCTTGTTGTGGCCGGTACGGAGGCGAAGTATGGCAACTTGTTCGTTACGAGACAGACCATAGTATCCGTCACTGTTGGAATGCTAGGGATAGTCTTTTGTCCATTTGTCTCTGTAGTGCGAACCGATGGTTGTTCGGCTTCCTCATAACTGATCTCTTGATCAGTCTGAGGAGTCACCTGCCTTCTTTATCTAGTTTGTCGGCACGTTTGTTTCCACTTATATTACAGTGTGATGGAATCCACTGAATGTCGGTGCGTTTGAGTGAACGCGTTAGTTCATCGAGGGTCGCTTTGAGCTCATTCAGCTCTGTTTTGCCTACACTTTTGAGTGCTGTGATGACCGATAAAGCATCGGTTAATATCACGACCTTGTTGTGAGAGGTGCTCTTCTCTATAGGATCATTTCAGCCGCTGATCTTATTGCCTCCGCTAGTGAGTTATTCAGTATTTGCCTGTGACAATCGATTTTGTGACCGTCACTTTCTTTGATAGTTTAAGCACTATTCCTCCTCCACCATCGCTGATTGCGTTCCTGGCCGACCCATCAGTGTACATGTGTGTCTACTTATTTTCAGGGTATTTGGTCGATATGTAGTTTTCTGTGGCCGCTCTTCTTTCGAAGTTTTCTTGCTGGCCTTTTTTTAATGCCTGGGATTGTTTCCTTAGTTCCTGCATTTTTTTATCCGCAGGCACTTATCAGTTGCCGGGATTGGTTTGGTTTTGCATTGTGCAAGGACCGGATGGTCTGCGGTCAGCACTTTAGCGATTTTTGCGAAGCTAGATCTCTGTATCCTTCTTCTTTCAAATCCGTCGTGCATAGGGTGGGAATCGAGCCGTTTAATTTTTCCGCTAATACTAAGACTTTTCTGTCCCTTCGGTCTGACATTGGTTGGATGCCTGTGAATGTTTCCATCGCCTTGATAGGCGCGGACTTCATGGCTCCTGTGATAATGCGCATTGCACGGTTCCGACTATTGCTTACTTTGTGAATTGTTTATTGGATGCATTACTCCACGCTGCAATGCCGTACTCCAAGACCGGTCGCACTCTACCAGAGTAGAGTGTTTTAAGAACTCTGGCGTTTGTGCATCATCGTGAGCCTGTGCATCATCGTGAGCCTGTGTCTCGCTTTTGCCATAGCATTTTCAATTTGAGTGCACTAAGTCAATTTTCGGTCGAGTGTGACTCCGAGGTACGTTGGGGTCTTGCTTTCTGGAAGATCTTGGCCATTGACTTTAAACTGAATTTTGTGAACCTGGTTGTTCTGGGAGAACACAGTGTAAGTGGTTTTAGACTGGTTTATGTTAATATTCCACTTTTTTTACCACACTTCCAGGTTATTCAACGTAGCTTGTAGTTGATTTGTTGCTATGGGCATTGACTTTTCCTTTGTCCATATTGCCAGGTCGTCTGCATACATGGCAGAGTGTACTCGCTCTGGTAGGCATGTGGCTAAATCTTTGACCAAAGATTAGAAAAAGAGTTGGTGAGAGCACTCCTCCTTTCATGTGGCTTTCATGCTAGTGTACCACTGAACCCTTGCTGTTCTGTTCTCTAGGTATCTACCAAGCCAATTGTACATTCTCAACATGATTTAATATGCCCTAGTCTAAACCATGAAATGGATTGCCTCTATGAAGCTGCACATCAGTTAGAATTATCGTATGGATTCTCCATAGCTTGCTCTATAAACTCCATTCTTCAGGCCATGTTTCATTTCATTGGTGTAGGTATGATGGGCAGAACTGCAGGATGTGCTCTGGAGTCTTGTGGTTCAGTCTGATATGCACAATATGCAGGCTTTATTCTGTGCATGTGGAGGCTGAGCCTGCAGTATCCTGTTATGAGGTGGAAGATTAGGGTATATGAATGTTGTCCATGAAATTTTTCCTCCTTCTATGACTGTACAGATATGGCTGGTGTTATTTTCTTCATTTAGACTTGATTTCAGAAGGACAGACCATTTATCAAAATTGATATTTGAGATCTAACATCCTTTCAATATCATGTTCACAATTAAGTTTTTTTAACTAGAACCATGACACAGATGACTTTGCAGGACTATTTTGCTCATGACCTTTCACACCAGGCAGTATGGTGTCTTCAAAATTATACTGCTTAACATTTTCCCTCTGTAATTGGCACTCTTTCATTTCTTTAGTTTTGATAACTTTATTAGATATCCCTTGATGAAATTGTCAATGTTCTACATAGAAATTCTAATTAAAGATTGTTAGACTAGCTTCATAATAAGTAAAATCTAAACAACAAAAATAAAGTTAATATAACTTACCCAAAAACAAATCTACCCACGCACATCAGCCAATACATGTTGAATAAACTGCCCATTGCAAATATGAACTAGGGTGAAAAGAATAAAAAGAAAAGAATATTAGTTGGGTACTCATGAGCATACCAAACACTGATTCTTCTTCTTTTCCTCCATTGTACTTCAGTAAGGTGTTAAAGGGAGATGTTCTGTTGTTTAATGAACTTTGTAATTTGGTATTCGTTTCTATAAAGTTATTCTTTATGCAGTCACTCCATCTATTGTATGGTCTTTATGAGATTCACATAATTTTCACAATTTCTTCTTTTTTGAAACGCTCCATATCGACCATTTGTTAACCACTCTGTGGGATTTGTATGTGACCTGAGCCTCAGAGCGATTGTACATTGTGCCAGTTATGCGCCTACAAGTAGGCCAGCACATCTGATTTCTGCAAGCTTTTTATTTACTAGGGTAGCTTCCCTGGGTCCTACATCAGTCACCTCTTACAACATGCATTGTAGGGCGCAGTGGTACTATTCTTTGCTTCACTTGCAGGCCCCGGCACCCCATGTAGCACAAGTTAATTAAAGTAAAAGTCATTTACCTGTCCTGCTGTCACAAAAAAACCAAAGATTATAGATCCCAGTCTGACACCAAAAAATCTATCAATCAGGTAGCCACCAAACATACAAAGGACCACATTTGGCCAAGAGTAGAAAGAATAGAAAGCCATGTACTGTCCTTCATTAATATCAAGAACCTTGGTCATTGTATCTTGCAGAGCAGCTGGATTGTCATAGCAAAAGTAGCTTCCTGAAATTGACAAAATAAAAGTGAAGGTCTGGTATCCTGTGAGAGCACATCTTATATCACTGTTTATATATGTTTACAGTTTGAAATTGTAAGTTTGTGCTTTCTTCTCCTGTCAGCCATCAGATTCCAGTACCAATAACTTTAACACATTAACGACAACATTGCAATGAAAAATAATTGTTGTTCAAATATGGGCTTAACACTGTATTACCCACTATACCTAGAGTTATGAAAAAGGGTTAGTTTACTTTTTTGTTACATCAAACTGGCGTGCTGAGTCACTGCTGAATTTGTTGAGGCAGGGATTGGAGCTCTTATGGACATGTCCAGAGTGCAACGCTGATAGTCATAATATAAATGATTACAATAGGTACTAAGTAACTGAATTATGTCCCTCTTATCAGTACACATAACCCTCACTATAGGTACTAAATAACTGCATTGTGTCAACCATTGGGTGGCAACTAATAACACTGGTTTTTTGTTGGTTTGCTATTTGTCTCTGGCTACCATTATGGTGCTCTTGTCTAGCTACATCACATTTGACATGGAATTGTCTTTATGGGCAAGCTGAAACATGACCCCAGTTTTTCCTGGTGTTAAGGGCAAGGTCAAACAAGGCCATGAAAAACCTGCCTATCTTCCTCAGTGTTGGTAGCAACAAACAACAGGTTTGGGATGGTTAATTCTTTCACCTTGGTGGAGGATTTTAACCTCCTAAGATTTAATCTGTTGGATGATCTTAAATTTCAATGGACATCCATGATCTTCCACTGACCCTCTCTGTTCACCATGTTGAAAGCCTTTGTCATATCAACAAAGACCATGTAGAGATTGCATTGCTGCTCTTGACATTTCTCCTGTAGTTGACAAGCTGCAAACATGTCTGCTGTCCGCTCTGAAGTCACATTGGGTCTCAGCGAGTAAGTCCTGTTCCAGATGATTGATTAAGCGATTGAGGAGGACTTTGGACTGTACCTTGCCAGCAATTGACAGGAGGGAGATCCCCTTGTGATTATTGCAGGCATGATAATTGCCTTTGCGCTTATACAGGTTGACAATAGTGGCATCCTTTAATTCCTGTGGTAAGTGTTCATTGTTCCAAATGTCTGTCACTATCTGTCTGTTAGACAAGGTCAGGAACTTTGATGACACATCTGTATGCTAATCTGAACGAATTTGAAATGTATGAGTAGGACTTTGCATATGAGTTGCACAAAGAGGAGTGTATAATGTTAATTCTGTGAAGTGTACAGTAACCACAACAGACCTACCTACTAACCAGCAAACCACATGAACCATCAGTTTTTTCGTACATACGTTCAGCACCTGCTGGGGAAGACTTATGAGTCTGTTAGGAGTGATATGTCATTTAACAAATAAATAACAAAACAACAAATACTTACCAAAACTTAGAAAACATATGAGAATTAGTACTGGAAAATATCTGTGTATACAGGACCGTGGGTCGCATGGCGAACTTCCACTTATACCGAGAAGTTCCTCTTCATCCTCATTGTTGATGTTGCCATTGATCGATGGCCTATCTTCAGTGGAAACTTCATTGTTCTCGTTATTCATTGTAACCGTCTCTTGTGTAAGTATTTAAATGAAAAGTAAGTACGATTAATATTGTGGCAATTATTTCCTTTTCACATCTAACTAAAGTCAACACCCATCACACACACTGCTTAAATTTTGAGATGCTCAGGTGACAGGTCACGAGACATCTATTTTTAGACATACCAGCGCCAACTTGAGCATTCTGCCATATATTTAATATTTGAATTAAAACTAAATAATAATTTATCTTGTGCGAAAAACACTATTACATTCTATTGTTGTTTCAACTAATAAAAGAAATTAAAATTGCACATTTAATGACGTCCTAAAGAAATCCTGAAACGAACTTTACTGAGAATCTAGAGAAATATGGATCGGCTACATAGTAGAGCTTTGCAGACCCTATGTGACGTATAGCGGTACGAGATAATATAATAATAAAGTACACATTTTTAAAAATGACACCTGTCATTGAAAATTAGTCAAACATAGAGGAGTGACTTGAAAGAAATAATGTAGATAAAAAACGTAATTTTAGCTAATATTTGTCGACCTTGGCACCTCGCTCCTGGCCACACATGTCACGCTAGCGCGTTGTTCCGACATTAAACGGGTTATCAGACGTCAAAAGAAATTTGTAAGTAGGCCTTATAACTAATAATGTTTATGACCAGCGACAGTTAGACAATTGCATAATTTTCTCTTTAATTTATTTTTGATGTTTTATATAAATTGCTAATTAAATTTAACAGTTTAATATCATTTAATCCGTTTTATGATTTGTTATCTTTACTACCAATTACCGATAGCGTTCCATTAAAAAATGGCAGTTGCAATCTTTGAATTAACATTGTACTTACTCAACTGTAGTGTATTGCTAGGTGGTCAAAATATCGCGAAACTCAAGATATTGAAATTATACGCTTAAGAGTATGACGTTTAAATAGTTGAGAAAGATTTTGTACAACTGTCATGAATGACTTAACTTTACAGTTCGAGTTTAAAACAACTAAAAACTACGGTTTAGTCGAGAGTTTGGATGTCGCCATTCCCCTCATTCCGGTGATTCCGGAAACTAGCCAGAGTTCAGTGTTCATTTAAGAATATATTGTATTTCAGGTAGACTGCAGAAAAACTGAATATAACAAATCATAGTTAGATTATGCTGCAGCATTAGTGTTATATATTCGTAGACACTTTCTTTTCCATTCAGAATAGTCCATTAGGAATCAGGTTATTGGGGCCACATCATTGTGACGTCTAGGTCTGTTCAGTGTTCTGATTGGTTAGACGAAGATTTAACTTAGTAGTTAGTTTTAATAGTGCAGCTGTGCAAATCTCGTGCCCATAAACTTCTAATATCTAAATAACCCTTGCATGAAATACAACGTAATTTTGCATGTGGTGTTCGATTTTCAATGACATTACGAATATATAATTTAAATTTATGTAGGTAGTGCCGTTTTACTGATTTTCTTTGATCTTTTGACTACCTAATAATTATTTTGGCAGCACAAAATAGAATTTACAGCAATATAACAATAAAGTTACAACTTTTGATAAGTCATAGGTATATCCACATTTTTCGCGAGAATGGAAATCTTACAAAAAGAAATGACTTTACTTCAACTTGTACCTTCATTTCAATACAGTTGTCATGTGAAGAGGTCAGATGATTGTGGTGGTCTTGAAAGTGTACATTGATTTGACAATCTCATGCAAACATCTGTATTGCATATTTTTTTACTAGACGACGTTGGAACTTTGTCTTCTTGTGGCATGATGCATTGCCCATTATCAGACAAGAGGGCCTATCTAAGGTTGGAAGTATAGTTTTCTCAATCCGCTCTTTAAATATGAGGCCATTCATTTCTGTGTGGCAGTCTCGATTATCAGCCGATATTGAAGCAAAAGGGGAATAATGGATCCCAACAGATGGTAGCATGACCAACTATCTCAGTGTTATCATTACTCTTGGAAGAGAATGTAGAGATTTGAGAAACATGAAGGCTGATCTCGCAGTTAAACAGCTGATAGAAAATAATGCAAGGGATGATGTTGTATATACCGATTGGTCGGTTCAACATGGTGAGAAGTCCAGCTGGGGTTTCTTGGCTAATTAATACGCATGGTAGTGTTGTTGCAGAGCGAAGTGGGGCATACAGGACAACTACTTCTAGTATGAGGTTGAGGCAGTTTCTGCTGCCTCCATTGGATCTCTGGGACTTTATTTACTGGGGCAGTTGTATCTGACTCTCAGTCGATGCTTCACAAGATCCAGAAGGGCAGGTTTCGGTATGAGTGGATGTAGTCTATAGAAGTTTCTAACCTTCAGCGGCTTACGTGGATATACTGTCCTGGGCATGCGGGTGTTTATGGTAATGAGAGAGCAGACAGGCTTGCATCAACAGCATCGATTGTTGGGGGTTGAAGATGGATAAGGGGGATATTCTCTCGGTCTCTTCACGACTGTCTGTTGGATGACACTAAAATCGATGTTGAATCGATCGAGCAATTTAGGCAGTTTGGAGTTACCCGTTGTACAAGTTGAACTGAAGTCCTGAGAGGCAGAGTGAGAAGTGTGTTAAATGAGCGAGCCACAGGAACCATCAGTATGCATAGTCTTTGATATCTGTTGGGGAGACTGAGCACCTATGGGTCTGCCCAGAGTGCAATGTCAGCTTAGTAACCAATAACAATCAAAGCAAATGATAGTTGAGCATTCTTCAACAGCCCATTTTGTCTACTGCCTATATGTGCAATTATAAAATGTTGCCACTTGGTATTCTTCTTTGCGTTTGTTCTTTGCTACCAGTTTTAATCACTCTTTGTGATATGTTTGATCTTTGCCAAAAACGTGTGTACGTTGCCCATTGGTTTGGTAGGCCACTAAACGCATAGACTTCTACAAGTTTAGGACATGTACATCCGATTTCAGCCTAACCTCCTTAATCACCTCTTACGACATGCATGGCAGGTAACAGTGGTTCTATTCTTTACACCCCAAATTTGGACCCGGTAACCACTCGGGCGAACTTGGTACTAATTTCTTAATCGTTCCATCTGATGACTGCCTTTCTTTTTCATTGGTGTGGAGAGCATTAATCCACGTTTCGTCTAAATACAGTCATAACATAGTTTTGTGAACACATTTTTCTAACTTCACTCAAATATTTACTTCTCATCCATCACAACTAGAATTTTTCACAGATAGTATTTCTTTCACCAGCATATTTTCTAAATGTGAAGCCTGCCCCCACCCTATAATGTCGACTCTGACACATTGATGTCGTTCTTTCTAAGCCCCATCTTTAATGTCACTTTCTTTCAACTCAAACGTTCGACACAATTCTCTTCGAATAAGCTTTCTATCAAAACTATCAAGACTTTCTACCTTGCGTTCTTGGTTGCATTGCACATGTACTTGAAAAGTCTTCAAGTGGATCCAGCGATTAAAAATACATCGATTTACTCCCAAAAATGCACATTGCCCTCTGCTCAGGGTTAAAAATGCTCCCATCCTTAGCTTCTCTACAAAAATATAATCTTCATTGTGATACTTTGCAGTGTCACAAAATTTACTCTTATACTAATTGTAAAGACCCTACAATGTGCACACCTCTGAAAGGAATGAGGCTATTGAAATGACCTTCGAAAAACCAAATGTAACTTGTCTGTTCAATTGTAAACACTTTTGGTCTTCCGGTAAAGAACAGAAAAACACATGGATATTGTTTTTAAAATTCGACCAATAACAACAATGAAGGTGCTGTAAGCGTTTCAAATGTATCTATAGTTCAGGTGTGATGTATACCGCATGTAAGCTAAAGTAAAAACCAGCTGTTTGTTTTCTTGCAATTATTTCCTTGCAATGTCATGATGATTAATAGACCATGCAAAATATCACCTTTTTACGTTAAAGGGCTCCAGACTTTTTTTTGGAATGCACTATAGTAACTAAGTTAGTATCTTGTTTGCTCAACACTCATCGTATTACAATTCAGACAATTGTAACTTGTAGAAGTGTGTTAATAGTTACTCATCATTAGGTGCCGACTGGCGTAGGTGATCAAAGGTCTGTCTGTCCCTGTTTGCTATCATATCAGATGTTCACTGTTCACACCCCTACAATACATGCCATGACGTCAAGCTGTCCAAAATTTTATTTGTCTCGTCTCCTCTCATGAAAGGCAAGTTTGCACGTTGCAGTACTGCAGAGTTGGTTATCTTGTCTTACCACCTAATGTTCAGAATCTTGAGGAATCAACGGTGAAAGATGTTAGGTCGCCTCTCATTTTTCCTAAGGACTCTTCCAACTTAACTAGTCAATGCGGAGGTACCACAAACAGTATGGTGTTTGTTAGCTTTTTTGCTCTGACCAAAAATATATAATTTGAGCAGAGTCTTACACCATCCTGTTGAGATTCTACATGTGCAGCACCACCACCAATATCTCTCCAGAACTGGCATTGTGAAAGTTTGTGTGTGGTGCTGAAGCTTTCAGGTTCGATTTTGATACCTGAACCCTGACTGGACCATTTGCATCTTGCACCTGTGTCGACCCAATGCCGACAACTGCGGCTAAACATTGGGGCAAGTAACATTTAGTATTTTAAAATATATACCATGACATAAGGCTTTCATCTATAGATGGTTCCACAACACTTCTATGTTACCACCAAATTTGTTAGTATGTTAACCTTTTCAAATGTGCAGGTGCTTCATTTTGTTTCATCAACTGACAAAATGTATGTATACCATGCATTGGCAGTAATGAAAAACAAAGTGTGTGTACATTTAACTTGAAACATGAATATTTGTGCTAAAAAGATATATATGCATTTATCTAGTCTCTACCAGATATAGTGGATGTGGACTAATTACCATATGATACAAGCCTCCCTTATGCAGAGCAGTTTAATTAATTGTGCTGAAAATTTCTGATGTGAAAGGACACAACAAAAGATATATTTATAAAACCACTGCTAAGTAGGAACTTGTATATCATATGTAGAGCATGATGTGACAGAGATTAATGTCCAAGGTTGTTGTACAGCAACACAAGCTTACAAATGAAAATATGTATTAAGTAGTTTGTTTTGTTCACAGATTCTGCTCATCAGGATATAGGAGTTGGATCATATATATTTAAATAGTCATGTCAGACTTCAGAGGACGTGGTCGTGGGATAAGAGGTTCTAGAGGACGGGCTAGCCTTCTCAGAGGAAGTCCAAGAAGTGGAAGCAGGGGAGGGTATGAAAGAGAAGGTGGATTCAGTAGAGGTCGTGGTGATGGATTTTCAAGAGGAAGGGGCGGTCCACCTCCCAGGTGATTATCTTATTGATTGTAATTATCTTATTGATTGTAATTATTTTTGCTATTGAAATCGTGTGTATATATCTATGTATCAGTGCATTCATCTTGATGGTTACATTATTCCCTGGACCAGTAATCAGGATTTTAGGTTTTAAAATACCAATTTTTGTCTGGCACAATCTCATGTAGTTGGATATGTTTGTATTTGTTCCATATAAAGTTGACAGGGCTAAAAGAAAGATCAACATAAAAATTAAGAAACAAACTAGTTTGTGTAGCTCAATAAAGACATTGCAATTATAGAGGCAGACATAAAGGACTTAAACTTTGTAGAAGTTGGAAACTCCAACAGCCATTCTGAAAGATGATACACAGAAACAGATCCAAGAGGAGATGAATTAGAAGCGTTAAGATATAATAATGAGTCTTCACTTACTGACATGCTTCTTCAACCTATCTGGCATTATGCGCATGGAACATCATTCACAAAATTGACAGAAATATATTTGCCAAACTATCAGGTTGTAATCACAGGTACACAAAATTAGTAATAAACATTTAGTATTTCCGTCTTGGGCTGAAACCGTTTCCCTGCTAGAAGCGATCAGACCGGGACAAATTTGTGAGACTACTAGATGCTGTAAAATGAGTAACACTGCAAATAGATGTATGCCATCCTTCAATGGGGAAATGGCAAATTAACAATTTAAAAAAAAATAAACCTATCCAAAATTCGAGATCTATTGTTCTTCAGCTTCCTAATGAGAGATTTTCTGGAATATTATTCTCCTCTAACTAGATCATTCTGATATTTGGAAATCTTTGTTGTATACTGGCTCAGTGTTAACATCTGCTTCTATGATTTTTCATGCAGTTGGTTATGAAAACTGGCAGGACAAAATTCCAAATAGTGAAGTCCTCACAAGAGCAAAGATCCCAAGCGTCAACACCCTGTTGCAGAAGGCCCAAGTGAGATGGACAGATCACGCTGCTCGGATGCCTGATAAACGCATCCCAAAACAGTTGATGTATGCCGAACTTGATGGGGGCAGACGTTCTGTTGGTGGACAGAAAAAACTTTAAAGACACTCTTAAAGGGCCTCTGAAATGCTTCGATGTAGATATGTTCTGGGAATTCCTGGCGCAAGATCGCCAAATATGGCGCTGTAACAACACAAGAGGAGCCCGCATAGCTGTGCGAAAAGACAACAAACACCCACATGTCTGTGATCATGCATGCCCCACCTGTGGTAGGGGAGTGTGTTCTAGGATTGGGCTCTACAGCCACCTTCACACACACCAGAATGGTGCAGCAGCACACATCTGGTACTGTTGTAATCGTTTGCGATGGACGGCTGTTATGATTTTTCATGCAGCACCAAATATTTTTGCAGTTTGGCTATTATAACAAGTAATCTCAACTATTGTGACATTAAAACTTATCACATACTATGGGCGGGGCGCCAAGTTGATAGATAACTCACTTCTGTATGAATAATTTGTCTAGTTGACCATGACCAGACTATTGTATCTGCTACAAGACTACATTGTCGTCAGCTGCATAATTTCCAGCAGTATTTACCCTACAGCGGCAAGTAGCTTGTCTTAAAAATTATTTCAAATCCAGTCGTGTTATAAAAGGGTAAATCACAATTATAATTTTTTTCTATTAATTTGACCGATGGATTCTGCGCTCCCACTGCTTATACCTTGTCTGTTCGGCTTGGTTAGACCTGCTAAGAGTCAAGACACACAAAGCCTCCAACCATGATACAGTATTCTAATGTGGAGGGAATATATTGATCCAATACTCATGCTTTAACAAAGACATGACACCAACAGAGGGAAGACAATTGCAACTGATGAGGGTGTACATCTTAGAGGTCATATGTATGTGCATAGATGACATACATAGATGTGATAGAGGATAGTACAGACACAACCATGGAAAGTTGAAAGATTGTGGTTTGACATTGGACACTTTGTAGAATGGCTGCAGAATGGCAACAGTGGAAATATTTAGTAGAAACGTGTCAAATGGGACCCAAAGATAGTATAAATAGAATCCCACAATTTAATGGGATAATTTAATTAAATGTGATGCCTTCTAAAGCACTTATTCCTCTAATTTATTCAGACACCTTAGCAGAGATGATTCTCCACCAAGAAAAGTTCCAATGCTGGCACGAGGTTATGAGTCTGGAAGAGGTCCACCATTGGGTAAGTTTGTGTACATGTTGCCAGCAGCTATAAAGAATGATTACTGTTATTTTGCTTCATATATTACATGATTTTGTGTGGAGTCTACTAAAAAATGTTCAGTATCCCTTTTCAGTCTATAGGATAAGAAGACAAATTCCTTTCCTCTTGTATAAAAGCCGTGTTTTGGATTGAGCTCACAGTCCTCTTGTGTCTTAGTTGATAGGCTTGCGCTAATCTTGTGTGGCTATTCTCACATGTGGTCTACTAGTAGGTCTGCCAATTTCTATACTGGGCTATCTTAACAATTTCGCTGCCACCTATGACAAAAGTAGGAGAAATACAAACTGCCATTGTCAACTTCGTCATAAATCTGCACTTTCTTAACCAGCATATTGAATGTCCATTGTATTCTGTTTGTACCCTGTGACATCACCCCAATCTATAACAATGAGGATTGTTGGGAACAGTAGACATCCCTGTCTAGTAACAGTTTTAATTCAAAACTGTTCTGGTAGTTTATCTTTGTTTGATTTCTTTACATGGAGCCTCTCCGTAAAATTCCAGTATAATTGTTATAAATTTCATGTCTCACTCAGCATTGTTGCTATCACTGTCTATAGTGTTTGATCCATATTTGTTCATATGATCAATTATTTCGGTCAATGCTTTGCTAATAGCTGCATTCAGAAATTTTCGGGGTCGGGTCAGTTTAGGCCCAAAAAATTCATTGTGCGCAGCATGGTGCCAGGTCAGACTACGTTCCTGATTTTTTTTACTTGATCTAAATTACAAATACCTCTGAAGTTGATGTGAGGCTCATCTGCATGGTGATAGGAAAGCAAGCATGCACACAAAATTCAGTCCAGTGTGTCATTATGAGCAGTGTCTACATTTAAATTTTGTTTTTCAGAATAAAACTTTAGTTTTATATTTTGATCAAACACTGTTCTATCAAATCATTTTTAAATCATGTTCTGTATAATTCCCAATGTGTGTTAATGCTTAGCACATACAATTACAACACATTCAGATATCAGTAACATTTTTCCTCGTAATTTGGACAGTTAATGTTTGCTTATGTTTTAAAATATCAGAATTACCTTTCATTAACCAACTTATTTACACATTCTTAAAATGTGTGTGTGTGTTAACCCTTTCGCTGCTACATACTTTCCGAAGGATGAGCAAAAATAGCTACTCTTTGTTTCTAGGTCACAAACATGAATGCACGCCTATAGCAGTATCAGTAACAATATATAACGTGTTAACGCGTCTTTAGCCCACAGGGAAGAGATAACAGACGTGTTAATGCGTCTTTAGAAGTGAATGGGGGGAAAACGTATATGTACGTCTTTAACAGCTAAAGGGTTAAGAGCTCAATTTTTTTGACAAACCGCTTTCCATGTGAAATTATTACTTTGTGTTCTAACATTCGCAGGCAAATAATATTGGCTGGCGATGGTTCAGTTTAAGAATACTTGATCTATTTATGCTTTGCATTGTGTAATTAGAGGATAGTCTTGGGGTCTGCGATCAGAAATGAAGATAGGTCACGATCACAGTTTGTACGAGGCAATAATAAGCAATTTTGAATGTAATATATATATATATATATATGTTTCACTACTTTTGTGATTTTAAAATTATGACGTAAACTATATTTTCAAATTCATTTAGGGATATATCTTCAATTATTTATGTTGAACTTCAAATAGTGTAAATAAATATTGTTTCAAATTAGTCTTATTTATGTAATATTGCTTTTATAATTAATAAATGAATTTTTGTGGAATTGGACTATCAATTCTGACTTTTAAAAGGTGATATTTGTAAAGTTAGTCAATTCTCAACATGTACTCTCGAAAACAAGCACATATACTAAGAGTAAATGAATGTTGCCATCAGTTTAAAAAAATCTTATTGATAGGAAATAACATTTTAATATAAAATTACAGCTCGCCGTTTGGACAGGTATGAGGAGGGTTATGACAGAGGAGTTCCATCTAGATCCAGAGATGTATATTCTTCTCCACCACGAGAAACTGGTCGCTTGTTAGATAGGTACGTCATGTTTCTATTTCTCGATCATCTTGATGCTTGGGTTGTTCTTAGGCCGCAATCATGATCAACAACTCTGACTGCCAACAAGTGGTTTTTTTACAGATGCACTATCCGTTCTGCAAGATCTCTAGAGTAAACTCCCATCCCAGAGAAAGGACCTCAGCAAGATTGCTGTCAACAAGCGATTTACACTCCAATGGGTACCATCACACTGGAATGCCAGGTAACAAGAAGGCAGCAGAATGTGAACAAGTAGAAAAGAACCTAAACTACCCAACGATGACTATAACAGACTGAACAAACACCTACATATGCTGCGGTTGTTCCCATTCCTCTGTGTCCCGCAACACCACAGTATGCCCTGCAAGACTGTCTCCTGTATGTCCTCCCTAGAAAAGAATGCTGGCCCTACAACTCAACACTACATGGCACCAGAGAAGCTCCAGGCGATTGACTGCATCATAAGAAGGTGTCTGACAGTATAATCATTAAAATAACGATCACAAAGAAGAAGGTGCCTTTATAAGAACATGATTATCTTTTGTTAGCCGACAGACATTTGTATGGTTTGATTGGACCATCATCGTTGCACTTCGGTGAGTGACCATGTGTGCCCCGATCTCTTTTTTACACAGGAAGCTCTCAGCTGCAGTGCATAAACTCCAGAGCACCAGTGAGAGTCCCTAATGTAATTTTAAAGATGGTGAAGATATATTGTTGAAATTTTTTATCTTTTCTAATGGATTTTGTCAGAGTAGCGGCTTTCCAACCTGCCCTTCTTAATTTTGAACTGCCACGTGTTCTTTTACGTGCTCAAATTGAACCCAGGACATACGTTTTATCATCCGTGGTAGAACTAGGAAGTTGATCTATTATTTGATACAATATTTTAAAATTTATGGATGCTCCTTTCTGTAGCTTTGTTTATAATTTGTTACCAGTTTAAAAAAAAAACTTTATTCAAGAAATGAAACTGGGAATATATAAAACTTGTATGTTGACACGTGTGTATTAGTTTAATGTTCACACATTTATGGATACATTATTATTGTATATATATTTACAAATACAATTGCTATCATGCAGACTAACACCACCACGTGGCAGCTTGCGGGTTAGAGAACATGGTATAAGTTCTCGGGCCACCAACGAATATCCCACTTCTAGAGGGGATTTTCTCCCAACTCGCAGCTACAGTCCTCCTACTAGAGAGTCTGGGTATGTCTGTTAATATTTTTCCTTATTTGACAGTCTCAATCATAATAATCATTCTTTATTAGTATAATAATAGATGCATCATTAGGTGTCGTGTGCTCATAACATTATATGTATGTACGTTACATAGGACATGCAAGTAATTTCTCCATACCGCTTTGTTCATTTCAGTGCTTCCCTAGACCGTCCTCTCTTTCTTGAACCCGTTGCCTCCCATTTCAATGCCTGCTTTGATATTCGTTGATCATTTCTCAAGGTGTGTCCAACATCTCAGCCATCAGCTAGTTTCCCCATTTGTTGGGGGCTAATAAATAAGCCCTTATTGAGGCCTGGAGTTATTCTTTTATCTTAACAATATTCTGTCAAATGTTATGGCCACACTACCTATCTACTTTGATTTCTTCAAGTGACGCTGGCAGTGACTTTTGTACCAAGATATCAAAATTTGTGAACTGATGTTAGATGCTTGCCATTCCAATTGATACTTCTCTGATATAAAACCAGTCTTTATGACACTTATAATCATAGAAAATAGTTATGTCCTGACCATATTGTTGATTAGCATCGTCTGCAAAAAGAATAAGGACCATCGCAAAAACTTAAAAGCGGGCCATGTGTCTCCTTTATTTTGATCCTATATTTGCATCCATCAGCATAGGGTTAGCAGTAGATAACCAGTGCAGCTGAATATCTAAACCCGTCTTTTGCAACCTGTCACTCCCTCAATGACTCGCTTTCCATGGTATGTCTGAGCTGAAAGCAAGGATAAAGTGTCTATTCCATTTACATGTTTGCTTGTCGGGTCCATTTTGCACAAACGCCAAACTGTTTTTCTCAAAGGGAAAGACTATACATTATCACAATAGCAGATAAACCACCAGATCTGACAAGATTAAAAATGTGAACTAATATAAGATCAAAGTATAATTTAATCATCCTTTTTAGACATCTACATCACCTGTACCCATTAATCATGAGAAAGTCTACAATATGACAGGATTTTAGTATTGTACTACACATTGTGTACTGTTATAATTATTGATTTTGCATCCAGACTGATCACATACCGGGAGCAGATCATAACTAATAAATACTGAAGTGTGATCTGTTAACAATTGACCTCTAAGTACCAAGATATTTTTTGAAGCTGAAACAATTTGCTCTGTTTGTGGGACATTGCATCTTATGTCATTGAATTTCTCTACACAAAATGATTCAATTTTGCCCTAGTTTGGTCACATCTTGACATGTGAGATAATGCATACTAAATCAGAGCTAAATGCTCATATTACTCTTCTAAAACTTTATGTAATCCGATCACTACCAGTTGATTTTGAGACCATGTTCATGAATTATTGTCTTTGGTGGCAACAGATCTTACAGAGAAACCTACAGTTCCAGTCTGAGAGATCTTAGAGAAGATAGACGTGAAGTGTTCAGTCGACCAGGGCTTAGAGAATATGCCCCTCAGCGCTCTGCTGTTGAATATGCAGGAGAAAGAAGCAGAGATTTCCGTGAATCACCAAGAGACTATGGCTCTGCAAGAGATTACCCACCCACCAGGGAGAGTTCAGAGAACCCTTAAGTGGAAGAGGGAGTTTCGAGAACGGATGCGTTATTATATCCTATAATGCCCAAACCTTTTTTGCAGGTTGGTAGTAATGAACATGCAGTGCAATGTCATCTGCATGTTCTAAATTCTCTGTTGTGAAGAACATTGTCCATATTCCTCTACAAATATCCTCTTTGTCCTGTTTGACAAATAAGGCTTCCACAAAAGGTTGTTGCTCTTCTCCCTCCTTTCTATTGTTTTATTTGGACATCCAGGTCTTTTCTTCACATCCATTGGAAAGCTCTCTTATCCAATGCCACTACTGACATACAACACACAGAACAAATCCATCTCCACCGTCGTATTTTAACGGTCTCCAATGCTGCACAGTTTTTTTTATTTTAAAAGCTTTTCATCTATCGTATTTGGCCAGAAAATGTGCCAGATTTTTTTTCTTTTATCATTTGTTTTGGAATGTCTCCAGCTTGTGTATGGTGTTGTGGGTCATTTTCCAGCACTCACTGCTGCATAATAACACTCCCAGAACACTACTTCTATATATTTTGTTCCATATCAAGATTTAATTCTTTGATGTTTCCTCACCATCCAGCGATGCTGTATTTCCCAGGTATACAAAATCTTGTTGAACATGCCCTGTGGAAGATAGTCGAGTGTCACTAGAAAGGCAATAGGAAAGGATGGGGCCCTAAACAGACCTAAGGACAAGAGTATTCTTGAGAATTGAAGGATGCCTGATTATCTTGGAGAACCATAAAGAAAATGTTCAGAGATGGAAAATGAAGAACTGTTGATGCTCCACGTGGAGTAAAGAAAAATAAGATAAAATTGATATTGTGATTTTACATGTTCAGTACTATAAGCATAGAATGATTACCTCATCATCCAATAGCCTGCCCTGACAGAACATTGTCACTTGAACAGTCCTTAGAACTTCTATCACCCATAGATCAGATATCCCAACTCCGCTGCCATAATACTTAAATTATAATTAAGAAATTATCAATCTTGACATGAATTAAATCAACAGATGGTGCAGCATAACTTTAAGGACTGGACACTGCGCTGATAATTAATTAAAACATGAAACCCTTCACATGAGTAAAATTGTTCTTATCCACATAAGACTGAAAAATAAGTACAGCTTATGGGCCCAGTACATTCCACACAAAAGCCTCCCTTTCTCTACGTAATCATTCACCCTGTTCTGTCTGTCTAAGCATCTTAGCATTGTTACACGCATATAGCGGTAGTTAACTGAAAATTACAGTTAAACATCTTCGTGCAGAGAACTTGCGTTTATGAAATATATGTTGTTTTTTCGCCTGCTATGGATTCGTGCGTAGTTGGTGCACGACACCTCTGATTGATTTTTCCTTACTCCAACTCAAAAACAGGACACCGCAGCATTTCAACCAAAAGACCTTTCTCAAGCAAAGGATACAAAAGAAGGGAAGGCGATTAATTCATAACGTCCCTAAAATTAAAATGTAATGTGAAACATAGGAAAAATTAGAAATACAGAAAAGAAGTTTAAACAATAATAATCAAATATATATATTCAACATATATTATGGAGCATGGCGTTGAGTCTGTGTGATCACAAGGTACCATATTAAGATATAAAATGATTAGAGAGCATGTAAAATATGGGTTTTCCCAGAAATCACCATTTAACATCAGTATATTATAAGACTACTGATGCACATAGTTTTCATCCTCTATACCTCTTCCCAGACTTGGCGTGACCCGTTGCCATTCTCCCAACTCTTGTGCCGTCGCCGCTTGTGTAGCGGGACAGAATTTTCTTGACAGGGCTTGCAAGATGCTGGATTTCTTTGCAGCCACCTATACCTGGAGAATGTGCTTTGGATTCAACAAATTTCTGGCCGTGATGCATTGACTTTCCACCTATATAGTTCAATGTTGAAACTATTCCGTCATCTTTCCGTTCTCAAATCTGATCAAGACACATTTAGTCTTCCAAAATTGTCCTCTGTTGGCTTATGGACATGAATCCGGATATGTTGGTTCAGTTGCCTTCAGTCCTATGTCCGAGGTTAAGCGTATATATGATATGTATATATATATATTTTATAATTATTTTTATCTTTTTCACATTTATTTAGTTTGTAGTCACATATTTTAATTTTAGGGCCACTGTGGATTTATTGTCTGGTGTATATGAAGTCTGAATTTCTTGCTTCTTTTTTATCCTTAGTTTGACAATGGTCTTTGGGTTGAAATGTTGCTGTGTCTTGTTTTTGTACTTTGTAATCACATCAGACCTGAACATAAGATTGTTGGTAACTGGACATATTTTCTGTTATCTTTCAGGGAGTATACTTCAGGCCGCCTTTTCCCTCGAGAAGAAGTCAGAGTGTCCAGTAGGGGACCACCTTCCAGGGAATATGTTGGTAAATATATTTTATATGTACATATATCTTTCTTTCTTTTGTCCTGCTTTTTTGCCGCTAGGCGTAGCAGGTTTAACTGATGATCGGTTTCCGAGATAATGCATGCTCGGTCACTTGATATGTTGTGGTATTGTGGAGTTTTAAGATGTCTGTAACTCCATCAACCCATCTTTTTCTTGGTCTTAGGTGCTGGAATATTACCCATAGCATCTTACACCTGCTGAAGACATGCCAAAAAAATTTTTTAAGATGATTTGTGCAATATTTAGGTCTAATTATAGATAAAGAGCAATACGAATCCAACAATCAAGGTTCTTCAGGCATATAATGCGAAGAGAAGGTTTAGAACATTTGGTGACTACAGGTAAAATTCAGGGAATGAGAGATCGCGGAAGACAGAGGGAGATGTTGGATGGCCTGACATGGTTCGACAAAATATCGACGTCAGAACTGATTACTTGCACCAAGCAAAGAGTTGTGGAGAGACATGATCATCCAGGCAGGCACGGCACTTGATTGTTTGATTGAAATAAAGAGCTTTTAAAATGAACAAACTGTACTTCATTGGAGGCCACAATTAAAAGATGGATTAGGATTTGTGTCCGTAAGAACACTAACAGGGGCAGCGATAGAGAAAAGAACTGTACATGCAACAAAAACATGGAAAAACTGAAGAGGATTAAGACTAACCTGACGTGTGGGAACAACTAATAGAATGGCAGCATTAGAAACCTCTTGAAATATATCAGCGTGGCAACCTATGGTGCAGAAGATTCTAGGTGTAGTAGATAGATTATTACATTAACCCTCTTATTCCTAGCCCTTCAGAAAAAGTTACTACCGAATTCCCAGGACAAGGGAGATAACCCAGCAACAATGAGAAGTGCTTGTGAAATAAAATTCATAACAAATACAATTTCTAATCAATATTTGTGATTTAAAGTCCAATTTACAGTTCAATGGATGAGGTACTAGTTTGTAAACACGTATGTTGTCATTACCATGCAAGTTCGATGTAAAAAATTATACAATTGAAGGAATAAAAAATGAATGACTATTGAACGTATGTTTCACTCAAAAATGTCAGTTTTATTGAGAATATATGTAAATTGAAAGGTTGAAAAGCAATCTCCTAACAGAGGTTGATTTTACATGTGGGCAACTATCACTTGTTTCCACACACCTTTTGTGGTGCAGTCCTCATCTTCATTTAGAAACACTTAACTATGGCTCTGCCACACAGTGGAGTTGATCAGTCCTGCAGTATCTGGGAGTTTATCAGTCCTGCAGTTGCCTAGCCTGCATGTTTGTATGGGCATGAGGGCCCTCATACAATCAAGACAGAGGTTCAACCTTGCACATGTCCATATTGTCCTCATGGAACGAATTTGGAATTGACATTGAAGTACAAATATTTGCTAATACCTTCAAATCTATTTCTTAACACTATATTTGACAAAGCAGGCACATTCAACAGTTTATCGGTAAACCAAAACATTCTGTAGTAAGGTAACTGGTGAGTTCGACACACATAGTTTACATAAAGATATTGATGTAATGAAAAGGAACAGTGTCCATGAAGGATCTGGATTTTTTGAATTTTCATAAATGCGTTGGTTAGCTCTGTCCAGTTTAAAAAAAATACCCGCGAAATCAGCTGCCGTAATGACGGTAATCACAAATAGAGAATACTCTGAATCAATGTCATTTGCAGAACCTATTTCTTCACTAAATTGTTCGATATTGATAGTGCTCAGCTGTTGCGACTATTCTCTCTCAACTTTACAACCTGGGTGGCGGAGGAAGCGGCAGTGTTCACATCCATCGACAATCGTAATTCATCTAATAGTTACGCAAATCGTCGTAAACACTAGAACTAGCGTCGTATATTTTCACACGCAAATCTTGAATTAATTATATATCAATCCGATTTATCCACGATCTCGCCTGCAAATTTTCCATCAACTGAATCATAAATCACAAGTTTTCCAGAACATAAAAGGACTTTTTCAAATATTCGCTGATACGAAACCAAATACACCAGAAACACGCAGATTTCTAAAATGGCAGCAGCCATTATCAGCAATGATATCAGGGCTAAATTTAGCGTGTCTATTCGCAAGGAAAGATATAGAAAAGCGATTTAAAGGTATATACCCGGGTACGCTCACGGTTTATGCCAATAACGGGCGCATTCGACCGCTACAGGAATAAGAGGTTAATGACCTGTGTCCTCAGGCTTTAATATATACAGATTGACACATGTCTTGTCACAACTACATTACTGTGAAGTTATTCAATGTGGGTGTTAAAACTTTCACATGGTGGGTGTTTTTTAATTTAAAAATAAAATAATGAACTCTTAATTACAGGGCGTGGTGGACCACGGGGAAGCTTACGTGCAAGTAGGGATGGTCGAGGTGGTTTCTTAAATGGTAAGTTCTGAGTGTTGTCTGAATGTCTTATATTGTTTGATCAGTGAATATGCCTTATGCTGGTAAGACAACTAATGAAAGGGCTAGACTGATAGTTGCAAATATCGTTGCTTTGTTGTAAATTGACAGCACATTATACAATGTGATCTATAGCAATTAGGATGGAGGATATAGTAGAGCTCCTTATTTTGGATTCAGCCGTATGTGAGAGCAGGATTGTACTACCATGTTGGTTAGATGCTGACTATCCACACATCAGTGGATATCAGAGTGTTTCCGCTTTGATGCTATCCAGTAAACTTTGCAACTGCCCTTACTAATAATATATATGGATCAATTATGTATCATGTGCATAAAAGTTGACTTGACAGATATAAATATAAATACGGGTAGACAGTCACTGCTTGAACAAAATTTGAGATATAAACATTGCATTCTACAACATGAATATCACAAATGAAAAAGGAAAATGAATGTGGGGAAAAAAAGAAACATGATAAAATCAGAATCGTTTGGCTGAAAGGATACAGAAATTGCAGCTGTAAACAATATTTACCCCAAAATGGAAGGGGGCAGCCTGTGCTTCAATAGAGCTTAAATGTTTATAATTATTTATTGTATTCTCTATATGAAAGTAAATTTCTGTATCATGAGGAAGTTCCAGGTCTTCTGTAAAAGGCATCTTTCTGGAGCTGTATCATCTTGTATACCTGTGAGTGACACAGAAGTAACACTAATGTCAGACATTATTTATATTGCATTATCACCTTCGAATGCACTAAGTGGCACATCACAGCTGAGAAATTTGAGAAGACCCATTAAGTAGGAAGGATTAAAATACCTAGTCTACCATTACAAATGTATGAGAAGAATATGACGTATATATCAGCAAATCAGATCTACATGCTATTTATTGGTGGCAAGAGCTTGTCTAATGTAGTTTGTGTGTTAATGACCTGTGTATACAGGGTCAATGAGTTATCTTGAATAATGCAGAACTCTTTCTGACAACTACCTCTGCATGTTGGATGTTGATTGCCATAGGGACACAACAAAATGAGATGTATTCCTCATTAGTCTTCTAGAGAACTAGTCTGGCTTCTCTTACACATTTTATGTGATATCACTGGATGGGACATTCAACTAAGTAGATCCATGAAGATTTTAAGCATATTGTAAGAAATCTCCATTATTATCAACTCCTGTAGGAAGCAGGTAATAGAACCATCTTGATTTATGGTTCATATATTGGTAACTTGCCAAACACCATGTTATATTGCAATATCTGCCTACCAAGAACTTGAACTGAGGAACGTATAACATGTCTGCGATGAGATATTTGTTTTTTTTACAGTATTGAATGCCTATGAATATCCCATGGTCACGTTCTTATCCAGCTCCGAAAAGATAATAGTTGATCTATTGTATTTTCATACAATGATATAGCCATCAGGTTGGTTTTATCCATTCTACAGACATCACTGACAAAAAAGGTTTTATGTACATCTCTAAATGTCATTGTATACTGCCAAGTCATCTTTAGAAGTCATTTCTTTGGGTGTTATCTTACTGGCAACGAATATCTTACTAGAAATTGTCATCCTCTGACAATGTTCCTCAGTGAATATGTTTTGGGAATCTCTAGAGGAACAATTAAAATCCTGAAGGTGTAGAGGAGTGGACCACATCAAGCTGAGAGGGACAATACTGGAAAATGTGGAAAAAAAAATTGTGTATATTTAGGGAACATCTGTAACAGTCGGGTACATATGTTGACGTGAGATATAGATATATATTGTCTCGTCGATACTAAGATCAAGGGCTTTCGTTCAAAGTCAGTCTTGTTTGGGCCAGAGACATTGAAATAATTATGATGACCAAAATATCAAGATATTGCAGTGGGTTTGATAAAGTTAATATGTTCTTGTGGGAGAGAACAGGACATGCTCAGATAAACCAGAAAATTCAAAAATGGAGATGTTGATGAACCCCTACTAGTATTGTCCAACAATCGGTCTTGGAACCGATGTAGAGGAGTGTGTAGTCTAAATACTATGCAAAGCACATATCAAGAGACTAATATTGAAATAACAGGAAACAGCTGGAGAGAAATGTACAGAATAAGACTGCTTAGATAGAATTAGTTGATCACTTGTGGACTCCCGTGACAATGGCAGAATAGTCCATCTTAATATCAGTGGGTGAAACATTCGTCATTAACAGATATCAACAATTTCTTGCAAATATCAGCTTGTTGTGGGTTGATAAAAATAACTGGGTTGTTATATGTTAAACTGCAGGACATTTCAGCCAATGATGTGTAGTACTTTGTTGCCATATATCCATGAAAATATCTTGTTGCCAGTAGGCTGTCACAGTTTTCTTCCATATATGAAACTAAAACAGGTACCCGTAGCAGAGGTGGACCACCACGAGGAAGAGGCAGACTTGATATCCATGGAGGCAGGAGGTCCCCTGTATCTAGCAGAGACGGGCCCCTTGGGAAACGCCCCCGTTTGGATGTAGAAGATGGCTACAGACGTTGATACAATTCTTTGGTTTCACTTATGGTTTTTTGTGTGGAAGGAAGTAAACATGAGTTACAGGGCTGACATCTGCGCTTGTGAAATGAATTGGCAGAATTGATTGATGTCACAACAGATAACACTACACAAGTTTATGAGTAGAGGAGCGCAAACCTACTACCATTCCAAAAGCATGTGTTGTCATAAAATAGGATCTTGTTTTATTTGTGGAGATGCTTGATTTGTAATAAATCTCAAGAAATGATCAAACTTCCTTGTGAATAATTTTTTAATCGCTTTGGACACTTGAATGAACATTTGTTTGGAATCCGTTGGTTGCAGATTTTGATCATGACACTGATCAGAATTACCAAGACATGGTTACATTTTTTGTCAAAAGGTTGATCAAGATATCTGCAAATTTAAACCGGTGGCTGAATCTGTGACACAGAATGACAGCCATTAGTGATTTCCATGCTGGGTGTGTTTTGATAGTGTTGAGATTGACACATCCATGCTTCAATGACAAATGCTTAATAAATACGAGTGGGGTGCTTGGTATTCATGGAAAATAAGAAGATTGGCATGACTAGTTCCTTTCACACTGTCTTTGAGACCATATTGATGTTGTAGCTTGAGATCATGGGCACACTGATCAACCTTGATTAATTTACTTTCAAAGAAACATTTATCCAAATGGAGGTATTCCAGTGCTATTCTTACTTGACAGATGCAGATGTTAATAAATTGACCTGGATATCAAAATACTCTTGACGACTAGTCAAACATTGGATTGACTGTTGACTTCTGCATGCCTTTGGAATCTCCAATATTGTATAAATAGGCATGACATTTTTAATTTACCTGAAAAGTGAACCAGGAATAATGATGGATACACGATGTTGAAAGTAGTGACTGTCAAAACTAAAGTGACCATTAACTGTTCTCATCTGGTGCCGTACTGAGTCCTTCAGTGAATCACTGTTTTTAATGTCCATTCTTCATGACTCATTATGTTTAAATGGCATGTCCATGATTTGGTTATTGTCTTTTTAAGTGTTAGTGTGGTAGATCTCTCCACAAATAAACTGTAAACTAACAAGACTGGTCATGTTGTATTTTTGTCAAGTAGTTCACGTTTGCAAGCGCACAACATACTGCTTCATTGAGTTTGAAATATGAGAGATTATTAACCCTGACAAGAATGCCCTGATATCATCTACCACAGAGAGCCACACAGAAAAAGTGTAAAGAGGAAGACCATGCAAAAGATGGAACGACGGCATCAAGAACAGCCTTAATAAAATGAATAACAGCTTGAAAAGTTCATTAGAACAAGATTACTACATTCTTCTTCTTTCCCCTTAACACTTCTATAAAGAAGTAAATGGTGGAAGAGAAGAAGATTGGTAAAGAATGGCATAATTCTTGATTTGGTTTCAAGATTTACAAAAAATCAAATTCTTGACATATCTTGAAATCAAGTTTTGACCACCTTTGTATTAAATTTGGTGACTAGCCAGCTTAAATCTTACAATGCTCTCTTGTGACATTTGGAATAAGATAACGGAACTGACATCAGAAAAGAAATTTGAGCAAAACAGGAAAATTTGCCAAATCTGTGGATAACTAGAATTGCATTGTCAAACAGCAACATAAATTAGTCTGGGCTTGCCATAAAAGCAAATTATGTTTTGGTATGAAGTAGAACTACCAAGAATCTTACCAGTGGCTGATGTTCTAAGATAACTGAGAAGTTTGACTAAGCAAAAGGAACAGCAATACAAATTTGGAAAAATGGTCAACTCTGTGCCATGTATGGTGGAGAATGAGTGCTTATGTGGGACATGTTTGTGTACTACATCCTTGTTTTGATACTATGGTCGGTCCCACTATTTAGAATGAAAGTAGCACGACGGTGCTATACACTAACTGAAGACGTTTGTGTGTGACTAGCCAGTTCATTAAACTACAACTGTGATCTTGTAGAAGTAATGACTTGAGACCTAGGAGTATCTAGTCTCTAACCATGTTACTGAAGAACTGACAATTTTACAAAGTTATATGTCACAAATCAAGATTAATTCATAAATGAGTCCTTCAATGACAAGGAAAGCATATATCAGGTGTTTAGTGAGGTGATTCTGTGTTCTTCCCAGTACACATAGCTATTGAGTATTGGAAAACTATCACCAAAACACCTGTTTCGATGCTACATGACCTCAGTCAACTGAAAGGGGCTGAGCATCATGGGGGGGTGGGTACCATGACATCAATTCTGTCTGCCCATTAGAAATAACATTTTCGCGATCACCGACACTTTAAAACCCAGAACATTGAATCAACAAATGGTGCTCCATTATTGCTGAGAAAATCTGCCTTCAATATCACTACTTATCAGTTCACAAGATGAACAAATGGAGAAAGTATAGAACATTCTCAAATGTAGTCACCTTGCTGCATGAATAGTGAATAATTAAAGCCCCGAAAGTCAGTGATCCAACAAATATGGAGCTTTTGAAATGAACGGACTGTGGAGACTATCATTTAAAGATAGAGGTGGATTGGACAATATGTCATATCCCAGTAGGGGCATTGGCTCGCAGATGGGAAGAGAAGGCCTGTATGTCCAAAGGAAACCTGAAAAGAACTGGAGAGAGATTTGAAGGAGTGTGGCCTGACGGAAACTAGAAAGGTGGCAGAACATCAACAGTGGAAATCTCTTGTAGAAGCCTAATGTGTCAATCGAGACACAAAGAGGATATAGATAGATCGACAACACACAAACCAAATTATAGATTTCTGGGAGTTGCATACTTTCAATGATTATATATGAACTGCAGAACAATTTTAAAATAATCCTGTATATGCTATCTTCTATCTGTCTGAGAAAATTCTCTGAATATTTTTGCCAAACAAATCATTAATCAAGAACTGTTGAATATGTGCAACCAGGAGGAAATGTGCACAGTGATAAGGGCTGGATAGATCGTCATAAGTGATACAGAAACCTCCACACAAACTCTTGCAGTGGATTCCAGTAATGCAGTTTTGGTCAAAATTCTAGCACCATGCAAAAGGATTGCCACATGTTGAACAATATGGAGAGATTTTATTGTCCTATCAAATCATTTCTGACTGCTGTCAGTTCTTGGTTTATGAAGAAACATTTTATTGAAAATTTGGATATGTAGTTCTTATTTTAAAGTATATATATATATATATATATATATATATACACATATATATTGACATTTCTATCAAGAGGTACATTTTCACATTAGGAATTCAGATGTTTGACTTGGAGTCTAGTCTGTATCCTGAATCAGGAACTTTGGGTCAAGTGAGGTGTTGCTAGATTTGAAGACTACGGAAAAAAAAGACAATGTTTCATTAACTAAAAATGTCAGTTGCTGCATGCTGATAGATATACTGAAGACGAGATTGAAGCTTCTGTGCACTAGGAATGATTAACTTGAGTGTCTCAAGTTCAAATAACTTATTTCATTTTGTTCTACTATGGGACAGCAGTTGTTGGTCACAATAAATGATAGCTAGGTTTGAAGAGTCAGCAGTACAACTAAACATTAAATGATTGTGACTTGCATCTTTTTTTATTGGACTAAAAAGTATAGAAAGCGAAGGATTAACTTCATTCCATCAGGTTTCTCAATATGGTTGTCCCTTTCAGCAGAAATCATGCTCTGCCTGCCAATAATGTTGCATGAACTCCGTAGCCCCAGCAACAATCCTAGGGAACTCCAGGAAAAAATACTCAAGTAAACTGTATGCCGTTGTTCAGATTCAAACCAACAACCTTCAAAACGCAGGACAAATGACTCGCCACAGATATCCCCAACTCATCAATGTATCATTGGCGGTTTTAAAAAATGAATGACAAACCCATCAATTGTTGGTGAGGATGTAGGAGAAACAACATTCAGACTATTTGGTCTGAGTTGGTTGTAATAAGTGCAACCCATCAAGTGTTGGTGAGGATGTAGGAGAAACAACATTCAGACTATTTGGTCTGAGTTGGTTGTAATAAGTGCAACCCATCAAGTGTTGGTGAGGATGTAGGAGAAACAACATTCAGACTATTTGGTCTGAGTTGGTTTTAATAAGTGCAACCCATCAAGTGTTGGTGAGGATGTAGGAGAAACAACATTCAGACTATTTGGTCTGAGTTGGTTTTAATAAGTGCAACCCATCAAGTGTTGGTGAGGATGTAGGAGAAACAACATTCAGACTATTTGGTCTGAGTTGGTTTTAATAAGTGCAACCCATCAAGTGTTGGTGAGGATGTAGGAGAAACAACATTCAGACTATTTGGTCTGAGTTGGTTGAAGTGCAAACATAAAGGTCGGATGGTTATTAATTGTATTGACAATTCTGTTTGGAATGAAATGTTTTATTCAGTACAGCTCACCTGCAATGTAGTCAGTCAGACTAGTAGTTAGGTTTCCAAGAAATTTGAACAGCGGCCATGTTTGAAATACACAGAACCGTTTCTCTTAGAAAATGGAAATGACTAATACATTTGTATATGAACATGGACTGTGAAGGTATGTGATCTCGTGTAGTGTTTGTGTATGTGTACATTTGAGTTGACAAGTACATGCTGTTATTGCCTCAAAATGACATGTTTTGTCAGCACAGATTGACTGACATTCATTAGATGTCAAATATAGCTTGCTTGGGAAACACAACTGGAAGACAAATATGTCAGTGAAAAATCAGTACATAGATTATAAACTGATATTAGATAACCAAGTTGGTAATATCTAAAGGTGTCATTATCATTACACTTATTTAGGGGGAGATTTCACAGCTGGTTCGATCAAGGATGCTCAAAAGTGAATGACGAACAACCTGGTAATTGTGTCAGAAAAACAGTTGCTGCAGGTGGTGATGATTCAATCTAACAGGCCAGTAACAATAGACTTGCTTAACAGATGATTTATTACCAAGGAACAATTATTGGTGCATAACTATCAAAGCGTGCTTCAAGGCAGTGGAAACAACCTTCCATGCTACTGGTGTAACCTTAAAAGGATGTGCTTAGTATTTTTGGATTTACAGGGAAATGCTCTTAGCACATTTGAAGTATTGTTGATGTCTCTGAATGCAATTCAAAGAGAACATCCATTCCTACAAACTATAGAAGTACTGGTCCATCATAACAATGCCAGATCACATACTACTCAACCAAGGATAACATTTTAACAACTAATGTTGCAACTTTTGGACCATTTTGTCCCATAAAAAACTAATTGTGGCGACAGCAGAAATTTCACAGAGGACCGACGTTAAGCATGGGTGCAAATGCAGCTGAGACATCACACCAAATGATTCTATGCTGCAAGTTTTGGGGCACAAGACAATACAGGATATGTGAATATCAATGTTGGTGAAGATTGTGTTGAGAAATAAGTGGAAATGTAAGCGTGATAACAAATGATTTTCAGTTTTGTGTTTTCTTATTAACCAGTTGTGACTTGCTTACACTTAAAATTAATCACAGTAGGATAGCTGGATTGGATGAAAGTCGATGTGTTAAACAACAAATTTGTGGTATAGATATTGGTCCAATTAGACTCTTTTGAGAGCGTCAAGCATAGAAGGTGAATAGATACTGACCATATTTACAAATGAGTAATGTTACATGCAGCTAGTACTGTCATGTGGAAGTGAATCTTTGACCATAAACATGCAGGAACAAAATTGAAGGTAACATGTTTTCACACACAAAATGATCACTCAAATGGACTGCGGAAAAGGGTGAAAGAATTCCTTCTGGCAAACATCCAACAGAATGTCATTTTTTGGAAGGCGAAGATTTGTTATATTGCTGTGAGAGCAAGGAAAAGTGATAAAAAGAACAGAGAAAGAGAAAAACTAAGCTGCGTGGCGTGGAAGTGCATCAACAAACAACCGATTTGATCGTTAACACCAGAGACAGAGTTGTAGATATTCAAGATCACTAATACTAGCAGACACATAAGCTGATGATTATTTAGGGCTTGTTTCTTCCATTTTGTATGCTTTAAATATTGTCTATATATTCAATGTTATCTCTTGTATGAATTTGTCTTTTGTAGCTCACACAGAGATCTGTATATGTTTTTTGCCAGTGAGGTTGCCTCACTATATCATATTGGCTTGAAGCATGTGCTCTTCAGTCTGGTGACTACATGACTGAATTGTTGACCTTGAATTTTGTATACATGTCTCTGCAGAGTCAACTTGTGTCCTGCTGTGAAGCGCAGAATGAGAGCTTGTACTCAACTGTTTGTATTGTGGCAGTAGCCTTGTGTTGGTCTTAGTGAATTTCTGACAGATTTAATCTTTTTCTTTTGGTGATATATAACTGGGGCATCCGGCTACTGTCATAAGCACTTTCCTTGACCAATTGATCTGCTGTTTCATTGCCTGGTATTCCATAGTGAGACTTGATCTGCTGCAAGACAAATCTTGCGCTGCTTGTTAACCAATGTCCCTACACTGTTATCTTGTAACTGCTGCTGACTGCAGAGATGAAAGATGTCACAAATAGTTGTTACAGCTGGCTTGTCAGTATTTCAGCTTATGCGTTATATATATAGTTTAATATCCACACAAATGAAAAATATAATTACTAACATCTTTTATTGTTGTCATTTAGGCCATGTTACCTAAAACATTGAGTAGTGATAACTCAAGTCACTTTGGCTACAGTCGACAAACTCAGGTCGGAGCAGTAGTGGACATAAATGGAGTTTGGATAAAGGAGGTATGAGATGAAATGTTATTTTGAAACAGATGCTGTATATTGGTTATGTTTTTAAATTTTAGACTTACTACTTTGATTCTGTTAAGTTTAGCTAGCTATTGTCTGTTTTACGATGTGAGATATGTATCAGTGAGATATGTATCACATGATTTTAATGCATTCAATTCAGAAATAATTTAGTGTTGCTTTGATATAATTTTTCCAGATTGTAACTTCCAACCTCCCAGAGAACAGGGTCTGCCATCAAGCAAGGTTGTATCAGTGCAGAATTGAGCTTGGTCAGTCATGGAATGTAACAGACAACATATCATCCGTCTATCTGTTGGTCTCAGTATCTGCCTATATGAAAATATGCACAATGGGTAACAGTCCTGCATGGCTGTTCAGGTTGTGCTAGTGATTGTTTATTGGTAATGTTCATTTCATATTAGTTCTCTATGTCCTCGTTATAGACGCCAGACACGAGCTTTTTTTGTATCCCATTCAACTTCTGCATATATCATAAAATCACATTCACCACCATTGCTTCTGTTTATTGTGTTACATCCTTAGATAATTGTTTGAAAACCAATTCCAACAAGAATCTGAATCAACTGAACAATCTCACTGCAAGCATTGGAAGAATACCTCGAAACAGTCAGAAATACAACTGTCAGAAATACATCAATATCGCTTGTTCTGGGGATACTGGAAAGAGAATGCCATTGCAGATTTCGGCTCAAAACACATGCAGCTTGATTGCCATAGTGATCAGCACATTGGTTGCCATCAAGCATGTACCTGATTGTTAGTCAGCTACATATATCTAGTGTAATCTAGTACTACTTGTCATGTCATATCAAGTTTGAATTATTCACAATGTAAATATTGATACACATCTGATAACAATAATTAACAATTTATGTGGCTAAAATAGTTCTGTTTAGTTTTAAAAAATGAAATACTTGAGAGTTGCTGTGTTTGTGTTTACTAGTGATTGTGAAAGGTACAAGATGATTGTAGGACAAACATTACACTGCAGATAGTATTGATTATCATACAGTGCTCACTGACAATGGACAAACATTACACTACATATAGTATTGATGTGATAATTTGTGATCACGATATCTATATGTTCTCTGAATTAAAATGTGAAAGAGTTCAATGCTCTCTGGTGTGCATGGTCAGATTTCATTTGTTGTCGGTTATTGTCACATCAATTCAATAATTGATCTGCTTTATATGGCGACATGTAACAAATTTGTCGGCAACTGTTCAATTGAAGAAACCCCTTGATTTTGATGGCCAATAGCTAAGAGACTGAAGATGGGCGCTGATGGACAGCATATGATAGAGTATTTTGTTGTAGATTGGTCTTTATTCAGTTTCAGACTAAAGGTAGAGGTGAATCCTCTTTTTGGGGGTTTTGTTTAATGGAATGTACACTAGTCATTTGTAGACCATAGTGATATGCAAGTCTAGTTCTCTTACAGAAAGTGTCCACAGCTTCAATTGTTTGTTGCCCTGAACAGTCAAAAAAGTTGTCCAGAAGGAACTTCTGTGCTCACTGGTATTTGAACCAAAGAGCATAAGTAAGCTGTGCTTTCAAATTTATAGCGATAATTGTGTTTTTGTGACCAGCACATCTGTTTTTGACATGTAGTTTGTTGTGTCCCATGGCAGTACTAAATCTACAGCACTTCATCTTTATCGCTATTTTGATGATTGTACCATTAGATGCATTCTTATGATGAAGTCAACTGTTGTCTGGAGCACATCTCTGGTGTCATGTAGTTTTGAAAGTTGTGTTGTATGGCCAGCATTCCTTTCTAGGGAGGACATACAGGGGACAGTCTTGCAGGACATGTTCTGTGGCTTGATCAGCAGGGGCACAGAGGGATTGGGACAATCGTAGCCTGTGTTTGTTCTGTTATGACCTATCCTGAACAGCACTAATACTGCATTTTGTTTTTAAAAAAACAAAACAAATTTACTGTTTGTGTATGTCATCACATTTTTACATGTATTACTTAGAGCAGGCACAACAGATTAAAACACTACTCAGACTTTACAAATTCTGCACACATTTTATTTCAATGTTGACTAATAATAAATTCTTAGAAATGAGCAATGCATATTTACTTGAGATGGATAAAAGCATGAATAAGTACAAATAATATCATGTCACAACATAGATATGTAGGCATATACTCTTAGTCATTTTGCAGGGACAGTAACATTTCCCCATTCACATATATATATTTACACATTTTAAATTAAAAGTAGCACTGTTTGTCCGTTATTTAGGTAGATGTAAAAAAAAATAATAATAATTTTGTTATATGATTTGCAGTTGTTATTCATTACTCTGATCTTCAGACACATTCACTTTGTATGTTATGAAGCATGGAAAAGACTTGATTTCTCATCAAATAACTTGTCCTGAGCAAAATTATCCATCCTAACAGTCCTTCTGAATTTCTCTCATAGGTTATGCTCAAATCATGTTCCATGCTCATGGTCTTCCTCTTTGCCAGGATGTCTCCTCTATAATGGTCTTCTTCAACCTTTTGTGTAATTATGTCAAAAATACTTCAATTTTCTTATTTGTAGCAAGATCTAGTTTTCAGTTCCAAGATAGATCTATTTGCTCTCTTCTGTAACACTTGTATTCAAAAGCACATGTTTTTACACTGCCTTGTCCATGCTTCATGCCCATTCCTTGTCACTGGGAATATATATATGCATTCTGAGCTTTGTTTTCCTATTAGTTACATTTCATACTGATTTTAGTATGCCATGCCTGTTCTTTTTAATTTCCGTCATCCCATTTTCATCTCTTGTTAGCAGTGAACCGAGATATTAAAACTATTCACATTTTTATCCTTTAAGCATGGGAAAAAGCTTGATTTGCTCTACCTGTTTTTGCAGTTACCTGATTTTGGATCTCTCGTGGTGACAGCTTTGGTTATCCGAGTATGGCAAGCAAAACCTTATATTTAAAAAAAATAATAAATGGAACAATAATATACCTCACAATCTTTTGTTTTATTATCAATCACTCTTGACATACATTTTGAAATACATTAGATTGGTTTTCTAGATAAAACAAACACACGTGTCTAGAATACATGTGTATTATGTGTGTCATCTTTACTTTGTGCCTCCAATCAAATTTCCACCTATGCTCATGGTTTGACAATTGTAAATTTAATCTGAACAGATAAATCAGCTAAAGAACTGAATGTACTAATTATCTTAGGCTATTAAACATCATAAATTAGTCTTTCCTTCCCACTATGAAATGAATAAACAGAATTTGTAGTGTTTGTGCGATTTCTGCGGCATGGTGTCGGGTCATACAGGTAAACCCACTGATGTCACTCCTTGACCATTGAATGCTGTTTTAACTAAGTTTGGAACGTTCTTGTTGATCCTGAAACTACTGCTGTGACCAATGTTTGTATCTAACAATCTCATATTTCAATATTGGTTGCAGCTTTAGCCTACAAGTTCATGTCAATATTTCTGCTGATTGTTAGCTATGCTTCTACTCTAAGCATTGGTCATGTCTATCCTGCACATCTTTGCTGGTCTACTACAATTTATTTTGAACAGTTGCTCCCTTAGACCAGGTTTTGGGGTCAAAGGCGCAAGGAAACGACGGCACGCCAGATTAGTGAGCTGGCACTAATCCCCTGCCCTCACCTTGGTGACCCTGGTAACAGACTAGTTCCGGTCTGGCTAATAGGGCAGGTGCTGGGGCAAGTAGAGATGCAAAGGTAGTCACGCTAGATGGGATCCGCTTGCAACACAGACATGTGAACTTCCAGAGTGACTATTAATGCTCGTCTCTCCTGGCCCATGGGAAAATTTGGAGCCAGCGCATGCTCTCGAGCCGATAAATATGCTGGAAGTCTAGCTGAGCTGGATGTGGGTCTGCACAGATGTGAGCTATGCACAGGTGGGCCCTTATAGGGCGAAACTCGTGACCTCATCACAGGCGGGGACAGCCCAGGCAAATGTAAGCACGGTGGGAAATGGTGAGGTAGGCACCAATGCTGAGTATGCATGCGAGCGATGCACGGAAAGGCGCGCAACAAATCCCGATACACAGCAGAGCAGCATTGTGACGCTACATGGGGAGGTATGCGGGAAACCCCGTACATGAGGCTAAGCGCGGAGAAACCTATTGGGTAAGGTTGGCCGAGCGCAAATTCTAAAGTTGCGTTCAGAGCCTAAAAAACTGCCTCTCTGGGACAATCGGGCAAGGTACAGTTGCCAAAACATCCCCGGAAGAACTGATGTGGGAATAGTTGGACAAGCATAAATCCAAAAAAAGTTGCGTTTTAGTGCCTAACGAAACTGCCCTCCCTGGAACATCTAACATCCCAGAAAGAACTGAGGTGGGTGATAGCGGCGAGCGCAAAGTTTCAGTTGCGTTGCTAGTATCGATCCTCTAGAATATCTGTGTGCAGCCCCAGACCAGTGTTTCCCGGAGACAGGGAAAATACATGGTAAAATTCTTGCAAATTGCCAAGTAAGGACACGCGCCCCAAAGCGGCTGAGAATACTCCTACTCAGGAACAAACTCACTGTGGATAAAAAAAAGTATGGCCGAAAATGCAAAGGCTTGACTGGTACAGCCCCAAGCATTGTCTAAGGGCAATACTTTTCGGACGCCGATCATCCTACACAGATGACGTCCATATCCCATGGCTCAGATCACATAAAGGCTAAGCATACCGCCAACATATGATCGTTGGTTTGACAAAGCAACACAAAAAGGTGATACTTTCTGTGACTAGCCCTAGAAGGGTCGAGATCGTTCGGGTCTTTATCTTAGCGACCTCACCCAGTCAACGCATGTAGCTAATGCTCCTGGCGTAGATCTAAGCTTAAATTTACGACAAAAAAGATCATTAAGGAGTGGTTATCTCTTACGTTGTGTATGGAACGACCTCACCAAAGGCAGGAAAGCCGTTAGAGAAGGCACCCAATATGCCCTCACTAAAACTAACTCTGTCCGAGAAAGAGTTACAAGGATATCAGGTCTCCTGCAACGATCACTCTTGAAGGATCTAAGCTTCAAGTACCTCGGAAGTCGGAGAGGCCGTCCATATGGTTGAGGTATGCATGTAAAAGGGTAATATAGGCCCACGCTAAAATCAGTCAGAAGCGCAATGCCAGGCGTCATGACTTTACGCCTGAATTAATAGCGGGTGATCGCGAGAGACCAGGTTTCCATTATTTTACAACCATGTATGAGTCTAATAAGATGTGTTCTGGATGCTATTGTCTGTGATGCCAATTGTGTGCACTTTTAGGGGACAGGTGTGACTTCTTCAGTCTGTACCAGCGTACCTTCATTTTCATGACTACCACAGTGGGCTGGGATACACAGAATCGGTTCCATTTTCAGAACAATGCAATATTTTTACTTCTTGATTGAGCCTATCTTGTTTGATACATGAAATAGCTTGGGAAATGAATTTCAAGTCACTTAAAATTATAATTTTAAGGCCTGGGGTTTTGTGTAGTTTCTTCTTTGCGTTCCTTCTTTATGATCAATTTTAATCACTCTTTGTGATATGTTTGATCTTTGCCAAGAACGGGTATACGTTGCACATTGGTTTGGTAGGTCCGTACTTCTACACGTTTAGGATATGTGCATCCGATTTCAGCCAAACCTCCTTAGTCGCCTCTTACGACATGCGTGGCAGGTAACAGTGGTTCTATTCTTTACACCCCAAATTTGGGCCCCGGTAACCACTTGGCAATTGTGCAGTTTAATTTGTTGTGTGCCATTTCCCTGGTCATTGATTATCTTCTGCATTCTCTCTCTCTCTTTGCCTTTTTACCCGGATTGGGGCATAGGCCCTCAACCAACTCATGCCAAGTCTTCCTATCTCTAGCTATCTCCTGCAGCTCCTCCAGCTCTTCTTTATATTGTTGATCTCCGCCTCCAAATCTCGTCTCCATGTATTTCTCGGCCTCTCCTTCTTTCGCTGTCCCTGCGGGTTCCAGGCAAGGACCCCTTGTTATATTCCTCCGGTTTCGCAAAGTGCGTCCTATCCAGCGCCAGTCTTTTTTAACCTGTTCGTTCACTGGAATCTGTCTTGTTCTCTCCATAAGTTCCTCATTTGTGACCATATCATACCATCTTATTCCCTCTATTCAGCGCAGACACCAGTTGATGAATGTTTGCAATTTATGCGCTATTGTTTTAGTTGTTCTCCATGTTTCTGACCCATATAGTAGAACTGCTTTAACATTAGAGTTAAATATCCGAATTTTTGTTCTAGATTTGATTTCTTTAGACTCCCAAATGTTTCCAGTGCAATGAAAGCTCCTCTTGCCTTCTGTATTCTTATTTTAACATCTCTATCTGTTCCACCCTCTTTGTCTACGTTGCTGCCCAAATATGTGTATGATTCTACTTTCCAGTTGCAAGAGCGTACAACCTGAAAATGGAATCATTAAGAGGAAAGGGCAGATCAAGAAAAAGATAAGTTGATGGAGTTACAGACATCTTAAGGGGGACTCTGGTCTTGAAACTTTTTTCGTTGCTTTGGTATTAATGTAGAATTTGTATAACAATTTTGAAAGATTATGACTTAGAATAGTAGAAAAATTAGTAAAAAAAGTCACAGCGTTGCCATGGAAACAATAAAATGGCCTTAGCACAAAATTTCAAATCCCTACGGCTCTGAAGTTAATGAATATAAATGAATTCTGTTTTCACTCTAAGGTGAGCAATTGTAATATCTACAAAATTACACATTATTTTTAGGATATATTAAATATTACATTTTTATGAATTTTTGTGTAAACACACCTCCAAAACAGCTTTTTTGACCGAATTTTGAGGAATTTTTACCCAAAATTTATAAAAATTAAATATTCAATATATTCTAAAAATCATGTGTAATATTTTACATATTACAATTGCGCACTTAGAGTGAAAACAGAATTCATTTACATTCATTAGATTCAGAGCCTTAGGGATTTGAAATTTTGTTTTTGGCGCCATTTTGTATTGTTTCCATGGCAACACTTTGACATTTTTTTTTTACTAATTTTTTCTACTATTCTAAGTCATACTCTTTCAAAATGTTTATACAAATTTTAAATTAATATGAAAACAACGAAAATAGATTCTTGATTTTCAAGACCCGAATCCCCCCTTAAAACTCCACAATACCACACCATATCAAGCGACAGAGCGTGCATTATCTCAGAAACCGATCATCAGTTAAACCTGCTACGCCTAGCTGCAAAAAAGCAGAGAAGGACGAAAGAAAGAAGACCCAGGGAGATCGTGTTTTGTTTGCTTGGTTAATTCTCAGTATCTTTGTCTTTCCCTTATGAATGTTCAGCCCTAGTTGCTGGGACCTTAGATTCAATGTGTTTAGCTTATCCTGCATCTGATTGTATGATTGTCTGATTTCGTGTATGTGGCAGAAGGGCTATATCATCAGCGAAGTCCAGATCATCTAGTTGCTCTGTCAGAGTCCATTGGATTCCATTTCTGGTGTTAGTTACTGTGGTCTTCATAATCCAGTCTATTGTCAGTAAGAACAACAAAGGTGATAGAAGACATCCCTGACGCACTCCTGTTTCTATTCCAAAAGTGCCTGTTAGTTTACCTTCATTAAGAACTCTAAATTTCATATCTGTATATGTTGCTTTTATTAGGTTAATAATTTTCTGTGGGATTCCATAATGCCTCATTAATTAATTTCCAAAGGGTTTTCCTATCAATACTGTCAAAAGCCTTCTCATAATCCACAAATCCTTTATAAAGTGGGGATTTCCATTCAATACTTTGCGCTATTATTATGCGTAATGTGGCTATCTGGTCAGCACAGGATCTATTTGGTCGAAAGCCTGCCTGTTCATCTCTTAGCTTTGTATCGATGGCATCTCTCAGTCTCTCCAGGATGACTCTGCTTAGTATTTTCCCAGGTACTGACAACAGCATTATTCCCTATAGTTTTCACACTTCTGAAGGTCCCCTTTCTTTGGTAGCTTCACCTGGTATCCTTCTCTCCAGTTTGCTGGTATTTCTTCGGTCTCCCAGATTCTGCTAAATAATTTATACAGTATTTCTGTGGATGTGTTTATGTTGGCTTTAACCGCCTCTGCTTGAATACCATCTGGACCGGCCGCTTTCCCATCTTTTAAAAGTTTAATGGCTTTACTAATCTCCTTCTTGGATGGTTTCTCACAGTTGATGTCCAAGTCAATTTCTGCCGGTTGGATATCTGTGGGGTTTGTAGGTGCTGATCTGTTCAGGAGTTCCTTGAAGTATTCCATCCATCTTTCCATTTGGTCTCTAACATTAGTGATAGTTTCCCGCTACTATTTTTGATCAACCCATTTGATGGACTGTATTTTCCTGCTAGCTTTCTAGTGATGTTGTAAAGATCCCTAAGGTTTCCTTTTCCTGCAGCTACCTCTGCTTCTCTTGCTAGATCTTCTATGTATTGTCTTTTATCTAACCTTATTTGTTTCTTCACTTTCTTGCTAGCTTCTGTGTATTTTTCCTGGGCTATGGCTTTGGCAGTTCTAGTTTTGCTATTATTTAAATCTGCTTTCCTCTTTTCCTTTCTTCTATTTCTGAGAGTTTCTGGAGTTATCCATGCCTTATGTTTCCCGCTCCTTCTTTCCTAATACCTCTGTGCATGTTTCATTCCAAATATCTTTGACTTGCTGCCAGCATTCTTCTGCACTCACCTCATCTTCTAATTGCCGCAAAACCTCATACTTATTCGAGACTGTGACCTGTTCCTTTGTTGTTTGACTTCTGAGGTATCCTACATTATATTGGTGTCTATGTTCATGGGATGTTATGTATTGCTTAAGCTTCAGTTTAATTTTCTTATCAGCAAATGGTGATCCGAATCTACATCTGCCCCCTTAAAACCCTTACATCTTGTAGAGATGACCTGAATTTCTTGTTTATGCATATGTGGTCAATTTGATTTTCTGTTCTGTGGTCTGGTGATACCCAGGTTGCTTTATGTATTCTTTTATGTGGAAAGACACTTCCACCTATGATGTATTGATTCACTGCACAGAAATTAGTGAATAGTTCTCCATTTTCGTTTATTATCCCTAGTCCATGTTTCCCCATGATCTCGCAGCCTATGTTGTTCGAACCTATTTTGGCATTGAGGTCACCCATCAGAATTTTGATGTTCCATTTCTCTGATTACCTATAGTATTTTGAAGTTTTATGTAAAATTCCTTTTTTACTTTTTCCTCTTTATCATTGGTAGGTGCATAACACTGGGTCACATTCAAGAATACTTTCTTTTGGTGGTTCTGAATGTTGCTGTGATTATCCTAGGACTCGCTGCTTCCCATTTTATTAGTGCATTCTCCGCTTCTTTAGATAGCATTAAAGCCACTGCATCACTATGGGGGGCATTTTCTTCCATATGTCCCGAGAACAACATTGTTTCTCCTGTGTTTAGACGTTGTTTGCCTGCACCATTCCACCTAGTTTCACACAATCCCAAGATGCCAATCCCGTGTAATTTCATCTCATTTACTACCTGTGCTGTCTTTCCCATTTCATACATACTTCTAACATTCCAGGTGCCAATTCTGGAGCTTTTCCTAGGTGAAAGGAAGATAATCTGCGGTGTAGACTCCTTGCGGCTTTCTCTGCATCGCTTCATACCTCTTCTAGAAGAGCTTCCTTTCCTCTTGGCTGGCACAGTTTTTATTTTATTTTATGTGACTTGTTCATGGTTGGTTGGATTTTGTGGCTAAAATTTTCTACTGGATAGGGTAGCCAGCCCTATGCCAAACCCCACCTTAGTCGCCTCTACGACATGCCTTGTAGGTCGCAGTCCGCTACTCTTTGCTCCTTGCGAGCCCGGCAACACACAGGCGATCTTCTGAATTCGCCTGCTACAAATTCAGATGTAGCCGTGGCGCTTCTGACTGAATTTTGCGTGAAAGCCTGCGTACCATTTTATTGGTTTCTTCGGCACACATGCGGGACTTCAGAGGCATCATTGATTATTACTTGATTCTCACAAGAAGTAATTATTATACACGGCAAATAAACCATGGAGGTAGAGCAATTCAATATTTCGATTAATACAAACATTTTCAACAACAAATAAAATGGTGACCATATCAACCAATGCTAACTAAATATCCTGACATGTGTTCTATTAGTCAATTATAGCTACTGCATCAACAAAGTTTCTACCTAAGAAAGAGTGATTAACAGCCCCATAGATTCAAATGCAAGAAAAGAGTTGGACATCATTGATAGTATTCTTTAGCTATTGTCAATATGGGGGACTGCTTGAACACGATCAACAGACAGTTTGCTGATGACTGACCTCACTACCTTCTTCTTTGAATGTTCCATATCGACCACTTGTTAAACCACTCTGTGATTTGTATGCGATCCGAGCCTAAGAGTGATTGTATGTTGTGTCAGTTACAATACGGCCGCAATAGGCCAGCGCATCTGACTTCTGCAACACTTTATTTACTAGGTAGCTTCCTAGGTCCCATACCATAGTTGCCTCTTACGACATGCTTTATAGGTCACAGTGTTACTATTCTTTGCTCCACATGACAGCCCCTGTACCACACAGTCACCTCGCTACCAATTCTAAGGACGATATGCAGACCTACATGGACATTTTTCCTATGGCCTGCGATGTGTTTGGCCTTTTCCCCTAAAGAGATGTAACCCAGTCAATATTGTGTGTCTTGCCAGTGGACTGCTTTACCTATCGTGGCAGCATCCTTTCCAAGGAGCAAACATAGTCTCTGATATCCATATCCACAATAGGTTATCCAAAGCCAGTGTTGCATTTGGAAGACAGAAGAAAAGAGATATGTGCAGCAACAATGCTGAAATAATTACACTGCTGTGGTGCAAAGAAAACGAGCTATGCGAAAAGTCACAACGTCCACATATCCAATCATGATCCTGTAATGTCACTCCTGTGTTATGGGAGTTGTGTTCCAGGATTTTGACTCTACAATCACCTCTGTGCAACAACACATTTGAGGCGTTTATCATTGCTTTCAATGTAGAGCTATTACTACTATGATTGCACATAAAAGAAACTTAGCTGTCTGTAATATTTGATGTATATACAAGATCATTTGCTTCTGAACACCTCTGAAGTCGGAGTATGACAAGGGGTGATAAGTAAAGCAAGTCTTCATGCAAAGATCAGTCAGCGTTGAACGAAAATTATTTTTGTAAAGCCTGCTTGCATATGGATAACTATTATAATGTATCAGTGTTTGCTACTCTTGATTGGTTTAATTTCATTTGCTCTCACATTCTGATGAATTGCATATTTCAAATACACATCTGGAGAGCCAAACATGTTTCACTTTCATCTCTGCAATCGACCAAATACAAGTGGCCAAGCAAACATGTAGCAGAAAAATAACGAGACAAACATGTAGGTAATATGAAGATATAATAATATAAGTATCAATTAAATATATAATAATAAAGGTACTCGCCAAACATAAATAATTGAATAATTTTCACTGAAATTTGCCCTCAAATTCCTTTGTGCAAATAAGAAATGTCATTTGTTTCTTGTTGATACTCCAACCAACAGGTATCTAGTACAGTAACTATACAAACTTTTGTTAGAATGTTACTGCTGCCCTCCATTGGCTCTCTGGTACTCCATTTATTGGGATTATTGTTGTGTCTCAGTCGATGCTTCACAACATCCAAAAGGGCAGGTTTCGATATGAGTGGATGTTCTCTATAGAAGTTTGTAACCTCCAAAGGTTTACGTAGATCTACTGTGGGTGTTTGCGACAATGAGAGAGTGGACAGACTTGCATCAACAACATCGATTGTTGGGGAGTTGAAGATGGATAAGGGGGATGTTTTTCTGCCTCTCTGTGACTGCCTTTTGGATGGAGACTAAAATAGATGTAGAATCGATTCAGTTTGAAGTAACCCGTTGTACAAGGGCTACTGGATGTCTGTGGGGCAGAGTGATGAGTGAGAATCGAGCCACTGGAACCATCAATATGCATACTCTTCGTTATCTGTTGGGGGAGACTGGGCACCTATGGATCTGCCTGGAGTGCAATGACATCAGTTTGGTAACCAATAACTATACAAACATTCCCAATACTAATCTTGTTTAAAAAAATTGCTAATGACAATCCCTCATCTAGTCACAAGCATAAATATAAGTAGACACCAAACAGAAACTCAGATTTGTAGTCAATGGCAGTTGATGAAATAAATGTTCTCATTAATCAATATTTCTATGTTACATACAATTCAAATGTGTATACACTCTTACACCATTTATCCATATTGTCAACCATAACTGCATACACACCTAGACTCCTCATCACAGCATTGCACATTTGTGTTGTTTTCTTCTGACTGGTTGAGGCTGAAGTACAGAACGTACTGCTTCGTCAAATACCTGCAAGATCAAACAAATGAAGCGATTTAGATCTATTCACTAACAATGAGATTTAAAAAGTACTACAATTCATTAAGACAAGAAAATGCCAAATATAGATTCTGCTATGAGATTGCAGCATAGAAATGAATACTAGAAAAAAATCATGATTTTGGTGAATAGACACTGACTCACACTAACATCCAAATAAATATTTTTTTTAAAAAACTAGAAGCAGTTAAAACCTTTCAATATCTCCGGCCCCATATATGTAGTGATGGCAATTCCAGAAAAGCTTTTCTAAGACTTCAGATGACTACAGCCTCTGTGTCTCAGTGGACACTCACTGCAGACGTGCAAAGGAGGATTAAGATTTTTGGACAGAATGTTGTGCATTCGTTTCTTAGAATATAACATGAAAATATATATTGAGACAAAATAAAGATGCTTGCAGGCAGATAGGAGATACTTTTGGCAGTGGTGAAACAATGTAAGCTTGCCTTGTTCAGAACCAACAAGCCATAGGAACAATCAATGTGCATACTCTACTATATCTGCCAGGGTAAGTGAGCACATTTGGGTTTACCCAGAGAACTATGATACCAGTTCAGTAACCATTGCTGCTTCTTTTGTCATCACACTGCTACCGGTTGTTGCCCAGTGTTGTGGTTTTCTGTTTTTGTCTTGCGCTGTTCTGGTGGCTTGGGGTGATTGTTATGTTTGCTCTTTGACAGGATTCTGCTATACCATCTAACCATCTTTTTGTGGTCTTCCTCCTGCCTTCTTCCCTGATGTTCTGTTGTAGAAGACTCTGTATACTGTGGAGTTTGGATGCATTCTTATTAAGTAGCCAAGCCACATCATTCTTTGTTTCTCAATGTATTTCAAGCAAGGTTCTGTGCCAACTTTCTTTCTTATGCTGATGTTGGTGACTGTCTTTTCTGGTGTTGCTAGTAACTTTTCACAGGCAGTGCATTTCACATGTAGTTATTTTTTGTGACTACGCTTTGCTCATTGTCCATGTTTGGCTTTGGTAACACAAAGTAAGAAAATGCTGTTGCTTAGCTGACAGTGAAATTTTTGGGTGCCTTAACAATGGGGCTAGCTGGTAGGTTATAGCATTTGCTTTTTGCACTCTAGCCTCTATCTAGTCTTCTGTGAAAATGCTCCTATTTGAATTCTTTCACTTGGCTGATTGTAGAGACATTAACATGGATGTCTAGTTTATTATGTTTTCTTCCCATATTCATTATTTCTGTTTTAGTGTTGATTTTCATTTCATGATTTATACACTTTTGGTTCAGGGTGTCAATATGTTGTAGATCTTGTTCATTTTGGTGTATCAGGCACTGATGATATGCAAAAAGCAGTTCATTTATTTCATCACTATCTGAATTTGACTCTGGAGTTATTTTATCCATATATGCAATAAAGAAAAGTGGTGAGAGGACACAACCTTGTCTGACACCTGATGTAATGCAGAACCAGTCGGCCATTTCTTCTGTTGTTCTTACTGTACTCTGGCTATCTTGATATAAGGTCATGATGTTACCTAATAGTTGTCCCTGGACGCCATATTCTTCAAGGATCTTCCATAATTTGCACCTCTATCAAATGCCTTTTCTTGGTCTATAAATATAAGTTGTTTACTTTGATTGTATTCAATTGTTTGTTCGCAGATCTGTCTTAGTGTAAATATTGCGTCTGTGCAGCTCTTACCCCTCCTAAAACTAGGGCTCTAATATCTGTCTTGCTCTTCGCTCCAATATTTTTGCAAACATTTTTCCTGTATGGCTCAAAAGAGAGATACCCCTGTATGTTTTACACTCTCTTTTGTCTTCCTTGTTCTTCCATATTGGGACTATAATTGCTCTCTGCCAGTCATCTGGAGCTTCTTGTGCCTCCTGAACTATGTTAAAAATTCTGGTCAGCCAGGTTATTGCTGTTGATTTAGATGCAAGTAACATTTCTGTTGTAATACCATCTATCCCTGCTGCCTTTTTTCTTTTGCTTTGTTGTAGTGCCATTTCAACTTCAGATTCTAAAATGTTCAACTGTTGGTATTTTCCATGTGTCATTGAAATGTTCTTGTACCTTGTGTTTCGTAGTTTAACAGTTCTGTGAAATATAACCAATGCTATAAATGTAGAAATACAGACAGTCTCTAAGACTAGAGATGGTGACTTCATCTGAAAGTCTCCTAGAAGAAATGAGTGAGGCCAAAGTTAGAGACTTCTGTGTTTCAAAATTACTACTGTGGTGATCCCTTACCCGAAACCCAACTCCCAGAGAAAACGATTTATTGAAAGCTACAAACATGCTCAAAAGAATAACATCACAAAGAGAAATATATGACACAAATGATCTATATCCTAAACAAATGTGATGGTTGTATTATTCACAGCCTACTCCTGACAAAATGCTTCAGTACTGCGTCTACTAAACCATTGTTAACTAGAGCTCAATAGAAGTAGATTTGACTAAAATGGGAAACTACAGGTTTTGCCATCAAGACAGGGTGGAAATTGTCATAGGAAAACAAATCCAAAATTTTTTAAAAGTGCATGCTGTAAACAAACAACACAGTGTATGTGTGTTCAAATCACATATGTTTTTATGTACACACTATAACTATATAGAGTGAGATTCCTGCAGTTTTCAAATAAACCTACTTGTTTGAGCCCTCTTTGAGTGAGAGCAGAGCACTCCATGTACTTGACTGCTCTGACCTTGTTTGCCAGTTTAATACCCTGTTCTCTCTTCACTGGACTGAGACCTTGAGCCGTAAGACTTCCAATTGTTTCTTTATTCTCACGGAGGTCAATTTTGGTTCCTGTAACACAAATATTATAATGCACTGAAATCATTTCCGTTAAGCCTTCAAATGGTCTAAGTAAGGACATAAGAACAATCAGCATAAAAACTTACATATCGACTAACATGTCTTCATCAAGGTACAACAAAGCAAGAACAATCTAAGTAATTCAAGTTGTCAGTGGCAATGCATGTGCTTATGTAATAAAGTGTGTACTGTATTAATGTCTAAGAGTATGTTTGCTAAATGAGGATAGCTTTAGTTGTGAGGTGACACTATGTATGCCATGTATTACCAGAGTCCGACAGCAGACCAAACAATAGTAAATACTAATGAGGATAGCTTTACTTTGGGTGACAATGTGATGCCAATGTATTACCAGGACTCGCAGTAGCAGATCAAACAACAGTAATAATACTAATGAGGATCGCTTTAGTTGTGGGTGACACTATGTGATGCCCATGTGTTACCAGGACCCGACAGCAGATCAAACAATAGTAACAATATAATCGTACTGTGTATGTTGTAAGCGATGACAAAGAGGGTTGGCTATCTCACCCTCTAGAAAAGCAGCCAAAAGAATCTGTATAATTAAAAAGATGAAAACTTTAACCATCAATCAGATCTGAACTAAGACCTCCTGCAAGGAAGTACATGAAGCGGCTCTGGAAAAGTCAATAGAGATATCCAGGAAAAGACCTGCCGCCTTAACCAATATAGTGAGATGGTTGGGCTGAAAATAAATCAGAAGAAAACTGAAGTAATGACTCTGAACATAGCAACCCCAGCACCAATCAAACTAGAAGGTAAAACCCTCCGAGATACAACCGCTTTCACATACCTTGGAAGTGTTATTAGCAATGAAGGAGGTGCTGGATCTGACATTAAAAACAGACTGAGTAAGGCACGAAGTGCATTCATGACCCTACAGACCGCCTGGAAATCTGCCCAATACAGCATCAGAACCAAGACTAGTATCTATAACAGCTGTGTGCTGTCAACATTGCTGTACGGATCGGAATGCTGGAGAATGACAGAACAGGATATGTCCAGACTCTCCGCCTTTCATACAACTTGTCTGCGAAAAATCTTAAGTGTGTACTGGCCGACTACTATCTCGAATCAAGAATTGCTTGCAAGATGCCAACAAGAGAATATGGGCACTATCATCCGAAGACGACGTTGGAGATGGATTGGACATGTGATGCGCATGGAGACTGGCTCCGACACGAAAACTGCACTGAGATGGACTCCAGAGGGTAGGCGAAGCGTGGAAGACCCAAGACGACCTGGAAGAGAACGATAGAGCAAGAGCTGAAGGAAATGAATCATAGCTGGAACACAATACAGAGGAAGGCCATGAACAGGGAAGAATGGTATACGTTTGTTGCTGCCCTAAACGCCAAGGGCGTAACAGGCTAAAGAGGGAGAGGAAAAGTCAAAAGGAGACAACTGCCCTCTCTCTACCAAGAAAACTTGCAGAATTGGTATCTGAAATGTTAAGAGCTCTAAATTGATATGGAAAGGCTGCAGAAATTAGAACATGGGCAAGTTATTATATATATTCCTCTTGTACAGTCCTCTCGTATTCCCATTATGTTACTTAGGGTCTGCAAGCAGTTTCTCCATACTGTTCTAAACTGGGCAACTAAGTCAGTCTCCTCTAAGGAACTGAGTCCAATATTTCTCGCTCTCTAAGTTAAGTTCATTTCAGAGTTTTCCCAAAGTCCTTTCTTTCTTGAACCCTTTGCCTTCCACTTCAATGTTTGCTTTGTGATTCTTTGATCATTTCTTCTCAGAGAATGCCAAATAGTTCTCTTTCTGATAACAGTTGTTACAAGTGGTTGACCAGACATATCTCTAATTTCATCACTTCTCATTCGCCCGAGTGGTTACCGGGCCCAAATTTGGAGTGTAAAGAATAGAGCCACTATTACCTTCCACGCATGTCATAAGAGGTGACTAAGGAGGTTTGGCTGAAATCAGATGCACATGTCCTAAGCGTGTAGAAGTCTATGCATTTAGGGGCCTACCAAACCAATGTGCAACGTACATACGTTCTTGGCAAAGATCAAACATATCACAAAGAGTGATTAAAATTGGTCGTAAAAAACGAATGCAACAAAGAAGATCACTTCTCATGAATTCATCCCATTTTATGTTCAATATTTTTCCCAGACATCTATTTTCAAATGCATTGATTTCTGTTAATACATTCCCTGTCTTTGATCCACAAATAATGACAATGATAGAAGACTGGATGTACTAAAAAAATAGTGTTTATTTATTTAAAACCATTTCGTGCAAACACATGAATTTTTATCATTGGTATGTACACAATTTGTCTATGAATAGCAGTTATTGCAAGAGGTTCAACCAACTCACTTACTACTATCACACGTTACAAGTAACTCACCTACAACTATCACAGGTGCCTCTGGGCAGTGATGTTTGATCTCAGGGTTCCACTTTGTGACTACATTTTCATGAGAAGATGGACTAACAACACTAAAACATATGAGGAATACATCAGTCTGTGGAGAAAATTTTATACATTTTAAAACACATGACTTGGTTTGAGAACTGACTTTAGAATATCATACAAGCTCTATGAAGTATATTAAATCACTATAACAGCATAGTAGTCTAAGAGTTAAAGTTAGACATTGAAAACTAGTTTAACACTTTGGCTGCCGCCGATGACAAAAGTCGGCAAAATACCAAGTCCCTTTCCCTGCTGTTGACCGACATGTGCTGTCAGCAATGTCTTTTTTAAGCGGAAGTATCGCTAGCCTAAAACAGGGTTATCTGTTACGCACTAGCTCAGTATTGTTCAGAAGAGCTCTCCAAAATGGCGGATCTAGCATTAATGCAGTAAACATACAATAAGTCTGATTTTGAATGAATTTTTGTAAGTAAACAAAGACTTTTAAAATGGCGACGTAGCTGATGAATAGTAATGTCCAAAATAACTCTTGTTCTGACTTTTTAGCCAGTGATAGTGATAAAACAGACTCTGAATGTGATATGAATTTGAACTTTGATTCACGTGACATTTATAGATCAATAGCAGATATTCCCAGGGGTATTGGAGTAGGTGATGGACACCCACCTCGAACGGGCATGCCATACTGTGGATAGATATGGGGCGCAACGCCAATATCAGTTACAGCAATAGCTTGTGGATTATGAAAAATATACTCTACATATAGACAGGTTAGTAGCTAATTAATATATAAACACTATTGCATAGTTTAAGTCCTAAGTTTATTTTTTATGATTTTTTGAAATTGTCATCCTGAAAACTGATCATGCCCCAAAAATAGCGTGGCAGTGAGCCAGACTTGGTTGAAAAATGGGTAGCAGCAAAAGTGTTGAGAAGAGTAGCACTAGCCCCAACAGTATAGTAATCTAAGAGTTGAAGGGAAGAGTGACCAACAGCTGAAGATAGTTACTTGTGGATAACTAAGGGTGCAGTCTATCATAATCTTCCTGTCCAGCAGTATCCCACAATCCTAGACTAACTGGTATACCATCCACCATCATGTTGGCTGTGTAGTTGTCAAATCTGCAAACAGAACATTGCTTAGTTGTCAAATCTGCAAAAAGAACATTGCTATATTCCTAAACAAAATAAAAATGTACATGTAGGTATTGTTAGCTTGGTCTATAATAGAGCTGGATGTTAGCTTGGTCTATAACAGAGTTGGATGCCAGTTATATCTGTAACAGAGCTGGATGTTATGTTAACTATCTCTGTAACAGAACTGCATGTTAACTATCTCTGTAACAGAGTTGGATGCTAGCTTGGTTTGTAACAGAGCTGATGTTAGCTATGTCTGTAACAGTTAGATGCTAGTTATATATGTAACAGAGCTGGATGTTATGTTAACTATCTCTGTAACAGAGTTGCATGTTAACTATGTAACATAGTTGGATGCTAGTTATATCTGTAACAGAGCTGGATGCTAGGTTAACTATCTCTGTAACAGAGCTGAATGTTAACTATCTCTGTAAAAGCTGGATGTTATGTTAACTATCTCTGTAACAGAGCTGGATGTTATGTTAACTATCTCTGTAACAGATCTGAATGTTAACTATCTCTGTAACAGAGCTGGATGCTATGTTAACTATCTCTGTAACAGAGCTGGATGTTATGTTAACTATCTCTGTAACAGAGCTGAATGTTAACTATCTCTGTAACAGAGTTGGATGCTAGTTATATCTGTAACAGAGCTGGATGCTAGGTTAACTATCTCTGTAACAGAGCTGAATGTTAACTATCTCTGTAAAAGCTGGATGTTATGTTAACTATCTCTGTAACAGAGCTGGAAGTCACTTGTGTACATGTTCATATAAAATGCGTGGAAATCCTGAAACTAGAAACATTTTGTACGAAATATGTAACAAACGTAACATTTTTGTAGTCGTTGTCAATGTTATCAGTTGACAAATTTTGCAGAGTTTGCTAAATAAAGCAATAACATCCCAAGAAACAAAAAAAGAAGATCTAGTAATAAATAACAGCAGAAATTTTGGCCTTGGCCAAAAAATCTAGGTGTGTACACAGTACATGGTTGAACTAAAGGAAATGCGTTAGATTGGGAGTTAAGCGTTCCTCAGTGGAACGCTTAACGCAAGGAACGCTTAATGCAGGTAATGTTCCTCAAAGTTATGCGTTCCTCAATGGGGTGGTAAGGAAAGCAGGCCTACATGCAAAAATCAGTCAGAGGTGCTGTAGTAGGCACCAAGACTACACCTGAATTCATAACGGGACAATGAAAAAAAATAACACCATCAAAGATCTTGTTTTTGCAGATGACCAGGCATTAATTGTCACCTCAGACGAAACTTTACAAAACCACAAGAATAGCTTACACCAAGCATGTAATAATCATAATATGAAAATCAACATCAAGAAAAAAGAAATCATGACAATAGATAAAGAAGAACCAACAAAGACCCAAATTGGAGACCGAACCTTCAAACAAATGTATAACTTTAAGTACCTAGGAAGTACAATATCATCGACTGACAAATCAAAAGTGGAAAATGAAAACGGATGTAACAAAGCAAAACAACTTATTGGGCAGATATTATCAATACTGAACAACAAATCTATGTGTCAACATACATAAAATGCTGAGCACTATATAACACAATCTTTCTCCCAATCGTGCCGCTAACGCCAGACATGGACAATGACAGTAATAGATATAAATAAAATTACAAAAACAGAAGTGAGTCTTGAGGAGTATCTTAAATGCATCAAGAAGAGAGAAAATCAGAAATGGTACAATCAGATCCAAAGTGGATGTAAAATCTGCAGCAGAATGCGTCCAACAGATCAAATGGTTTGACCATGTAACAAGATTGCCTTCAAATAGTATACCACAACAGGCAATGATATAAAAACTAAATGGAAACTGGGAGAGAAGACTGACATGCAAGTGCTGCACTGATGGAATAGCAGAGACGGACATGCAAGTGCTGCACTGATGGAATAGCAGAGTCCCTGAACTATGTGAAGCACACAATAGTGTCCTCTCTCACATCCTATACTTCAACCCCTTCCCCCCCAATATGTTGACGTGGATTTCGTCGAACGCTCCATATCGACCACTGTTAACCACTCTGTGTGATGTGTATGTGATCTGAGCCTAAGAGAGTTGTACGTTGTGCTAGTTATGCGCCTACAAGTAGGTCAGCACATCCGATTTTTGCAATGCTTTTTATTTACTAGAGCCTTGTAGGCAGCGGTGGTAATATTCTTTGCTTCCCTTGCAGGCCCCAACACCACACAGGTGACATGGGCTTGATAATTAAAGAATCTTTTGATACAAATGTTTTTGGGGGTTTTCAATTTTATTTGTATTTTTGTTGGACATGTTTTTCTTCTCCCAGGGTTTTGCAGGTATGATACTACAAATTTACTTATGAAAAGTAAAATTAACACCAAAAAAACCAAATAGAACTTACACTGTGGGGACATATTCACCAGGAAAACTGTCAGTCGTGTAAGATATCAACATACATGTTTTTCCCACAGTGCCATCACCAACAACAACACACTTGATTGGACGGCCTTGTGCCATGTCAGTCATTGGATATTATTGTGGTGCCCACAGTTGAAAATCACTCCAGACAACCTTTGTTCAAAAAGCAAGCATTTTAAATTCAAAATCGACCTGCTCTGTTGGAAGATAGTGAGATAAATGCTAATTAATTGGGAGGAATGCATATTTAATGGCAATAAAACATTTACAAAAGGAATTTCAAATATGTACAATGTTGTTTGTTTGCGTTCGTTCTTGTTAAACCAATTGAATCACTCTTTGTGACATGTTTGATTTGCACCGAGAATAGAAATATGGTGTGCCTCAGTTCATAGGTCCCTACACATGTATGACAGGCGCATCCGTAAATTTCAGCCCAAGTAAATGTTTGGGTCCGTCTGAGCTGACAATCCCTTACATTTCTATCTTGTTTTGTATCAGATGTCCAACACTTTATTGATAATTTTTAAGTCACACAATTAAGCTTGTGTATATGATCTACGCCGAAGAGCATGTTCATACTTTGCAACTTTTCTGACTCTGTGAGGTTGTTACGGATTAGGAACATTTCAATCGCTTAAGGATGCATACAATGTGAAGTGTCGATTCTGTATTTCCCCAGGCTGAAACTGAACATAGATAAGCAAGAAGGGCAATTTCATTAGGTGCTCGAATGCAACTTTTGATTTTGCGCTTGGCCAATATTGCACACCCCTGTTTTCCCAAAGAAAGCAGTTTCATGGGCGCAAAAACACAACTTTGAATTTTGTGCTCTGCAAACATTACCCACCCTATTTCCCTGTATGTTACAGAGTTTACTGCAGTCTTCCCTTGTGTCGACATGGAACAGGCAGGTTACATCAGCATTGTAGTCTTGTCGAGAGCCAGCAAATATAATGCGACCAGTGAGTTTGACTCTGAATGATGTGAGTTTATGCTTACAGATGATTCATTGTACCATTTCCATACTCATTTGTATTGCGATTTTGTTGTGTGTATCTGGACGTCAGTCGGTTGACACATGTGGACACATTTACTCTGAGATTCTGCTTGTCTGTATTGTAAACAGATCCCATAGTATTCATGATTGTAACAACACTCCTTACTACACTGTATCTCTCCCTCAATCCACACCCGCTTTGCCAGAATAGAGTGTGGAGTTGGATATTGGTCAGTGCCAGCACACTGACCCTGGCGCTGCATTGTCACTTCCTGTTATTGTGCCCGTGGTCCCATCTGTATGTCTATGGTTGCCCGAGTGGTTACCGGGCCCAAATTTGGGGTATAAAGAATAGAACCACTGTTACCTGCCACGCATGTCATAAGAGGCGACTAAGGAGGTTTGGCTGAAATCGGATGCACATGTCCTAAACGTGTAGAAGTCTATGCATTTAGGGGCCTACCAAACCAATATGCAACATATACACGTTCTTGGCAAAGATCAAACATATCACAAAAAGTGATTAAAATTGGTCGTAAAGAACGAACGCAACGTAGAATAAGATGTCTATGGTGCGATAAATATTCCATTGAAAAGTCTATTAACACACATTTCTACTGTAGACTCGGATCTGAGCCCACTCTTTCTACTTTCATTAAAAGAGATTCTCATGTTGATTTGTGAGTAAAACTGATTGATTATTAACTGTGATATGGTTTCAGTGTAGAAAAAAGCAAAGGCTTGTTAAGCTTTCCTAATCCTGGCATTAATGTCCTTATCTGTACCTCCTGATTGGCTTATCTTGCTTCCAAGGTAGGCAAATTCATCAACATCTTTCATACCCATATTATTGTAACTTGATAGTAATGTATTCAGCAATAATGGCTTTGGCAGTGACGTAAGTTACTATACTGTGTTGAAACACGTACAAACAAAGTACTATAGTTTTACAAAATACAGAAACAGTGACGATAAACAGCAAGCGTTTCGACCAACAAGGCCTTTATCAAGCAAACGAACAAACAGGAGTGACAAATTAAAATGAAACACAAATGGACGACCAAATACCAACGTATCTAAGGAAAATCTGGAATAAAACGAATAACGAAATAAATGTAACACAAAAACACACATAAAAACTAGAAATAGAACGGAAAAGAAACAATGAAACATCTAGTAAATATATAACTTGAATACATGCAACATATACCCATATAGATTACAAAGCATGGGAAGAGAAAGTACTAAGAAGCATAAGAATGTAATACATGCAACATATACCCATATAGATTACAAAGCATGGGAAGAGAAAGTACTAAGAAGCATAAGAATGTAATACGTTGAGCCACGTGGTCGAAGGTACCATACAAAGAAATCAACCGATTCTCCAGAGCAAATCGACTACGATCATCAGAGGAACATGATCGGATGGCTGTGACCTGGACATCGCAAGCTCCTGAATGGCCAGTATCATTGAAATGGGTAGCTACAGGGTCACAGAGCATTGGCGTATATCGCGCAAGTGTTGGGCGAATCGGTCACTGAGTCTCCTGCCGGTTTCCCAATATAGGCCTTGTTGCACCGCTTGCAGATAATGGCATAGATAATATTACGGGACTCGCACGTGAAACTGTCTTCAACAACGAACGTGGCTTTGGAAAAGACACCGTGCGGGTCTGTATTACATAAGCACAAGTGTTGCAGCGCCGACGGCCACACTGGATGGTGCCAAAATGACTCTGGATATGAGGCTTGAGGCGACTGTGAACCAACATATCCTTAAGGCTTCTGTCCCGTCTGTTCGCCACCAAAGGATAGTGTTGGAAGATTGAACGTGTCTCAGGATCAGACTGAAGAATGGAGAGATGACGGAATAAGACTTTCTTCACAAGGGAACTATGAGGGTGGAAAGTTAAGACAAGTTTCACCCTGTCAGAATTGGAAGTTCTATGCTGGTTAGAGAGAGCCTCCTGGCGCGAAATTTGCTGAACGCGCCGCATAGCAGAAGCAAGCACCTTATGAGTCAAGAAAATATAAACATTACAAACAATATACAATTTTAGATTTAACCATGCTGATTTTTTGCATCATTTTGAGTGTGCTACTGTTAGATATCTTGGACAGAGAAGAGAACAAATAGATCTATCTAGAAAGAACTCAGAATCAAAGAAAACTGGCTGATGCTACAAATAAGAGAAAATTGAGATATTTTGGACATAAAAAGCAGAAGACTATCATGGATGGAGGCATACCGGCAAAGAGAAGACCACAGAGAAGATGGATTCAGGATGTAACTGATAGTTTGAACATGACGGCTGCAGAGGCCTATGAGAGAGAGAAATTTCGAAGGACTGTTGGGGTGGCAAAGTTCTGCTCAGGACAAGCTATTTGATGACAGAGTAGAGGTAGCATTCTCTTCTGATAGATGGCACTGCCTGCTATTTTTTTCACGAAATTTAGTGTCACCCAAATTATGTTTTTTTGGGAAAAGGAGTCTCAGCTGAGCTGACAATGATTTTCAAAGTTAAAGATATCAAATCTACAAAATTAACAAAACATCAACACAGTGGTGTGTGTAGTAATGTAGTATAAGTATAGTATACTCACATTATTAACTCAACTGACACTGTATATGTTATTATGTATAGTAAATAGGCCTACACTGGCTACACGTAACATTATAAAATACTACACCTACACGTTTCTCGGTTCGAACTTGAGCTTAGTCTTCCGTTGTTTAGCCTATTCATTCAGTTGAGTAACACTTATAACTTATGTTTTCCACATGATTATAATGAATGATCTGACCAAGTGGTTATAATATAATGTTTGCTGTAAATATATTTTATATTTATAATAATTCGCGTCACATAATAATTAAATATAATAATTTAATAATAATAATCTTACCAATCAGTTGATTCAGTGAATAACTTACCACTTTCCTAACGAGTAAATATACCATCTGCTTTTGCTTAGCAAGTTGTTGCTATTACTTTTATTACAATTATATTAGAGTGTTATGCATTTGCGAAGATAACTGCTGCACATTGATATCAATTGTACCTACATGGCTGCCATATTATTCACTATTTCAGTATTCATTCACTACATTCTACAACTAAATCTATAAATATCCACCAACCAAATTACTATTAAGTCAATTCTCTCCCTTCTTCCTGTCTTGATTCCGTGCACAAAAATTTACAATATACAGTGTATATATATGAGGCTGCAGTAAAACTATTTGATTGGCATATGAGACTGCAGTAAAACCATTTGATTGGCAAAGGCCTTGTTGGTCGAAACGTTGCTGTATTTTGTTTTTGTAAATTGTAAAACTACAGTACTTTGTGATTACGTGTTTTTCACAAAAATGTAGGACATAAAGCAGAGGTTCGCAAAACGAACGGTATATGTTGGTCACTGCGTCAAACAGGGCTGTGTACTAACCCCAACACTCTTCATCATGTTTGCTGCCATGCTCATGGATGTCTTTTGTGAAGGCGACGAACATAGGGTAAATATTAGATGCAGGACAGACGGTAATAAATTCAATCTTTGGAGGTCAAAATCATCCACCTAGGTAAAAGAATTAACTATCTCAAACTCTTGTTGTTTGCTGATGACTGCACCCTCGCTACCAACTCTGTGGAATAAATGCAAACTTACATGGACAAGTTCTCAATGGCCTGTGATTTGTTTGGCATTACCATTAAAACCAGGAAAACTGATGTCATTTTCCAGCACGCCTCTAGAGAGCAGTACTACGATCCAGTCATCAACAGTAAACACCAGCGTCTCCTGCCAGCGGACAATTTTGCCTATCTTGGCAGCATCCTATCCAGATGGGCAACCATAGACTGAAATGCTAAGATATAAACACCACGTGCTGGGAATCCCTTGCGCAAGATCGCCATATCTTGCACTGTAACAACACAAGAGGAACCCGCATAGCTGAGAACCATCGTGCCGTTGAGGCACAGAGAAAACGAGCTACGCGAAATGATAGAACACGCAACACCCACATGTCTAACATTGATTATGTATGCACCACCTGTGGTAGGGGATTGTGTTCTAGGATTAGACTCTACAGTCACCTCCGCACACACCATAGAGGTGCAGCATTACACGTCTGAGACTGTTGTCATCATTGCTTGCGATGGACGGCTATTATTAAATGTTGGCCAAACTGTTTTTAATGACAATTTTCCGCCATAGTGGCATACTAAGCTTATTTTATATTTTTTTTTTACTTTGGTCCGTTATGAATTCAGATGTTTAATATAGCGCAACCTCAACCTACAGATTTATGCGTGAAAGTTTACTTGCCTTATCCCCAGACTCCCTCACCTTTCCAGCGAACCTTACTCTGACTTCAGATGTACTTGTAATTTAGATCCCATTCTTCTTCTTCTTTGTGTTCGTTCTTTACGATCAATTTTAATCACTCTTTGTGATATGTTTGATCTTTGCCAAGAACGTGTATACGTTGCACATTGGTTTGGTAGGCCCCTAAACGCATAACTTCTACACGCTTAGGACATGTGCATCCGATTTCAGCCAAACCTCTTAGTCGCCTCTTACGACATGCATGGCAGGTAACAGTGTTCTATTCTTTACACCCCAAGTTTGGGCCCCGGTAACAACTCGGGCGATTTAGATCCCATTCTGCGCCTTAGAACAGGACACAGTCGACTCCGCAGCCACATGTATACAAAATTCAAGATTGGCAATTTAGCACTAGATACCAACAGCACTAGACAGAAAATTACATAGCTCACCTGTGTGAGCTACAAAAGATAGTGAAGTTCATACAAGAGACAACATTGAATATTTAGACAACATTTCAAGCAAACGAAAGGAAGGAAGGATTTAGATGCCAAGTAGAAGCTCAGCGTTTCATGTAGTACAACCGCGCACAGTCTGCACACCGAAAATTGTTGGCCCAAACTGACCTCGAACCACGGAATTTCCACGGCTCGTTTGTCACTAACGCAGGGCGTTATCAACTTCGCTTTAACCTTACTATTAATAATCATTATCCTTACAGAAGCATTTCAAATTATAGTATTGTCTTATTCATGTAGCATTTTCTTTGTAGAACGTCGCTTTTATCCTAACCCCCCTCTCTAAAAAAGACTCGAAATCTAGCCAGTATTCCCGCCTCCTCTGTCGTCGTGTTTAATGTTTCCTTAATGTTATATAGCTATAGTTGTCTTGGTCGTCCCTGTCTTATCTTTAAGAACCGTGCTTTCCATTATTGCTTTCTATAAGCCACTGGCACTTTCATTGGGAACAACGTATTTTACTTTTCATACTAGATAAGATAGGCTATTATTTATTAGTTATTTATATGCATTCGATGGACACTTACATCAGTTCTGGAAGATTTAGATTATGCTGATGATATTGGTCTTTTGGCCAGCAGATACGAGGATGCTCAAAGGAAAATAGATATACTTCCCAGAACAGCTCAAACAATAGGACTTACAATAAATATAGCGAAATCGAAGGTAATGAGAAATAATCATAAATTTGAGAACCCAATTGTATTATAAAATGAAGTCATAGAGGAAGTCCAGGATTTTGTATACCTGGGAAGTACAGTATCACCAGATGGAGATTCAGAAAAGGATATCATCGAAAAAATCAAGAGGACAAGACAAACTTTTGCGATGCTCAACAAAATTTGGAAAAGACAAATCTAGGACAAAACTTAAAATATATAGAAGTAATGTACTGGGAGTGCTATTATACAGTGGTGAATGCTGGAAGATGACCCAAAACATAATACACAAGTTGGAGACATTTCAGAATAAATGTTTAAGAAGAATTCTGCAAATTTTTGGGCCAAATACCATAACAAAAGAGGAGTTTTTGAAACGAACAGACTGTGCATCCTTGGAGACCATCATTAAGAGACGAAGATGGAGGTGGTTTGGACATGCATGTCGTATGCCAGTGGGGCATTGGCTAGGACAGCCTCAGATGGACAGCGGATGGGAAGAGAAGGCCTGGACGTCCAAAGGAAACATGGAGAAGAACGGTGGAGAGAGTTGAAGGAGTGTTGCCTGACGTGGAAGACGATTGGTAGAAAGACAGCGGAATGACAACAGTGGAAGTCTCTTGTGGAAGCAATATGTGTCAATCGGGACATGAAGATGATATAGATTATTTATTAGTCAAAGTTCTTAAATGTTCAATATCGTAGGACACATAAGCGTTTCCTCTTCTTTATCAAGAATGTTCTAATAAATTTCTGTAGCTCTTTGTTTCAAAAGATTGTGATTTTTCTTCTTAAATACATGATGTTTAAATAATCATGTTCACATGAAATGTTCCCAATCAACCATGTGTTGCACATGAGAAATGGTTCACAATTCACATCCATATGTTGCACATATTAAATGCATGTGCTCAGAAGTTTTTCATTTGTTAATATTTCTGTGTTATTCCATGGGTTTTTAAAACTATTTAACTTAATTCCATTACCCATATCGTACTGATTTCGTTTTGTATGTGTGTGTGTGTGTGTGTGTGTGTGTGTACAGTCTCAAGTGTTGTTAATTGGGCAGTCAATGTATTCACATTTTTAAAACATGAGAAAATAAATAAGAAAACAATGACATTCGAGAATCCTGTTTCTTCTTTGCGATCGGTTTCATATGCTCGTGTAATCCACGAAATGGGTTGCATCTATATAGCTGCAAGTCAGTTGAAGTTCCTCGCGAGTTTCCCATAGCTTGCTCTGTAAGCTTCGTTCATCAGTTTGCAGAGGACTATCATCATAGCACTCCGACATGTCCATAGGTGCTCCGATCTCTGCCTCAACAAATCCAGCAGCCCAACACGCCAGTTCGATGTTGATTAATCAATCTCTTTGTATATTTGGTATGTCGTTCTTTTCGGGCTGCACCAATATTGACACCATCTCTTTCAATCTGGTCAGCGAGTGGGATTCACAGACCTGAAACTCCTCAGTCAATGCTTGGGATTGTACGACCTGTCAAACCTTTACATTTTCGGCCTTACTTTTCTAGCCACGTTGAGGTTTATCCAGACTAGGAACATTTTCAACCGTTTCAAGACGAGTGTCGACAATGAGAAATTTTTACTTACGCCGGGAAACACTGGAATAAGACTGTACACAAATAATCAGCAGGGCCGCTTCATTAGACACAATCAGCTCAATTTAAAGTTTTGTGCTCGCCAGCATTACCTACCCCAGCTTTCCTGTGATGGCAGTTTTTTCCGGCACTAGAATGCAACTTTACATTTTGCGCTCGAGCAACAGTACGGAACCTAGTTGTTCCAGGGAGAGCAGTTCGTTTTAAGCCCAAGAACGGAACTTTTGATTTTGCGCCTGGCTAACCTTACCCGGTCAATTCATCTGCGCTTGGCCTCCGGTACAGAATTTATTGCAATCTTCCACTGTTTGGTCACGACACGTTACGTCGTTCTCCACGATTCTTGTCACGAGCTACAATTATGGTGCGACCTTTGACTTCGGGGCGACATTAATTCTTACATTTCTTTTGCATTTATGCAACTTTCCCTTCTCTAGACATCGGCCGGGAGATGCGTGCAAGTGCATTTACTTTAAGATTGTTCACCTATAAGACGTACAGCGTTTGCACAACTACCTATAAAAGAGCTCTCTTCCCAGCATCTTTACAATCTTGATGCAGTCAAGGACACGATGGGCAGGACATGTGGCTCGAATGCCGGAGTGCAGAATACCCAAACGACTCTTTTATGGTGAGCTGCATAGCGGTAAACGCTCATAGGGTGGTCAGAAAAGGCGATTCAAAGACACACTCAAGAACTCGATTATATCCTTTGACATAGATGTCAACAACTGGGAGAATGTTGCTCAAGATAGATCAGCCTGGCGCACACTTCTTCGACCTGCGAGGCAGGTAGAACATCATGGATGGAACAAAAAGGTCAAAATAGAAAGGCAGGAAAACTTCCCACAAGTGCAAGCATACATTGCCCACACTGTTCAAGAACATTTCAAGCCCCCATCGGGCTCACTAGTCATATACGCACACACAGACAAACATAACGGAACTACATTCCATTGGATGAAAATTTGTGTGGTCATCATCAATGTTATGGACTATGTTATCAACTATACCAGAGTAGCTCTCCCTCGATCCCCACTTGCCATACAAGAGCCGTTGTCTATTTCCAGGGCCACCACGAGGAGCTGGGGTAGGGTATTGATCAGTACCATCTCATTAACCCTGGCACTGCCACTTTATTGTGTGTACGAATGCTGTACACAGAGAAAGCTTATCATCAATATAAGAAAGAGGCAGTCAGTTTTCGGACATGTGAAGAGGAGGGAAGGTTTAGCACACACTGTGACAACCGATAAAATCGAGGATAGACGAGACAGAGGAAGACATAGAGAAAAAATTTTGGGATAGCCTGACTTCATGGCACGGTAGAGCGTCAACATCTGAGATGATAGCAAACCCCAAGGACAGAGATTTGTGGAGATCCATGATCGCCTACGTCAGACGAATGTTGTCTGCAGAGCTAATCTTTATGTGTGTACAAACGCTGTCTGAGAGCCGCTGTAGCGTAGTTGTTAGTGAACTCGCTTCGCAAGGCTGGCTGTCTAGGTTCAGCTCCGCAATGCGCGTGGAATTTTCTCGACCGGCGATCTCAGGTCAGACCCAGCCTCAATCTGGGTACCAGACATGCTCTGGGAAAGTAAATGGCGGCATGATGCTGACCACATCACCCATTGTGTACCGACGGTCAATGAAAATACAGGCCTAACACTGTATTGACCTATATACCACTGAGGTATGAAAGGGTTCCTTTACTTTACACAAACGCATGTCTGCAGTGCAAATCTTGTATTGTGTGTAGAATGGTGTCTGCAGTGCTAATCTTGTATTGTGTGTACGAATGTTGTACATTGTCTAATCCATCAAAGTAAAAAAAAAATCCATAAAATAAATGAGAAATATTTTATTATGTCACAATTTATTACTGAAACAATAACTGGAATGCACATGATCACATTTATTCAAGTCATGTGTATAATTGTATGCATGTTAACAATATCAAGTTCTTACAATTTACATGTGTGTGTGTGTATACCAGTTACATGTATGTGTGTGTACAAATGCTGTTTATGTAAAATATGAATTCTTGGTGTCTGTGCTCATTTTTGGGAGTACATTTAAAGACTTGACTAACTTTACAAATATCATGCAATTAAGAAAACATTTTACTTCAGTCAATGTATTCTGTGTTGTATAAATTTCCAACATATGTCAGCAAAGTTGTTCTATCAATCCTAACATATGCCAGCAAGAGTTGGAAAATGACTAAAGATATAGGAAGCAAGTTGAACGCATTTGAAAACAGATGTCTGCAAAAAATAATGAATATAAAATGGGACGAATTCATGAGAAGTGATGAAATCAGAGAAATGTCTGGTCACCACTAGTAACAACTGTTAGAAGAGGGAGAAGATGGAGATAAGTTGTATATACCGTGAGAAGAAATGATCAAAGACTACCACAGCAGACATTGAAATGGGAGGCATGGAGTTCAAGAAATGGAGGATGCCCTAGGGAAACCCTGAAATGAACTTTGCAGAGAGAGGCAAAAAATATCAGAATCAATTCCATGGAAGAGATTGAGCTAGCTGCCCAGGACAAAACGGTATGGAGAAATTACTTGCAGGCCCTATGTAACATATAACAGTACAAGAGGAATATATATATATTCTGTTATCTCTCAAAATATTTAGGATCAAAAGGCCAGTTCTATCAAATGAAGTAATTCATTACAAAAGTAATATCAATTCTTAATTACTAAGACAAATAGGACAATTAAATAGGACAAAACAAACAAAAAAACATATTTTATTTTGCACTTGCTACAATCTTTAAAGTTGCATACAAGTTTCAACAAATAAATAAGATTATTCGTAGATATTTGCAAACACAAATGTTAAGAAGAAAACAAGTTCAAAAAGTTTCTAGTCATAAATAAAGTGTACATATACAGGGTGTTTGCCCGTCTGCCCAGCGTGTTTGTAGCGTGTTGGACTATGGGTGACTATCCCTCTGTGTGTGCGGTTCAATTCCAGGGATGGCAGAAAAGTCACAGATTCCCAGATTTACGGTGTTGGCACCGAGCCGAAAAGCTCAAGTGCTTCTGGATCGGGAAAAAAAAAATACAGGGTGTTTGTAAAGTCTCACAACACTTCTAGATCAGCTTGAAACATGAAGCACATGACATCATAAAAATGTGCTAAAACAAAGTAGTGAAATTAGTCACAATAATTACTGCTATGGTCTACTGTTGTTCTTGGTAAACTAGACAGAACAAATGAAATATTCATTATAACAGATGTTGGAAATATTCACCACAGGCTTCAAGATATGTCTGTACACATTTCTTCATATTGTCAAATATTCTTTCTTCAGTTGAAAACACCATTATGGCTTGAGTGAAAAGAATTACCCCAGCAGACAATCATTCACTGCATATTGCACCACAATTGACTATGGAACACATTTTTGATGACATCATGTACTTTATTTTTCATATTTGTTCTAAATATATATATACCATGATATATATATATATATCACTAATATATATATCACTGCTAAACGTGGAGGTGGAGGCTCTCTTGAATGACATCATCAATGATACAGATGTGGTTATTTACACCGATGGTTCAGTCATTCGCAACAACGCTGTGCGTGGGCTTTTCAACACGCCAGGAGGAAAAATAATAAGAGAGGCCAGTGGGGCCTACGCAACCACAAGTAGCTTGACAGTGGAGGTTAGGCGGTTACGAGGCGGTGAACAGGTTGACATCTCACAATTACTCTCGTGTTTTCATACTCAATGACTCCATGAGCATGATTCGTAAAGTCGAATCAGGTATGGTGAGACGCAACTGGGTGAAGGTATTGGTACAGACAATGATCAGAGAAATCACCTTCATTTTTGTCCCTGGGCACGCAGGAGTTAGGGGTAATGAACGAGCTGATAGATTGGCTGGCTTGGCTACAATATCAGAGGGAGCTGCCATGGATCGAAGTGACATTCTTCATGCATTGAGAGAGTCTTTCCGAACAGAGGAGTTTCAGGGCTGTGAATCCCACTCGCTTACTTACTTAATCCGTCATGCCTAGTGACACATGGGGCTTCAGAAAGGACTTCCATGCTCTCCTGTCCCCTGCAACCTTCAGCGCAGAGCCCCACGTCAGAGATGCGGTGTCCAGTTCCTCTTCCATCATGCGCTCCATGTTGTCCGTGGTCTGCCTTTCTTTCTCTTTCCTCTGGTGTCCAAGTGAGGGCTATCCTTGCAGGCATTTCTTGTCTCATTCTCATAACATGTCCAAGCCATTTCCATCTTCTCTTTTTGAGTATGTCATTCATTGCCTCGTCTTGTGTCTTGGAGTAGTTGGTTATTGGATATTTTTACTGGCCAAAAGATTCCCAAGATTCTGCGAAGACAAGAGTGGTGGAAAACTGACAGCCTGCTAGTATCTCCTTTGGTCATCCTCCAACACTCCGATCCGTAGAGCAAAACTGGCAAAACAATGCTTTTATAGAGTTTAAGCTTTGTGGTCCTATTGTAGATTTTGGACTTCCATACTGGTTTAATTCTGGCCAAAGTGGTTCTGGCCTTACTCAGACGTGATTTTATATCTTCCTCTGTGCCACCATTTAGTGTCAGTATGCTACCAAGATATGTAAACTGCTCAACCCTTTCCAGTGTTTCATCTTCTAACATTACTGGTTGTTGGATTTCACTGTTTGTCATAATTTTGTTTTTCCTGTGTTTGTTTTGAGGCCTACTGTCTTTGCGTGCTGTGAAGTATTGTACTTTTCTCTTGTATATGTTCATATTTGTGTGACACCAGGGCTATATCGTCTGCAAAGTCCAGGTCCTCAAGCATCTCGAAAGGGTCCATCTTATTCCTCTTGGTGCTTGTTGTTTTATGGCATTTTTAGCACCCAGTCAATTGTAATACTAAACAAAGAGAGGACATTACGCATCCCTGTCTTACACCAGATTTTACTGGGAATGTTTTGTTGGAATTCTTTAGGTTGCAGGAGAAATCTTTATAGAAGAGGGCTATGATGTTGACAAGCTTCTGCGGTACGCCGTATTGTCTCAGTATCTTCCATAGGCTGTCTCTGTGGACGCTGTCGAATGCCTTTTCAAAATCTATGAAGTTGATATATATAGTCCTTTGCCACTCGCCACATTGTTCTAAAATGTTACGCAGGGTAAATATGTGTTCATTTGTTCCTCTTCCTTTCCTAAATCCTGCTTGCTCCATTCGTAGACACTTGTCTACTGCTTCTTGTATTCGCATTATGACAATTTTGCAGAATATCTTACTTGGGATTGAAAGCAACGTGATTCCTCTCCAGTTATTGCAATCTGTTAGGTCTCCTTTCTTGGGGATTTTCACCACAGTACCCTAGTCCAATCCTTAGGCAATTCTTCTTTCTCCCAGATATCTGCAAACAATGGCAATCCCACTCGCTGACCCGATTGAAAGAGATGGGTGTCCATATTGGTGCAGCCCCAAAAGAACGACATACTAAATATGCAAAGAGATTGATTAATCAACATCGAACTGGCATGTTGGGTCGCTGGATGCTGCTGGATTTGCTGAGGCGGAGCACCTATGGACATGTCCGGAGTGCTATGATGATAGTCCTCGTATAACTGATAACTGATACCATGATTTTCATTTGGTCAGGCCTGGTCATGTATATCTTCAGAGAAAGTTGATGGGGCAGGTAAACAATGTATGAAATACTATCACAATGTGAGCAGAAATAGTAGTAAGGTGTGCTCATCTCTTTTCTTATTTTCTTCTTGGATGAAGAGATTAATCATCATCCTGTCTTGAGTCGTTCAGTAACACCAACCTATACTTAATCCCTTCCCAAATAGCAACAGCAGGCACACTTATTCCCAAAAGTAACAGCGAACAACACTTATTCCGCAACAAACTACACTTATTCTTGTGTAAGGTTCAAGTTCTTTATATGGACAGAGGTGGGGACTCTCCCAGACACACTCAGCCGATGTGTTGTTATTTATAACATGTATCTCTTATGTTGCAGACTCTACCTTACCTATCCGGGCAAAATTCATTAGAAAAGATTCAAAATAAAATTCCTACAAAAATATCTTCACCATCTTCAAAATTACACCGGGGACACTTGCCGGTGCTATGGAGTTTGTGCACACATGGTTACTCATCAAAGTGCAATGATGATGGCCTATCAATCGATATATAAAGTGTTGTGAGACTTTACAAACACCCTGTATATATATCATCGTGAAATGTAATCATCAATTTATAAACCACAACAGAAATGAAACACTGTATACACATGATAACTTTACTAACAGAATTATAGAATTATCATGACATATATATATATATACATGTATGTGTGTGGCTTGTCCATGTTGTGATCTTCATTTGTCATCACAGTCTTTCCTATTTTTACTTCTGATGATTGCAAAGGAAGAATAATGGGCAAACTGACATGATCACTCCCAGATCTACTTTTTCTATTGATGCATGAAAGGATCACTCACAGATCTACCTTTTCTATGGCTCCTGAACAGGATCACTCATAGATCTACTTTGTTCTATGAAGGCATGGCTCCTAAACAGGACCACTGATAGATCTACTTTGTTCTATTAATGCATGGGTCATGACAGGATCACTCACAGATCTGCTGTTTACAAAGGGTGAGGTCTGAAATGAAAAACTTGCTCAGTGTAAGAATTCTGTCCTGACTGCTTGCGACTGGACCAAATCTATTGGTTTTCTAGATTTGTTGTCTTTGATATCTGCAGATTCTGGACTTGCCCTCAGAAGAATTTGTATTGTTTCAATGTGACCATTTTGAGCTGCCTGAAATAAAATTAAAAAAATTAATCATATAAATAATTCCTGGCTGATGTTTGACTCCTGATTTTATAGTTGAGTCATTGCTTTACTACTTCTAATAAGAATTAAACAACATAGGAAGAGAAAGAATAGCAATTGTAACACCAGCCATCATCATGAACACACACATATCAAACTAACCAATGTAGGAAGAGACAGAATAGCAATTGTAGCACAAGCAATCATCATGAATACACATATCAAACTAAACAATACAGGAAGAGAAAGAATAGCAATTGTAGCACAAGCAATCATCATGAATACAACTACACGGACCTCTGTATGAGCTACAAAAGACAGTGAAGTTCATACAAGAGACAACATTGAATGTATAGACATATTTCAAGCGAACGAAAGGAAGGAGGAAGGATCATGAATACACATATCAAACTAAACAATACAGGAATGGAAAGAATAGCAACTGTAGCACAAACAATTATCACAAACATACATATCAAACTAAACAATACAGGAAGGGAAAGAATAGCAATTGTAACAAACACAATCATCATGAATACACATATCAAACTAACCAGTGCAGGAAGGGAAAGAATAGCAATTGTAACACAAGCAATCATCATGAAAACACATATCAAACTAACCAATGCAGGAAGAGAAAGAATAGCAATTGTAACACAAAGAATTATCACAAACATACATATCAAACTAAACAATACAGGAAGGGAAAGAATAGCAATTGTAACAAACAATTATCACAAACATACATATCAAACTAAATAATACAGGAAGGGAAAGAATAGCAGTTGTAACACAAGTAATCATCAGAACATATATACTAAATCAAAGAACACAGGAAGAGAAAGAATCGTAACTACAACACAAAGCAATTATCAGAACCTATCATCATGCAATGATTTAATATTAGTTAGGTGGTTAACAGAACTGATGTCATTGCACTTCAGACGGTTCCATATGTGTGCTCCTGACTGACCCATATATGCACTCTGGACAGGTCCATATGTGTGCTCCTGACTGACCCACATATGCACTTCAGACAGCTAAATATGTGTGCTCCTGACTGACTCATATATGCACTCCAAACAAGTCCATATGTGTGCTCCTGACTGACCCATATATGCACTCCAAACAAGTCCATATGTGTGCTCCTGAGTGACGCATATATGCACTTCAGACAGGTCCATATGTGCACTCTGGACAGACCCATTATGTACTTATTTCTATATCTGGACAAACCCATTAGGACTCATCTTTTTCAGATGATGAAGGGTATGTGTCTATGGTTTTATAGCTCGCTGGTTATGTTAATAACTAACTGTACTTCTGGACAGAATGAAGATATAGCATTAATGCAAAAACTAAACTAATAATTGCTAAAATGAGTACAATTATAAAAATAACAACCTTGTGAAGTGGTATCATACCATCACAGTCTAGACATGTTGGGTCTGCTTTGTAGTCAAGCAAAAGAGAAACAATCTCGGAGTGGCCCATGTAAGCAGCTCTATGAAGTGGAGTTGCCTTACTTGACTGTGTAGTTGCGTTAACATCTGCATGGTATGCAAGAAGTGTCTTGCATGTCAAATGGTGTCCACTTCTACATGCATAATGCTGTAAGTAAGAATGGTATTATCGATATACGGGAAGACTGCAGTAAAAATATGTAACAATGGCAAAACACGTAAAAACAAAGAAATGTAGTTTTACAAAATATAATAACAATACACAGCACTGTTTCGACTAAAAGGCCTTTATCAAGTAAAGGATACAACAGAAGTGAAGAAATTCATGTCTTACACGGCACAGAACATATAGAATCAGACAATATTGTTCACAAAGTTGACAAATGACTCGAGACGGAGACAGATAAGACAATTCAATATCATAATATGTAAATATGATAATATGACAATATCATAATCATGATTATCATCATAGATCTGAGGATGGATTTACTGACACAATGAATACTTACGAGAACAATATGATTATGTGATGTGCATAAAGTAAGAACATATACACTTCTCATTTAAATTTAAAGAACCACAAATAAAAAATCGAAATTCCAATCTATGCTTTGTTGTTCACTTACGAGTGCCGTGTAACCAGATTTATCGACTTTGTTGACATCAGATCCGCCACTTTGTGTTAGCTTTAGTACAATATCATCATTATTGCCTGTGAGAGCAGAATTCCATATACCTCTTTCGAAATCTAACTCGTCCAATGTTTGATGAACTGAAGGGTTTGCATCGCGAAAATGACAAGAATGATTTCCACATTCTTCGCAACCACGAACAACGCCATTTTCAATTTGGGACATTGCGATTGTTTACCTTGTTACGCCTCTTGTTTATTTATTGTTTATATTTATATCGCTCACACTGACTTTTTTTTTAACTTTATCCAATATTTAATATAGTTAATATACTATCACTATACTATCAGTATCAAGTATCAATAGTATCATCTCTATGGGCCTGGCCATTAAAAAGAAATGAAACCACTATACTTAATACTATCAGCCTGTCACAGAGGTATCTTCAGAATCCCTTAGATGGATCAAATGGTGCAGTAGTCTTACATTATGGCTAGAATAACACAAATTCTATCCAAGGAAATCTGAAATTCACTCCGGATCCTGTTAGTATCCGACTGAAATATACCTCCAACGTACAGCGCGCCATCTTGATCGGAAATCAGCAAATGGAAGAATCTATCAAGAGCCAGGTTTGTCGGCGTATGTGATCATGTTCCTCCACAACTCTCCCCCCTGTCTAGTTTATCAGTTCTGATGTCGATCTCTTGTTGAACCACGTCACCATGTCAGACCATCTAACTTCCATGACCTCTTCTTTTGTATTTTCCGTTGTTTCCAAAAGTTTCAAACTTCGCATTATGTGACAGAATAATATTTATTGATTCCTATTCTTTTGATCAGTATTCAAAAGAGAAATCGCCCGAGTGGTTACCGAGGTCCAAATTTGGGGTGTAAAGAATAGAACCACTGTTACCTGCCGCGCATGTCGTAAGAGGCGACTAAGGAGGTTTGGCTGAAATCGGATGCATGTGTCCTAAATGTGTAGAAGTCTTGCGTTTAGGGGCCTACAAACCAATGTGCAACGTATACACGTTCTTGGCAAAGATCAAACATATCACAAAGAGTGATTAAAATTGGTCGTAAAGAACGAACGCAAAGAAGAAGAAGAGAAGAACGAACCAGGTCGAGATTCGCGGTTCGCAGAAGTCGAAGCAGTAATAAATGTCTACACATCGGAGAAAGATGCTGTTATCTTCACTGATGGCTCTGTTATTCGGCACAGTCTGAGTGCATGGCCTTGAGCGAAAGGAAAAGTCATCAAAGAGGCAAGTGGCGCATATGCGACAACTACCAGCAGCATGACTAGAGATGTCATGGCGGTGACAAAATCCCCGGAGTGGCTACAGACGCATACATTCATTCACACATGCATGCTCAGCGACACTATGAGCATGATACAGAAGATCAAGGCCGGTTATGTACGAAGGCAGTGGATGCAATTAATACAAAACTCGACAATCCAGATACCTACCTTCATCTTTGTCCCGGGTCACGCTGAGGTGTAGGACAATGAGAGAGTAGGCAGATGTACTGGTGGGCAATGCTACGATTGAGAATGGGTCTTCTATGGACAGAAGCGATATCATAAACGCTCTCAGAGAAAACATACGCTCTGAAGATTTCAACGACGAATGTAAAGGGTATTCTATATCTCGGTTGCGCAAGTTATACATACCGATAGGGGCGGCAAGACGGAAAACCACGAGAGAAAACCCAGTAGATACATCAATCAACACAGAACGGGAGTTGTTAGCCTAAACACACTGAGATACATGCTTGGGAGGAGATCGGAGTAATTATGGACATGTCCGATGTGCGATGAAGATGATCCTCAAATGAACCATAGTTAGTTGGTTGGTTGGTTAATTAGTCAGCTATGTAGTTAGTTTATTGGTTGGTTAGTTGTTGATTCTCATCAGATCAAACTCATTGCACAAGGAACATGTCCATAAGTGCTCTAATATCATTTTGAAGATGAATGACAGCTTCAAGCTTGTGTTGGTTTATCAAACATTGTCTACTCCCTGTATAGTGTGTCTACTCCCTGTATAGTGTGTCTACTCCCTGTATAGTGTGTCTACTCCCTGATAGTGTGTCTACTCCCCAGGATAGTGTGCCTACTCCCCCGTATAGTCCCCAAACTGGATTCTTTTATCTTAGGCACATATCTATTGCTCAACAAAGACTTGAACACTCACAAACACATGTAGAATATTTTGTCAATTGTTTAGGAAACAGAATTTATGTTATGATTGATTCTCAACACAAGACTGAATATTAATTTACACAATGAACAAGAAAATTGGAAGAGAAATTCACAAAAACTGACTGACGAAATGTGTTACTTAGTCAAGCAAGAACTACATCTGAGATGACATGATGAATCAGTGACATTGTTAGACTCCTACTTCTTCTTTGAACACTCCATATCGACCACTTGTTAAACCAGTCTGTGATTTGTATGTGATCTGAAACTAAGAGCGATTGTACGTTGTGCCAGTTATGCACATACAGGTAGGCCAGTGAGCGTCTGTAGCTCAGGCGGTAGTGAGCTCGATCACGAACCCAAGCGTACCTGGTTCAAACCCCACCAAATTCGTTTCTGTGGGATTTTTACAAAAGGTAAAATAGACCTCACCGTTCAGAAAGCAATGGCAAACTACTGAACGTATAAGTGGTGCCTAGAAAATCAACGACTAGTTTGCTGTTGTTGATGGCTACGTCCTTTAGGATATGCCACGAAGAGAAGAGTGCTTCCCTAGGCCCACACCTCAGTCACTTCTAACGACGTGCCTTGTAGGTCGCAGTGTTACTAATCTTTGCTCCCCTTGTGAGTCCCGGCAACACACTGGTATCATTGCTAAACAGAAGCCATTATTTGACATTTTTGTAGGCCCTAAGAAATTATGATAGACTTCTCGACATTCTCTTGAAAACTGCAATTTTGAATGACATTTGGCCTGCTATACATAATGATATTATAGATGTATTTAGAAATATTTTATTAAATAAATAAAAAATAAAAATTAGTGATGGCAGTTTTTGCATTGTAAAATGTTGGATAAGATGTCAGATGTTATGTACACATTCAATCTTTTAGTTATGCTTTGATATGTTAAGGACAATGTAGTTTACAAACCTTTCGTGGGATTTACCAGAACCAACTATAAACTTATCGGTTAGTTGTCTGGCCTAGTTATCTGGTGTTGGCTGTGGATTTACAGATATCAGTTCGGACAGAGCTGCCAGTGGACCATTTAGTTATGTAACTTGTATTGTGAAGGAGTATATAATTAGTGATAAATTAGTCAGAAGTACGTTGGAGTTACCTGTGTAGCAGTATATCACCAACATAGGGTATCGCAACCTAGTAACATGCAACAAATTATGTAAATGTAGCAGTGCGACCTCAAAGAGACCCAGATGTCTGGGTCACTGCAACTAATTTATTATAATGTGCAACAGACCCATTGTCAATGGTCAGAATCAAAATTTGTACTTTCAACCCATGTACGAAAAAACCTGTTTGCAAACAAACAACTAATTATGCAAAGTTGCAACGTAACTAATTATATAAAGTTGCAACGTCCAACGTAACTAATTATGCAAAGTTGCAACGTCCAAAGTACAGTTTCCAATAGTATTAACTAGGACATAATCTTAATTGGGTTGTAATTGACAGAACAACTTCTCAGACTGCAACTCCTACGAGTTTGTTTATCTACATCAGCAATTATTATATAAATCAGTATGTTATTCTGTCTGAATAATAATTATCTCAACTCATCAAATAGCTTGTCCTGAGCAGAACGTTGCCAACTTAACAGTTCTTCAGAATTTCTCTCTCTCATAAAACAGATGTCCCGCCTCTGCAGACGTCATGCTCAAATCACCGGTTACGTCTTTAATCCATCTTCTCCATGAACTTTGTCTTCCCCTTTTTGCCAGAATGCTTCCTTCCATAATGGTCTTCCCCAATCCTTCATGTCTTTTTATATGTCAAAAATACCTAAATTTCCTAATTCTTATGTGTAGTATCAGCCAGTTTTTTTTTTTTTTTTTTTACTGTGAGTTCTGCATGGATAGATATATTTGTTCTTTCTTTCCCCACGGTAGGGCCTATATGGAGGACTCTTCTGTAACACTTATAGTCAAAAGCGCATATATACGCTTTTCGACTGTCTAGTTAAATTCCATATTTCACGTTCTTATGTTGCCAATAAGAATATGCATACTCTTAGCATTCTGTTCTTTGTTTTCCTATCAGTTCCATTTCATCTTTAGATGATGCACGATATATATGTACATGTATATGTGTGTAAGTGTAGGTCACAGACATATAATAGTGTATTTAAGATTCTGCTAGAGCACTCTCTACACTGAAGGTCGTTTGCAATCCCACAACACATTGGTCTCAAGGAACTGCTGAAATCAAGTCTCAGCGTCGCCCGATTGGTTACAGGGGCCCAAATTTGGGGTATAGAACCACTGTTACCTGCCGCGCATGTCGTAAGAGGCGACTAAGGAGGTTTGGATGAAATCGGATGCACATGTCCTAAACCTGTAGAAATATATGCGTTTAGGGGCCTACCAAACCAATGTGCAACGTATACACGTTCTTGGCAAAGATAAAACATATCACAAAGAGTGATTAAAATTGGTCGTAAAGAACGAACGCAAAGAAGAAGAAGAAGAAGTCTCAGCGTGTTGGTGCAAAATATATTCATATTGAGTTTCAGCAACAAATCAAAATGTTACTGGCAGGACTAGTAAAACTACTGCACTCATAGACAACTTTGGGCGTATTTCATAAAAGACCGATCTCATCCTGTATAGACGTGCATTAGAATTCTTTAGTTTGCGGCCCATGACTGTCTATAAGGTGTGTTCCATCAGAGTTGGGATCATCTAGTCTTTCATAAGAAGGACAAAAAGTGAAAATTTGTAGCCTACTGATGACTTGTAGGACACACAAGCTATCCCACCTCCCAGTGGTGTAGACCGGGAAACTTTGATCGTGAGATCAAAGGCATTCAACAATCTGGCTCACCTAGGGTTAGACTCCTAGATCAGTTTTTTCCTCATAGGGAGGTGAACCCGAATTTTAACAAAGCATGCAGCAATTGGATGTGATGGCCTACATGTCTGCATGCGCCTAACTTGCACAAGGAAATCACAGTCTAGGATGCAAATCACATACTGACAACAAATAGTAGTCTAACAAGTGGTTGATGTAGAGCAAATAAAGAATAAGAAGCTACACATAATGTATCTGAAAGTTTTCTCATCACTGCAAGTCTTTAAATAGTTCTTATGTGGATTTTTGTCTAAATTCTGCATCCAGGCGAGTCTCAAAATTGAGTTACTCCAAGAAACGCAGGTGTATCGATTATTATATAATCTTCTAGACATAAATATTTTCACTTTATGGGGTGAGAGAGAGAACAGGGTTGTTGCAGTTTTTTGTGTCATTAGTTTTAGGTCCCAGTTTGCTATCTAGTTCTTTACTGTCTTCTAAGCTAGGAAAAAGACTGTTGCAGCACATTTCTATGATGCCCTTAGACAAAGCCATCTGCATGTATACTTACGTGCTCCATTTTTTGTTGATTTCAACTTTCACATCCGTAGAAAGTTGGAAATCAGTAAAAAAAAAATTATAAGAAACTGGACAGCTTTGAGAATAAAAGTCTCTGAAAATTACTAAAAGTAAAATGGAGTGATTTGTATGCACTGCTCCTGTGATTCTATTGAGAATCTTCTTCTTCTTCACCCTTCGCCCCTAGGGAAGCATATGTCCGCAACCAAGGCCTATCCAAGGCCACCCCTTCCAGATCTCTCCACATTGTCTTGCATTCCGTCTCCAACTTCCGTCTCCAGGTGTTCCTGGGTCTTCCCCCACCACTATTGCCCTGGGAGCTCCATCGGAGAGCCTGTCTTGTGATGCTGTTAGGGGGTCTCCTCAGTGTGTGTCCTATCCATCGCCACCCTCTGCCTCCCATCTCTTGTTCTACCTGTCGTTGTCTTGTTGTATCCCAAAGTTCCCTGTTTGTAGTCTCATCACACCATCGCAGACGGAGCATCCCGCGCAGGCATCTATTGATGAACGTCTGCAACCTCCCGGTATCCCCCCTCCCCAGTTGTTTTCCATGTCTCCGCTCCATATAGAAGGACAGCCTTGACATTTGAGTTAAATATCACCATCTTAGTTCCACTCCCGATCACTCTCGAACTCCACATATTCTTCGGAATGGCAAAGGCTAATCTTGCCTTTTTGTATTCTAACCCTAACATCTTCATCTGAGCCACCTTGAATGTTGATAACACTTCCCAGATATGTAAATGTGTCCACCTCCTTTAATGGTGATCTCATGATCTTTGTTTTTCCCCCATGAATAGTCAGACCCAGTTTTTGTGAGATTGTTTCCAGTTTAGTTGTTTTCTCTTGCATCTGTTGATGGCTATGGGAGAAGAGTGCTAGATCGTCTGCAAAATTTAAATCCTCTAATGGACTTATCATGGTCTACTGTATTCCATTTCTCCCCCTGGCTGTTGTTGATCTCATTATCCAGTCGATAGCCAGCAGCAAGAGAAAGGGTGATAAAAGGCAGCCCTGTCTCACACCAGTCTTTATTTCAAAGGACTCTGTCATTTTGCCTTCATGCAGTACTCTACGCATTGTCTCCTCATACATTTTCTTTATTAGGTTGGTTAGCTTCTGAGGGACGTCATAATGCTGTAGCAGTTCCCAGAGTGTTTCCCTGTTTAGGCTATCAAATGCCTTTTCATCTATTGAGAATGATTTTGCAAAATCTTTGTCATTACTTGACATATAATGCCTTAATGAGATCGCCTTTAATTTGTACATATATAAAAATAATATAAATCGTGACATATCCTTTACAGGACGTAACCATCAATCACAGTAAACTAGTCGTTGATTTTCTAGACACCACTTATACGTTCAGTAGTTTGCCATTGCTTTCTGAACGGTGAGGTTTATTTTTACATTTTTGTAAAATTTCCACGGAAACGAATCTGCTTCCAAATTTGCCCACCGTGGAGTTTGAACCAGGTACCCTTGGGTATGCGATTGAGCTCACTACCGCTTGAGCTACAGACGTTCACAATTCGTACATACTCATCATCATCAAGGTGCGTATCCTTTATAGGACGTTGCTCTCTTTGCAGCACATTTGAAATTCACCCTGTCTCTTGTCAGTTCATCCACATCGTCGATGGTCATGTTCATGGTTTCTTTAATATCTTGTAGCCATCTTCTTCTTGGTCTGCCTCTGCGTCCTGGGACCCTGCCCTCTAGTATTGTTCTTTCCAGGCCATCGTGACGTTTGATGTGACCAAAGTATGTAATTTTTCTGTATAGTATGTTGTTTATCAGCCAATTCTCTTTAACATTTAGTTAGTACATACTAGACCGTAAAAAATGTGATGATGCTCGTCCATCACGGGTGATGATGACCACACAATTTTCATCCAAAGGAATGTAGTTGCGTTATGTTTGTCTGTGTGCACGTAGATGACTAGTGCGCCCTACGTGGGCTTGAGATGTTATTGTACAGTGTGGGCAATGTATACTTGCACTTGTAGGGTGTATTACTGCCTTTCTATTTTGAAGTTTTTGTTCTATCCGTGCTGTTCTACCTGCCTCGCAGGCCGAAGAACCGTGTCGAAGAAGCGTGCGCCAGGAAGATCTGTCTTGAGCAACATTCTCCCAGTTATCGACATCTATGCCAAAGGATGTCATCGAGTTCTTGAGTGCGTCTTTGAATCGCTTTTTCTGACCACCCTGTGCGCGTTTACCGCTATGCAGCTCACCATAAAAGAGTCGTTTGGGTATTCTGCAATCTGGCATTCGAGCCACATGTCCTGCGCATCGTGTCCTTGATTGCATCAAGAATGTATAGATGCTGGGGAGAGCGGCTCTTTTTAGGATCTCTGTGTCTGGGATCACATCCTGCCATTTGATGTACATGACTTTTCTGAAGCAGACTGTGTGAAAGTGGTTTAGCTTCCTTGCGTGTCGCTGATATACAGACAAGTTTCGCATGCGTGAAAAAGGACTGAGAGCACGACAGCTCGATATAACTTCAGTTTTGTGGCTTGGCCAATACCACATCTGTGCCAGACGTTTCTATGTAGTCTGTCAACAGTGATTCTGATATTTATTTGTCTATGGTGACATTTTGGGACAGTGTGCTTCCAAGATAAGTAAATCTGTCTACTTTTTTCAGTTTCTTGCAGTTTGTTGTAATATTTGGTTCGGTATATACTATACATTAGACTAGAGAGTAAGATTGGAATCTATCAGGCGATACAGTTAGGAGTACGACAAGGGTGCGTACTCACCAGACCTATTCAACTTATATAGCGAAAACATCATGAGATCTATAGAAGAAAAGACAGGAATAGCAGTCGGTGGACAAAATATAAACAACCTAAGGTACGCTGATGACACAATTCTCATGGCTACAAATGAACACGATCTGCAAGACTTGATAGACATACTAGTGAGAGAAAGTGAAAAGAAAGGATTAAGCATGAATATAAAGAAAACAGAGGTTATGGTTGTCTCCAAGAAACAAGAAACACCAACATGCAATATCAAAATAAATAACACAACACTGAAACAAGTCCGTCGATTCAAGTATCTAGGAACATTCCACCAGATGGAAGATGTACAACAGAGATTAGGAGTAGAATAGCTCAAACGAAAGCAGCTTTATGAAAATGAAGAACACACTATGCGTGAACTCACTACCAATGACACTGCGAAAACGAGTACTCCAATGCTATATTGAACCAATTCTTATGTATGGCAGCGAATCATGGACACTGAACAAACAATCAATACGATCATTGGAAGCCACAGAGATGTGGTTTTACAGAAGAATATTGAGAATTCCATGGACAGCAAAGAAAACAAACGTGGAGGTTTTAAATCAGGCCTGCACACAAAGAAACCTTATCAAAAGAATAAGAATCCGACAATCAAGGTTCTTCGGGCATATAATGCGAAGAGAAGGTTTAGAACATTTGGTGACTACAGGTAAAATTCAGGAAGGAGAGATCGTGGAAGACAGAGGAGAAGATGTTGGATGGCCTGACATCATGGTTCGACAAAATATCGACGTCAGAACTGATTACATGCACCAAGCAAAGAGAGTTGTGGAGAGACATGATCGCCTACGCCGGCAGGCATGACACTTGATTGATTGATATACTTTTCCAGGAGATGGCTGGTACATGACTTCAGCAATAAAAAATGTAGGCACATGATTGATCACATGACTTTACTATATCATGTGACCGGTTTTCTTTACATTAGCCGGTGAAAGATTCGAAGCAGTTAGAACTAACTTCTAAGCTAAGCTGTACCAGTCAGCATGAAGATTATCACTCTATTTAGTGTTACTGTTTTAGCAGTAATATTTGTCTGTAGTGAAGCATACATACCTCAAATGATTCGTGGTAGACCAAAAGGAGGGTTGCTGGGATCTCCAGGTAAGATGCAACATTTTTAGTTATCTCCGATTTGTCGACTACCTGCCTAAAACTTTATTATATAAGTAAAATAAAAGTACTAAAAGTGCCATCTTCATACTTACGACTTGACTTAGTGAAGTTATTCTTATGTCGTTATTCACTATCAATTATTTTTATTTCACTTTTGATATTGAGTTCGTAAATTTCATTTGTACATAGTCTCCACTTTGAGTGAATTCTAGTAGTAACTATAGAAACGCAACAGTTTCAGTTTGGAATATCTTCATTGCACTCCGGACATGTCCATAGGTGCTCCGATCTCATTCGCAATATCTCCAACAGCGTCCAGCGACTGACCGTACCAGTTCGATTTTGATTGATGAGCCTACTCATATACCTATTATGCTATTCTTTTCTTGCTATTCCAATCTTCAAACCCAACTCCTGCAATCTAGTAATTGACATGGTTTGGTTTAAATGAAAATCTTCTTTGCGGCCACACTCTCTGAGGGCGCTAATAATATCAGCTCTATCCATTGGCTGGCCATCTGATATGGTTGCAGAGCCAGCCAGCCTGTCTGCTCTCTCATTGCCAACAACACCCAGGTGCACCGGAACGAAGATAAGTGCGATTCTGCAAATTGTTGACGCTTGTAGTGATTCAGTCCATTGCCTGCGCACCGAACCATCCTCCACCGTGCGAATCATACTCAATGAATCACTCAGAATGCACACTTGAATGTAGTTTTGTGACTCCAGTCAGCGTAGTGCATTAGTCACCGCCAGTACCTCCATTGTCATGCTGCTTGTTGTCATATGGAATGTACCACTGGCCTCCTGGACCATTCTGCCAGATGAGCAAGCTGAGAAGGCATATGCAGACTTTTTGTGACGAACTACTGATCGATCCGTGTAAATCACAACAGCACCTTCATTGCAGTTTTCATCAATGATAGCTTTGACGTCTGCATCCAACGCCACGGGGTTCCTCTCTTTGCAACTTTTGTCAAATTTAATGATGGTGGAAAAAGTGTCCCAATATATTGAAGGCATCAGTATCCATTCTTCCCCATAATCGATATTTGTGAGCCCGAATACCAGCTGAACAGTGTCTGGAGCCTGGCCAACCCACGACTTGCCACGCTTTAACCGATTACCTCCACTGGTGCTGAGCAGCTTGTGCAATGTGTGATCCTTTTAGCACTTATTTTGAGGTACGCACATGCTCTAGCTATCTTGAGTCTATACTCCATGGTCGGGAAATCCAGGAGAAACCTCATCGCCACGCAGGTGTATCCATGTAACGCAACAATTTATGTAAGTGAAGTGGTATCGGTATTGAAATGGCTGAAGTTGAAAGATGCCACACGCAGATGAGATTACACTCACCTGGGGTGCAACATTCTCTATTTCATTGTTTATTTATTTTCTTGTGTTCCAGCCAACTATTATCTTCAACAATTACAGCAAAATATATGTTCATTGCACACACAAGCTGACCACATTCCATTAAAAAAAAATTCTGAGAGTAAGATGACCAAAGACAAAAACCTGACATAGAAATTGGAGAGATCCACATCATGGAACAGACTTAAAATACCCTGAAAGAGTGACCACAACCAAGCATGGTTGAGAGATTTTGTTCTTACATTATAAAGACCACAAACCATGTTGGTCACTGACTGCTATGTTAGTCGATGGTCAGAAAATAAAAAAAGCCATTGATTTGTAAGTAAACTCAGCCCATGTGGTGCCGGACCCTCAAGGAAGCAAAGAATAGTACCACTGCGACCTACAAGGCATGTCATAAGAGGCTACTCATGTAAGACCTAGGGAAGCTACCCTTGTAAATAAAAAGCATAGCAGAAATCGGATGTGCTGGCCTACTTGTAGGCGCATATCTGGCACAATGTACAATTGCTCCTAGGCTCAGATCACATACAAATCACAAAGAGTGGTTTAACAAGTGGTCGATATAGAGCATTCAAAGAAGTTTAGCAATGTTCTCTCAGAGGTAGTTCTTGCTTGACTAAGTAACACATTTCATCAGGCAGTTGTGAATTTCTCTTCCAATTTACTTGTTCATTTTACTTGTTCATTGTATAAATTAATATTCAGTCTTGTGTTGAGAATCAATCATAACATAAATTCTGTTTCCTAAACAATTGACACTTGACAAAATGCTCTACATGTGTTTGTGAGTTTTCAAGTCTTTGTCGAGCAATAGATAAGTGCCTAAGATAAGAGAATCCAGTTTAGGTACACACTTCATTGTCGACACAGGACTGTTAGATTTGAACACTATACAGGGAAGTAGACACACTGTACAGGAGAGTAGACACACTATATGGGAGTAGACACACTATATGAGAGTAGACAATGTTTGATTAAGTAACACAAGTTTGGAGCTGTCATTCATCGCTTGCTGATGGATATACAGAAGATGATATTACATCACTTATGGACATTTTCCTTGTGCAATGAGTTTGATCTGATGACTACACCAACCAATAACTGACCAACCAATAAACTAACTAATTAATTAACTAACTAACTTCTTCTTTAAACCATATAGACCACTTGTTAACCACTCTTTGTGATTTGTATGTGATCTGAGCATAAGAGCAATCACACGTTGTGCCAGTTAGACGCCTACAAGTAGGCCAGCACTTCAGATTTCTGCGATGTTTTTATTTACTAGGTAGCTTCCTAGGTCTCTACCTCAGTCAGACCTTATGACATGTCTTGTAGGTCACAGTGTTACAATTCTTTGCTCCTGTTAAGGGCCCCGGCAACACATGGGCTCGGTTTTCATACAAACTATTTGATAATCTACTAACTAGCTAACCAACCAAGTCCATTTTCCATCGAAAACAACATGCAAGGCCAACAATAAAATTTAATTTTTCCCAAGCAGTGATCCAAGGAAATAAATGCTATTATGTACCGAAATAAATAGCAAGTATATTCCAATTTTTTGTCATCACGTGTTCAAACATTATCTAGAGTCTGAGCCCGTAAGTAAGCTTGGGTCAGTAACTCAGGTCCTAAGCTACTGCTTGCAGTTTATCTTGAAAGTTCTGGATGGAAATTTATTTGTCAGAAGATCATATAATATACAAATATGTTCTTCCATAATTACATAAAATAGAAGAATGAACTTAAAAATGTGTAAATTACATTCCACTATGTACACCAATAAATTAGATGCTCTCCCTAATAGTAAATATACAAGTATGTACAATTCTTTAAATATAAAACATAGCTTTCATGTTGAATAATCTAGCTGTGCTGACTGTAACTACAAAGTCCATAGTTTATATAGGCCTTGATTAGTCAATGCCTCCTCTCACCTAGATGAAATAGAATAGAATTTGGGCATTTTCTATGTCTCAAGTAAAGAAAGAACTGTCATTCTTTTTCTTAAACATTGTACAAATTTCACATATCAACAAAAGAAATGAAATATTAAAATAATATTACAGATTTTGTTGTCAAAATTTTAGTGAAACATGTAAAAACAAAGTACCGTAGTTTTCTAAGCAATAATGATACAGAGCAATGTTACTCATAATGCCTTTATCAAGCAAAGAATACAACAGAAGTGAAGAAATTACTTTTCAGTGTTCCAGAACATATGAATCAGACAATAAATTCCAAACTGCCCTAAATGAAAATCTGTAGACTAAACGAATAATGAAACAATTGCAAAAAGTGAGTTGAAAAGAAGATAAACAATAAATCAAATATATATATATAACATATGTACATTTAATCATATACACATATAGAATATGGAGCATGAGAAGAGAAAGTACTAAGAAGCATAGGAATGTAGTCGAGATCCTAGGTACCATATAAAGATATGGACGATTCTCTAGAGCAACAACTCCGATCATCAGAGGAACATGATCGGATGGCTGGACCTGGATATATAGTAGCTCCCAAATGGTTCATTCCATTGAAATGAGTTTCTGCTACAGGAGTCACTGGGCATTTGCGTATATCACGTGTTGGCCGAAAGGGTCACTAAGCATTTTTCAATTAGTGTCTGCTTTATCTAGTGAAATCTCTGGTAGATTTTGCTACATCTAGTCAAGTAGATATTTACAGGCACATGTTTAATTTTTATTTTACTGAAATCTGTTTACAAGGAATGAAACATCATCCAGTACACAGAAAACCTGTCCAGACACCACCAGAACAGTGGTATCTGCAAAAACTTGATCACTTCAATGGGGCAGACACTAGATATTGGAAACAGGTAATGATCATATATTTGTCACAAAATACTTTAGTTGATAATCTAAATATAGAGACAAGTTTTGAGTGCACAATTGACAAGAAATACAGTTTAGTGTAAGTTTACAGAAAATGTACAAAATGAGAAACATGATCATACAGATATAATAATAAATGTCAGGTAATGACACATTTATGATAATAGGTGTCAGTTTGTGATGGTAGTACTATGATAATAGAGTGTGATGGTAGTACATGATATAGATGTCAGTTGTGATGGTAGTACTATGATAATAGATATCAGATTGTGATGGTAGTACCATGATAATAGATGTCAGTTTGTGATGTTAGTACTATGATAATAGATATCAGATTGTGATGGTCAGTACCATGATAATAGATCAGATTGTGATGGTAGTACTGTGATAATAGATGTCAGTTTGTGATGGTAGTACTATGAAAATAGATGCAGTTTGTGATGGTAGTACTATGATAATAGATGTCAGATTGTGATATCATGATAATAGATGCCAGATTGTGACTGTTGTACTACGATAATAGATGTAAGATTGTGAGGGTAGTACTATGATAATGGATATTAGGTTGTGAGAGGAGTGTTGTATTTAATTTTGAAACAATAATTTCAGAGATATTTCACCAATGACACGTTCTATGCATCTGGAGGTCCGCTGTTTGTTCAGATTGGAGGTGAAGGAACAGCCGACCCAATCTGGCTTGTTGAAGGTGCATGGATTGACTATGCTAGAACATACAATGCCTACTGTGTTCTTCTAGAACATAGATTTTATGGCAAAAGTACCTACACGTAAGTTAGGGGCAGTTATCTACAGTATATGTGTAGCAGTAATCTATGTGTTAGGGCAGTTAATTACTAGTAAGTTAAGGGGCAGTTAATTACTATATAAGTTAAGAGGCAGTTAATTACTATGTAATTTAAGAGGCAGTTAATTACTATGTAAGTTAAGGGCAGTTAATTACTATGTAAGTTAGGGGGCATTAATACTCTGTCTTCCACAATCAATAATGACATCTTTTCAATCTCTTCTGAAGCTCTAGTATTGAACATGCATTATCAGATATTTTTGTTCCAGACATTTCTACTTGCAGCTGTCACTTTTCTACTGCTACACTTTCTTGTTCCCTGTGGAACCTAGGACTGCAGCTACAGCTATCCATCAAATTCAAATTGGGAAGGGGAGGGGTATTTGTGGCATGAAGGTAAGGTGGTGACCTCTGACTTCAAAATTTCCTGAGTCATTCCCAGCATTGAGTCATTCCCTGCTGAGTCATTCCGGTGAGTCATTCCTGTGCTGAGTCATTCCCTGCGTTGAGTCATTCCCAGTGTTGAGTGATTGGGATAATTTTCCAGATATTCCTGATCTCAGTATAGGTGAAATCATGTTCTAAGCTCTATCGGAGATGGAGGATAACATGTAGGTCCTGTGCTCAAATTGAGCATGTAAAAAAAAATCCTTGGCAATTTAAAAGTTATAAGAGTAGGCTGGAAAGTTGCTGCCCGAGCAAAATTCATAAAAAAAACTAAAGTTCTTACAAATTTTTATTATCTTCAAAATAACATTAGGTATCTTCAAGTACTGTCACTGATATCTTCCTATGTAAGAATATCACCTCTCACATATCAGTATGTTTAGTTCTAATATCAGTATGTTTAGAAAAAAACTTGGCCATCAATGGCGGAATGCGGGAGGACCATTCAGAATCAGAACTGTTTGATTCTGAACACGACTTGCTAGCGCATTTTCGCCATGTTTGGTCGGGTATTTTCGGTTTCGTTTGCCGAGCTACTGAGTTAGTGCTTGAGCAACGCTGTGAGCTATGACTGTTACATGGAATGCTTTTGCTGTGTCAACTCGTTGTTGTGTGTATTCAGAAAATGGCGGACAGCGGTTATGACGAACAAGCTCAATCTGCGTATGCAGTTATATTGCGAGTGCAGAAAGCTGGATTTTGTCATGATTGATGTTCCTTCGACAAGAATTGCAATTCAAGTGATGAACAGTTTTGTGTTGCTACATTAGTGACGGCCATATGCATTTTATGCGGTGCAGGTTTCTTATTGTGGCGGTACACGGCTGTTTCATTCTGGAATTAGTTCACACAGGAAACATTTCGCAGTTGTTAGTATTTCGTGTGATTTTCATTGGCACAGGAACGGAGCAATTATGGGGTGACCCGTTGCAGTGAAGTTGGAACCGTACTTATGAACTATCATCACTCACATATCAGTATGTCTAGCTCTAATATCATCACTCACATATCAGTATGTCTAGCTCTAATATCATCTCTCACATATCAGTATGTCTAGCTCTAATATCAGTATGTTTAGTTCTAATATCATCACTCACATATCAATATGTCTAGTTCTAATATCATCTCTCACATATCAGTATGTCTAGCTCTAATATCATCTCTCACATATCAGTATGTCTAGCTCTAATATCAGTATGTTTAGTTCTAATATCATCACTCACATATCAGTATGTCTAGTTCTAATATCATCTCTCACATATCAGTAAGAATAGTTTTAATATCATGTTTTAATAATAATATATCTTCTAATGTTCTAATGTTTTATTTCAGATTGCGTGTGTGTATGTGTGTGTATCTGTCAGTGCTGATACTATATCTATGTAACTTTTACAATAATGTTCCATTTTTCTTGTGTTTATCAGAGACATGTCTGTAGAAAACCTGCAGTTCTTGAGCAGTGAACAAGCTCTTGCTGATCTGGCTGTGTTCATCAATGACCTCAAACAGAAATTGCCCTTTCCAAAAGTGATTACATTTGGAGGCTCATATCCAGGTAACCATGTTATGACTTAACCAAAGATTATTTCCTGACTTCTTATATTTAAGTGTGATATCTGTGACTTCTCCTGTGCCTGGCCCTGCATCCAGAAGAGTTGGGCGTCAACTAGTCTCTTCTAGAAGGGGCAAAAATTGAAACTTAGTATCCTGCTGATGACCTGTTGAACACACAAGACATCCCCCACCTCCCAGTGGTGTACACAGGAAAACTGCTGTGACAGCTAGGTCCAAGGTTAACATTGCTCTTGCTCTCATAGGAGAATGAACATCCCTAGGTCAGTTTTAATAATAAATGTTGTTCTACTGAGGGAGATGAACATCCCTAGATCAGTTTTAATAAAAAATTGTGTCCTGCTTAGAGAAATGAACATCTCTGGGTCAGTTTGAATAAATACATGTCCTACTGAGGAAGATGAACATCCTTGGGTCAGTTTTAATTTTAAAAAATGTTGTCCTTCTGAGAGAGATGAACATCCTTAGGTCAGTTTTAATAAAAAAAATGTTGTCCTACTTAGGAAGCTGAACCTGAATAAAAAATCATGCAGAAAATGGATTTGCTGGCTTACAGGTCTGTTGCTGACTTACAAGTCTGTTGCTGACTTACAAGTCTGTTGGTACCTGACTGACACAACAAACTAACACTCTAAAGTGAAAATCACATACAGACTACAAAAAGTGGTTTCACAAGTGGTTAATGTAGAGCGAATGAAGAAGAATAACTATGTCTGCCATAAAATATGTGGATAAAGAGAAAATAAAATTGTTTGGTAATTTTATGAAAATGAAGTTTAGCCAACTATCATTTTGTGCTTACAACAGTAGAAGATCTCATCTGAGAACGTGAGAAAAACCAAGATATACACTAGGGATATATAACATCAAAGAAATACTACAATAATGTAACCTGACAGCAACATCTGTATCACACCTGAGAACTTGCTCTTCCCACAACCAATTCTCAGCGAGAGTGACTAGACACGAATAGATAGACATTCATCATACAGAAAGTGACTAGACAAGAATAGACAGGCATTCATCATACAGAAAGTGACTAGACACGAATAGATAGACATTCATCATACAGAAAGTGACTAGACAAGAATAGATAAACATTCATCATACAGAAAGTGACTAGACAAGAATAGATAGACATTCATCATACAGAAAGTGACTAGACAAGAATAGATAAACATTCATCATACAGAAAGTGACTAGACATGAATAGATAAACATTCATCATACAGAAGTTAGCATATTTTCCAATTGAATAAATATCTTTCTAGAACTGAACATGCATTGGGGATGTGTATGTGATGTGTGTGTATATGTGTCTACTTTCTATTGTAATTCTGAATAGGTAGTATAATGCACCCACTCTTGTATTAAGGATTCGGCCTTGAAAATCAAGAATCTATTTTCGTTGTTTTCATATTAATATAAAATTTGTATAAGCATTTTGAAAGAGTATGACTTAGAATAGTAGAAAAAATGAGTAAAAAAATGTCAAAGTGTTGCCATGGAAACAATACAAAATGGCCTAGCACAAATTTTCAAATCCTAAGGCTCTGAATCTAATGAATGTAAATGAATTCTGTTTTCACTCTAAGGTCGCAATTGTAATATCTAAAATATTACACATTCTTTTAGGATATATTAAATTTTTATAAATTTTGCGTAAAATTCCTCAAAATTTGGTCAAAAAAAAGCTGTTTTGGAGGGTGTGTTTACACAAAAATTCATAAAAATGTAATATTTGATATATCCTAAAAGAATGTGTAATTTGTAGATATTACAATTGCTCACCTTAGAGTGAAAACAGAATTCATTTATATTCATTAACTTCAGAGCCTTAGGATTTGAAAATTTGTGCTTAGCCATTTTGTATTGTTTCATGGCAACGATTGACTTTTTTATTTTTTACTAATTTTTTCTACTATTCTAAGTCATAATCTTTCAAAATTGTTATACAAATTCTACATTAATACCAAAGCAACGAAAAAGTTTCAAGACCAGAGTCCCCCCTTAACTGTATTAAATGATATTATATTATATTCATGATTTGGTTTTTTTAAAATGAATTTTGTCTACTATTTCTGACAGGTTCACTGTCAGCATGGTTTCGACTCAAGTATCCTCATCTTGTTGATGGGGCTGTTGCTTCCAGTGCACCTTTGTTGGCTATAGTTGATTTTACAGGTAAGTTTGAAATGCCTTGGTTTATAATAGAGCTGTTTGAAATGTTTTGGTTTTGACATTTTCTTGACATTTGACGTGTTTGATGAATGTGATTGATGAATGTGTTTGATGAATGTGTATGATACATGTGTTTGATGAATGTTTATGATGCATGTGTTTGATGTATGTGTATCTCATTCACAGATTATCTGAAAGTTGTGGATGCGTCCTTGAGAACTGCTGATCCATCTGGTTCATGCAATGCTGCCATAAGTACAGCTACGGGCATTATTCAAAATAATTTGACAACATTAGAAGGGCGACAGAAAATTAAGAATCTTTTTAAGTAAGTTTGAATTAACCAAAACAATTATATCAATCAATATTTTTCTTTCCTTGATTCACTTCATGTCAGTGTGTTGCCAGGGTTCACAAGGGGAGAAAAGAATAGTAACACTACTACATACAAGGTATGTCGTAAGAGGTGACTGAGGTAGGGGCCTAGGGAAGCTACCTAGTAAATAAAAAGTGTAGCAGAAATCGGATGTGCTGGACTACATAACCGGCACAACTTACAATCGCTCTTAGGTTCAGATCACATACAAATCACAAAGAGTGGTTTACAAGTGGTCGATGCGGCACGTTCGAAGAAGATTTACTTCAGAATGTATGTTTAAAATGAATGGCTACTGATGTCAAGATTGTCTATCTGTTATAAGGTTACATTTTTCTTCAGTTTTCTGATCTTGTAATAGTATAGACATATGAGTCTATTAGTTTCTAAAACAGACTATAAGATAAGTACAGAAAATTGCTCTAGATTATGAAAAGTCTAGATAAAACAGACTATAAGATCTGCCCTTAAAGTCTTGTTAGGATTCTTCTTTTCCAGTTGCAGTCTTTTTACTGTCAGCAATTTCTGTTTTGTTTTTTGTGCCTAGACCTATGAGTATTTCACATATCTCATTTGTACTCGGTAATTTCTGGTATAGATCTACTACAGACATTAGGATTGAGCAGGAAGACAGACCTGACATTTGGAACATTTAGGAAGTTATATCAGACATTAGGAATGTGTAGGCACCCTTGTGTTGCTGGGGTCTGCAAGGGGAGAAAATAATAGTAACATTGTGACCTACAGGGCATGTTGTAAGAGTCGACTGAGGTAGGAAGCTACCTAGTAAATAAAAGTGTCAAAGAAATCGGACGTATTGGTCTACTTGTAGGCGTGCGTATAACTGGTACAATGTACAATTGCTCCTAGGCTCAGATCACATACAAATCACAAAGAGTGGTTTAACAAGTGGTCAATACTTTCATTCAAATCATTGGTTTCATTATTCTTTCTTTCTTCTATTTTGTCCTTCTCTGCTTTTTGCTGCTAGGCGTAGCAGGTTTAACTGATGATCGGTTTCCGAGATAATGCACGCTCGGTTGCTTGATATGTTGTGGTATTGTAGAGATTTAAGATGTCTGTAACTCCATCAACCCATCTTTTCTTGGTCTGCCCTTCCTCTTGATGATTCCATTTTCAGGTTGTACGCTCTTGCAACTGGTGTATTCGGGTTAATTCTGACCAAATGGCCAAACCATTTGAGTCTCTGTTTTCAATAAATCTAATAGCAGGTGTTGTTCGACTGTTCTTCTAATTTCCTCATTTCTTATATGGTCTCTTCTTGTTTTATTTACTGCTTTCTCAAGCATCTCATTTCGCATGTGGTAATTTTCCTTTCTTGTTCTTTTGTCAGTGCCCATGTTTGGCTCTGGTAGCACAGTGTTGGTATAAAGATTTAAGTATAATCATTATTAATATAGATTATTATTATTAACACCACCTCCCCCATCATCATCATTATCTCACAATCACTTCAAGCTTAAATAAAAAATTTCTTGTTGCAGGCTATGTGATGATATTGATCCTAATATCAAGACTGACATCTCAAACTTATTTTCTACATTTGCTGGTAACTTTGAGGGTGTTGTCCAATACAACAAAGATAACAGAGCTTTTGAGGTAATGAGCCAGTTCTCTTTTTCCAGGGGCAAAGATAGTGCAACAATATCATTAGAATCTGATAGCATAAAACCAAACGTGAGTCTCTTCAACACAAGTTATTCCAAATATCATCAAGCTTGATTTATTACATATAAATCAACATATATTTTCTTATCCTTGTACTACGTATATCTTATAATCGGAGGAAGAGAAATACCTGAACTAAGATATACTGATGATACAGTGTTACTGTCAAAAACATCTCAAAAAAGGATTGAGAAATTAATAATGGAAGTGCTAGAGAAAATAACACAATGCAGCACAAACTACTGAATGTATAAGTGGTGCCTAGAAAATCAACGACTGTTTACTGTGGTTGATGGCTACGCCTGTAAAGGATATGCCACAATTTTCAGAGAAAGATAAAAACATAATCTGTATCTCAATGTCGCAAAAACAAAAATATTTGACAACGGATAAAACAAGCATGGCAAAATATAAATTTTATCAATGGAGAGAAAATAGAAAATGTGAACAGTTTTGAATATCTTGAATCAATGCTAACAACAGATGGAAATGGGATGAAGGAAATTAAAAGAAGAACCACCAGAGTGGTTACCGGGGCCCAAATTTGGAGTATAAAGAATAGAACCACTGTTATCTGCCACGCATGTCGTAAGAGGTGACTAAGGAGGTTTGGCTGAAATTGGATGCACATGTCCTAAACGTGTAGAAGTCTATGCGTTTAGGGACCTATCAAACCAATGTGCAACGTATCCACGTTCTTGGCAAAGTTCAAATATATCACAAAGAGTGATTAAAATTGGTTGTAAAGAACGAACATGGCCTTTACACCAAACTTAAACAACTAAAAGCAGTATGGAATGGAACTTACAGGAAAACAATGATCAGAATACTAAGAGCATGCATATTTCCAGGGGCAACGTATGGGTGTGAAGCATGGACATTTAATAAGACAGTGGAAAACATATATGAGCTTGTGAATGTTACAGAAGAGTCCTTCATATCATGGACAGAGAAGAGAACAAATAGATCTATCCAGAAAGAACTCAAAATCAAAGAAAACTGGCTGATGATACAAATAAGAAAACTGAGATATTTTGGACATATAATGAGACACGAAGGGTTGGAGTAGACCATCATGGAAGGAGGTATTCCAGAAAGCAGAAAGGGGATAAGAGGAAGGCAGCGGAGAAGATATATTTAACATGAGAATAATCGTAGAAAAATCTAGAGAGTATAATGTAGATCTATATTAATTCTTTTTGACTATACAAAGGCATTTGATTGTGTAGAACATCAGGAATTGTGGAAAATAATGGAAGAAATGGGATTTCCATAACATTTAATACAGATCATAAGAGAACTTTATAGTGATCAAATAGCGGCTGTAAGAACATGTGATGATACATCAGCTTGGTTTGATGTAAGGCAGGAGTCAGACAAGGCTGCATTTTGTTGCCTTGTCTGTTTAACATATATGCAGAAAACATGAGGAATATTACAGAAGATAGCGGAAAAGATCAATACTGTCCTTTTATAATCGGAGGAAGAGAACAAATGGAACTTATTGTTATACTATAATATATTTGCTTGTATAATCCTAGTGCAACATTGCAACACTTTATATTTGCTTGTATAATCCTAGTGCAACATTGCAAAAGTTTATATTTGCTTGTATAATCCTAGTGCAACATTGCAAAAGTTTATATTTGCTTGTATAATCCTATTGGAACATTGCGAAACTCTTTATTTGCTTGTATAATTCTAATGAAATACCACACACCTTGTTATATATTAAACTTCTAGAGCTAAATGAGCCGACATGTGTCTAGATGTATTTTTCTCAGACTATAATAATGGTTTAGAAAAAATTATGAAAACATCCTTGAGAAAGTATATAAAATGTAGACATCCACATTGGTTAGACCTGAACTTTGGGAAACACCGAGGAACATTGGTTCGTAAACAATATCATGTCTAAGAAAATGAAATATTTACATCACATTAAACATCACTATTACTGTTTAGATCAGATCACTATTGCTGTTTAGATCAGATCACTATAGCTATTTAGAGAGACAAATAACGGAAGGCATGATTTTTTGAAGATTTGTGCAGGGGATGACCAAGGTGATTGTGGCAACAGGACATTGTCAGCTTTGTTCTTACACTGACCTCGATACTAGCAGTCAGCTATATGTCTTTGACTGCTACCCATGCAGCTTGTGTGTAGTCCCATGTTGAATTATTCAGCCTTGATTTCTTGAAGATTGGGGGAGAGGATGACCAAAGCAACAGGACATTGTCAGCTTGTTCGATGCTGATCTGATGCTGCTAGCAGTCAGCTATGTGTCACTGACCTCGATGCTAGCAGTCAGCTATGTGTCACTGACCTCGATGCTAGCAGTCAGCTATGTGTCACTGACCTCGATGCTAGCAGTCAGCTATGTGTCACTGACCTCGATGCTAGTAGTCAGCTATGTGTCACTGACCTCGATGCTAGCAGTCAGCTATGTGTCATTGACCTTGATGCTAGCAGTCAGCTATGTGTCGCTGACCTCAATCCTAGCAGTCAGCTATGTGTCGCTGACTGCTACAATTCCATGCAACTTGTGTGTAGTTCCCCCCAAGAGTCTAGTCCCATGTTAAGTTATTCAGCCTTGATTTCTCTAGAGGCCAGTTTATATTCTCTATGTCCTTACTATCCATATTTGCTTCATTTCCAATTCATGAGCTGTGATACAGTCTGTACATTATTTCTTGTTTATTTTAAGACTGATTGTGAATAATTGTTTGTGGTTAGACTTCTACATTACAACAATTAATATGACTGTTTATGTGACTTTGACATCATGCACAGGAGCATGGGACAACATCACATTGATACTCTTTGTGACATCATGACAGATACATCTCTTGGAGATCCAGTGCAGAGATATGCTGAGGTTGTGCATGTCTTATTTGTCTGTGTGTCAACTTGTTTTTGTCTGTTAGAATGATAACAGACCTGAAAATGAATCATCAAGAGGAAGGGGCAGACCAAGAAAAGATGAATTGATGGAGTTACAGACATCTTGAAACTCCACAGCATATCAAGCAACTTTGCATTATCTCGGAAGCCGATCATCAGTTAATCCTGCGACGCCTAATGGTAAAAAATAGAGAAGGACGAAAGAAAGAAAGATAACAAATAGGACATGGTAGAAAGAAACCAGTGACAACATTATCACAAATGTCCTTGCCTATCTTTGTCAAGAAATTAAAAGAAGCTAATAAAAAAGTATAAAAAAGAAGAACAAATTCAGAAGTAAAATGCTGTCACCTACCAACTAAACAAATGATTAAAAGTATCTTCCTTCCTTCTTTTTGCTACTGAGCCACCCGTGTCGTGCTGGGGTCCTAAATGGGAGCAAAGAATAGTACCACTGCAAGGCATGTCGTAAGAGGCGACTGATGTAGGGCCTAGGAAGCTACCCTAGTAAATAAAAAAGCGCGCAGAGATTGGATGTGCTGGCCTACTTGTATAGGCACATAACTGGCACAATGTTCAATCACTCTTAGGCTCAGATCACATACAAATCACAAAGAGTGGTTAACAAGTGGTTGATATGGAGCGTTCAAAGAAGAAGAGTGAAAATCGTACTGCCGTGTCAGGAGCTGACCTGTTATTGTGTAAAAGGTGACTAATTAATAACACTGCTAGGTAATGACATAAACTTACTGTTGTTGTTGCTGTCTGCGTACATTCTTCTTGACCATTTTGATCACTCTCATTGTGATATATAAACAGTCTTTGTCAAGAACGATTAGAACGTTGCGTCCCTGCTAGGCACCTATTAGTGTAGGACAGGCGCACCTGAAACAAGTTTTCACCCTAATGAACTTACTATCTTACTGAGAAGCAACATGTAACAATCTCTATGTCCTTACTATCAGTCAATTTATGTAGTTGCTTCTGTCATGATGTCACCTGTTTGAGAATATATTGACTAATAATGTGTTTGTACTTGTCAGATAAATGCCTTACTGTTGAAGGTGTACGAACAAGATTGCCAAGACTTTAAGTATGACAAGATGATAGACAGTATGAGAGAAACCGCATGGAACAGCAGCGCTGCAGAAGGAGGTATATGACATGATGATAGTTCATTGTTCATTTGAGGATCATCTTCATCGCACGTCCATAATTGCTCTGATCTCCTCCCAAGCATGTATCTCAGTGTGTTTAGGCTAACAACTCCCATTCTGTGTTGATTGATGTATCTACTGGGTTTTCTCTCGTGATTTTCCCCGATGATCCTAGTACTCTACTTAAACACACAAATCTGATCAGATGACAATTGTTACTAATAATCTTGACAGCATAGAATATTAATTCATGAATATTTACTTTAACACTTTCGCTGCCACCGGCGACAAAAGTCGGCGAAGTACAAACTCCCTTTCGCTGCCGATGTCTTTTTAAATGGGAGTATCGCTTGCTGAAACGAGGTCCGTGATGTACTACTTCCGTATTGTTCCGACGAGCTTTCCAAAATGGCGGATCTAACACATACGCTGTAAACGCGGTATAAGTCCGATTTTGTCACGATTTTTCGTAAGTAAACAAAAATTTTCAAAATGGACGACGTAGCTGATGAATAGTGATGTCCAAAATGACTCTTTTAGCCAGTGATAGTGTTAAAACGAACTCTGAATGTGATATGAATTTGAACTGTGATTCACGTGTCGATGTTTATAGATCGATAGCAGATATTGTCACGGTTACGGGAGTAGATGACGGACACCTATCTTGAAAACGACGGCATATCATACTGTGGATAGGTATGAGGATATCAGTTACTACAATAGCTTGTGGATTATAAGGAATATATTCCACATACAGACAGGTTAGTAGCTCATTAATATATGAACACTATTCCGTAGTTTAAAAATCCTAAGCTTATTAGTTTATTTTTACGATTTTTGAAATTGTCATTCTGAAAACTGATCATACCGAAAAATAGCGTGGCACTGGGCCAGACTTTGTTGAAAAATGCGTGGCAGCGAAAGTGTTAAGTCAAGGTGTACCATGTCCCCACTCCTTTTTAACATATGTCTGACAAGAATAATAAGAAAGATGGTTCTATAGATGAAATGACAAGAATACTTGGTTATGTGGAGGACATTGGTAGAAGATAATGAACAAGGTACAGGAAGATGATGTTATAGATGAAACAACAAGAATACTTGGTTATGTGGTAGAAGATAATGAACAAGATACAGGTAGATGATGTTATAGATGAAATAACAAGGATACTTGGTTATGTGGATGAGATAGTTGTTGTAGGAGATAATTAACAAGAAATTGTGAGAACATTCAAACACTTCGTGGAATCTGCAGGAAATGGGACTGAATATCAATCTAGACAAGACAGAATATATAATAATAACAAGAGAGGAAAATAAAAAGGAAGATGAATACATCATCATCATACCAAGAAAACATTGAAGTAGTCCTAGAAATACATGGAGTCGACATATGGGAAGAGACGGGTAAGAACAGAGGTGGATGATATCTGAAGCAATGAACCTTAAAGGCTAGTATATATATATGTATGCGTGCAGTAAATATCTTATCTATATATATTTCTTCTTCTTGTTATCACACTGCTACAGGGCTGTTGCCCAGTGTCGTGGTTTTCTGTTTTTGTGTGTGTATATATATATGTATATATATATATATATATATTTGTGAGAGATAAATCTCTCTTGTTTATGTATGTATGGTAAATCTTGTCTTGTGTTCAGTAACATTCATATTGCTTTACATATTTTGATATGTGGGAGCATGTTTCCTTTTATAATCAGTTGATTTGGAGCACATACATTTCTGGATCTATGTATGCAGACATTATTATTCAATCTACAGGTCGACAATGGACATACCAGACTTGCACAGAGTTTGCATTTTACCAGTCTTCAGATTCTGAGCAGCAACCATTTGGTCATAACTTTTCTATTGAGTAAGTCTTAACTATGTCTTCATATCCTCAATGTCTTTGTATCAGTCATATTAGTAAACTTTGATGTCTTTGTATAAGTCATATTAGTCAACCTTGATGTCAGTCAAGCATCCTGTTTGAGTGTTAGAATCGCTACTGTAGAGCTGACTTGTATAAGTCATATAAGCCAACTTTGATGTCAGTCAAGAGTCCTTTTTGAGTGCAAGGATGACTGCAGTAGAAATGACTAGGTCAATGAATAGTAAACAAATTCGAAACGGAAGTTTATGTTTACAAATAAACACAATTAATGTTTCAGCTGATACGGATTTATCAAGGTTACCCAGACTTTCAACTGTTGGAAGGGACAGAACACTAATAGAGTCCAGACTGTCAACTGTTGGAAGGAACAGAACACTAATAGAGTCCAGACTTTCAACTGTTGGAACGGACAGAACACTAATAGAGTCCAGACTTTCAACTGTTGGAAAGGACAGAACACTAATAGAGTCCAGACTTTCAACTGTTGGAAAGGACAGAACACTAATAGAGTCCAGACTTTCAACTGTTGGAAAGGACAGAACACTAATAGAGTCCAGACTGTCAACTGTTGGAAGGAACAGAACACTAATAGAGTCCAGACTTTCAACTGTTGGAAGGAACAGATCACTAATAGAGTCCAGACTTTCAACTGTTGGAAGGAACAGATCACTAATAGAGTCCAGACTTTCAACTGTTGGAAGGGACATAGCACTAATAGACCACAAGTGTACTGATTTCAATTTGATTATTAAGTTTAAGTGTAGAAAGATGACTGTGTAGAGATATGATTGTATAAAAAGATGACTGTGTAGAAAAATGACTGAGTAGGAAGATGACTGTGTAGAGAGATGATTGTGTAGAAAGAACAAATAATTATGGCATTAACAATTTATCTTTAGCTTTTGGACACAGCAGTGTGCAGATATATTTGGTGACAGCTTCAACCTGACCCAGATTGTGGCTGCAGTCAAACGATCAAATATTGATTATGGTGCTCTAGGAATCAAAATTTCTCGTGTACTTTTCCCAAATGGCTCCATAGATCCATGGCATGCTTTAGGTATAATAGAAGATATTGGTCCTGATGCTCGTGCCATTTTTATTAATGGTAAGTCAGTTTTGGTTTTTATTTACAAATGATTGTTCTTGATGGAACATATTGAGTTTGTGTGTGTGTGTGTGTGTGGTTAACATGTGATTCATTTTGTAACTTTTGTTGGAGAGAATGAGATCATGTTCAACAAATAATGAATGATAAGACACAACAGAGCTTCGATAGTGAACACACTGCACAAGTGACCATGTGCCGCAAAAATTTTGGCCAACTTAGGCCAAACATTTTGAGGCATGCACTCAGTCAGTACACGGTTGAACTACAGGAACCCTGGTCCTTTATTTGAGGATGTAAATTACAAGTATTTCTGAAGCTGAAGTAAGGCTTGCCTGAATGTCCAACACGTCCGTGTGGTACCGGGGCCTGTAAGGAAGCAAAAATAGTACCACTGTGACCTACAAGGCACATTGTAAGAAGCAACTGATGTAGGACCTATGGAAGCTACACTAGTATATAAAAACATTGCAGAAATCGGATGTGCTGGCCTACTTGTAAGTGCATAACTAGCACAGCGTACAATCGCTCTTGCTCTTAGGCCCAGATCACATACAAATCATACAGAGTGGTTAACAAGTGGTCAATATCGAGCGTTCGAAGAAGAATGCCCAACATATTTTTGTTTAACTTTAATGATGATCAACAAGGAGACATTTACAAGCATTGTGATATGTATGCTTATTGTGTGTGTGTGTCATTATATTTCTATTACTATGTTCAGCCTGACCATGTGACTTGTACAGCAAAATGGTTGCCAATAGAGCAATATTCCATAAGGATGAACTTTGATATTTTCTCTCTCGCGATCACCGCCCAGACCAATGTACCAGATCTCCCTATAAATTCCTTTCATGTGGAAATCTGATTCATGCAGCCTTAGCATTGGTGTGTTTTACATCACATCTTCAGCACCATTTGGAGCTCTGGTGCTTATCCTTCGCGATGTGTCTGGTTTCAGCCAGCGTTTACTCGGTTTGCTCTCCGTTCTGTAGCCATCTAGTGTTTTTATGGTGTGGGGTAGCTAGCCCCACCTCATTAGCCGTATCTTATGACATGCGTGGCAGGTAACAGGGTTCTATTCTTTACACCCCAATTTGGGCCCGTAACCACTGGGCGAACTTTGATATTTGAAAGTCATATGCTCTTTTATCAAATTGTCAAAAAAATAGCTAGAGCATATTTTAACATTTATTTTGTACAAACTGAGACTGTTTTTCTTGAGGAAAGTTTCAACTTTTTCATATCATAAAACAAAACACCAGCACTTGTGAGTTATGGTTATTGTGCCAGCGAGACATGGGCACATTGTATAGCAGACATGCAAGAAAATTAAACCACTTCCACACAAGTTGTTTACACAAGCTACTCAAAATAAAATGACAGAACCAAATTCCAGATACCATAGCCCTCATAAGATTTCAAGCATTAACACCCTGTTGCAGAAGGCATAATCGAGATGGGCCAGTCACATTGCTCGGATGCCTGATACATGCATCCCAAAACAGTTGATGTATGGCAAACTTGAAGGGGCAGACGTTCTGCTGGTGGACAGAAAAACGCTTTAAAGACACTCTTAAAGTTTCTCTAAAATGCTTTGATATAAACACCATGTGCTGGGAACCCATTATGCAAGATCACCAAATGTGGCATTGCAACAACACATTAGGAATTCACAAAGCTGAAAACTGTCATACTACTAATGATATGAGAAAATGAGCAGTGTGAAAAAACAAAACACATGTCCAACCGCGACCATGTATACCGATTGTGATCCAGCATTGGACTCTACAGCCACCTCTGCACACTAGAGAGATGCAGCAACACACATCTGAGGCTATTGTCATCATCACTTGCCATTATTGGTCAGCTATTATGGTTAGAGTACATGATAGTTGTTAGTTAACATTCGTACATGGTAGATGTTCGCTGTTAATGAGAAACTATTGTTAAATAAATGTCAGAGAGCAAATCAGAAATGATACAATCAAATCCAAAGTGGGTGTAAAAACTGCAGCAGAATGCATCCAACAGAGGCAACAGGTCAAATATATAACATGATCAAATATTATACTACAAAAGGCGGTGGCACACAGTGTTAGTGGAAACACGAGGGAGGAGACGCCATGCAAGTGTTGGAATGATGGAATAGCAGAGTCCCTGAACACCTCTATGTATGAAGCGCACAAGTAGGCAGTCTCCCATCCCCGATACTTTACCTCAACACCTCGTTGGTATGAGACATAAACGTGGGTGACCATTCATATTATATATGCTTTGTATAACTTGATATATTCTACATTATATTTGACTCAAACACATAACTTGACTATTTCAGGTACTGCCCACTGTGCCAACATGTACCCAGCAACTCCTCAAGACCCTCCACAACTAACCCAAGCCAGAGTTGAAATCTCGGAAACTATTGCTCGTTGGCTGCAATCTTGAATCAACACCAACCATTGATTGAGAAATGTTAAATATTGATTGTACCATCAACTAAACATCAGTCATTGGTTGAAAAACATTAACCATTGATTGTATCATTCAAATAAACATTAAATATTGATTTCAAACATTGACTGTATGAATACTATAGACATGAAACATTTATTGTATGAATATAATAAACATCAAATATTTGATTGTATGAATATGATAAACATCAAACATTGATTGTATGAATATGATTTTTTTTTTTCATTTTACTGATCCAGAAGCACTTGAGCTTTCAGCTCTTCGGCTCGATGCCATGGACATCGTAACCCTTCGGTGCCACAAACACCGTAAATCTGGAAAACCTGTGGCTTTTCTACCAGTCCGCCGAACTGAACCAGCACTCACAGGAACTGTGTCACCCGTCGTCCAACGCGCTACGAACACACTGGGCATGTGAATATGATAAACATCAAACATTGATTGTATGAATATAATAGACATTAAACATTGATTGTATGAATATAATAAACACCAAACATTGATTGTATGACTTCAGTAAACATCAACCAAATATTCTATCTAAGAACGTATACATGTACCCATTGAGAAAATAAAGAATTTCTCAATAATTTAATTGTTTATACTAATGTTGCATTAAGGGTTTTAGAGAGGAGGCATTAGGTTTTATAGCAAAAGCATGGGTCTTATATCTGGGAATCTCAAGACCTGGGTATATGTACAAAAGTTAAATTGTTTAGGTCATGTGTAATTCCTGTACTGACCTACGGTTGCGAAAGTTGGAAATCAACAAAGAAAATTGTTAAGAAACTGGAGAATAAATGTCTCGAAATTATTAAAAGTCAAATGGAGTGATTTCATTTCTAACAACACAGTGAGAGATAGAACACACCAACAACCCGTATCAAATATTATAAGGAAACGAGGTGGAAATATTTAGGTCATGTTCATAGATCAGACGAAAATAGACTAAACCAACAAGTCCTTATGTGGCCACCAGTTGGGAAAAGAAAACGTGGAAGACCTAAGACCACTCTTCGAAGAACCATCCAACAAGAAAGTAAACTATTGGGATGTAAAACCATACAAGATCTCCAACTGCTAGCAAAAAACCGCATCACATGGAGATCTAAAACCTCTGCCCTATGTGCCGCCTTTGGCACGAAAGGAATAAATTAGCTAACTAACTAATGGGTCTTTGCTTGATACAGCAATTTGGTACAATCTCACCGTTAAAATTGGGTCATTCTAAATATAGTGCAGAGGTCCCATTATTATACAGTCAACCACTCAGTTAACTTTGTTGATACTAATACAGGCGCACATACACAGACCATCGAGCGCTTGTGGAAAACTGCTACGGAAAGGAACTAGAGGCAAAATGGGACACATCGCCATCTCTTGGTTGGACTCATACTTGGTTAGAGAAGGCCACCTGAGATGGGCTTCATAAACTTAGTTAGAGAAGAGCACCTCCGAGATGGACTTCATAAACTTAGTTAGAGAAGTGCACCTCCGAGATAGACTTCATAAATTCAGTTATAGAAGAGCACCTGAGATGGGCTTCATAAACTTAAGAGAAGTGCACCTGAGATGGACTTCATAAACTTAGAGAAGTGCACCTGAGATGGAATTCATAAACTTAGAGAAGTGCACCTGAGATGGAATTCATAAACTTAGAGAAGTGCACCTGAGATGGACTTCATAAACTTAGAGAAGTGCACCTGAGATGGAATTCATAAACTTAGAGAAGTGCACATGAGATGGAATTCATAAACTTAGAGAAGTGCACATGAGATGGAATTCATAAACTTAGTTAGAGAAGAGCATCTGAGATGGACTTCATAAACTTAGAGAAGTGCACCTGAGATGGAATTCATAAACGTAGAGAAGTGCACATGAGATGGAATTAATAAACTTGGAGAAGTGCTCATGAGATGGAATTCATAAACTTAGAGAAGTGCACCTGAGATGGAATTCATAAACTTAGAGAAGTGCACATGAGATGGAATTCATAAACTTAGAGAAGAGCACCTGAGATGGACTTCATAAACTTAGTTAGAGAAGTGGCCAGAGTGGTTACCGGGCCCAAATTTGGGGTGTAAAGAATAGAACCACTGTTACCTGCCACGCATGTCATAAGAGGCGACTAAGGAGGTTTGGCTAAAATCGGATGCATGTGTCCTAAACGTGTAGAAGTCTTAGCGTTTAGGGGCCTACCAAACCAATGTGCAACGATACACGTTCTTGGAAAGATCAAACATATCACAAGAGAGATTAAAATTGGTGAAGAACAAGACGCAAAGAAGAAGAAGAAGAGAGTTAGAAGTGCACCAGAGATGGGCTTCATAAACTTAGTTAAGAAGTGCACCTCAAGATGGGCTTCATAAACTTAGTTAGAGAAGTGCACCTCCAAGATGGATTTCATAAACTTAGTTAGAGAATTGCACCTGAGATGGACTTCATAAACTTAGAGAAGTGCATCTGAGATGGGCTTCATAAACTTAGTTAGAGAAGTGCACCTCCGAGATGGATTTCATAAACTTAGTTAGAGAAGTGCACCTGAGATGGACTTCATAAACTTGGTTAGAGAAGGGCACCTCCGAGATGGGCTTCATAAACTTAATTAGAGAAGTGCACCTCCGAGATGGGCTTCATAAACTTAGTTAGAGAAGTGCACCTCCGAGATGGGCTTCATAAACTTAGAGAAGTGCACCTGAGATGGAATTCATAAACTTAATTAGAGAAGTGCACCCGAGATAGAATTCATAAACTTAGTTAGAGAAGTGCACCTGAGATGGACTTCATAAACTTAATTAGAGAAGTGCACCTCCGAGATGGAATTCATAAACTTAGTTAGAGAAGTGCACCTGAGATGGACTTCATAAACATAGTTAGAGAAGTGCACCTGAGATGGACTTCATAACTTAATTAGAGAAGTGCACCTGAGATGGACTTCATAAACTTAATTAGAGAAGTGCACCTCCAAGATGGAATTCAGTAATCTTAGTTAGAGAAGTGCACCTGAGATGGACTTCATAAACTTAGTTAGAGAAGTGCACCTGAGATGGACTTCATAACTTAGTTAGAGAAGTGTACCTGAGAGATGGGCTTCATAAACTTAGAGAAGTGCACCTGAGATGGACTTCATAAACTTAGTTAGAGAAGTGCATCTGAGATAGACTTCATAAACTTAGAGAAGTGCACCTGAGATATGGGCTTCATAAACTTAGTTAGAGAAGTGCACCTCCGAGATGGACTTCATAACTTAATTAGAGAAGTGCACCTGAGAGATGGGCTTCATAAACTTAGTTAGAGAAGTGCATCTGAGATAGACTTCATAAACTTAGTTACAGAAGTACTCTGAAATGAGGACACTTCTCCTAAAATGTCCACAAAAATGAGAACGTATGGCAAGCCTAATATATATATATACGCTCGCTCTGCATGTACCGTTTTACATGTAAGACTCCTACAAACGATCTCCATTGTTGCCATCTGCCGTTTTCTACCAAGTGTTTCCATGTCACGCCACAATCTTTCAATTCTCTTTCCACAGCTCTTTTCCATGTTTCCTCTTGACTTCCAGGTCTTCTTTACCCATTCGCTGTCCATCGGAGAGCTGCCCTAGACAATGCCCCTAATGGCATACAACATACATGACCAATCCAACTCTATTGTTCCCATCCGCTGTCCATCAGAGAGCTGTTTAGACAATGCCCCTAATGGCATACAACATACATGACCAATCCACCTCTATTGTTCCCATCCGCTGTCCATCAGAGAGCTGCCCTAGACAATGCCCCTAATGGCATACAACATACATGATCAATCCACCTCTATTGTTCCCATCCGCTGTCCATCAGAGAGCTGCCCTAGACAATGCCCCTAATGGCATACAACATACATGACCAATCCACCTCTATTGTTCCCATCCGCTGTCCATCAGAGAGCTGCCCTAGACAATGCCCCTAATGGCATACAACATATATGACCAATCCAACTCTATTGTTCACATGCACTGTCCATCGGAGAGCTGCCCTAGACAATGCCCCTAATGGCATACAACATACATGACCAATCCACCTCTATTATTCCCATCCGCTGTCCATCAGAGAGCTGCCCTAGACAATGCCCCTAATGGTATATGACATACATGACCAATCTAATTCTATTGTTCCCATCCGCTGTCCATCAGAGAGCTGCCCTAGACAATGCCCCTAATGGTATATGACATACATGACCAATCCACCTCTATTGTTCCCATCCGCTGTCCATCAGAGAGCTGCCCTAGACAATGCCCCTAATGGCATACAACATACATGACCAATCCAACTCTATTTAAAAAAAAAAATGATGGTCTTCAATGATGAACAGTTTGTTCATTAAAAAAGCTCTTCCTTTTTTGGGTTACCACATTTTGATCTACAGAAATGAGAAAACTACTCTTAACATTAAATTTCATTTAAATTGTGTTCCTCCATGTGTATTTTTCTGATCTTTTTTTTTTAGAATTTCTTTTGCATCAAATGTTCATAAGATTGCCTGCGTGTGAAATGTTTGATATTACATTTTTACAAGTAAAGTTGACTTGACTGAATCCACACTAAGACGATTTCTTTCATTGGACATGGATTAAAGAAAATAGTCTTTCTACCGAAGCATTGTGTGCTGGAATAGCAAAGAAGACCTGTGCTGGAATAGATAAGAAGAACTATGCTGTCTTCACAATTCCATGGTACATTTCATTACTCCTACAGTTTTCAATATTGTCACACCACTTTTTTGCGATGGCGCTTGATTTTTATATATGGATGCAGATTTCCCCTTTTCAGTTTTTCCTTTCTAGTTCCACTCAAACGCTTGCCTAGGACACTCAACTGTGTTTTCCGCATGGTATGCATGACCCATCGCAATTTTCTTCTCTTAACCTGGGTCATCATTTGTGATAACTAATTTTGAAAAGGAAGTGAATGAACCAACTTATACAAAAGCGTGCACATTTATGTTTTGTTTGCTCCGATGAATAAGTAGTTTTTCAAAATTGTAGATTCTGTTTAGTGCAAGTTAGAAACCAAATTGTGCGCAGTTAAATGTGGTTATCACATGATGTCGCTGATAGGGTTAATTTTGTCTTGGCTTGTAAAATTACTGACAAATCTACGAATTTCCAAAATTGTTTGCGAACGTTCAGATTTACTCGCGAAATGAGAACATGTCCGCAAAAACGAGGATGTATGGGAACCCTAAGATAGAGGGAGATTGCAACAACGACATGGTAACATCATCTTTGTTCACTGTCAACAAAACATGAGCAGTTATTGTCAACAGACTTTTAAAAAAGTCGTATAGCAGGTTATGTTCAAGAAAAGATCCACTATAGATTCATGATCGTCGTCCTGTAGCAACTACAAGAACAGATCAAAGAACAACACAAGTTCTACAATACACAACTTGGAACAGCCGAAAAAACGACAAACCAAATATACAAAAAGACTGATTAATAAACATCGAACTGGTGTGTTTGGCAGCTGGATTTGTTGAGGTGGGGATCGGATATTCTACGGACATAACAGAAGTGCTATGGTGATAGTCCTCTAATAAGAGACAACACAAGTTACTTTTCTTACACTTATTGATCTTACTAAAGTATTTTGGTATCAAGGGAAATGATATTTTCTTGCACTTATTGATCTTACTAAAGTATTTTGGTATCAAGGAAATGATATTTTCTGCACTTATTGATCTTACTAAGTATTTTGTATCAGAAATATATTTCTCACTATTGATCTTACTAAAGTATTTTGGTATCAAGGAAATGATATTTTCTTGCACTTATGATCTTACTAAAGTATTTTGGTATCAAGAAATGATATTTTCTTGCATTATGATCTTACTAAAGTATTTTGGTATCAAGGGAAATGATATTTTCTTGTACTTATTGATCTTACTAAAGTATTTTGGTATCAGGAGAAATGATATTTTCTACTTATTGATCTTACTAAAGTATTTTGGTATTAAGAATTGATTTTCTTGCACTAAAGTATTTTGGTATCAAGGGAAATGATATTTTCTTGCACTTATTGATCTTACTAAAGTATTTTGGTATCAAGGGAAATGATATTTTCTTGCACTTATTGATCTTACTAAAGTATTTTGGTATCAAGAGAAATGATATTTTCTTGCACTTATTGATCTTACTAAAGTATTTGGTATAGGGAAATATATTTTCTGCACTATGATCTTATAAAGTATTGGTATAGGAAATGATATTTTCTTGCACTTATTGATCTTACTAAGTATTTTGGTATAGGAAATGATATTTTCTGCACTTATTGATCTTACTAAAGTATTTTGGATCAAGGAAATTATATTTTCTGGATGCAAGAGGAATTGTCACTTGGTATGTCCGCCCTGATGCTGTGTAATGCGTCTGTAATCTTTCTATCAAGATATCTAAAGACACATTGAAGCTTCTGATCGTCTTACCAACTGAAGACATACAACATTAATGGTGGAGTTCTAAGGAAGAATTGAAGCTATTTCTCAACATCGGGTGCTCGTGCATCTTCTTCCGATGTCGTATTGAATCCCATATTGGAATCAACGTCTGACGTGTGTAACTACACAACTTCCGAAAGGAGATGGAGTCTACATTTTTAACATACCCTGATTTAAACCGTTACTCTGAGGTAGTGAAGGCAATTCGAGTGTCGATGTCTTGGCTAAATAAGACACTGCCCAAGAATCAAACCTAACAATCACTGCCTTTTCAAGAGGTCAAAACCTCAAAAAGAGAAAATCTGCAGTAGCCTGGAAGACAAACACTAGATATGGTTATGGAGAAGACTTTCTCAAAGACATCTGCAGAACAGACCAGTTCATTATATTTCGCCTACGTACCAGACACTGCAGACTAAACAGACACTTACATAAACTACGAATAAGTCAAACAGCTCTCTGCCAGTATCAGCAGGCAGAACATACACCAGAGCATGTCACACAAGACTGTTCTCTCCTAAGTGAGCTGAGAAGCAACATGTGACCACACTCAGTCGACCTGAAAACTAAGCTTTGGGGAAACCTGAAGCTGACTGCCCATATTGTGGTCCACAGTAAATTAAGCGCATGACCAGAGATCGCTGAAGAAGAAGATGACATCTCTTGGAACGGCTTCACCAATTCCTCATCAAGGATTACTAACAACTTTCATCTGTGCGAAGCCGGGTTAATCAGCTAGTAAGTAAATAATTTGTTGATTCTCCCATCTATAATGAGTAAATAATGTGTGATTCTCCCATCTATAATGAGTAAATAATTTGTGTGATTCTCCCATCCATAATGATTAAATAATTTGTGTGATTCTCCCATCCATAATGAGTAAATAATTTGTTGATTCTCCCATCTATAATGAGTAAATAATTTGTGTGATTCTCCCATCCATGAGTAAATAATTTGTTGATTCTCCAATCTATAATGAGTAAATAATTTGTTGATTCTCCCATCCATAATGAGTAAATAATTTATGTGATTTTCCCATTTATAATGAGTAAATAATTTGTTGATTCTCCCATCCATAATGAGTGAATAATTTGTAATAACTGAATTTTGTTTCTGCTTTTATTCTATTATGTAAACATTAATTTATTTTACATTTATTCTATTCTGTAGAATATATAATTTATATACATATATAAAAGTAATAAACTTGTTTTCATACCATGAGGTCTATTAGTGAATTTGGCCCTGTATTTTTCTTTTACCTATGCACATATAGCTTTACTTCACAATGTTTCTCTGGTACTGAACTGAAGCTGGGTCGACATGAGAGCAGTCACGGTTGGGGAAAAATAGCACACGTAAATCCCAAGCAAAGCTAGGTTGATCTGAGAGCTGTTACGGTTGGGAAAAATTGCACACATAAATCCCAAGCAAAGCTGGGTCAACCTGAAAGCTGTTACGGTTGGGAAAAATTTCACATGTAAATCAAAAGCAAAGCTGGGTTGACATGAGAACTGTTACGGTTGGGAAAAATTGCACATGTAAATCCCAAGCAAAGCTTGTTAGTAAAACTAGACTTGAATATAAGAATGCAATATGTGAAACCAAGATCAGACAAATAATAGAGAATGTCAAATCTGCATATGAGACAGATATTAACATCTAAATAAATAAATGAAATTAAAATGAGTCAAGTGCTTTATATATTCATTGTTTCTCTATGTCAGCACAGAAACATGACAAGACAATGTTGACAAACTTGAAGATGTGAACATATTAAAGAACTGCATAACTCCCTCCTCTATGTCAGCACAGAAACATGACAAGACAAATGTTGACAAACTTGAAGATGTGAACATATTAAAGAACTGCATAACTCCCTCCTCTATGTCAGCACAGAAACATGACAAGACAAATGTTGACAAACTTGAAGATGTGAACATATTAAAGAACTGCATAACTCCCTCCTCTATGTCAGCACAGAAACATGACAAGACAAATGTTGACAAACTTGAAGATGTGAACATATTAAAGAACTGCATAACTCCCTAATCTATGTCAGCACAGAAACATGACAAGACAAATGTTGACAAACTTGAAGATGTGAACATATTAAAGAACTGCATAACTCCCTCCTCTATGTCAGCACAGAAACATGACAAGACAATGTTGACAAACTTGAAGATGTGAACATATTAAAGAACTGCATAACTGCCTCCTCTATGTCAGCACAGAAACATGACAAGACAAATGTTGACAAACTTGAAGTTGTGAACATATTAAAGGACTGCATAGTCCCCCTCTCCTTATGGAAGGAAATTTGTGCTGTCTTTAAATCGACCATTTGTCAGGCTCTCTGTATGGTTTGTAAATGACCTGAGCAAAAGAATTATTGCACTGTGCTATGGATTATGTCGGCAGCGAAGGGTGGAGGCGATTGTGTTGAGGTTAAGGGTCCAAGGTGGTGACTCCTGGAAACATCGCTCTAATGTGCCTGCTGAGGTAAGGGTCCAAGATGGTGTCTGCTGAGGTAAGGGTCCAAGGTGACGACGGCTGGAAACACCGCTCTACTGTTCCTATTGTATGAATCTGTATAAGATAAATATCTACAGGTTTTTCCCACACAATTTCACTAACAAAATTATCTGAAATTGTCTGTAATCTCTTGAATGCTTTTGGTCTTTCTGAATCCATTATTATTCCTTATCTTCACCCGGATGATGCCGGGGTCCGCTATGGAAGCAAAGAATAGTACCACTGCAACCTACAAGGCATGTCGTAAAGGCGACTGATGTAGGGCCTAGGAAGCTACCTAGTAAATAAAAAGCAGCGCAGAAATCGGATGTGCTGGCCTACTTGTAGGCGCATAACTGGCACAACGTACAATCGCTCTTAGGCTCAGATCACATACAAATCACAAAGAGTGGTTAACAAGTGGTCGATATGGAGAGTTCGAAGAAGAAATGTTGACATTGATCATTTCCATATTTTTATTATATATATCATCAAACCATACATGAGAATGCACATTTGATCATTATCCAAAGACAAGTCTGACAGTGAAAATGAAGATTTGAATAAAAATACAATAACAAAAACATGTTATGTAAAAAAGATTGAGGTAGCAAGAAAATAACAGCATAACAGGTATATGAGTAGGCTCACCAATCCAGATCAAACTGGTACGGTCAGTCGCTGGATGCTGTTGGAGATATTGCGAAGGAGATCGGAGCACCTATGGACATGTCCGGAGTGCAATGAAGATATTCCAAACTGAAACTGTTATGTTGACACTTGTATATGATATTGTAGTTATGTATGTTCCTAATAAAGTATGTGAATTCAATGGATACAACATAGACTATCCATGTTCCTGTATCCCAAGACTATCCATGTTCCTGTAACTGTATCACAAGACTATTCATGTTCATGTAACTGTGTCCCAAGACTTTGACTGAGATCCTCTACTATGTTGGAGATGTGACATTCAATCTGAAATGCAGCAACATAGTTTGAAATGAAACACACCAGATGTGTATATGAGCTGTGTGCAGACATAAGACATACTGATAGATGAGCTGAAGGTATAAGACAGATATATATATATATATCCCATCCAACCTACCATACAAATATATACACATACATTATCCATCCAACCTCATCATCATCAAATAGCTTGTTCTGAGCAGAACTTTGCCACCCCAACAGTCCTTCGGAATTCTCTCTCTCATGTCAGATGTCCCACCTTTGCATCCGTCATGTTCAAACCACCAGTTACATCCTGAATCCATCTTCTCCGTGGTCTTCTCCTCTTTGCCGATATGCTTCCTTCCATGATAGTCTTCTCCAGCCCTTTGTGTCTTTTTTTATGTCCAAAATATTTCAATTTTCTCATCCTTAATTGTAGCATCAGCCAGTTTTCTTTGATTTTGAGTTCTTTCTGTATAGATCTATTTGTTCTCCTCTCTGCCCATGATATATGAAGGACTCTTCTGTAACACTTATATTCAAAAGCTTATATATGTACAAATATATATGGATACATATATCCATTCAACCTACCACACAAATTTTATATCAAGTTTTTACAATGAAACCAGAAGACATTCTAAAAGTGAATTCTAGGATACTGATAATAAGGAAAGCAAGACTTCACGAAAAAATCAGTCAGTGGTGCCATATTAGGAACTACACATGAATTCATACTGGACAAAAAAATATAAAAAAAACCAAGTTATTATAAAATTGTACAACAAATTTATCATAAAGGGTGGACGGTACTTGCCTGGGTACCAGTGTCTCGATTTATGGTGCTGATCACACCATCTGTCAGTGACACATCAGTGACAATAACTGTGTATGGTATACCTAACTGGTCATTTCTAGAAAAAAAATATCAGAAAAATTAAATGATTTGAAATGCAACAGTACACTATCATCTTGAGTTGTATGCTATTACATGTCTCTCACAGAGATATTCTTATCTTTTGCCAACAACATAAAATGTTGAATCTCCAATGTCAAATAATTTACCATCTTGTTCTCAAATCTTCATCTCTTTCTCTGATCCCTAATTTGAGTTTGTTCTCTATGATTGCAAGGTTTGAGTTTGTTCTCTGATTCAAGTTTAGTTTGTTCTCTGACTGTAAGTCTTGGGTTTATTCTCTCTGATTGCAAGGTTTGAGTTTAAGTTTCTATCTGATTGCAAGTCTTGAATTAGTTCTCTTGACTGTAAGTCTGATATTCTACTGATTGCAAGTTTTATTTGTCACTCTGACTGAGTCTTGAGTTATTGCTCTGGCTGCAAGTGTCTGATTTATGGTCTGATCTGACTGCATCTTAGTGACTCCTTAGTGCAAGTTTGGTTTGTCCTGTCTCTGACATGAAAGTTTAAGTTTGATTTGAATGCAAGTCTTCTTGATTTTGTTTTACTCTCTACTGAATTTTATTTTCCTCACAAAAGAACTCAAGTCTTGAGTTTCAATCTCTCTCTTCTCTGCAATTTGAGTTTGTTCTCTTGATTGCAAGTTTGAGTTTGTTTTCTCTGACTGCAAGTTCTTGGGTTTGTCTCTCTGACTGCAAGTCTTGAGTTTGTTCTCTCTGACTGCAAGTTTTGAGTTTGTTTCTCTGACTGCAAGTTTTGAGTTTGTTCTTTCTGACTGCAAGTCTTGAGTTTGTTTTCTCTGACTGCAAGTCTTGAGTTTGTTCTCTCTGACTGCAAGTCTTTAGTTTGTTCTCTCTGATTGCAAGTTTTTACTCTGCTTTCTTTTATTACAAATGTGACCTACTTACCTTTACAAATGTGCTGCGTGCAATGCTTTGTTGAGTAGTTACACTTGCCTACGAAATATTACCTTTTCAAATGTGTTCTAATGTGCTGTGCAATGCTGTGTTGAGTACAGTTACACTTGCCTAAGAAATATTACCCTTTTCAAATGTGCTTCTAATGTGCTGCCGTGCAATGCTGTGTTGAGTACAGTTACACTTGCCTAACGAAATATTACCTTTTCAAATGTGCTTCTAATGTGCTGCTGTGAAATGCTGTGTTGAGTACAGTTATGCCTGCCTTATGAAAACCTTCCTGCAGCTGGTGACAAACATGATGCAATGATGACAAGTCTTCTGTTGATGATGATGATGAAATGACTATGGCAACTTGATAGGGTGTTATCAGAGGATGAAGCTGTAGAACCTACCCAAAAGTATATGAGATGTCTATGTTACTTGCATCATCTGGAAATCATATAACACAACAACTGCAACAGATAGAATTTCAGCTTTTGAAAACATCAGGCATGACAGTTTCATTAGAAGTTAAAGAGCAAATAATTTAATCTCAATAATTTGTGTGGAAAGCAATACAATATATATATATATATATATATAAATTTATATACTAATTAACCTGACTCTGCACGGGTGAAAGTTGTTATTAATCCTTGATGAAGAATTGGGTAAGCCTTTCCAAAAGATGTCATCTAATAGCATGAATTGTATTTTCTGATATTTTTAAGAAGCTGTTTGAATCGGGTATGTCGCCGTTACCACTTTCAGTGCCACACCTTTTTCAACTAAGTCTGGCCCACTGCCACACTATTTTTTGGATATCAGTTTTCAGGGTGATAATTTCAAAAAACATATAAAATAAACTAATAAACATAGGACTTTGAGACTCTGGTATAATGTTCATATATGAATTGGCTTTACGATTTGGACATTATCGTGTTGACCTTGGAATACGTGACCTTGGCGGCCATCTTGGATTTAACCTATTTTTGCCCAAAACAAGGGTACAATCAAAAATAATTCTTAAGAAATAGATAATTGATCTCAAAACTAGAGAAAGTTATCAAATATGTTAGATGACATGATATGAAACATTATTTTATGCTTATCTGGTATGTAGCATGTATTTTTAGTGTCATTTGTGTACCTACAAGTTGTCTGATTTTTTTGCACAAAATAAAAATTGTGAAAAAAAGATAGTTTTGGTTATTGTTGTTATTTATAAGCATAATACATGTAGTTATGTCTTGACATGTACAGTACTACTGACCTGTATATATGTACATTATATTTACAATATAATCCAAGAATTATTGCTGCAACTGCTGGTTGGCGTCGCTCCAAACGTGCACAGAATTTGGTATCGGTTTCTGCTCATGACTTTCGTGAATGGCGTCTGGGTAAGCCAATGAGTAGTTTCCCAATAATCATATAATGCAGGTTTTTTTTACACAATCCCATTGCAATTTGAAGACCAATAAAAGCTTCAACTTCCTCAAATGATGTAGACTTCCACTTATGCTTACGGGATCTATCAGAATAGCTGTTGCTGTTAGCATGTTGTTCTGCATAACGATTCGTTTCTTGAACAATTAGGCTGATTACATCATCGGTAAAGTACAGTCTGAAATAATCTCTCACTGAAAAATTTGTGGTGTTTACTTGACTGCCCTGTTCAAGACCATATTGTGGAACCCACTTCTGTTCAAAAACATCATGTTCACTCTCAAAAATGATCCAATTCCATTTGTTTTCTGCTTGATTTGGTCTAGCAGTGACAGTCCACGCCCTGTTTTCGAGATGAGGGTCCATCACCTACCTGCACACTGGGAATATCCGCGATCGATCTATAAATATCGTCACGTGAATCAAAGTCCAAATCTGTATCACATTCAGATCCTGTTTGGTCACTATCACTGGCTAAAATGTCCGAATCGGAGTCATTTTGGACATTACTAACATCAGCTACATCGCTCATTTTGAAGATCGTTGTTTACTTATGAAAGATCGCGAAAAATTCAATAAAAATCGGACTTACTGTATTTTTAACACGCGCTCGCTAGATCCGCCATTTTGGAAAGCTACTCTGAACAATATGGAACTAGTTCGTAATGTAATAACGGTGTACGGTAAGCAAAACTACCCGTTTTAAAAGTGTATCTCCCGAGGACAAAAGTCGTCCGTGGCACTGAAAGGAGTTCAACCTTCGCGACTTTTGTGCGGTGGCACTGAAAGTGTTAAACGATTTTAACGGTTCTAGTTAATAAATTTTAAAGCTAATATTGATCCAATTTCGAAACTGTTTCTTTAGCTGATCTAAATTTAGCCTGAAAAATATTTGTAAGAAATGTGAATATTGGATGTAAACTGAAGGCGTCTATAGGAGGACACACATCAGACTTTAAGGAATATAATATATATGTAAATATATAATATATATGTGTGTGTGTAGAAGACTATGAGTAGATATGTGTTTCATAGTTGCTGGTGCCTTTCCCAGTCTCTGGTGTATGTGCCCTATTCTATGTGTGTGTATTTCTCAGTCTCTGATATCTCTTGTTTCCCAGTCTCTAATATCTCTGTTTCTCAGTCTCTGATATCTCTTGTTTCCCAGTCTCTAATATCTCTGTTTTTCAGTCTCTGATATCTCTGTTTTTCAGTCTCTGATATCTCTGTTTCCCAGTCTCTAATATCTCTGTTTCCCAGTCTCTAATTATCTGTTTCTCAGTCTCTGATATCTCTTGTTTCCCAGTCTCTAATATCTCTGTTTTTCAGTCTCTGATATCTCTGTTTCCCAGTCTCTAATATCTCTGTTTCCCAGTCTCTAATTATCTGTTTCTCAGTCTCTGATATCTTTGTTTCAGTCTCTAATATCTATGTCTCTGATATCTCTGTTTCTCAGTCTCTGATATTTCTCCCAGTCTCTGATATCTCGTTTCCCAGTCTCTAATATCTGTTTCTCAGTCTCTGATATCTCTTGTTTCCCAGTCTCTAATATCTCTGTTTCTCAGTCTCTGATATCTCTTGTTTCCCAGTCTCTAATATCTCTGTTTTTCAGTCTCTGATATCTCTGTTTTTCAGTCGCTGATATATCTGTTTCCCAGTCTCTAATTATCTGTTTCTCAGTCTCTGATATCTCTTGTTTCCCAGTCTCTGATATCTCTTGTTTCCCAGTCTCTGATATCTCTGTTTCCCAGTCTCTAATATCTCTGTTTCCCAGTCTTTAATATCTCTGTTTCTCATATCTCGTTTCCCAGTCTCTAATATCTCTGTTTCCCAGTCTCTGATATATCTGTTTCTCTGTCTGATATCTGTTTCTCAGTCTCTGATATCTCTGTTTCTCAGTCTCTAATATCTCTGATATCTCAGTCTCTGATATCTCTGTTTTTCAGTCTCTGATATCTGTTTCCCAGTCTCTCAAATTTAAATAGTATAATAAGAGGAACATTCAAACGAAACAATAATAAAAATGTTATAACGAAAGAAACAATGAAATTGTATGATGAGAGTTTAAGTTAAGTTTAAACTTAACAATAAGAGGAAGAATAGATTTAGATTGTATGATCGCCCGAGTGGTTACCGCGGGCCCAAATTTGGGGTGTAAAGAATAGAACCGCTGTTACCTGCCATGCATGTCGTAAGAGGCGACTAAGGAGGTTTGGCTGAAATCGGATGCATGTGTCCTAAACGTGTAGAAGTCTATGCGTTTAGGGCCTACCAAACCAATGTGCAACGATCAGCTTGGAAGATCAACATATCACATGGATTAAATTGTCAAACATATCACAAAGAAGAAGATGTATGATGAAAGAAAGATTTATAATGAAGGAAGATAATTATGATGAAAGAAAGGATAGATTGTATGATGAAAGGAAGAATAGATTTTATGATGAAAGAAAGGATATATTGTATGATGAAAGAAAGGATAGATTGTATGATGAAAGGAAGGATAGATTGTATGATTAAAGAAAGTATAGATTGTATGATTGGAAGTAGATTGTATGATAAAGAAAGATAGATTGTATGATGAAAGAAAGGATAGATTGTATGATTAAAGAAAGAATAGATTGTATGATGGAAGATTTGTATGATGAAAGGAAGGATAGATTGTATGATGAAAGAAGTATAGATGTATGATGAAAAGGATGTTGTATGATTAAAGAAAGAAAGTATGATGAAGTTAGATGTATGATGAAAGGAACATACCATGTTTGTTTTCAACCTGTCCTGCTTTTTTGCAGAAGAAAGTGGTTGTCTGTTGTAAAAACTGTCCACTAGCCAGGTAGCTGTTGCTGCTTCTAGACTGCTGCTACATTCTATACAGTGAGGTAGGCATGTACTATTTGCTACTGTCTTGCCCTGAGAAAAGTATACACTTTTAGAACATGACAACACAATAGCTGGAGTAACTTGTTAATGTCTGCAACAAAAACTGTTCAACAGACGACAACAACTAGACAAAACAACATCTAGTAGCTGTGACGTGACAACTAGCAGCCAACTTAGCAAGTCACACATTTATCTGTGTACTTGAAGTCAGGAATCACAACACCAGTAAAATAGAAATTAGACTGTACAGTGGAGTCCACTCAAGTTAAACTCTGATAAGACGAATTTCACTCAAGTTGACATGATCAACTTAGTTCCTGCCATTTTTCTTCTTTATCATTGCATTAAAAATCCTGTTATGTTACTAAATATTGGATTAGTCGAACCTAAAATAATACCAACTATATATGTGTTGAAGTTTGTTGAACTGTTCATTATCACAAAAAAAATCAAATAAATTTATTGCTTCATGAAAGAAATATTTAATGTGAAATCTTGCACCTACGATATCTCCCTACATATCAACAATGGCGGCTGATGGTCGAAATCTTATTACTTTAACTTTAACAAAAAATTGAGCTATTGGAAGAGGTTGAATATAATGGGAAGAAGAAAGTGGATATAGCTAGAGAATATGCTATTCAAAGATTGATGCTTTCGGACATTTTAAAGCATAAGGACCACTACAGAAAATTGTTTTTCGAATGTCAGATCAACAATGACAGACTGCATGCTAGAACAGCCACATGTGATTTTGTTGATACTGTCCTTTTAAAATGGTTCACCGTGCCTAGGTCAGCAAATGTGACAGTAAATGGTCCATTAATTATTGCAAAAAGCAGAGAAATTTGCACGTCTTGGAGGCCAGACAGACTGGAAATGTAGTATTGGCTGGTTGGATCGTTTCAAAAAACGAAATAGCATAACATACATGACTGTGTGTGTGTGGAGAGAAACAATCAATTAATGAAGCGGTGACGCATTGATGAACAGAAGAGGTGCTTAAACCTGCTTTGGCTAAATATAATTCTGTGGGTGTATTTAATGTTGATGAAACTGGCTTCTTTGGAGAATGTTATCTGATGAAACATTTTTTTCAAAAATGAAAAGTTTCACGAAGAAAAAACAAAAAGAATAACAGTGGTTTTGTGTTCCAATATGGATGGTAGTGAAAATGGCCTTATTTGTGATTGAAAATTTACACAATACAGAAGGATAAATGTCAGTGATTTTGCATAAATGTTAAATTAAGATATTCACTACCCATCTCACTATAAGTGGACTCTACTCTAAAATAACCAATAATAAACCTAGATTCTGAATCAAATAATATGAAACAAAGACTACGGATTGACTTCATCGCACCGGGTTTCTCAATTTGGCTCCGTTCCTGTCCACAGAGATTGCTCACAAATGATATGAAAAGTTCCATAAGCTTCTTCCCTGTCGGCAGAGATGACTGACAAATAATATGAAAAATCCCATCAGCTAGAAGATGTATGTAAATGTTGTTTATATTGTGTGCATGCGTGTCTGTGATTTGTCTGACCTTGTAACTTTGGTTACTACATTTCTGTAATCTTGCCAATTGTGCATCTCCCAAGTATCTCACTTCCTCGATGGTCTCAGCACCCCATGGAAACTGGTAAGTTATAGACATGCTGTACTGTGACTGACCAGTAAGTTGACTGCCCTCTGGAGTCACAGTATCTTCTTCAAGACTTTCATTATTTGTACCACTGTGTTTATTTGTTGTCACTGAAAAGTTGGCTGGGTTTCTTGAAAACTGTGAAGACAAACATACATATTATACTATGGAAAATAATTAGTCAAATAGTCTAATGTATTCTTGTACCTTTATGAAACTGTTGATCACCATCTCTGCAAGTCTCTAGTACTAAATCGCCATCTCTGCAAGTCTCTAGTACTAAATCGCCATCTCTGCAAGTCTCTAGTACTAAATCACCATCTCTGCCAGTCTCTAGTACTAAATCACCATCTCTGCAAGTCTCTAGTACTAAATTACCATCTCTGCCAGTCTCTAGTACTAAATCACCATCTCTGGAAGTCTCTAGTACTAAATCACCATCTCTGCAAGTCTCTAGTACTAAATCACCATCTCTGCAAGTCTCTAGTACTAATCACGCAATTACAAGTACTGTGTTTTACAATTACAAAACAATGACAAATACAGCACGGACAACAGGCCTTTATCAAGCAACGTCAAACAGGAGTGACAAATAAAATGAAACAAATGGACGACAACAAACGATCTAGAAAATCTGGAATAAAAACGAAATAAATAACACAAAAACACATAAAAATCTAGAAATAGAAAGAAAAAGAAAAAATGAAACATCTAGTAAATATACTTAATACATGCAACATACCATATAGAATAAGCAGGGAAAGATATAAGAAGATAAGAATGGAATAGCTACATGAATGCTAACATAACTATATACCAGCATGAAGAAAAGTTTGAAGCATAACAATGACAGACTGCATGCTAGGAACAGCCACAGTGATATTCATGTTAAGGCTGTCCTTATCATCCAGAAATGTGATTCACCGACTGCCTAATGGCCAGGCAAATGTGACAGTAAGATGGTCCATGTAGAGGTTATGCAAGTCAGAGCTTTGCCTGTCTCTGAGTGTTACCGTACAGATGAATGGCTAGTAGATTAGGGACTCGCTTCAAACCCATCTTGAGGCCCTAACCGAGAGTGCTTGTCTCGCTTGGAGAGTTCAGAAAATCACTTACAGAAGGCTACGCATGTCAGCATAGAGGCTTAAACTCTGACAGAGCAAACTATCTAATTCACCCATGTTCCTGGTGAAAATGTTTTATTCGAATCTGCTCTCTTAGATGATCTGAGACCTGTTCTGTCTTTCCAACTATCCTTTGTGTCTTCAGACATGGACAAAGTCTTAAGATATGTTAGAAACAATGTAAGTCAATATCCAGACTGTTTTGGACTGTCCATGTGGCTGCGTTGCAACAAGTGCTTATTGTGATTCAGAGCACAATTTTCACACTTATTGACATGGTTCAAGCGAGTCGTAATTTATCTATGCATTTCTGTAAAGGTGTAAATAAGATATCACGTACAGGCAGAGCTCAGTAGACCGATTACTCAAATTACGCAAAATACCCTTAGATGTCTTGAACAATTATGCAACCATTAATGACACTGAGCCATTTAGTGCTCACGATGTCCAGCATAGTCTCCGATCATGTTCCTCAGATGATCGGCTCCATATGATCTGGAGAATCGTTGATTTCTTTGTATGTACCTGCGACCACGCGGCTCAACGATGACATTCTATGCTATTAGTACATTTCTCTCATGCTTGAACTTATGGTATATGTTGCATGTATATATGTTATATTCGATTTTATGCTCTTGTAACTTTTTCCTGCTTTGTAATCTATAGGGGTATATGTTGCATGTATTCAAGTTATATATTTACTAGATGGTCTCATTGTCTTTCTTCTATTTCTGGTTTATATGACTGTGTATTGTGTACTTTATTCAGTTAGTTGTATTCCAGATTTCCTGAGTCACGTATTTGTCTTCATTTGTGTTTCATTTAATTTGTACCCTGGTTTGTTCGTTGTCATGATAAAGTTGGCTTTTGTGAAACTGTGAATGCAAATACATTTTTTGTAATTTAGTAAAACTAAGTACTAATGTATTCGTGTTTTCCAATCAAATAGTTTATCATTCCATTACTATATATACTGAATAGTACTAAATCACCATCTCTGCAAGTCTCTAGTACTAAATCACCATCTCTGCCAGTCTCTAGTACTAAATCACCATCTCTGCTAGTCTCTAGTACTAAATCACCATCTCTGCAAGTCTCTAGTACTAAATCACCATCTCTGCCAGTCTCTAGTACTAAATCACCATCTCTGCCAGTCTCTAGTACTAAATCACCATCTCTGCCAGTCTCTAGTACTAAATCACCATCTCTGCAAGTCTCTAGTACTAAATCACGTAATTACAAAGTACTGTAGTTTACAAATTACAAAACAATGACAAATACAGCAACGTTCTGACCAACAAGGCCTTTATCAAGCAACGAACAAACAGGAGTGACAAATTAAAATGAAACACAAATGGACGACCAAATCAAACGTATCTAAGGAAAATCTGAATAAAACGAAATAAATGTAACACAAAAACACACATAAAAACTAGAAATAGAAAAGAAAAGAAACAATGAAACATCTAGTAAATATATAACTTGAATACATGCAAATATACCCATATAGATTACAAAGCATAAAGGGAAGAGAAAGTACTAAGAAGCATAAGAATGGAATATAACATGAATACATGCAACATATACCATATAGATTACAAAGCATGGGAAGAGAAAGTACTAAGAAGCATAAGAATGTAATACGTTGAGCCCGTGGTCGCAAGGTACCATACAAAGAAATCAACCGATTCTCCAGAGCAAATCGACTGCGATCATCCGAGGAACATGATCGGATGACTGTGACCTGACATCGTGAGCACCTAAATGGCCAGTGTCATTGAAATGGGTGGCTACAGGGGTCACAGAGCATTGGCGATGTCGCGTAAGTGTTGGGCGAATCGGTCACTGAGCCTCTTGCCTGTCTCGCCGATATAAGCCTTGTTACACCGCTTACAGATAATGGCATAGATAAGATTACGGGACTCGATGTGAACCCATCTTTCGAGGCGCCTATACCCGGAGAGGGTGCTTGTCTCGGCTATGCATCGAGTTCAGAAAATCACTCGCCAGCAGGCCCTTACCAGTCAGCATAGGACTACTAACTCTGACAGAGTAAAACTTATCTTAACTTACCACCCCCATAGTTCCCTGGTGAAAAATGTTTTATTCCGTCATCTGTCTCTCCTTAGATCAGATCCTGAGACCTGTTCTGTCTTTCCCAACTATCCTTTGGTGTCTTACAGACGGGACAGAAGTCTTAAGGATATGTTGGTACACAGTCGCTTAAGTCCAATATCCAGACTCATTTTGGCACTGTCCAGTGTGGTCGTCGGCGTTGCAACACGTGTGCTTATGTGATACAGTACGCGTCTGTATCTTTTCCTTTAGGCACGTTTCTTATTGACGATGGGTTACAGCAGTCCCGTAATCTTATCTATGCCATTATCTGTAAGCGGTGTAACAAGGCTTATATCGCAGACAGGCAAGAGGCTCAGTGACCGATTCGCCCAACACTTACGCGACATACGCCAATGCTCTGTGACCCTGTAGCCACCCATTTCAATGACACTGGCCATTTAGGTGCTCACGATGTCCAGGCCACAGTCATCCGATCATGTTCCTCAGATGATCGCAGTCGATTTGCTCTGGAGAATCGGTTGATTTCTTTGTATGGTACCTTGCGACCACGCTGGCTCAACGTATTACATTCTTATGCTTCTTAGTACTTTTTCTTCCCATGCTTTGTAATCTATATGGGTATATGTTGCATGTATTCATGTTATATTCCATTCTTATGCTTCTTAGTACTTTCTCTCCCCTGCTTGTAATCTATATGGGTATATGTTGCATGTATTCAAGTTATATATTTACTAGATGTTTCATTGTTCTTTTCCTTTCTATTTCTAGTTTTTATGTGTGTTTTTGTGTTACATTTATTTCGTTATTCGTTTTATTCCAGATTTTCCTTAGATACGTTTGTATTTGGTCGTCCATTTGTGTTTCATTTTAATTTGTCACTCCTGTTTGTTCGCTTGCTTGATAAAGGCCTTGTTGGTCAAACGTTGCTGTATTTTGTCATTGTTTTTGTAATTTGTAAAACTACAGTACTTTGTAATTACGTGTTTTGCCAATCAAATAGTTTTACTGCAGTTCCATATATATATATACTGAATAGTACTAAATCACCATCTCTGCAAGTCTCTAGTACTAAATCACCATCTCTGCCAGTCTCTAGTACTAAATCACCATCTCTGCTAGTCTCTAGTACTAAATCACCATCTCTGCAAGTCTCTAGTACTAAATCACCATCTCTGCCAGTCTCTAGTACTAAATCACCATCTCTGCCAGTCTCTAGTACTAAATCACCATCTCTGCGTCTCTAGTACTAAATCACCATCTCTGCAAGTCTCTAGTACTAAATCACCATCTCTGCAAGTCTCTAGTACTAAATCACCATCTCTGCAAGTCTCTAGTACTAAATCACCATCTCTGCAAGCCTCTAGTACTAAATCATCATCTCTGCAAGCTTCTAGTGCTAAATCATCATCTCTGCAAGCTTCTAGTGCTAAATCACCATCTCTGCAAGCTTCTAGTACTAAATCACCATCTCTGCAAGTCTCCAGTGCTAAATCACCATCTCTGCAAGTCTCCAGTGCTAAATCACCATCTCTGCAAGCCTCTAGTACTAAATCACCATCTTCAAGTCTCTAGTACTAAATCACCATCTTGAGTCTCTAGTACTAAATTACCATCTTCAAGCCTCTAGTACTAAATTACCATCTTGAGTCTCTAGTACTAAATTACCATCTTCAAGCCTCTAGTACTAAATTACCATCTTGAGTCTCTAGTACTAAATTACCATCTTCAAGCCTCTAGTACTAAATTACCATCTCTGTAAGCCTCTAGTACTAAATCACCATCTCTACACGTTTTATATTTCAAGAGGAGTTCAGAGAAGAAGAAAGGTAGATATCTTGTTCTTCAATGGGAGTTAAGAGAAGAAAGATAAATATCTTATTTGTCTGCAGATGCTCTAAGAACACAATACTAGTGCTGAGCAGAGTTGTCAACTGTAATGCCTGTGTGTGTGTAACATACCTTCTTCCACCAAGATAATCGAAGTTGAAGCCAGTAGTCAAAGACAGTATTAGTACCAGTTGGGGGAATGTAGTTCTGTAGTAAGAGTCTGGTTACGTTGCAGCCTCTACAAACAAATGTATATTGCCAATTTATGTCAGACAGTTCAAATTGATAATCTATGCTGTTCCAGACACACATAGAAATCTGAAATCTCAGCAGTGTTACAGTTGTTTAAATTATAAGTCATCTAATAAAATACAAAAAAGTTTGATAGCCATGGATAAATGTAATCAAGTAATAGATATGCATCAATGATGTTTTATTTTGGTACAACCTCACAATGATGGTACAGTCTCACAGTGATGGTGCAGTCTCACAATGATAGTACAGTCTCACAGTGATGGTGCAGTCTCACTGATGGTGCTCAGTGATGGTGCACCAATGATGGTACAGTCTCACAGTGATGGTGCAGTCTCACAATGATGGTACAGTCTCACAGTGATGGTGCAGTCTCACAGTGATGGTACAGTCTCACAATGATGGTCAGTCTCACTGATGGTGCAGTCTCACAATGATGGTACAGTCTCACAGTGATGGTGCAGTCTCGCAATTATGGTACAGTCTCACAATGATGGTACATTAACGTAGAGTTATTTATTTTGCACAGAGCTTAATCAGCTGAAACATTTTCCCGAACATTCAATACTTCTTTGACTTGCTAATTTCAAAACTTGGAATTTGTTCAAACTTTAAACAAAAGAAAGAACAGACATCCAAGTTCTCATACATGATTCCCTGACAGCAAATGAACACTGACACCAACTGAACACTGGCAGCAAGTGAACACTGACACCAACTGAACACTGGCAGCAAGTGAACACTGACATGAATTGAACACTGACAGCAACTGAATACTGACAGCAACTGAACACTGACAGCAAGTGAACACTGACAGCAACTGAACACTGACAGCAAGTGAACACTAACATGAACTGAACACTGACAGCAACTGAACAATGACAGGAACTGAACACTGACATTAACTGAACACTGACAAAAGTCAGAGTACACTGACAAAAGTCAGAGTTAACATACCCAAAAAGTAAAACTTTCTCCTCAGTGTCATCCTGCTTGACATCCCTCCAGGATAAACAAGGACCAACAGTCGCAACTGATATGGGTAGTCTTCCATTGGTCAACTTTAACACTTGCAAATACTTAGAGATACAATCTGGAGATAAACAAGAGATATATTAATGCATGAATGTGAGAGGAAAATATAATACAGCTTTAAAGATAAATTAGACAAAACACACAAATGTAATAACATACTAGTAAACAACAATAGGCTTAGGGATAGTGACTCGGATATTAACCCCGACGTTCTGAGTTCGAATCACGCTGCGGACAGTTTAGTTGCAAATTGTTTCGTGTGGATTTTTTCAAAAGGACAATGGCATCACCTGTTCAGAAAGCAATGGCAAACTAATGAACATAATAATGCCTAGAAAAATCACAAACAGCGTTAAAAGCTGCGGTTGATTCGCAAAGTCCTGTAAAGGATATGCAATTAACTTTAACTAAACAACAATAACGGTCTTTGTTCAATTTAGGGTTATCATCATCATTATCAAATAGCTTGTCCTGAGCAGAACTTTGCCACACCATCAGTCCTCCGAATTTCTCTCTCATGGGCCAGATGTCTTGCCTCTGCAGCCGTCCTGCTCAAACCATCAATTACATACTGAATCAATCTTCTCCGTGGTCTTCCTCTTCTTCTCTTTGCCAGTATGCCTCCTTGGGTTATACATTTGTCAAATATGACTGAACAAACACAAATGCGGGAAAGATTTAAAAAAAAACAAACTTCTAGCACATGCTGACTAGAAGTAATAATGGCTTTTGAACAGATGAAAGTTTGGTGGCTATGTCTGCACAACAAAAACATATTTCAGAATAATAAAATGTGGTTTATACCTTGTTGCAAGTTTTCACGGAAACATGTATCCCTTTCTTGCAAACCGCACCTAAAAGTCACAACAGAAGTTTTTTTTTAATCAATTCAAAGAAATACAAAATCATTATTTGTGTCAGATAGCAGTAGCCTTCCCAGAATACAACAGAAAATTATGTCAATCTGAAAATGTGAATAAATATGAAATCATGTAAAGCTAAATCTGGTTTGTGTAAGATATACTTGTTGGTAGGAAACATGTGACTTCAGTCAGACAATATATCAATTGTTATGTCCACATTCAAGGTTGGTCTATTACAGTTTGGAATATCTTCATCACACTCGATCTCCTTCGAATATCTCCAATAGCATCTAGCAACTGACCAAAGTGACTGACTGTGTTGTTCTTTTTCCACTCCAATCTTCAATCCCAGCTCTTGCAATCTAGTAATTGATGTGGATTGGTTTAAATAAAAATCTTCTTTGTGGCCACACTCTATGAGGGCGTTCAGAATGTCAGCCATTGGCTGGCCCTCTGATATGGTGGCAGAGCCAGCCAGCCTGTCGGCTCTTTCATTACCAACGACACCCATGTGCCACGGAACGAAGATAAGTGTAATTCTGCAAATTTTGACGCTTGTAGTGATTCAGTCCATTGCCTGTGCACCGAACCAGCCTCCACCTTTGGTCTCAATGGGATAATCTCCAATATTGTATGTTTTAACATTGTTGAAGGTGCACTACTTGCTTTCAACATTGTTTATGGTCCACTACTTGACCACTTGCTTTCAACATTGTTTATGGTCCCCTACTTGACCACTTGCTTTCAACATTGTTTATGGTCCACTACTTGACCACTTGCTTTCAACATTGTTTATGGTCCACTACTTGACCACTTGCTTTCAACATTGTTTACGGTCCATTACTTGACCACTTGCTTTCAACATTGTTTATGGTCCAATACTTGACATGGTCATATTATAAGTGAGGCCCATAACAGTATCACACTCTCATGAAGGAGCTATACAATGTGAGAAAGTATGTTTTTGTTGAACTAATACCTAGAACTGTCAGCGTGCATCAAGAGTGGTCTGAAACACTGGACTCTCGACTGGAAAAACATTACTCTGCTGCAGAACCATCAACTTCCACCTGCAGACAATAGAAAAAAAGAAACAATTATTGTCACAAACAAATCGTATCTATGAAATATATTTTTTAAATCGGTAATCATCATCATCCAGTAGCTTGTTCTGAGCAGAACTTTGCCACCCTAACAGTTCTTCAGAATTTCTCTCTCTCATAGGACAAATGTTTCGCCTCTGAGCTCTCATGCTGAAATCATCAGTTACATCCTGAATCCATCTTCTCCTTGCTGTCTGGATGCCTCCTTCCATAATGGTTTTCTCCAACCATTCGTGTCTTTTTATATGTCCAAAATACTTCAATCTTCTCATTCTTCTTTGTAGCATCAGCCAGTTTTCTATGATTTTGAGATTTTTCTGGATAGATCTATTTGTTCTCTTCTTTGACCATGATATACGGAGAACTTTTCTGTAAAACTTATATTAAAAAGCACATAATTGCTGTTCCACTGCATTGTTTCTTCTTCTTCTTCACGTTTGTTCTTTACGACCAATTTTAATCCCTCTTTATGACAGGTTTGGTCTTTGCCAAGAACGTGTATACGTTGCACATTGGTTTGGTAGCCCCTAAATGCATAGAATTCTACACGTTTAGGACACATGCATCCGATTTCAGCCAAACCTCCTTAGTCGTCTCTTACGACATGCGTGGCAGGTAACAGTGATTCCATTCTTTACACCCCAAATTTGGGCCCGGTAACCACTCAGGCGTACTGCATTGTTAAATGTCCATGTTTCACACCGATACGTTGGCACTGGGAATATGAATGCTCTTAGTATTTTGATTCTTGTTTTCCTATCAGTTCTATTCCATACGGTTTTTACTTGTTTTAATTTTTGTGATGAGTAATACTTCTAGAAATACAAATATCAGTAATATATGAGAAAATACAAGGACATTCTTGTGGAATGTTTCTAAATAATGAAATGTAAGCAAATAGCAGTGGTGAACTTCATGTTAATATAAGTTACATTCAAGGAGTAGAGTCGCATTCAAGAATTAGAGTCATATATAAGGATTAGAATTGAGCACATCCTGCAAGACTGCCCTAGTCTGAGTAGTGAGAGATTGGAGATCTGGCCAACAGAAACAACACTACAAGACAAACTATGGGAAACTGGTGAAGACCTCAAGCGCACCTCCCTGTTTATGACACATACCGGAGTAGTCGCATAGCAAAAGTTGATTGCAGAAGAAGAAGGATTAGAATCATATTCAAGGATTAGAATCATGTACAAGGATTAGAATCATGTACAATGATTAGAATCATGTACAAGGATTAGAATCATGTACAAGGATTAGAATCATATTCAAGGATTAGAATCATGTATAAGGATTAGAATCATACTCAAGCAAAAGAATCATATACAAGGATAAGAATTATATTCAATGACTAAATCATATACAAGGATAAGAATTATATTCAAGGACTAAATCATATACAACAATAAGAATCATATTTAAGCAAAAGAATCATATACAAGGATAAGAATCATATACAAGGATAAGAATCATATACAAGGATAAGAATCATATACAAAGAATAGAACCATATTTAAGGATTAGAACTATATTTAAGGATTAGAAACTGAAATTAGAGAACTAGTTGGATATCTGTAATTAATGATGTGGCTGACCACAAAACAGGAAATCTGCAATGCCTTGAAAAACTTGAAAAAGGGCAAGGCAGCAGGAGTTGATAATATCCCAGCGGAAGCTCTGAGGGAGGGAGGAGAAGAGATGGTAAACCAACTCCACATATTGTTCAACTTGGTGTGGGACATGGAGGAGATACCAGCAGATTGGAAGAAAGGCCTCCTCGTGAAACTGCCAAAGAATGGCAATTTGTCAAATTGTGACAAGTGGAGAGGGATCATGCTGCTCTCCATTCCCAGCAAAGTTCTCACTAGGGTTATTCTGGACAGGATGAAAGACGCTATAGACCAGAGGCTTAGGGACGAACAGGCTGGATTCCGGAAGGATAGATCTTGCAATGACCAGATAGCCACCTTAAGAATCATAGTGGAACAAACAATGGAGTGGCAGGCTCCGCTCTATGTGTGCTTTGTTGATTTTGAGAAGGCATTTGACAGCATAGATAGGAAATCAATGTGGGGATCCTAAGAAACTATGGGGTGCCGGAGAAGACTGTCGACATCATCAGGCAGCTGTATGAGGGGTTTACCTGCCAGGTTATTCATGATGGAAGACTGTCAGAGGAGTTCCAGGTCACTACTGGTGTTAGACAGGGATGCCTGCTGTCCCCCTCCTCTTCTTGGTGCTACTTGATTGGGTCACACGCACAGCCTACGCCAGGTCTGGAAAAGGCATACAGTGGACACTTATGTCAAAGCTAGAAGACCTAGACTTTGCGGATGATCTCCCTTGCTCTCGCATAGACTACAAGACATGCAGGAAAAGTGGATGCTCTGACACAAACGGCACAACGAGTCGGTCTTAAAATCAGTCAAGAGAAGACTAAAGTAATGCGTAGCAACAACATACAGCAAGATCCAATACTGATTGAGGGAAGGGACATAGAAGATGTGGATGAATTTGTCTACCTTGGAAGTAAGATCAGCAGATCAGGAGGTACAGACGAGGACATTAATACTAGGATTAGGAAGGTCTGACAGGCCTTTGCGATCATGGTGTGGAAGTCGCTGCCATCTCCACGAAAACAAAGCTCAGGATTTTCAGCTCAAATGTGAAGTCAGTGTTGCTGTATGGCTCGGAAACTTGGCGAGTCACTAGGGCAAATACAAATAAGATCTAGACCTTTGTCAATGGATGTTTGTGGTGGATTCTCAGATTGAGATGGTATGATAGAGTTACAAACACGGATCTGTGGATAAGAACAGGGCAGGAACCTATGATGACACAGGTCAAGAGGAGAAGATGGCGATGGATAGGCCATACCTTCGGAAGACACAGTCGAGTGTCACTAGACAGGTGCTCAGTGGAACCCGAGGGAAAACGAAAAGAGGACGCCTAAGCAGACTTGGAGACGAGGTCTTATTGAGGAGCTGAAGGGTGCTCAATTGACCTGGGAGACCATAAAAGAACAGCCAGAGACCGAGAAGAGTGGTGAACAACTGTTGAGGCCCTATGCTCCACGAGGAGCGGAGAGGATTAATGATGATGATGATGACCACAAGAGTTGGATATCTGTAATTAATGAAGCGGTTGACCACAAGAGTTGGATATCTGTAATTAATGAAACAGTTGACCACAAGAGTTGGACATCTGTAATTAATGAAACAGTTGACCACAAGAGTTGGATATCTGATAATTAATGGATCGATGCTTGACCACAAGGTTGGATATCTGTAATTAATGAAAAAGTTGAGCACAAGAGTTGGATATCTGTAATTATTGAAGTGGTTGACCACAAGAGTTGGATATCTGTAATTAATGAAGCGGTTGACCATAAGAGTTGGATATCTGTAATTAATGAAACAGTTGACCACAAGAGTTGGACATCTGTAATTAATGAAACAGTTGACCACAAGAGTTGGATATCTGTAATTAATGGATCGGCTGACCACAAGAGTTGGATATCTGTAATTAATGAAACAGTTGAGCACAAGAGTTGGATATCTGTAATTATTAAAGCTGGTTGACCACAAGAGTTGGATATCTGTAATTAATGAAGCGGTTGATCACAAGAGTTGGATATATGTAATTAATAAAGCGGTTGACCACAAGTAGAAATTACAGTCAAGCAACAGATACAATCTGTAAGTTACATATACTTGCAATAGACGTTGTGATTCAGCACAGAACAGACTAAGTGACGCAAAACCTATTGTCTCCTGAGACAAAGAGGCCAAAGAATGAAACATAATAGAATACAATGATAAGATGATATCAATACAGTAAAAACATAATCAGTTTTGTTTATCATAGCCATACCATTGTTTCAATGCATTTCTCGTAGAAATTTTCCCGGGGAGGACCATAGTCTGCTAGGAAGTAATTGCTGCCATTTCTATTTACACTCACAAGATCAATGAATCCCCTAGTTTTCAACAGTTGAACCAGATTTGAACAGTTTTGTTTCGCCATCAAATGAAAGCAACTCTTGTCTTTGTTATCAATAACTCTCAGTGCAAGAACACTTATAGTGACTTGATTGTACCAATACACTTGTCAATAGTCTGTAATATAATATTCATGAATATTGCAGTCACTCATTACACAGTAACTAACACTCTGTCCACGTAATGTCCATTTGTTAATGTCCTGAACACCTTTGCATAATATATCTTGCCTGTAACAGGTCAAACACACTGAAATACCCCATATAATACACCCTGCCTGCAATGAGTTGAACATACTGAACTATCCCATATAATACATTCTGCCTTTACCTCTACAATTGTGATTCTAAGTGACTCAAGGCTCTTTCTCCAAGCTATTCTAAATTTCAAACAATACAGGCTCATTCAAAAAGTAAAATTCAATATTTAAATGTACAGAAAAAAACAAACAGAAATGTTCTTGCAGTTGATTCTATACCACTGTAGTATCCCCAGAAACAAAAAGGTATTTAGCTGGATTGGACTGAAGGAACAGTTGAGCAGTCTAACATATTTCAGAGCAACAAAGAAATAAAAATATTTTTGAAACAATCCATGAAAATGCAGTGAAGGGAAAATGCAGTAAATGAAGACTAAAAAGTTAGAATAAGTCAGCATAAATGAACAAACAAACTAAAAAGTTAGAACAAGACAGCATAAATGAACAAACAAACTAAAAAGTCAGAACAAGACAGCATAAATGAACAAATAAACTAAAAAGTCAGAACAAGACAGCATAAATGAACAAAGAAACTAAAAAGTCAGAACAAGACAGCATAAATGAACAAAGAAACTAAAAAGTCAGAACAAGACAGCATAAATGAACAAAGAAACTAAAAAGTCAGAACAAGACAGCATAAATGAACAAAGAAACTAAAAAGTTAGACCAAGACAGCATAAATGAACAAACAAACTAAAAAGTCAGAACAAGACAGCATAAATGAACAAAGAAACTAAAAAGTCAGAACAAGACAGCATAAATGAACAAAGAAACTAAAAAGTCAGAACAAGACAGCATAAATGAACAAAGAAACTAAAAAGTTAGACCAAGACAGCATAAATGAACAAACTAAAGAGTCAGAACAAGACAGCATAAATGAACAAACTAAAGAGTCAGAACAAGACAGCATAAATGAACAAACAAACTAAAAAGTCAGAACAAGACAGCCTAAATGAACAAACTAAAAAGTTAGAACAAGACAGCATAAATGAACAAACAAACTAAAAAGTTAGAACAAGACAGCATAAATGAACAAACAAACTAAAAAGTTAGAACAAGACAGCATAAATGAACAAACTAAAAAGTTAGAACAAGACAGCATAAATGAACAAACTAAAAAGTCAGAACAAGACAGCATAAATGAACAAACTAAAAAGTCAGAACAAGACAGCGTAAATGAACAAACTAAAAAGTCAGAACAAGACAGCATAAATGGGTTTAGCAGAAATGAACAAAGATATTCAGGCTCAGAACAGGAGATTGTAGTCTCTTGAGCCCACCTACACAAAATGTGCCTCAGATTCTGCTGCTTGTGACTGTGAAGCACAAGAACATGTCTTACAAGACTGTACCATGAGTATTGGTCAAAGAAAGGAAGCCTGGCCTAAAGGAACTGCTCTTGAGATCAATTATGAGGAAAACGCGAACAACTCAGGCTCACTGTCCTGTTCATAACCCATGCTGAAATAGAAGCATAACTGAAAACGCGAACAACTCAGGCTCACTGTCCTGTTCATAACCCATGCTGAAATAGAAGCATAACTGACAATTGCAGAAGAATCCCAGTTTGAAATTAAGTTTGGCGGATTATTTATGAAATGTTCTAAAATAATGCAAACATATTTAATTGATCGCACCAAACTATTTAGGAATTAGTTTAAAGATATTCAATATCTTCACTTTGAATATTATATCAAGTAAAATAAATAGAAAAAGGTCACGAAAAAATGTTTTTAAAGCTCGTTTTCAACGGTTGTTGCGTCAGTTTTATGTTTTTGTTACCATACTCATAATACTGATCTTTTGACTTTTGCTATTTTTTAAAAAAATCTATACTATATTTATTGCTCTTCATCACATGTATGATGTCCTCTTACTTTGAAACGTTTGGCCCCGCTATAGTGATGTCCACAAATTGATCAGTTCAGTTCAATCCCTAGACAAAATTATGTTCTGAAATAGTTAACAATATTAACATCCATTATCATACTGGAAGTTTGATATATTAATTTATATATATGCTCCGCGATTAATCTACCGCGTTCGCTAGATAGAAAACACACACGATTAAAGTTGATTATTTCGAAGTTCTACGGCTATTGCTACAATCTTTTTTCTTTCTCCAAAAGTAATGATAACAATACATCGCTGAAGTAAGTTAGCCATCAAACGGAAGCCGTTCTTCTTTTTCTAGTAAGCATCGTCAATATTTCAGTGTTCTATTAAGTTTAGTGTGGGAGTGCCAGTCAGTGACTGATAGTGAGATAGTCTACTACTTTAAAACTAGTACTCGGGTCACTCAAGTCACTGATATAAGTATCCGTAATCCCCAGTCGGTTCAAGATGATGATCATGTCTCATTTGAATTCTTACTGTCGATTTTTTACAACAGGTGTTTATGTTTAGAAAACCAGCAGGTATCCTAAATATAACCACAGTAATATTCAAATAGAAGTACGAACTTGCGTATCACCACATAACAATAAGTCAAACATGTGTGCTTGTCTTCCGGTGCCTGATAACAAAAAACAACAATGATTGGTCAAGTACGGCAGGAAGTACACACAGCAGACTACAACAAACTATTATCATCATCACGAGCATGTCATTGAGACATAATAGAATAGAAGTCGGATTTTAACTTGAGAATCGGACCGCAATTATGCCAGGACTAATTCTGTTTAGGAGACGTTGGGCTATCGCAAGTGATGACTTTGTCTTTTCAAGTCTTGGGGAGGCATTACTTAGACTTGCATGGTATGAACTTGTCATTTTGTTGTTGTACCCTCCTCAACTTACAAGAATTATTATTATAAGATGGTCACTCAGCTGAGTGTGTACAAGTGAGATAAACGCGGATGTGTCGTATCAAGCGGACAGTTTTACTGAGACAACGACACAAGACAATCTAATAAACCAGTTTACCAACCCAAAGATCTCCTGTAAAACTGCAAGTTTGACTTATTTTCATATTTATCTATTAATATTATAATTCGGTTTTAACTCATGTTTTTAGGAACCAGACTCAGGTTTTAATCAAAATTGTCAGAATATCAAGCAGAAAGTGAAAGAAGTTGTTAGATAGACCCATTTTAACAGTCAATCAAGTGCCATACCTTTTATTTGTTTTTCACTGTCCATGAATGTTCAGCATTCTTCTGTAAACTACATCTCTGTGGCTTCCAGCGATCTTATTGTTATGTTGTTAGTTAATTGTCCATGATTCGCTGCCAGTCATACGTATTGACTCAATATAGCACTGGAGTACTCGGTTCGCAGTGTCATTGTGGCAGTGAATTCACGCATAGTTTGTTTTTCCTTTTCATAAAAGCTACTTTCACTTTAGTTATTCTACTCCTAATCTCAGTTTACATCTTCCATCTGTGTTATGAATTTTCCATATATTTGAATCGATGGACTTGTTTCAGTGTTGTGTTATTTATTTTGATATTGCATTGTGGTGTTTCCTGTTTCTTGGAGATAGCCATGACCTCCATTTTCTTTATATTCATGCTCAATCCTTTCTTTTCACTTTCTCTTACTAATATGTCTGTCAAGTCTTCTAGATCTTGTTCATTTGTTGCTATGAGAATTGTATCTTCAGTGTATCTTAAATTGTTCATGTTTTGTCAGCTGACTGTTATTCCTGCCTTTCTGCTACATGTCGCATGATATTTTCACTGTATAGGTTGAACAGGTCTGGTGAGAATACACATCCTTGTCTTACTCTTAATTGTATCTTTTGATAGAGTTCACCTTTCTTCTCTAATCTTATGGCTGCGCTTTGTTGCCAGTATATATTCTTTATCAGTCACAGATCTTTCCCATCAATATTTATACTTTCTAACATGCTAATTAGTTCTCCATGTTTTACTCTATTGAAAGCTTTTGAGTAGTCTATGACACATATGTATATGTAGTGTCACACATGAGAGACATACTGAGGAGAAGATCGGGCACTTATGGACTAATTGGTTCGACTTGCAGTGATGATGATCTGACAACTAAACTAAACATATGTATTAGTCCAACTTCATTTCTATCAATCTTACCATTATTGTTCTTATTATGTATATTGTGTTGTTTGTTCAACAAAGCCACATTATTTTTCCTTAACTTCTGGTCTTACCCTTCTCATGATAATACTTAAAAGTAATTTTGTTACATGATACAGAGGCTGATTGTGTGGTGTACTTTGCATTCTATCGTAGTGCTATAAAAATGGATTGTAGTAAATCTTTGGGTACATATGCGGAGTTGTAGATGTCATTAAATAATTGTGTTAAAACATCTTACACCAAATTCACCTGTTGCTTCTATTTCTTCTGTTGTTATATTGTGTGAATCTGGGGCTTTGCCTTTTTTCATGTGCTCATGTGTTTTATGGCATTGATAACTTCTGATGGGATTATTAATGGTCCTTCATGGTTGTAATCAATGTTTAGTTCTTGTCTGTTATCACTGTATAAACATTAATGTATTCTGTCCATCTCTCTATTTTCTTGTCTTTTTCTAACAGCAGCAAACTGTAAAAATGTATTGAAAAATTACAATTTCAGGTTAGCAGTACTGGTTATCATATATGCTGTCCACAATGATGACTTTACCTGTGCACATGGAAGTGAACTTAGAGCATTTTATATTGGAGCTTTAGTTCTGGATATCTTTGCAATCATCATCTTGTTTGGTGTACTTAATATTAGTCGAAGGTAAAGTACTCAAACAATATTTTACATAGCAAATTACCTATTATTACATTGATGAGCAGCCCTGAGGTTTTATGAGGTTGGTTTAGTGACTAACAAACTAATTTGTTCATTATGCATTAATTGATATTTCAATCAGTGACCTATGTCTCAAACGACTATGGTGGTAATCCTTATCTGGAGCACTTTCCCAGAAGTAACGGCTCAAGAAACTGCAGTAGATTGTTTCTACAGAGAATAAGCACAAGTATTGCCCTGTAGTTAGTGTGAAAGCTATCATGGACTATGGAGAGCGAACCTGAACAATACACTAGCTGAAATCAGGTGTGCTGAGCTGAATGATGGAAATAACACAGCTTGCTGTAAACTAAGCCCATGTGTTGCGGGGCCCACAAGGGAGAAAGAATAGTAACACTGCAACCTACAAGGCATGTTGTAAGAGGCGACTGAGGTAGGGGCCTAGGAAACTATCTAGTAAATAAAAACGTTGCAGAAATCGGATGTGCTGGCCTACTTGTAGATGCATAACTGGCATAATGTACAATCTTTCTTGAGCTCAGATTACATACAGATCACAAAGAGTGGTTTAACAAGTGGTCGATATGGAGCGTTCGAAGAAGAAGAAGCTATAAACTAGCAGTACAACATACTAGTGGTCATTTCTTCGTATCACAAAATTATAATGAGGGATTTGTAAGTGTGGTTATTCTATCGAGAAGGTAGGAGAAGCATATTTTAATGTCTACTTGTTTGTGTCGTGGTCACACACTTCTCATATCATGAAAGGGAGCCCAATCTGTACACATCTACAATAGTAGACAAAGCTCATCTCATTAAATGGAACCCAATCTGTACATATCTACAATAGTAGATAAAACCCATCTCATTAAATGGATCCCAATCTGTACATATCTACAATAGTAGACAAAACCCATCTCATTAAATGGATCCCAATCTGTACATATCTACAATAGTAGACAATTTGGTTTTAGAGCATGAGGACAACTAAGAAGCAGATGGATTCTCAGTATTGCAGAAATCCTACAGTACTACAAGTTCACAGCAGCCATAGTGATACACTTAACCTAGAGTAGAAATCTCCAGCTCTCCACAATGCCTTGTGATAAAAGTATTAGGAAAAAGCCATTGCATAGCTTCCTATTATATTAGAATGTCCTTTCACACCCCACCCCTTCCCCAACCCAAACCCAATTCCGAATCTAAGAACCAACTGGCTTGTAAAAAAACCCTGGAATTTGCCATCATTATTGCATTGTAAATAATTGTAATCATTAGTTTTGGTTCACATGTAGTAGTACATTTATATTAATATTTTCACCATCTTTTAAATTACATCGGGGACCCTTGCTGGTGCTACGGAGTTTGTGCACTGCCGCTGAGATCTTCCTGTGTAAGAAAGAGATCGGAACACACATGGTTACTCAACGAAGTGCAATGATGATGGTCCTATTAATCAATCAATTACATGCTTCATCATAGATGCGTACATCAAGTATGGAAATTATAGTTTCCAAAATTAACAGTGTACATAGATTTGAAGAGACTGTCTTGGGGAATATAAAGAGGGGAATACCTTGGATGGTGGAGTGGGTACTGTCTCTTAGATATGTCCACTTGCTCATATCAGCCATGTTGATAAATTGACTTATACTGCAGGGAAGTTGCATGACAATTTATAGGTGATATTCACCTTATACAGGGAATGGTCCCAGACAGCTACATTTGCATTGATAAAAAACCTCATTGATGGTTACATCTGCCAAGGTGATCTTGCCATCTATACAGATGGTTCTGTTATTCAGGGAGTGCAATCTGGATGGGCATATAAGGTGCAGGTATACGATACACGCCCGTGTGCTGCCGGGGCTCGCAAGAGGAGCAAAGAGTAGCAGCACTGCGACCTACAAGGCATGTCGTAGAGGCGACTAAGGTGGGGTTTGGCGTAGGGCTGGCTACCCTATCCAGTAGAAAATTTTAGCCACAAAATCCAACCAACCATGAACAAGTCACATAAAAATAAAATAAAAACTGTGCCAACCAAGAGGAAAGGAAGCTCTTCTAGAAGAGGTATGAGCGATGCAGAGAAAGCGCAGGAGTCTACACGCAGATTATCTTCCTTTCACCTAGGAAAAGCTCCAGAATTGGCACCTGGAATGTTAGAAGTATGTATCAAATGGGAAAGACAGCACAGGTTGTAAATGAGATGAAATTTCACGGGATTGGCATCTTGGGATTATGTGAAACTAGGTGGAATGGTGCAGGCAAACAACGTCTAAACACAGGAGAAACAATGCTGTTCTCAGGCCATATGGAAGAAAATGCCCCCATAGTGAAGGAGTGGCTTTAATGCTATCTAAAGAAGCGGAGAAGGCACTAATAAAATGGGAAGCAGTGAGTCCTAGGATAATCACAGCAACATTCAGAACCACCAAAAGAAAGTATTCTTGAATGTGACCCAGTGTTATGCACCTACCAATGATAAAGAGGAAAAAGTAAAGAGGAATTTTACATAAAACTTCAAAATACTATAGGTAATCAGAGAAATGGGAACATCAAAATTCTGATGGGTGACCTCAATGCCAAAATAGGTTCGGACAACATAGGCTACGAGGAGATCATGGGGAAACACAGACTAGGAATAATGAACGAAAATGGAGAACTATTCACTAATTTCTGTGCAGCGAATCAATACGTCATAGGTGGAAGTGTCTTTCCACATAAAAGAATACATAAAGCAACCTGGGTATCACCAGATCACAGAACAGAAAATCAAATTGACCACATATGCATAAACAAGAAATTGAGGTCATCTCTACAAGATGTAAGGGTCCTAAGGGGGCAGATGTAGATTCGGATCACCATTTGCTGATAAGTAAAATTAAACTGAAGCTTAAGCGATACATAACATCCCATGAACATAGACACCAATATAATGTAGGATACCTCAGAAGTCAAGAGACAAAGGAACAGTTCACGGTCACAGTCTCTAATAAGTATGAGGTGTTGCGGCAATTAGAAGATGAGGTGAGTGCGGAAGAATGCTGGCAGCAAGCCAAAAATATTTGGAATGAAACATGCACAGAGGTATTAGGAAAGAAGGAGCGGAATCATAAGGCATGGATAACTCCAGAAACTCTCAAGGAAATAGAAGAAAGGAAAAGAGGAAAGCAGATTTAAATAATAGCAAAACTAGAACTGTCAAAGCCATAGCCCAGGAAAAGTACACAGAAGCTAGCAAGAAAGTGAAGAAACAAATAAAGTTAGATAAAAGACAATACGTAGAAGATCTAGCAAGAGAAGCAGAGGTAGCTGCAGGAAAAGGAAACCTTAAGGATCTTTACAATATCACTAGAAAGCTAGCAGGAAAATACAGACCATCAAATGGGTTGATCAAAAATAGTAGTGGGAAACTATCACTAATGTTAGAGACCAAATGGAAAGATGGATGGAATACTTCAAGGAACTCCTGAACAGACCAGCACCTACAAACCCCCAGATATCCAACCGGCAGAAATTGACTTGGACATCAACTGTGAGAAACCATCCAAGGAGGAGATTAGTAAAGCCATTAAACTTTTAAAAGATGGAAAAGCTGGCTGGTCCAGATGGTATTCCAGCGGAGGCCGTTAAAGCCAACATAAACACATCCACAGAAATACTGTATAAATTATTTAGCAGAATCTGGGAGACGAAGAAATACCAGCAAACTGGAGAGAAGGATACCTGGTGAAGCTACCAAAGAAAGGGGACCTTCAGAAGTGTGAAAACTATAGGGAATAATGCTGTTGTCAGTACCTGGGAAAATACTAAGCAGAGTCATCCTGGAGAGACTGAGAGATGCCATCGATATAAAGCTAAGAGATGAACAGGCAGGCTTCCGACCAAATAGATCCTGTGCTGACCAGATAGCCACATTACGGATAATAATAGAGCAAAGTATTGAATGGAAATCCCCACTTTATATCGGATTTGTTGATTATGAGAAGGCTTTTGACAGTATTGATAGGGAAACCCTTTGGAAATTAATGAGGCATTATGGAATCCCACAGAAAATTATTAACCTAATAAAAGCAACATATACAGATATGAATTGTAGAGTTCTTCATGAAGGTAAACTAACAGAAACTTTCGGAATAGAAACAGGAGTGCGGCAGGGATGTCTTCTATCACCTTTGTTGTTCTTACTGACAATAGACTGGATTATGAAGACCACAGTAACTAACACCAGAAATGGAATCCAATGGACTCTGACAGAGCAACTAGATGATCTGGACTTCGCTGATGATATAGCCCTTCTGTCACATGCACGAAATCAGATGCAGGATAAGCTAAACACATTGAATCAAAGGTCCCAGCAACTAGGGCTGAACATTCATAAGGGAAAGACAAAGATATTGAGAATTAACCAAGCAAACGACAACTCGATCTCCTGGGGAAATCCACTTCAAGAGGTAGAATCATACACATATTTGGGCAGCAAACGTAGACAAAGAGGGTGGAACAGATAGAGATGTTAAAATAAGAATACAGAAGGCAAGAGGAGCTTTCATTGCACTGGGAAACATTTGGAAGTCCAAAGAAATCAAATCTAGAACAAAAATTCGGATATTTAACTCTAATGTTAAAGCAGTTCTACTGTATGGGTCGAAACATGGAGAACAACTAAAACAATAGCGCATAAATTGCAAACATTCATCAACTGGTGTCTCGCAGAATAGAGGGAATAAGATGGTATGATAGGGTCACAAATGAGGAGCTTATGGAGAGAACAAGACAGATTCCAGTGAACGAACAGGTTAAAAAAGACGCTGGCGCTGGATAGGACACACTTTGCGAAACCGGAGGGGAATATAACAAGAAGGGTCCTTGCCTGGAACCCGAGGGACAGCGAAAGAAGGAGGCCGAGAAATACATGGAGACGAGATTTGGAGGCGGAGATCAACAATATAAAGAAGAGCTGGAGGGAACTGCAGGAGATAGCTAGAGATAGGAAGACTTGGCATGAGTTGGTTGAGGGCCTATGCCCCAACCCGGTGGTAAAAAGGCAAAGAGAAGAGAGAGATACGATACAGGAGGGAAGTCATACATTCAGTGCATCAACTTCAAGCATGACAATAGAGATAGTTGTTATCTCTGGATTGGAACAATGGATCCCAACAGATGGTAGCATGATCAACTATCTCAATGTTTTAATTATTCTTGGAAGAGAATGTAGAGATTGGGGCAACATGAAGGCTGATCTCGCAGTTAAGCAGCTGATAGAAGATAATGCAAGGGATGATGATGTTTTTGTATATGCCGATGGGTCGGTTCAACGTGGTGAGAAGTCCGGCTGGGGTTTCTTAGCTAATGCGCATGGTAAGGTTGTTGCAGAGCAAAGTGGGGCATACAGGACAACTACTTCTAGTATGAGGATGGAGGTTGAGGCAGTTACTGCTGCAATCCATTGGATCTCTGGGACTTCATTTACTGGGGCCGTTGTTGTATCTGACTCTCAGTCGATGCTTCACAAGATCCAGAATGGCAGGTTTCGGTATGAGTGGATGTCTTCTATAGAAGTTTCTAACCTCCAGAGGCTTACGTGGATATACTGTCCTGGGCATGCAGGTGTTTGTGGTAATGAGAGAGCAGACAGGCTTGCATCAACAGCATCGATTGTTGGGGAGTTGAAGATGGATAAGGGGATATTCTTCGGTCTCTTCGCGACTGTCTGTTGGATGAGGACACTAAAATCGATGTTGAATTGATCAAGCGATTTAGGCAGTTTGGAGTTAACCCGTTGTACAAGTCGAACTGGATGCCTGAGAGGCAGAGTGAGAGGTGTGTTTAATCAGCGAGCCATGGGAACCATCAGTATGCAAACTCTTCGATATCTGTTGGGGAGACTGAGCACCTATGGGTCTGCCCGAGTGCAATGACGTCAGTTTAGTAACCAATAACCAATCTGGATTGATTTTGTGATTTGTAGCACAAAACAAGGCATATTCAATGATAGTAACAGACTTGATGAGTATGCTTAAGAGAATTATTGGATGTAAACTTCATGCTGAATGGGTAAAAAGCATTCAGCTTTAGTCCTGCTTCAAGAAATTGTATTATTTGTACATGCCTGAATATCTAGAGAGGAGAGAAATGTAAGGGCAGATCAATTAACAGAAATGGCATCTATTGCAAGTAGGATAAGTGTGTACAGGACAGACATGAATATCCTCTGTTCCACATATGTGGAAACAGTATCAGAGATACTGAACCGACACATTGAAATTGGGATTAACCATAGACAAACAGGCCAAAGCTGTCTGCAGAATAAACTGAGAGAAGATGTGACAACCAAAATTACTGCGCTACAGTTTCCATGTTTAAACATTGAGATGGCTGCTGTATTGGAGGACAGAGTACTTATCAACTTGTCCAGTGTGTGACAATGTTGATCAGAATAACTGAACTGTATTGGAGGACAGAGTATGTATGGACTTGTTCAGTGTGTGACAGTGTTGACCAGAATTACTGAACTGTATTGGAGGACAGAGTACGCATGGACTTGTTCATTGTGCAACAATTTTGATAAGAATTACTGAACTGTATAGATTAAAACTTTTAAAATTAGGTGTGTGTATATCTGGTGTAGAGATTAGAAATTAAAAAATTAGTTGCGTGTGTATCAGGTGCACAGATTCGAAATTTTAAAATTAGTTGCGTGTGTATCAGGTGCACAGATTAGAAATTTTAAAATTAGTTGTGTGTGTATCAGGTGCACAGATTAGACATTTTTGTTATCAGTTATATGAGGACTATCGTGATAGCACTCGGACACTCCATAGGTGCTCCAGCTTCAACAAATCCTGCAGCGTCCGGCGGCCCAATACCCCAGTTCGATGTTGATTAATCAATCTCTTTACATATTTGTATGTCTTTCTTTTCGGCTCAAAAACAATATACAGTTTTGTATTAGTTGTATATCAGTTTCCAGTAACAGTTGAACTTTTTGTGTGTGTTTCTGATCAGGGTACCATCACAGATAGCAGACCCCGAAGGAATATTTCAAAGTGGCTATACATGAGATTTGTGCTTGTCCTCCCTGAGATTATATGGATTTGCATCTCCTCTTACTGGGCTTTTGGTCATTCTTACACATGTGATTGGACAGTTGTTTTGACAGTTCGAGGGGCAGTCATTTGTTCTTGGATTGTAAGTTATATCATGTGTGTTGGCATTCTGATTATATTTGATCCGATGGGATCATTGAAGCAACGGAAAGCTATTAGTTGCAGCATCGGCCAAGGGAGAGAACCTGAAATATCTATGGGTAAACTAACATCAAACAAAGTCTGGGAAACAAGGTAAATCATGTCTGACAACTTTTTATTTCAATCTGTTTAGGACGTTCCATATTTTTGTGTGTGTTAGATTTATATTTTAGTGTTTAGTGTTTTATATTTTAGTGTTTAGAGCATTTTTCAGCAAATGGAAGAATAATAATGAAATTAAACACAGATGCAACAAAGCAAATCAAATGATAGGGCAAATGGCGCCAATTTTAAGATGCAAACATGTCACCATGAACACAAAAAGAGCAATGTTCAACACAATCTTTCCCCACATTATGTTACCAGTGCCAAACCTGACGCTGACAACAAACGATAGAAGAAAACTAGTCACAACAGAGATGAAGTGTCTACGCAGAATGCTGGGTGTAACAAGAAGAGACCGGTTGAGAAATGAAGACATCAGGAAAAAGTGGGTACAACATCAGTACTAGACCATCAAGAAACAACAAATTAAATGGTTCGGTCACGTAAGCAGATTACCATCAGACAGTGCACCCCAAAGAGCAATGCTGCTCCGATACAATGGGTACAAAGCAAAAGGCCGCCACGCAAAAGATGGACCTCAGAGATAACAGAGGCGACAAAAGACTATCTACGAAGTCATACTAGGGCCGTTTTAGAAATCTCTTCCTGATCTGACGCTGTGAGGCATACAGGATTCGAGAAAGAAAAAAGAAAAGATTTATATTATATAGTGTCTTATGTCTGACAATTCTTTATTTCAATCTGTCTGGGACGTTCCATATTTTTGTGTGTGTTAGATCTATATTATATAGTTCTCATGTCTGACAACTCTTTATTTCAATCTATCTGGAACTTCCATATTTTGTGTGTGTGTGTGGATTTATATTATATAGTGTCTCATGTCTGACAACACTTTATTTCAATCTGTCTGGAACTTTCCATATGTTTGTGTGTGTGTTAATCTTATATTATATAGTGTCCTATGTCTGAATGCTGCTTCTGCGTTGTTGCGGCCTCAAGAGGAGAAGAATTACACTGCACTCGCATGTCATAGAGGCAATGAGTGGGGTTAGGAAGCTACTTGTAATTAAAGAGAAATGGATGCTAGCATTGTCGCATAACTCACATGTACAATCACTCTTAGGCTCAGATCACATATAAATAACAAAGAGGGGTGAACAAGTGATCGATATGGAGGGTTCAAAGAATAAGAAGAATGTTGCTTGTGTGTGTGTGTGTGTGAAATATATTATATATTGTCTTATGTCTTGAACATTGTGTGTGTGTATGTGTGAGAAGTTTATAATATAGTGTCTCATGTTTGAATGTTCTATGTGTGTGTGAAGTATATTGTGTAGTGTCTTATAACAAAAATATTAACGTAGGACATATTTGTGTTATATGTGTACTCTGAGCATTTGTGTATTGTACTGTGAGGACATGTTTATGTTTTGTGTACTCTGTGCTGGAGGACAGTTTGTGTTATGTGTATTGTGTGTGCTGGAGGACCAGTTTGTGTTATGTGTATCTGTGTGTCTGGAGGACATGTTTATTTATGTGCTCTGTGTGCTGGAGGACATGTTTGTGTTATGTGTACTCTGTCTGGAGGACATGTTTGTGTTATTACTCATGTTGAGGACATGTTTGTGTTATTACTCTGTGCTGGAGGACATGTTTGTGTTATTACTCTATGCTGGAGGACATGTTTGTGTTATTACTCTGTGCTGGAGGACATGTTTGTGTTATGTACTCTGTCTGGAGGCCCATGTTTGTGTTATTACTCTATGCTGGAGGACATGTTTTGTATTACCTGTGTGGAGGACATGCTTGTGTTATGTACTTCTGCTGGAGGACATGTTTGTGTTATTACTCTATGCTGGAGGACATGTTTGTGTTATTACTCTGTGTGGAGGAGACATGTTTGTGTTATTACTCTATGCTGGAGGACATGTTTGTGTTATGTGTACTCTGTGCTGGAGGACATGTTTGTGTTATTACTCTGTGCTGGAGGACATGTTTGTGTTATTACTCTATGCTGGAGGACATGTTTGTGTTATTACTCTGTGCTGGAGGACATGTTTGTGTTATTACTCTGTACTGGAGGACATGTTTGTGTTATTACTCTGTGCTATATGGGAAAAGTAGTCATAGCTACTGTGTCTGATTTTGTATCGTCTATGTTAGGAAATCTTTTTCTCTTTTTGTGGGTGTCAGTACTGTTATTTTGGAAAATATATTGTTTTTTTGTTAGTTGTACTGTAGTTTGTGACTTGTTACCGTTGTGTTATATTTATACCTGGTCTATGTATTTTGTTATGTGTATGTATGGTGATTATGTTGTGTTTACGTTACAAAATTGGTGACAAGTCAATCGACACAACAGAGAAAGACAAATCTGGACAGTCTGGCTTCACAGCAGCACAGAAGAGTGTAAATATCTGAACTTATAGTTAGCACTAAAGAGGAGATGTTTGTGGAAATCCATGATTGTCTAGCCAGCTGTTATGACACGATGAGGATGTGTTTATGTCTAGTGTTGATATTGTATTATATCTATGTCTGGTGTTATGTTTGTGTCTACTGTTGTGTCTATGCCTGGCATTAATGTTAAGCAGTGCTATCTTCTTAGATGTCGTATTCTGTGTTGCTGCATAGCTTGTAACCCTGATACCAGACAAGCCTTCATAGATGTGAGCAATGTTGTGGCAGAGTTCTTTCATGTAAGTGTAGATAGTAGCTCTCTCTGTGCAGTCAGTTACAGTATCATCATAATCATCACCTGTTGTGTTGGTGTGTGCGTTCATGTTCTGTTGGTTTGTACAACATTAAACTGTTAATTCATGTTGTGTGTAGGTGTGTACACCATTGAACTGTTTATGCATGTTCTGTTGGTGTGACAGCATTGAACTGTTATGCATGTTTGTTGGTGTGACAACATTGAACTGTTATGATTCGTTTATGACTGTTATGCATGTTGTTGGTGTGTACAACATTGAACTGTTGATTCATGTTCTGTTGGTGTGTACAACATTGAACTGTTGATCATGTTCTGTTGTGTGTACAACATTGAACTGTTAATTCCTGTTAGTTTGATGCTGTTCTCATAACCATCCATAATTATGTATTTGTTGTTTTCAACATCTGTTTGTAGTCATCCATAAGTCTAAGTAATGTTTTCAGGATCATAGCTAATTCCTGTTTGTTTGCTGTTTTCAATACTAGTCATGTAACTAATATCTCTTGTATTTCATGAGATAGAAGCCATTTCAATAATCTAATTTATAGTTATATTGTTGGTTATCTCTTTGTATAGTTCTGTATAGCTAGAGATCAAACTTTGTATGAGTTCTAGTTGTGATATACCTTTGTACCAGTGAGTTCTGTATAGTAGAATCACACTTTGTACCAGTGAGTTCTGTATAGCTAGAGATCACACTTTGTACCAGTGAGTTCTGTATAGCTAGAGATCACACTTTGTACCAGTGAGTTCTGTATAGTAGAGATCACACTTTGTCCAGTGAGTTCTGTATAGAGATGATCACATTTGTGCCAGTGAGTTCTGTATAGCTAGAGATCACACTTTGTCCAGTGAGTTCTGTATAGCTAGAGATCACATTTGTGCCAGTGAGTTCTGTATAGCTAGAATCATACTTTGTCCAGTGAGTTCTGTATAGATAGATATCATACTTTGTACCAGTGAGTTCTGTATAGCTAGAATCACACTTTGTCCAGTGAGTTCTGTATAGAGAATCACACTTTGTACCAGTGAGGTCTGTATAGCTAGAGATCATACTTTGTACCAGTGAGTTCTGTATAGCTAGAGATCATACTTTGTGCCAGTGAGTTCTGTATAGTTAGAGATCATACTTTGTGCCAGTGAGTTCTGTATAGCTAGAGATCACATTTTGTACCAGTGAGTTCTGTATAGCTAGAGATCACACTTTGTGCCAGTGAGTTCTGTATAGCTAGAGATCACACTTTGTGCCAGTGAGTTCTATATAGTTAGAGATCATACTTTGTGCCAGTGAGTTCTGTATAGCTAGAGATCACATTTTGTGCCAGTGAGTTCTTATAGATAGAATCATACTTTGTGCCAGTGAGTTCTGTATAGCTAGAGATCATACTTTGTACCAGTGAGTTCTGTATAGCTAGAGATCATACTTTGTGCCAGTGAGTTCTGTATAGCTAGAGATCATACTTTGTACCAGTGAGTTCTGTATAGCTAGAGATCACACTTTGTGCCAGTGAGTTCTGTATAGCTAGAGATCATACTTTGTGCCAGTGAGTTCTGTATAGCTAGAGATCACATTTTGTGCCAGTGAGTTCTGTATAGCTAGAGATCATACTTTGTGCCAGTGAGTTCTATATAGTTAGAGATCATACTTTGTGCCACTGAGTTTACTTTGTGTTTGCATTTCAGGATGTGGACTTAGTTCCCTCGGATGTTGCTGCTGGTTTGATGTTAGTTCAAGAGCAACAGCGGTATACAGACAGTCGGCTCCACTCTGTCATGTCACCAGACTGTCCTGACACTTTCTCACAACTTCCTGCGACAGAAGATCATATACCTGAACCCAAATATTGGATGACTGTACGTATAATTGACTTTATTTAAAGAAAATCTGTACCTTGATGTTGTTTATATTTGTGCCCATCCTTGACAAGTTGTGGAGATAGTACTTCTAACATATAAGTAATGAACATATTAAAAGAAAACATAAAGTCAACTACATTGACAATACAAATGAGTATCAAGAATTCACCGATCAACAATTAAAATATTTAGAACAGTTTGACATCAGTAAAGTTGTAGAACAGTTTTGTAGTTAAACTAAAAGATCTGTGTCAAAGATTTGATAAATAAATACATTCAACTTCTAACACAGGATCTTTCCTTCTGTCCTTTCATTCACTTGGTGTGTTGCCAGGGCTCGCAAGGTTATCAAAGAATAGTAACACTGCGACCTACAAGGCATGTCATAAGAGGAGCTGGGGTAGGGGCCTAGAGGAGATGCCTAGTAAATAAAGGGATGCAGAAATCTGATGTGCTGGCCTACGTGTAGGCGCATAATTGGCACAATGTACAATTGCTTTTAGGCTCAGATTACATACAAATCACAAAGAGTGGTTTAATAAGTGTGATTGGAGCATTCAAAGAAGAAGTTCACTTGGAATTTGTTTATTATTCATTGTTGTCTCTTGTATAAATGTAACTGTCTTTTGTAGCCCACACAGATGTCCATGTAGTTTTCTTTCGTGTCTTGTTTCACTAGGCTAGTGGGTTTGTCTTAGTATATCATATTCTGGACAGTCTTAAAGTATGTTCTCTAGTAATGGATAATAATTTGCTCTCACTAATGCGGATAATGTAATAGATAAGAGCTAAGAATCTACATTTAGTGCAGATCCCGAACAGAACAATTAACAAGAGCACAAAAGTGATGGTAAACAAAATATATAGAAATCAGGATTGGATAATGGATTGTTTCACTTACTAAACAACGTGTATTCTTGTTTTTTCAGCTCCCCAATATGGTTCACTACATGAAGTTTGCTATGAGCAGCTATGGCTGGCCATTTTTTATATATGAAAACCTGCTCACTGGAATCTGCAAACTTTGTCCTCATTGCAGGTTTGAGCACTATTACAGAACCATTATATGCAGCTTGCTTCTCTCTTTGGATAGTTATTGGCTTTTTACAAGTCTGATTTAATTTTTAGCTTCTAGCTCAATCTAGTTTGAAATTAGTTTCAGTTATTTTCAACTAATTCTTTTGTTAGAGAAACCTGTACTCTGAATAGATGAGAGGAATAATAATGGTAGTGACGTATGCTAGATATCTCTCTCGCGATCGTTCTAAAGCCATTTTTATCATTCTTATTGTGATATATAAACAGCCAAACATCAGAACGTAATGTATATGCACAAGCCTTCAGCACCTATTGGAGCACAGTTGCTTATCCTTCGGTGGTGTGTTCGATTTCAGCCAGCGTTTGTGTGCGGTTCGCTCTCCGCTAGCCTTTGGCCGTCCCCAGCCGAAACCCACAAGGCAGCGGGTTGCCATTTTCTTTTAGGGCAGCGACCCTTAGACTGCATGCCCTCCCGGGGTTATGAGCGCCATCTGCCCAGCAAAACCGGTCGTTTTAATGAACACCTTGGTTTGCCGCCCATTCAGGTTTGTTTACAGTTTCCTCCGCTAGCCTTTGAATGTCCCCAATCAAACTACAAGGCAGCAGTAGTTCCCTGCGAGCGGAAACGCGCACTGGCTTTACCTCTGCTGGGCTTTCCAGTTGTTCTGGACATTTGGGTGGAAGTACACCCTCTTGCTTGCACTGGTTTTGCCTTTGCTGAGCTTTTCAGTTGTTCTGCTCATGTGGGTGGGACACACACCCTCTTGCCTGCCATGCTCGCCGCTGCAGTGCCTGTCTCACTTTCGACGCCTTGCCTTGTCGGCCTGCCCCTCGGTAGGGTCCACTTTGGCTTTGCCAGCGTGTGTGCTAGCTCTGCCCTGGTGCCTGGTCACCATCGGCTTTTTCCGTGCTCACATTTTTCATGCCTTCCGTATCGTGCTCACATTTGCCTGGGCTGTCACCGTCTGTGACTCAACCCGGTCCCCCACCCATGAGATGGGGTCACAGGTTTCGCCCCATGTGGTGCCACCCTTGCAACATCCTCATGCGTGCTCGCTCTGCCCTGGTGCCTACCTCACCATTTCTGTCAATACCACTGGGCTGTCCGACTCCGAGGGGCAAAACCGAGTTTTTCCCCATGATGGCCCATGTGCAACTCAACTCGACTCCCAGCATACTCATTGGTTCTAGAGAGCGGCTCAAGAGAGACATGCGCGGCTCGAATTTCGCCACACGCGGGTCAATGTCTCTTCAATGGCTTTGATTCGTGCCCCATCTCTGTGATGGGGGCTAGACTTTTGACCTATGTGGACCAACGTGCGGTCCAACTCATCACCCAGCACACTCATCGGCTCAAGAGAGGAAACTCAAGAGAGAGAATGCGTGGGCTCCGAGTTTCGCCACGCGAGGTTCCACATGTATCCTTTTAGCTTTTCCCATCAGCCGGGAGAGGCGAGCATTAGTAGTCACTCTGAAAGTTTGTTCGTCTATGTTGCAAGCAGATCCCATCAAACATGACTACCTTTGCATCTCTACTTGCCCCAGAGTAGCTCTCCCTGCCCTCTTAGCCAGACCGGAACTACCGTCTGTTATCAGGGTCACCACTTGGAGGTGAGAGCAGGGGATTAGAGCCATCTCCCTAATCCTGGTGCTCCGCTTCCTTGCGCCTTTGACCCCTCTAGATATCTAATCACCCTTGTGTTGCCAGGGCTCACAAGGGGAGCAAAGAATAGTAACACTGTGACCTCTAAGACATGTTGTAAGAGGCGACTGAGATAGAGGCCTATGGAAGCTACCTTAGTAAATAAAAGCGTAGCAGAAATCTGATTTGCTGGTATACTTGTAGGCACATAATTGGCACAACGTGTAATCGCTCTTAGGCTCAGATCACATACAAATCACAAAGAGTGGTTAAACAAGTTGTCAATTTAGAGCGTTTGAATGAGAAGAAAATATCTAATGAGATTGAAAGGACAGTACATATGTTGTAGGTGGGGGACAGTCAAGTTGGTTGATATAGTCTCTTGTAATATTTTGTTTGACAGATTCTGTGCCTGTATTCGCAAGCCTAATGGTGTGGTCAGTGACAACATCTGTCACTGTAACACAGCTGTCATCAGGGCACTGTCTGGCACCACCATAGATGACCTCATTTATGTCACATTCCATAACAAGGTAAGCCAGCATATCATCTATTTATCAAATCTGTGTGTGACCTTGTTCTAGCTGTTTGATTGATTTGTTTGACTGATACATCTATGTTGAGTTATTGACAATCAGTTTGGATGTTGACTTTTTCTGCACCATGAAGTCATTCTGACTAGAATTGTCATCCTCTGTCTCTTCATCTAATAGATTTTACCAGTTGTCATCTTGTGTTCTCAACTTCCTTTTCTCATGCTGTTTGAATAATAGAGTTGTCTCTTTCTTATGTTAATAATGAGTTTTCTTTGTGTTTTGACATCTTTCAGACTAGTCATTTTAGTAGTCCATGTGATTCTGAACATTTTTGTATAAAATCACATCGCCATGACCTACAGAGTTTTTGCTGACTATTTATTAATTGTTCATGATTTAATTTAATATGTCAGTACGACTATATTTAATTCTTAATTTTCTTTCTGAATTGTAAGACAATTTGTAACATATAAAAAACCTTTCATTTTCTGAAATGTTTTTATCTACCATTTGATGTTATCAGAGTTGCAAGATAGACAACAAATAGTACAAAACATTCCAGGGGCATTGCACATTATCTTGCATGGGTGTAGGGAGTCTCACTCTCAGGTCAATCCTGAGAATGGTGCTCTTTGAATAATTTCATAGTTTTGGCTAACCTACCCGGAGTCTTCTTTGACAGAAAGACTATCGAGTGTCCTGATAGCCTGCACTAACTTTTGATAGCAAACTTTCTTTGAGACATCACTTTGAACAAATGGTACAACATTGTAAGCAAGGTCTCCAGTCGCACTCTCAAGCCGCCTTCCTCAAGCAGAGACTACTAGTTCTTTTGTTCCAGCAGTTGGTTATATCTGTGGTAGATTGTGAGCTTGATATCACAATCACAATGTGAGTAGCTGAAACATGTTCATAATGAATGTTGCCACATTTAAACACTACCTTTTGCTGGAAGAGGGTTGCAAAGATCCAATTAAGAAGGAATGGGCTGATGTTGAGTTCTGTCAACTGAACCATTACAAGATTTACAGGTACTCTATTATATGCATCCCCCTATGAGGTCATTACTTTGTAGTTGTGGGTGTTTAGTTTTTTGGCGCAGACAACAAAAACCATAAAGAGGACAGCCAGAGACCGAGAAGAGTGATGAACAACTGTTGAGGCCCTATGGTCCATGTGTAGCGGAGAGGAATAAGTAAGTAAGTATTGTATGCATCTTCAAGGTCAGTTGCAGCAGTTATCCTGAGTCTGCAGAAATGTGGAATGGGTGCTGATATTTTTCTTGAACTCTAGTTTCTTTCTTTATTTACTGTGAGCAAACATTGAATACTGTAGCCTTGACCGTATTCTGTCTTGACAGTTTAAACAAGTTCCCTTTTATGTGGCTGTGGATAGAGTGTCACACTCTGTTGTTATCAGCATCCGTGGAACTCTTTCTTTTCAGGTCAGTACCTATTTATTTATTTGTTTGTGATAGATATTCCTGTAATATATCAAGTTAGAAGATGGGAAACATAGACATTCTGCTAGAGATGAACATCGAGGAACATTGAGCCACTAACAACGTCTTGTCCCAGAAACTGCATCTCAAGTTATTTAATACTGGTGTTATCATAGTTGTTATTTAATACTGGTGTTATCAAAGTTGTTATTTAATACTGGTGTTATCATAGTTGTTATTTAATACTGGTGTTATCAAAGTTGTTATTTAATACTGGTGTTATCATAGTTGTTATTTAATACTGGTGTTATCATAGTTGTTATTCAATACTGGTGTTATCATAGTTGTTATTTAATACTGGTGTTATCATAGTTGTTATTCAATACTGGTGTTATCATAGTTGTTATTTAATACTGGTGTTATCATAGTTGTTATTGTTGATATGATGACAGTTCATTGTGTGTGTGTGTCCCCACATAAAAATTAAGAATTTATTTCATTGCACCGGGTTTCCACATATGGTTCCATCTCTCTCAGCAGAAATAACATGCCACCTATCGAGAGTGTTGCATGAACTCTGTAGCTCCAGCAACAATCCTAGGGTACTCTAGAAAAAATGCACCTATGACTCGGTCCAGGATCAAACCCACAACCTTCAAAGTTCAAAACAAGCATCTTAACCACTTTGCCATAGAGACCCATGTGTGTGGGATGTAGTACACATATTATTGTTGATATGAGAGTCTAGGAGTCAAGGTTATGGCACACAGGAAAGGTCAAAGATTAGGCTAGCAGCACAAAACATATACATCAGTAGATCACTGGGAAACAAAATGCAACACAGATTTGATAACATTTATAAAGCATTATACAATGAATGCTACAAGTAAAATGCACAAGACTACAACCGGTGCTTGCCTGATGATAGACAGTAAGATTTGAGAAACTAATGAATGTAGGTCAAGCATGGTCAAACATTGATCACCTAAAGTATAAATGCGGGCTGAAAAGTTTTACCTCCACTGCTATATTTTTAGTAACATCAAACATATCTGGATAAGTCTGCATCTCTACATTCGCATGACACCTCACCTCCCACCACGATTGACCTTGTACACAAAGACTCTAACATTTTCCTGCCAAGTGCACATTGAAATGGAGGAGTGCTCAGATGTACGGGTCAAAGAGTGCGCTGTTATTGAATTACCAACAGTGGAACATGTTCCTGCAACTGAAATTCACAAATGTACACAAGCTGTTTATGGTGATCATTGTGTTGATGTGAGTACAGTAAGCTGCTGGGTAAAGCATTTCAAAGATTGAGATGATGGTCAATCAGATTTAAATGACAAAATTACAAAGTGGAAGACTGTGACTGCAAGTGATCAGTTTCATCAAGATGATGTTTATTAACTGATTCTCAACATTTTGTTCTTACAGACTTTCTTAAAAAAGGAACAACTATAAACTTAACCGAACGTTACATTGAAAATTTTACTGCATTCAAAATAAGAATTCAACAAGACATTTTTACAAGAAAATTAAAGCTATGCTGGAAAGACAAGAACAATATGACCCAACTGAAATTATTAACGATGAAAACTGCCAAGCTCTTAATGATCCAAAAATGATAATGAACAGATGGCGACAATACTTTAGTGAACCTCTCAACCTACAACAAGAGGACCAACCGAACACTCAAGAACACACAGTAAATGTAACTTCAGAAGTAGAACCAAGCATAACACTATCAGAGATCAGAAATGCTGTAAATATGGCCCCACCTAATAAAACACCAGGCCCAGACAATATCCCGGCCGACCTAATCAAAGCAACTAAAGAGGTAGGAATCAGCTGGCTCCATAGACTATTCAACCAAGTCTGGAGCACACAAGAAACACCAGAAGATTGGAGGAATGCTACAATTGTTCCCATCTGGAAGAAGAAAGGTAGCAAGAGGGACTGTACAAAGTATAGAGGCATAGCGCTACTGAGCCACACTGGGAAAATATTCTGCAAAATACTTGAGAAAAGGCTCCGCCACATCATCGAGCCACAGCTTAATGACTCCCAAATGGGATTCAGGAAGAACAAAAGCTGTACAGACGCAATATTCGTCCTCAGACAGTTAGTAGAAAGGACTATCGAATCCGACAAACATTTACACGTTGCATTTGTAGATCAGGAAAAGCGTTCAGACCGCGTAGATAGGCACAAGTTGTGGAAAATACTAACAACCTATGGGGTTAATGAACACCTAATCAACCTTTGCAAGAACATTTATACTGACAGCCAATGTACGATTAGAAAAATACAGGATTATCAGAAAAGTTTTACGTAGGGTCAGGAGTAAGACAAGGTTGCGTACTATCTCCGCTGCTATTCATCACGTACATTGACCACATTTGTAAAATAGCTAACACCAGCGAAGGAAACAACCTCGGAGAACTCTTAAATGAATTTCTTTTGCAGACGATCAGGCAATCATTTCAACAACAGAAGAACAGCTACAGCAACACATCAACAGACTCCAGTTAGCATGTACGAATACAACATGAGAATTAACATCGACAAAACAGAAGTAATGACATTCGCCAGAGAGGAAAACACTACCAACATCTACATCGATAATCATCTACTAAATCAAGAAAAAGATTTCACATACCTGGGAGCATTTTTTCAGCAAATGGAAGAATAACTAATGAAATTCAACACAGATGCAACAAAGCAAATCAAATGATAGGGCAAATGGCGCCAATTTTAAGATGCAAACACGTCACCATGAACACAAAAAGAGCAATGTTCAACACAATCTTTCTCCCCACATTATGTTACCAGTGCCAAACCTGGACGCTGACAACAAACGATAGAAGAAAACTAGTCACAACAGAGATGAAGTGTCTACGCAGAATGCTGGGTGTAACAAGAAGAGACCGGTTGAGAAATGAAGACACCAGGAAAAAGTGGGTACAACATCAGTACTAGACTTCATCAAGAAACAACAAATTAAATGGTTCGGTCACGTAAGCAGATTACCATCAGACAGTGCACCCCAAAGAGCAATGCTGCTCGATACAATGGGTACAAAGCAAAAGGCCGGCCACGCAAAAGATGGACCTCAGAGATAACAGAGCGACGAAAGAGACTATCTACGAAGCGCATACTAGGGCCCGTTTAGAAATCTCTTCCTGACCTGACGCTGTGAGGCATACAGGATTCGAGAAAGAAAGAAAGAAAATAAGAATCAGACAGATTGGAATAGGAAATGAAATACTTCTTCAACATGAAAATACTAGGCCTCATACAAGTGCAGCAACAAGGGATGCAGTTCAACACTTGGACATTTCAGTGCTGTCCTAGTGATTGCTATCTGTTCCCAAAACTGTGATAACATGTGAAGGGCCAGCACTTTAGCAGTGATGAAGTGAGGAAAAGGTTTCAAAAACAAAACAACACTTTCTTTATGGACATACTTAAAAACTAGTACAATGTTGGCAACAAATGTATTGACTTGCTTTGTGATTATGTAGAAACAAATAATTATGCAGCTTTGATACTAATGATGGAGGTATATTTCCTTCAAATATTTTTAAAGTGGAAGGCACAACTTTTCAGCTCGCTTTCATAAAGTCAGTTTGGTCAAACATTGATTACAGGATTTATCTTGGCACTTCATCATTATCATTAGGTGCCGCCATGGCTGCGTGAGATGATCATGGATTTCCACAAATCTATGTCTCTGGCGTTTGATATCATCTCAGATGTTGACGCTCTTCCGTGCCATGAAGTCACGATATCAAAATTTTCTCTCTCTAACTTCCTGTGTCTCATCGCCCCTCGTTTTTACCAGTCGTTACTATGTGTTCTAATCTTGGTACTTATTTAACATTAAAAGACATATTTTTGTGTTGAACTTATTGAAATTTAATAAACTAAAGTGTACTTTTGTTTGGAGTCAAGCTTCTAGTTTGTAAATTTAATATAGAATTTTATCTCAGGATGCCCTTGCAGATTTGTCTGCTACAGGAGCTAACCTTCCCATACCTGAAGTCAGTGACAGCTACTGCCATGGGGCCATGTTAGATTGTGCCAATTATATTATGTCAGAGTTACAATCTCTGCGGGTGTTGGATACAGCCTTTGCTCAATTGGAGGTAAGTTAGACACAAACTTGATCAAACGAAACAAACTGGACCAATCTCCAGATAAGTTAAACACAGATATCAGTTATATGAGAACTATCGTCATAGCACACCGGACATGTCCATAGGTGCTCCGATCTCCATCGGAGCACTCCAGATCAATGTTGTTTAATCAATCTATTTTACATATTTTTTGTATATTGTTCTTTTCGGTCTGTACCAATATTAACATCCATCTCCAATCCGGTCAGCCCATGGGATTCGCACCTCTGAAGCTCCTCTGTTCGGAAAGACTCTCAGTGTGTTCAGAATGCCATTTCAGCACACTCTGATATTGTAGTAGTGCCAGCCAATCTATCAGCTCCTTCATTATACCTGACTCTGGCATGCCCAGGGATGAAAATTAAGGTGATTTCTCTTATCGCTGTCTGTGCCAGTACCTCCACCCAGCAATGTCTCACCATTCTTGTTTCGACTTTACGAATCATACTCATGGAGTAACTTAGTATGAAAACACAAGAGTAGTTATGTGATGCCAACCATGTCACCGACTGTACCTCCATTGTCAAACTACTTGTTGTTGTCACATAGGCCCCACTGGCATCTCTTATTTTTCCTCCTGAGCGTGCTGAAAAAGCCCACGCACAGCGTTGTTGGAGAATGACTGAACCATCTGTGTAAATAACTACATCTGTATCATTGATGTTGTCATTGAAGAAGGCCTTAACCTCCGCGTTAATTAGTGATGAATTATTTTGTTCAGGTTTTCTTAATGGATGTAATAACTGTGAAGGCAGTCTGAAATTGAGGTGGCAATCAATCCATTCCCTCCTGGTTCAATCCGAAGGTCACAAATGAATGTCTTTAGATGTTATACAGAAAATAAGTTGCATTTATGGAAGAAAACAGACAAAGAGTTCTAGAAAACTAGCAATGGAAGAATTACCACATGAAATAAAATAAAACAAAATATTTTGGATACATAAATAGACATGACACATTGATTAAAATCTTGTTAGAGGGGGAAAATTGAAGAATAACAAATAAGACCAAGACACAAGTGGGAGGGAAACATCAAGAGATGGAGATATTACAGTCTGGTAGAGTGCAACATCATGGCAAGAGACAGGGGATGTTGGAGCTACAGATGTGGTACTTTAAAGTGGGGTTTTTATGTTCATAAAATATTACAGTTGCCCCATCTGTAGAAATTTGTGTCCTGTTGAATAATATATATATATATTCACACTTCCTGTCGCACATGCAGTAGGAGCCTAATGTGGGTGCAACATACTCACATTTGCCATGAAAACCACACAGATGACAAAGAGTGGTTAAATGGGTTGACAGCACATACCACACAGATCACAGAGTGGTTAATTGGGTTGATAAAACAAACCACAGATACAAAGAGCGGTTATTTGGGTTGATAAGAACAAACCACAAGATCATGCAACGAGTGGCTAATTGGGTTGATAAAAATAAACCACACTTATCACAAAGAGTGGTTATTTGGATTTATAAGAACAAACCACACAGATTGCAAAGAGTGGTTAATTGGGTAGATAAGAACAAACCACACAGACCGCTAAAAGTGGTTAATTGAGTTGATAAGAACAAACCACACAGATCACAAAGAGTGGTTAATTGGGTTGATAAGAACAAACCACACAGATCACAAAGAGTGGTTATTTTTGTTGATGAGAACAAACCACACACAGATTGCAAAGAGTTGTTAATTGGGTTGATAAGAGTGAACCGCCGTGTGGTGCCGGGGCCAAAGGAAGCAAAGAATAGTACCACTGCAACCTACAAGGAATGTTGTAAGAGACGACTGATGTTGGGACTAAGGTAAGTACTAGTAAATAAAAAGCGTAGCAGAAATCAGATGTGCGGGCCTACTTGTAGATGCATAACAAGCACAATATACAATCGCTCTTAGGCTAAGATTACATACAAATCACACAGAGTGGTTAACAAGTCATTGATATGGAGCGTCGAAGAAGAAAAAGATGATAAAAATGAATGAATACAAACATACCATAAGTGCCTATATTGTCAGTGATATTGAATTGATGTGGCTATTAAAAAAAACAGATCACAAAGGCATTCATTATACAATGTTGACAGAAATAGTCACAGATTCTCTTGCCTACTAGCTTTGTCTATGTAGATCACATCACAGTGTTTGCCAACGGTAGCGTAGATAAAGTTGTAGAACACAAATGTGTAAAATATCCTTAATAATAAATATGACTTTAAGAAATTCAACAGAGCAGGTCTGTATGACAGAAATGAGTATATGATATATGTAATGTATGATAGCTTAAGTATGAATATATAGTATATTGTTTGTGGTTGAACATTCCAGGGTGAAGCTAGACTGGTTATTACTGGCCACAGTTTAGGAGGTGGAGTGGCAGCCATTCTTGCTGTCTTACTGAAACCTAAGTATCCAGAGCTGATATGTTTTTCTTTCTCTCCACCTGGTGGACTTATGAGGTATTTTATTTTACATTGATAAGTTAGTGAGAACATATGTTTTTCATTCTCTCCACCTGGCGGACTTATGAGGTATTTTATTTTACATTGTTAAGTTAGTGAGAACATATGTTTTTCTTTCTCTCCACCTGGCGGACTTATGAGGTATTTTATTTTACATTGATAAGTTAGTGAGAACATATGTTTTTCATTCTCTCCACCTGGCGGACTTATGAGGTATTTTATTTTACATTGATAAGTTAGTGAGAATATATGTTTTTCTTTATCTTTTTGGTTATTGATTGGCAAGACAGCTTGTATGGCTTTTATGTCTCTTGTTAAATTGTTGAAGTATCTCTAACTTTTAAACTACTATGAAATTTGTGTATACTTGAAGTATCTCTAACTTGTAAACTAGTATGAAATTTGTATATACAGTAAGTAACTCTAACTTGTAAACTAGAATTGAATGTTTGTATACCTGAAGTATCTCTACTTGTAACTAGTATGAAATTTGTATATACATGAAGTATCTCTAACTTGTAAACTAGAATTGAATGTTTGTATCTGAAGTATCTCTAACTTGTAAACTAGAATTGAATGTTTGTATACCTGAAGTATCTCTAACTTGTAAACTAGTATGAAATTTGTATATACATGAAGTATCTCTAACTTGTAAACTAGAATTGAATGTTTGTATACTTGAAGTATCTCTAACTTGTAAACTAGAATTGAATGTTTGTATACTTGAAGTATCTCTAACTTGTAAACTAGAATTGAATGTTTGTATACCTGAAGTATCTCTAACTTGTAAACTAATATGAAATTTGTATATACATGAAGTATCTCTAACTTGTAAACTAGAATTGAATGTTTGTATACTTGAAGTAACTCTAACTTGTAAACTAGAATTGAATGTTTGTATACTTGAAGTATCTCTAACTTGTAACTAGTATGAAATTTGTGCATACATGAAGTATCTCTTGCCTATAATTTGTATATACATAAGTATCCTAACTTGTAAACTAGAATTGAATGTTTGTATCTTGATATCTTCTTGGTTTCTTGGTTCCAGCCCAAATGCCAGCAAATATGCCAAGACTTGTCTGTTCTGTTGTAGTAGGTAAAGACCTTGTACCTAGACTTGGAATGTATACACTTGTGGACATGAAAGTCAAGATTTTAAGAGCTATTTGTCAGAGTAGGGATCCAAAGGTCAGTATAACTAATAAGTTCTGCAAGCAACTAGATAATAATTAGCTTCTTTAAATGTGCCAGTGTGTTGATGTCATTTTATGTTGGAATTCAGTGAATAGACAAGTTTATTTTGTGATCATTGTCTCAAATTGAAGAAAGAAATATTGTTACATATGTCTCAGACTGAGAAAGTATTGTTACATTTGTCTCAGACTGGGAAAGTATTGTTACATTTGTCATAGATAGAGAAAGTATTGTTACATTTGTCTCAGAATGAGAAAGTATTGTTACATTTGTCTCAGACTGGGAAAGTATTGTTACAATTGTCTCAGACTGAGAAAGTTTTGTTACATTTGTCTCAGACTGAGAAAGTATTGTTACATTTGTCTCAGACTGAGAAAGTATTGTTACATTTGTCTCAGACTGGGAAAGTATTGTTACATTTGTCTCGGACTGAGAAAGTATTGTTACATTTGTCTCAGACTGGGAAAGTATTGTTACATTTGTCTCAGACTGAGAAAGTATTGTTACATTTGTCTCAGACTGGGAAAGTATTGTTACATTTGTCTCAGACTGAAAAGTGATTTGATTTGTCTCAGACTGAGAAAGATTGTTAGATTTGTCTCAAACTGAAAAGTGAGTAGATTTGTCTCAGACTAGAAAGGATTGTTAGATTGTCTCAAACTAGAAGTGAGTTGATTTGGTCTCTAGACTGATGAAAGTATTGTATCTCTAACTGTAAATATTGTTGAATTTGTCTCGACTGAGAAAGTATTGTTACTTGTCTCAGACTGGAAAGTTTGTACATTGTCTCAGACTGAGAAGTATTGTTACAATTTGTCTCAGACTGAAAGTGATTAAATTGTTTGCATGACTGAAAAGGATTGTTAATTTGTTCAAACTAAGAAGTTATGCAAACATTTGTTAAGACTGAGAAAGTTGTTACATTTAGTCTCAGACTGAGAAAGATTTTGTTACATTTGTCTCAGACTGAAAAGTTTTGTACATTTGTGCATGAGGGAAAAAGTATTGTTACATTTGTCTCAGACTGAAGAGTATTGTATACATTTATCTCTAGACTTGAAAAGAATTGTACATTTATCTCAGACTAGAAGTATTGTTACATTTGTCTCAGACTGAGAAAGCTTTTGTTCATTTGTAGTAGATGAAAGATTGTTACATTTATCTCAGACTGAAAAGTATTTTACATTTGTCTCAGACTGAGAAAGTATTGTTACATTGTCTCAGACTAGAAAATATTGTTAGATTTGTCCAGTGAGAAAGTATGTTAATTTGTCTCAGAATAGAAAGTTATTTTATGTTTGTCTCAGTCTGAGAAGTATGTTAATTTGTCTCTGATTGAGAAAGTATGTTAGATTTGTCTCAGACTGAGAAAGGACTGTTAGATTTGCCTCAAACTGAGAAAGTTATGCTACATTTGTCTCAGACTGAGAAAGTGATGTTAGATTTGTCTCAGACTGAGAAAGGATTGTTAGATTTGTCTCAAACTGAGAAAGTGACGTTAGATTTGTCTCAGACTGAGAAAGTATTGTTACATTTGTCTCAGACTGGGAAAGTATTGTTACATTTGTCTCAGACTGAGAAAGTATTGTTACATTTGTCTCAGACTGGGAAAGTATTGTTACATTTGTCTCAGACTGAGAAAGTATTGTTACATTTGTCTCAGACTGAGAAAGTGACGTTAAATTTGTCTCAGACTGAGAAAGATTGTTAGATTTGTCTCAAACTGAGAAAGTGATGCTACATTTGTCTAAAGACTGAGAAAGTGAGCTACATTTGTCTCAGACTGAGAAAGTTTTGTTACATTTGTCTCAGACTGAGAAAGTATTGTTACATTTGTCTCAGATGGAAAAGTATTGTTACATTTGTCTCAGACTGAGAGAGTATTGTTACATTTATCTCAGACTGAGAAAGTATTGTTACATTTATCTCAGACTGAGAAAGTATTGTTACATTTGTCTCAGACTGAGAAAGCTTTGTTACATTTGTCTCAGACTGAGAAAGTATTGTTACATTTATCTCAGACTGAGAAAGTTTTGTTACATTTGTCTCAGACTGAGAAAGTATTGTTACATTTGTCTCAGACTGAGAAAATATTGTTAGATTTGTCTCAGTCCGAGAAAGTGATGCTACATTTGTCTCAGACTGAGAAAGTATTGTTACATTTGTCTCAGTCTGAGAATGTGATGTTAGATTTGTCTCTGATTGAGAAAGGACGTTAGATTTGTCTCAGACTGAGAAAGAACTGTTAGATTTGCCTCAAACTGAGAAAGTTATGCTACATTTGTCTCAGACTGAGAAAGTGATGCTAGATTTGTCTAAGACTGAGAAAGGAGTGATAGATTTGTCTAAGACTGAGAAAGTAATGTTACATTTGTCTCAGACTGAGGAAATGTTTCATATATTTATGTTCGTATTCCTGTTTGACCACAGTTTGACCATATTTGTGGTTGCTGTTGTTGCCAGTTTGAACTTGAACTATTTTCTTATTTCAGTTTAAAATCCTGGCATCTGGCTGTTTGCGTCTCTTTTGTTGTGTGGGTTCTTTTAATAATCCAACAAATAAAACTTCCATAAGGGATGATCTTGATCTGAGACCTAGAGACGAGGAAAGAATATCTGTGTTGCAGGTGAGATTTGAGATCTTGTTTCACTTTGAATCATCCTTGGTGTATGGATGTCAGGTGCAGTGAGGTCAGGTGCATGTATGTGAGGTGCATGTATGTCAGGTGCATGGACGTCAGGGACAGTGAGGTTAGGTGTATGGATGCCAGGTGCATGTATGTCAAGTGCATGAATGTCAGGTGCAGTGATGCCAGGTGCATGTATGTCAGGTGCAGTGTGGTCAGGTGCATGAGTGTTAGGTGCAGTGAAGTTAGGTGTATGGATGTCAGGTGCATATATGTCAGGTGCATGAATGTCAGATGCAGTGATGTCAGGTGCATGTATGTTAGGTGCATGTATATTAGGTGCAGTGAGGTTAGGTGCATGTATGTCAGGTGCATGTATGTCAGGTGCAGTGAAGTTAGGTGTATGGATGTCAGGTGCATATATGTTAGGTGCATGTATGTCAAGTGCATGAATATCAGATGCAGTGATGTCAGGTGCATGTATATTAGGTGCAGTGAGGTTAGGTGCATGTATGTCAGGTGCAGTGAAGTCAGGTGCAGTGAGGTTAGGTGTATAGATGCCAGGTGCATGTATGTCAGGTGCATATATGTCAGGTGCATGAATGTCAGGTGCAGTGAGGTCAGGTGCAGTGAGGTCAGGTGCAGTGAGGTCAGGTGCAGCATCATACATGCTTTTATAAAATGTATTAATTTTGCTAGCATTTATTCATGTCTTTTCACAGCTCTCTCACTCTCACCCTTTCACTCTTGCTCTCTCTCTCTATCTGTGTATGTGTGTTAGGGGTGTTTTTGAAGTCAACTTGTCATGTTTTTGATTATCAAGAACATTCAAACCGGAATACTCAAACCAGGAACACTTAAACTAAGAACACTTAAACTAAGAACACTTAAACCAAGAACACTTAAACTAAGAACACTTAAACCAATAACACTTAAACCAAGAACACTTAAACTAAGAACACTTAAACTAAGAACACTTAAACCAAGAACACTTAAACCAAGAACACTTAAACTAAGAATACTTAAACTAAGAACACTTAAACTAAGAACACTTAAACCAAGAACACTTAAACCAAGAACACTTAAACCAAGAACACTTAAACCAAGAACACTTAAACCAAGAACACTTAAACCAAGAACACTTAAACCAAGAACATTTAAACCAAGAACACAAACTAAGAACACTTAAACTAAGAACACTTAAACTAAGAACACTTAAACTAAGAACATTTAAACTAAGAACACTTAAACCAAGAACACTTAAACCAAGAACACTTAAACTAAGAACACTTAAACCAAGAACACAAACTAAGAACACTTAAACCAAGAACACTTAAGGGGGGATTCGGGTCTTGATAATCAAGAATCTATTTTCGTTGTTTTCATATTAATATAAAATTTGTATAAGCATTTTGAAAGAGTATGACTTAGAATAGTAGAAAAAATTAGTAAAAAAAAATGTCAAAGTGTTGCCATGGAAACAATACAAAATGGCAGCCAAAAACAAAATTTCAAATCCTAAGGCTCTGAATCTAATGAATGTAAATGAATTCTGTTTTCACTCTAAGGTGCGCAATTGTAATATCTAAAATATTACACATGATTTTAGGATATATTAAATATTTAATTTTTATAAATTTTTGGTAAAAATTCCCTCAAAATGTGGTCAAAAAAGCTGTTTTTGGAGGGTGTGTTTACACAAAAATTCATAAAAATGTAATATTTAATATATCCTAAAAAGGATCAGTAATTTTGTAGATATTACAATTGCGCACCTTAGAGTGAAAACAGAATTCATTTATATTCATTAACTTCAGAGCCTTAGGGATTTGAAATTTTGTGTAGTGCCATTTTGTATTGTTTCCATGGCAAGCGTTGATTTTTTTTTTTCTAATTTTTTCTACTATTCTAAGTCATAATCTTTCAAAATTGTTATACAAATTCTACATTAATACCAAAGCAAAGAAAATAGTTTCGAGACCAGAGTCCCCCTTAAACTAAGAATACTTGAACTAAGAACACTTAAACTAAGAACACTTAAACCAAGAACACTTAAACTAAGAACACTTAAACTAAGAACACTTAAACTAAGAACACTTAAACCAAGAACATTTAAACCAAGAACACAAACTAAGAACACTTAAACTAAGAATACTTAAACTAAGAACACTTAAACTAAGAACACTTAAACCAAGAACACTTAAACTAAGAATACTTAAACTAAGAATACTTAAACTAAGAATACTTAAACTAAGAATACTTAAACTAAGAACATTTAAACTAAGAACACTTAAACCAAGAACACTTAAACTAAGAACACTTAAACCAAGAACACTTAAACTAAGAATACTTGAACTAAGAACACTTAAACTAAGAATACTTAAACTAAGAATACTTAAACTAAGAATACTTAAACTAAGAACACTTAAACTAAGAACACTTAAACTAAGAATACTTAAACTAAGAACACTTAAACTAAGAACACTTAAACCAAGAACACTTAAACCAAGAACACTTAAACTAAGAATACTTAAACTAAGAACACTTAAACTAAGAATACTTAAACTAAGAACACTTAAACTAAGAACACTTAAACTAAGAACACTTAAACCAAGAACATTTAAACCAAGAACACAAACTAAGAACACTTAAACTAAGAACACTTAAACTAAGAACACTTAAACTAAGAACACTTAAACCAAGAACATTTAAACCAAGAACACAAACTAAGAACACTTAAACTAAGAATACTTAAACTAAGAACACTTAAACTAAGAACACTTATATTAAGAACACCTAAACTAAGAGCACTTAAACTAAGAACACTTAAACTAAGAACATTTAAATCACTTTGATTACTGAAGTTGACAAAACTATATTTGATAAATTTCCATGAATCCACAATTCAACTCAAGTGTCATTAACTATCTGTTTTTGTGTGTGTTATTCTTCTGTTACAGGGCTCCAGCTTACAGGTATAAACATTTTCTTCCAGTTTTTGACTAATTTTGTGTGTAATAGTGTAGAGCATGTGCCTTTGTATTATATAGCTTAGTGGGTGAAATTCTTACATTTATTTAGTGTGTATAATTCTTACCTTTATTTAGTGAAGGCATAATTCTTACCTTTATTTAGTGAAGACATAATTCTTACCTTTATTTAGTGAAGGCATAATTCTTACCTTTATTTAGTGAAGGCATAATTCTTACCTTTATTTAGTGAAGACATAATTCTTACATTTACTCAGTGAAGACATAATTCTTACCTTTATTTAGGGAAGGCATAATTCTTACCTTTATTTAGTGAAGTCATAATTCTTACATTTATTTAGTGAAGGCATAATTCTTACCTTTATTTAGTGAAGACATAATTCTTACATTTACTCAGTGAAGACATAATTCTTACATTTACTCAGTGAAGGCATAATTCTTTTACCTTTGTTTAGTGAAGGGATAATTGTTACCTTTATTTAGTGAATTCATAATTCTTACCTTTATTTAGTGAAGGCATAATTCTTACCTTTATTTAGTGAAGGCATAATTCTTACCTTTATTTAGTGAAGGCATAATTCTAACATCTACTCAGAAGAAAGTAACTACTGTATAATACACAACTAACTTCTTGATGTGTATACATGTTTTCCAACTAACTTTCTTATCTTTTTGATGTTTTAAAAGATAATTTTTCGTGCTTGGCTTAATCACTCTTCATGTCACACTTGACTAGGTTATACTTTGCATATTGTTATGTTATGCAATAGCTTGTGCATGTCTTTATTTAATGCTTGGCTTGTATGTATGTCCTACTTGGTTCTGGTGTACCTTCATATCAAAAGCTTGCACAGTTATCGCAATGTGTCAACATTAACTTGTGACATCTGTTAGCAAAATTGCTTTATTGTGCACCTACCTTTTGTTTTTATTGTGACTTGTGTTTGTGAAGAGATGTACACATTTGTTGATAGAGTAAGTTTTGGTAAAGACATGTCAACATTTGTTGACAATGGTAATTCTTTTATGGATATCATCATCGTCATCATCATCAAGGAGCTTGTTCCTTCTGGAACTTGGCTCCCATGATAGCAGTCCTGAAAAACTCTCTTCTGTGCAACTTGGCCGGTGTCGGCAACAGTAATTCTCAGATTGTCAATGACATCTTGCACCCATCGTCTTCTAGGTCTTCCTCTCATTGTTCTTCCAGTCACCATTCCCTCATTGTTCTTCCAGGCACTATTTATGGATATACTCAAGACAAATAACATGTACAAATGCAGTACAAATGGCAGAGACACAGAGTACTGTAAAGGTAGAACAAATCATCTATAAGCGTAAGCTCACTTCATCCAAAGACAAAAGCAATGGTAGTATTATTATTGACAGCTCAGCTCTCAGCAACACTGTAAAAGGCCAAAGTAACATGTCTGTTATGTGCTGACGTAAAGGAATACTTCAGTAAACTCTGTACGAGAGATGAAGCATAGGGAGTTGGAGTGGGTAAAGTTGACAGCACAAAATCCAAGGTTGCGTTGTTGCGACTAATGAAACTGTCCTCCCTGGGAGAACTAGGGTGGGTAATAGAGTGGGTGGGTGACAGGGCACAAAATAAAACTACCCTCCCAAATTATCTGTTCTCAGCCTGAGGGAAATACAGAGGGACACTTCAGATTTCCTGGCAACAACAAAACAACAGAGAAGTTTGATAGCGAAGTAGATAACACCCTTTGCTAATGATCATATGCTGTGGAAAATCTGGGGTTTAAGGCCAGCATGGACCAACAGTTTTCAATGTGCACATGGTATTGGATTACAGGTACCCCACTCCTGATACTTACTTGGAGATCTAAGTTACACACCTCTGAAGTTGGAGTAAGGCTTGCTGAGTGGCAGGGGGCACTGATAATAAGAAAAACAAGCCTTCACACAAAAATCAGTCAGAAGCGTCATACTGATCACCATGACTACGCATTAATTCATACTGGATGAATGAGAAGTAAGTATGTCAACACATTTGCAAATATTGATGTGACTTGTCTATAGGATGGTTTACAATATATGCTCTATCATTTAGCGAGAAGATTGACTACTGCCTGGCTCTACAAGATGATTAGAAAATTATTATTCAATCTTCATGACAAATTGAAATTACTGATGTTCTCAAATGTATTTATTTGTTGTTACCAGGCAACACTGAGAGCTGCAGAGAATCAACTAGAAGAGACACGTAGAAGTGCTTGGCCTCTACATCCTGCCGGCCAGATCTTGCATATCTTGGAGATCAATGAGACTATGTAAGTGGAAGAAGAATTTTAGTCTTGATATGAAAACTTGTGCTTATATCCAATAGCAGTGGCGGCTGGTGATTATTTTTCTTGGTGGGGCCCGGCAAATATTTCCGAAAAATCACGGTTTTTGGAGTATTTACTATTATTTGTCTATTCGGAAGTTATTTACCCTTTCAGGAAAAGAACAAATGCTTCTGTTCTGCAACAGCTTGATTCTAAAAAGAGTTGGCTATTAAATAATATAAAATCAAGGACAATTAAATATTTTGGACACATCAAATGACAGGAGCGCCTAGAGAAGATTAAAAGAACCCCCAAAAACTTGTCTGGAATGCAAATTGAACATGCGTCACCCACATGACAACAAAAAACAACGCGAGCAAGTCTAGAGCGTCTTATACATAATAAGGTGATTTTGTAATATATAATCACTATATTATACAGGCAGATGGCTACGTCCTGTAAAGGATTTTGTATGTAGTGTAATGTAAAGAAGTGAATTTCTCACTTCTATTGTATTCTTTGCTTGATAAAGGCAATTTGGTCAAAACATTTCTGTGTATTGTTTTTGTATTTTGTAAATCTCTAGTACTTTGTCATTATTAAAATTGTTTATACATGTTTTGCTTAACTCAGTTGATAACTAACTCAAATTAGTCAAATCAAATAAATTTACGAAAGAAAATTGCCGTGGACAAGGTGTATTAATTCAAGGGACAATTCCCTAAAACTAATCTTATTCTATGATGGTTTGTAATTTATTACTATTATTTTCTATAATTTTATACTATTTTGATATAAAATTGGGGATTCAATTGATAATTAAACGGAATATTTAATCTAGTCTTCGTTTATCTTGGAAGTAGTTTGACCGCATAAGAATGAATATATCTTCCGACTGAATGAAAATGATGTAATTGTTTTGGCAATTATCAATGCAATAGCGGTCAGAGGTCACATTGTTACATCTTAGATAGGAAAATTGTAAACTAGCCCCAGAATTAGTTCACAGCACAATGCTTGAAGTAGTAGAGGCAAAATGATGAGTTTCAGTATATATAATATTTTAAAATAAGGATATGTTATATATATAATATGATTGTTATATTATTCTGATATAATATTTATATTTTAGTGTTATATATTCAACTTTCAAAGCTAATCAGTGTCAAGTTAAAATAATAATTACGAAAAAATAATAAAAAAAAATAAGTACACGTTAATTATTTTTGGTTTTTGATGGGACCGTTTCTTACTGGCCCATAATGACCAGGGGCGTATACTAATTAGGGAGGAAAGATGCTGAATTTCATATTTCAGGACTGTGTGTGATATTTTAGCGTTATATATCAACTTTCATACCTAATCAGTTTTCCGTTGAAAGTAATAATTATGAACAAATAATGTCTAAAATAATACACGTTACTCAATATTTTTGGTGGGGCTGGGCCCCAATGGCCCTTAATGACGATCCGCCCCTGCTCAATAGTATTCATTGCTACAAGATTGCTGTTTGTAACGTCTCCTTTATTCATTGCTACAAGAATTAAGAAAGCATGCATGTTTGCACTCCTGGACAGAAATTTAAATGTAGTATTCTCATTTAAGGAATTGAATGAAGTAATTTATCAATAGCTGAATAAACTGATGAAAAGGTCAGCCTTGGGGAAACTCTTCAACAAATTTCTTTGTGCAGACATTCAGGTTATAATATCAACAACAGAGAACAGCTACAACAACATATTAACAGACTCCAGTTAACATGCAATGAATACAATATGAGAAAGGGTTTTAAAGCCGAAGGAATGATTTCATTGCACGGGTTTTATCCAATATGGCTTGGTCCCTCTCCGCAGAAATGACAAGCCACCTGCCCAGAGTATTGCACAAAGCACCAACTCCGTAGCTCCAGCAACAATCCTAGGGATCTCTGGAAAAACTGCACTCGTGAACAGAACGGCGCGGTCCAGATTCGAACCCACAACCTTTGACTTACAAGGCAAAGGGCTTAACCACTCAGCCACAGAGACCACGACAATATGAGAATGAACATTAACAAAACTGAAGTAATGACATTTGTTTGAGAGGAAAATGCTACCAATACCCTATACCATCGACGAACATTAATTAAAGCACTTTGAAAGCTCTACATACATAGGGATAATTTTGTCAGAAAATGGGAGAGCTTATGAAACTCAACATAGATGCAATAAATCAAATCATAGGACAAATGGTGCCAATTTAACATGTAAACATAACACCATGAACACTAAAAGAGCATTTTTCAACACAATCTTTCTCACAACATTATGCTATCAGTGCCAAACCTGAACACTGACATCAAACTATAGAAGAAAACTAGTCACAACAGAGATGAAGTGTCTATGCAGAATGCTGTGCATATCAAGAAGAGACTGGTTTAGAAATGAAGACATCAGGAAAAATGTTGGTACTGAACTTCATCAAGAAACACAAAATTTAATGGTTCGGACACATAAGCAGATTACCAACAGACAGTGAACCTCAAAGAGCAATGTTACTCCGATACAGTGAATACAAACAAAAAGTCTTCCATGCAAAAGGTGAACCACAGAAATAACAGAGACAATGAAAAACACTATTTATGAAGCGCACACAATAGCACGTTCTAGCCACCTCTTCATATCCTGACACCGTGAGGCAGAACAAAATTAGAGAAAAGAAGAAAGAAGTTATTGATTATTATTTATGATAAAAATATAACTATTTGATCAGTTAATTGTCTCTCGTTTCCTATACTGATGTTGAATCATTTGTACTCTTGTGTTTCATTGTGTTTTGTATATGTTGATATTATAGTATATAGCAGTTTGTTGATATAATCTCATGTGTAAGATAATTGATATTATAGTATATAGCAGTTTGTTGATATAATCTCATGTGTAAGATAATTGATATTATTGTATATAACATTTTGTAGATATAATCCCATGTGTAAGATAGTTGATATTATTGTATATAACATTTTGTTAATATAATCCCATGTGTAAGATAGTTGATATTATTGTATATAACATTTTGTTAATATAATCCCATGTGTAAGATAGTTGATATTATTGTATATAACATTTTGTTGATATAATCCCATGTGTAAGATAGTTGATATTATTGTATATAACATTTTGTTAATATAATCCCATGTGTAAGATAGTTGATATTATTGTATATAACATTTTGTTAATATAATCCCATGTGTAAGATAGTTGATATTATTGTATATACATTTTGTTGATATAATCCCATGTGTAAGACAGTTGATATTATTGTATATAACATTTTGTTATAAATCCATGTGTAAGATAATTGTATATATCATTTTGTTGATATAATCCCATGTGTAAGATAGTTGATGACATTATTTATGTCCTATTAAAATCTTCTGTTGTTAGCTCATGCTGTGCTGGACAGCCTCAATATGGAGCTTTCTGGTCCAGACCTGAAGACTTTGACAAGATTATTATCAGTCATAAGATGGTATCTGACCATATACCTAATACTGTTTACCAAGCCCTGGAGCAGCTGTGTAATAAAAGCTATGTACCACAGTTTAGGCATAGAGTCCAGCCACATTCTTTGGATGTCCAGCCACGTTGTTAAGATGTCTAGCCACATTGATACTTGTTGAACTGCAACCAGCTGGTCCATGTCTTTGTCGTCACAACTTTGGTCAGTGCAATAATGTATGAATGCTGCTTGTTTGATGGAAATCAGTCCATATATATGTTGTTAAATTCTAGTCATTGAAATAAAATATGAATGTTGCTGGAGAATAGATAGATAGAAACCAGCCATATAAATATGAATCTATGAATTGTAGTACAACATCTCTAGGTATAAATGAGTCACCTTTAGTGTATGTGTGTCATCTAGATAGGAATTAGTTGATGTATTCATTTCTGAAACATTTCTCACTTGTCATCAATACTTTCTATCTTTCTTATTTCATTGTATCTAGTTTGAACTACCAAGCTCTATCTCTCTCTCCTTCATGTTCTGTATCTCATCTAGTTAGTTAGCGTTTGTTCCTTTCATAACAAAGGCGGCACATAGGGCAGAGGTTTTAGAGCTCCATTGATGCGGTCCGTTGCTAGCAATTGGAAATCTTGTATGGTTTTGATGTGTCTGATCTAAGTAATGCTATATGTAGTCTGATGTTAAGTGAAACCTTCTTTACTCTTTTACAATTGTATTCTACATTTCCCATTTACTGTCACAGGGTAACTGGTTCAGTTTTCCCCAGGGTCTTGTTTTAACAAAATGCAAACCGTTATGAAATCTTTTGCTTTATTTTGATGATAAATGTTGTCTCCTGGTCTTCTCCATGTCCAGAGACATCTGGGATGTTGTTTAAGTCTGATGTTTTTTATAATGATCATATCATGTGTTCTTGTCCAATCTACCAGGGTGTCACCTCTGTTGTTTCTATTGACCAGTCCATACTAGCCAGTAACACCTTTCACTTGCCCACTGCCAAACTCAACATTAAAGTTACCAAGGAGTACTGTTATTTCATGTCTTGTCCAATCTACCAGGGTGTCACCTCTGTTGTTTCTATTGGCCAGTATATACATAAATTTGTCCTCAGAGTTGCCTGCTGTTGCTACATAAATCTGTCCTCAGAGTTGTCTATTGTTGCTACATAAATCTGTCCTCAGAGTTGTCTATTGTTGTTACATAAATCTGTCCTCAGTTGTCTATTGTTGTTACATAAATCTGTCCTCAGAGTTATCTATTGTTGTTACATAAATCTGTCCTCAAAATTGCCTATTGTTCTTACATAAATCTGTCCTCAATTGTCTATTGTTGCTCCATAAATCTGTCCTCAGTTGCCTATTGCTGCTTCATAAATCTGTATAATATTAATATCCACAGGTTGGTCTTCCATTTAATTTTACAAACAGGGCAATATCTGAAAATGTCCAGAATCCCTTCAAAACTTATGATCTCTCTGAAACCATTATTATTCCTACCCCTTCTGTTACATGTGTTATGTCCTGAGTAAATGGTCTAATAATTATCTGATTGCAACTCTCCAGCACCTAACTTTGTCACCTCACATACTCTGAAATGTGCACATTCATTATTCTCATTTCATTTATGATATGTCTCAGTTGTTCCTGCTTGCCTCTTGAACCATTGTTCTTACATTCCATGTTTCTATGTTTATGTTGTTTGTAATCTTAATACTGTTAACAGTAACCACATGATGATCGGCTGTGGCCTCTAGCACATCATGATGATGATCGACTGTCACCTCTAGCACATCATGATGATGATCGGCTGTCACCTCTAACATGATCATTACGACAAGCATTATGAACCATATAGCAGCTTTTGTTTACTATATTGTTGATCCATGAATTTTCATGGGACAGTAATAGATGGTTTCTTCTTTGTCTTAACACCCACATGTTATAGTTGTGTCTTTACATTATCTGGTTGTTGGAACAAGTGAGTCCCTTCTGACCGTAAGATGCACTTCTGGTGGTTCTTCTCTTAACATCACATGTTATAGTTGTTCTGGTCAACATTATCTGGTTGTTGAAAAGTGTCCTTCTCTGTCACAGCAGAGATGTCCACTATACTGTGGTTTTTTGTCTCATCCATGTTAATTGTTCTGGTCATTATCTGGTGTTGAACAGAGTGCCTTCTGACATAGAGAATGTCATTATACTGGTGGTTTCTTTGTCTTCCAACATCCACATGTTATAGTTGTTGTCTTGGTCAACATTATCTGGTTGTTGGAACAAGTGAGTGCCTTTCTCTGACAGACAGCAGAGATGTCCACTTATATTAGTGGATACTTGGTCCAGAAAGTTGCATGTGTTGCTCAAGTGCATTTCTTGTCCTCTACCACCTGTATGTAGATTTGGGAGTTTCTCTTCATTAACCCTTAGAACCCAGGCTCCCGATATTTCGGGATTGAATATAAGCGCTGCATACCCCGAATTTCCGATATGTCGATTTGAGTATATTTTTCACTATTTTTCGGTATTTGAAAATAAATTGTGTACAAATGTTACGTAAAACACAACCCATGTGTTCTGTATCGTTTTCCGAGATGGCGGACACTGTTGTGTGATTTTATTGTACTGATAAGATAATTAGTTAAGTATTTTCATGTTAAAAAGAAAACTTTCAGAAATGGTAATTCTAAAAGTATAACAACAGAGCAAGCTGTTGAACTTCTTTTGAATGAATCTGAAGATAAATTTGACTTAGAATATGATTATTCTGATAAGGATATGGGGAGTTAGATGATCATTTAGATGACAAAGAATTGTTTTAATCAATTGCTATTCAAGTTATATATCTTCAATATGGAGAAAAATCTTCATATACGTGAGTATTCCGCAGTGCCTACATATTAAATCAAATAAATTGTAAAGTTTAGTATTCTGCAAATATATAATAAGCAGGAATAACGGAGTTGATGGAGTAAGTCAATAACAAATTATAGAGCACTTACGAGTGCTAAATTATCGTGTTTTAATATAACACTGATGTGGACTTTTGCCCAGGAGCTCTGGGGAAGGCATTTTAAGGTACAGGTAGGAGGCCAGGGTTCAAAGGGTTAAGATGAGACCATTAAGGCATTTATTAAACTTTCCAGTACTGTAGAGACATATTCCTAAAGAAATGAAAACATATTTCCCCAAAAGTACTGAAGACATATTCCAAAAGTACTGAAGACATATCCTCAGTACTTGACATATTCCCTAAAGTACTGGAAAGTTATCTTAGTTTTTGCTTGAGTGCTCATAGCTTGTACATTGCTTTATAATTTATATATGTATGCTGCTAGCACAAAGTATACAATTTATGTGAACAAATAATTCTTGTCAAACACAAGCTGTTCTCCTGCTGCAGCATGCATTTATTGTGTAGTCATGCTCATTGCCTACCTCATATTCTTGCTTATGTTATTCCTACTGCATACATCTATTGTGTAGTCATGCTCAATGCCTACCTCATATTCTTGCTTACGTTATTTTACAGATAATCTTGTCTTCTGATAGAGCAATCTTCTTATTTGAGTTTTCATTGTTCAGACTTTGCCTCATGATATATATTTTACTTGTTCATATATATATATTTTACTCATGATATATTCACCCCTGTGTTGCCTGGGCTCTCAAGGGGAGAAAAAAATAGTAACACCGCGACCAACAAGACAGGTCGTAAGAGGTGACTATGGTAGCAGCCTTAGGAAGCTACCCAAGTAAATAAAATGTGTCGCAGAAATTGGATGTGCTGGCCTACTTGTAAGCGCAATAACTGGCACATTGTACAATCGCTCTTAGGCTCAGATCACATACAAATCACAAAGAGTGGTTTAACTAGTGGTCTATATGGAGCGTTCAAAGAAGAAGAAGAAGACTTGAATTTTCTCGTTGCTTTGCCTCATGATAAATTTATCTATTTGCTTGAATTTTTCTTGCTTTGCCTCATGATAAATTTATCTATTTGCTTGAATTTTTCTTGCTTTGCCTCATGATAAATTTATCTATTTGCTTGAATTTTTCTTGCTTTGCCTCATGATAAATTTATCTATTTGCTTGAATTTTTCTTGCTTTGCCTCATGATAAATTTATCTATTTGTGAATTTTTCTTGCTTTGCCAGAAATTTTCTGTAATTTTTAATGGACCTTTGCCAAAACTGTTCTGCTTGTTATTATATGGCTTTCAGGAACTGATTTATCTCATGAACAGCTTTCTTAGCTAGTCAGCTTTTATTGGGATAGATTTTCTTGTGAAATATTTGCTCTTTCTAACACTTTTTTCTGTGAGTTTTGTATCAAATAATTCTAGTTAAATACTTGCATAATATGTTGGTTTTTACATTTATATGCCAACATAGAAATCTGAGACTTGAAGAATAATTTATAAATGTTCATGTCTTATCATATCTTAACTTATTTTTATATTATATTTTATTATATTTACATGTTTATATTTCATATGTTTAATATCACTCATTACAAACTATTATTTATGAAATCAATAATCTTGGGACGACAACAAAAATATTTTGGTAAAAATTTATATTTCTTGGTAGTCAGGGCAGACCTGTAACTATTTCATTATTTCAGAAGAAGTATAGAAATACTAATTGTTGATGGGGTAATCAGGGCAGACCTGTAGTGATTTCACTGTTTCAGAATAAGTATAGAAATACTGATTGTTGATGGGGTAATCAGGGCAGATCTGTAGCTTATTTTTATCTATATTATTGTATTTTAATACATGTTATTTTGATGTTTATATCATCATTCAACTATTATTTTAAATCTAAACTTCAAAAAATATATTTTAACATTTTTATTTTGTGGTAATCAGGGCAGATCTGTAGCTATTTCACTATTTCAGAAAAATATAGACATACTAATTGTTGATGGGAGGTACTCAGGGCAGATCTGTAGCTATTTCACTATTTCAGAATAAGTATAGAAATACTGATTGTTGAATGATATTATTTTCTAGGTGTCACAAGGACACTCATCAGAAGCTCATATAAATGTCAATAAGTAAGGGAAGTCAATAAGTAAGTCACAAATGGCTGTAGAAAAATAACTAAATATGATAACAACTTGAAACCAGTTTATTTTTATACCTACATTGTCCCTTAATTTCTCAACATAATTTCCACCAACATTGATGCACTTATCCCATCGTTTTATCAGTCCTCCCAAACTGGCTGCATAGAACTGCATGCTCTGTTTTCTAAACCACGTTTTCACTTCACATTCAACTTCGGTGTCATTCGCAAAATGTCTTCCGCCAAGGTGGGTTTTCAGTGGACCAAAAATGTGAAAATCGCTAGGGGCTAAGTTGGGACTGTAAGGTGAATGTTCCAGAACTTCCCACCTTAGTTGGTTAATTTTTCCTGAATTAATTCGAGCTGTATGTGGTCTGGCATTGTCATGAAGAAGCAACACTCCTCTAGTGAGCAGTCCTGGATGTTTTTTTTCAAATTGCATCATGAAGCATCGATAGAACTTCACAGTATGATTCAGAATTCACATTGTCACCTTTCTTCTTGAAATTGGTTAAAGCACTCCTTGACAATCCCAGAACACCGTCAGCATAATCTTCCCTGCTAATGGCGTAACCTTGAATTTTTGGACACAAGGCGAAGAAGGATGTTTCCACTACATTGAAGCACGCTTTGATTCGGGCTGGTAGTTATGCAATCACAATTTTCCACAGTAATATCCTGTTCAGCATGTCTTCTTCATCTTCGTATCGACGGATAAGATGCAAGGACAGGCCAAATCGGTTCATTTTGTGTTACTCCTTTAATTGTCTGGGTACCCACCTTGAGCACACTTTCTTAAATTTCAATCGATCATGCATTATGCTGTATGTTGAACCATGTGAGCACCCTATTACAGATGCTACAGAGTCTATCGTCTACGCCTGTCACCTCTAATCATCTCCTCCACCCAACTGGCAGTCTTAACAGACGACCAGATCGGATTTCATCAACAATTTTAGAGCATCCTTGAGAAAATGTTTCTATCCAACTATGCACCACTTTACGGGACAAACATTTGTCAGCATAAACAGGAAGCATTTCCTTATGAATATCCTTTGCAGGCAGTCCTTTTGCCCACAAAAACAGCAACAACGTTGCTTTTTGGTTGTACACTTCATAAGTACAGTCGCCATTTTGTTTATGCATTGCGCATGTGCATGAACACCAAGCACTACCTGACGACGGGAATATAAAGTTGATGTTGCTTCACCCTAATGACACCTTTAGAAAACACCAATTTACCTGCCATCCCACAGAACTGTGGGACTTACTTATTGACTCGCCCTTGTATATATATATATATATAGATATATAAGGTAAAGTTGAGCCTATGTGTATGTGTCTGTTCAAATTATTTTGCATACTTCGCTACAAACTTGTAATTTGGCAAGGGTTAGCTTTCATAGTGCGGACAATGTAAAAATGATAAACTGGACTTTTTTAAATTTTGAAATCAAACTTAATTACAAATATGTCATGAAGAATAAAAAAAAAATAAAAATGGAAGTGATGTTTTGAACTATTGGTTATAGCCTCACTTTGAACTGTACCGAAATTTCCAAAAACAGTAATTCATTGCAATGAGTAAAGTAAATGAAAGTGTTTTGAACTACTGGTCCCAGACCGAGCACGCATGTGGACAATGCGCGGGTGCATAATACTTTGAACTGTACTGAGATTTCCAAACATCACATGAATGAGTGAAAGAGTGTGAACTACTGAGCCCAGACCGAGCACGCATGTGGACAATGCACGGGTGGGCCCACATGGGATGAAACCAGTGCCCCCATGACAGGGGTGGGGGCCTGGGTTGAGCCCCAGACAGGGACAGCCCATGCAAATGTGCGCACGGTTGGAATTGACAGAAATCGGGGAAGTAGGCACCAGGGCAGGCGAGCAAGCATGCCGAAGATGCATTGGTGGGCTACATGGGGTGAAACCCGTGCCCCTATCGCATGAGTGGGGGACTGGGTTGAGCCCTAGGTGGGAACAGCATAGGCAAATGTGAGCACGGTTGGAATTGATGGAAATGGTGAGGCTGGCACCAGGGGGAGCGTGCACCATGCGAGCGATGCACAGGAAGGCCCACAGGCGGGCAAAAATGCATGGCACAGCAGGTGTGGCGGGCACCGTGGGCGCAGCAGGCAAGAGGGTGTGCGGACCATCCGAATGTGCAGAAAAAAATTGGAACGCCCAACAGAGGCGAAGCCAGTGCGCGTTTCGCTTGCAGGAACTACTGCTGCCTTGTAGTTTGATTGAGGCAATCAAAGGCTAGCGGAGCAAACCATACACAAAACTGGTCGGACGGCAAACCAAGGTGTCACAAAACGACCGGTTTCACTAGGCAGATGCCTCATAAGCCGGGAGGGCAGACCATCTAAGGGTGGCTGCCCTAAAAGAAAATAGCAACCTGCTGCCTTGCAGGTTTGGCTGGGGACAGCAAGGGCTAACGGAGAGTGAACACTGATAAACGCTGGTAAACCGAACACACCACTGAAGGATAAACACCTGAGCTCCAATAGGTACTGAAGGCTTTGCACGTACATCCGTTCTTGATGTTTGGCTGTTTATATATCACATTAGAATGATAAAAACGACCTAAGAACGATCACCGGAGAGAGAGAGGAGAGAGAGAGAGAGAGAACTACTGGTTCTAGCTTCACTATGACTACTGAGATTTCCCAAAACCATTGCATCAAACAATAATAAATATCTAACTTATGTGTGCACAGGTTAGCACCAATCATAAACAAAACATAGACTACTCAACATAGTCACCTTCACATGTTGTATTTCAGGTAACACATACATCCTCATCATCTATATTTGTTCATTAAATACAAATTACAACTAGATATTGCCCGTGATGAACGTCTTCTCTTGGATGTTCTGTTTCTTACTTATTTATGTATTGCTCTTGACAAACTTCTTCTCTTGGATCTTCTGTTTCTTACTTGTTCATGTATTGCCCTTGACAAACTTCTTCTCTTGGATGTTCTGTTTCTTACATGTTCATGTATTGCCCTTGACAAACTTCTTCTCTTGGATGTTCTGTTTCTTACTTGTTCATGTATTGCCCTTGACAAACTTCTTCTCTTGGATCTTCTGTTTCTTACATGTTCATGTATTGCCCTTGACAAACTTCTGCTCTTGAATTTTTTGTTTCTTACATGTTCATGTATTGCCCATGACAAACTTCTGCTCTTGGATCTTCTGTTTCTTACATGTTCATGTATTGCCCATGACAAGTGGTTTAACCCCAAAATCCACTCCATCTAATTTTTAAACCTTTGGCACCTTCTATCAGCATCTTTGTTGCTAGGGGATGTTGCTAGGGATGTTGCTATGGATATTGCTAGGGATGCTGCTAGGGGATGCTGCTAGGGGATGTTGCTAGAGGATGCTGCAATGATAAATGATTCTCTTCTTCATATCTCACTTGGATTGTTGGCAGAACATGTGAATTGAATGTGTTTCTGCCATCAGAGCGGTTGTGGTGAATGTCTCTCTGCTGATAAAGTGAGTGGGGCATACGTATCTCTGCTGACAGAGTGAATGGGGTGTACGTGTCTGCTGACAGAGTGAGTGGGGTGTATGTGTCTTTGCTTACAATGTGGTGGGGTGTATGTCTCTGCTGACAAAGTGAGTGGGGTGTATGTGCCACTGCTGACAGAGTGAGTGGGGTGTACTTGTCTCTGCTGACAGAGTGAGTGGGGTGTATGTGTCTATGTTGACAGAGTGAGTGGGGTGTATGTATCTATGTTGACAAAATGAGTGGGGTGTACTTCTCTCTGCTGACAGAGTGAGTGGGGTGTATGTGCTTCTGCTGTGATATAGCTGGCATATTTTGTCTGTTGCTACTATTCTATGCACCATATCTGAAGAATTGCATATGTTCTTTCTACATTTAGATTCTTTATATGTTGCAATACAGACTGATTCATATGTTTAATATTTTACAATACAGACTGATTCATATGTTTAATATGTTGCAATACAGACTGATTCATATGTTTAATATGTTGCAATACTGACTGATTTATATGTTTAATATGTTATAATAATAATTGATGGTTTGATATGTTCAAATAATAACCAAATGCTTCATTTTTTAAAAAAGTGACTTTGGTTGTTGATTTTTAAATAATTACTTATTGCTTTAACGTATAGACTTTGTCTTTCCTTTGGATAAAACAGTAGGGTAGAGAGGGGATTTGTGCAAAATGGGCAAGGCACATTCTCCATATCAGCTGCCCAGGATAGGAAAGCCTCAATGAAAAACTTTTCTATAGGTCCCAGCACATGGGAGGAACTAGCTGATGACAGAGTTGTGTGGAAAGCCAAATTACGAAGGGCGCAGAGTCTTTTGGGAAGAGACTTATGTATGAGCTGAACTACAAGAGAGAAAAGCAAAACTCAGAAGTTGTCACAGTAAAACACTTGCCAATTGACCGTCTGTAAAGACGAAAAAGGCCATATATATATACTTATTGCTTAATATACCAATTAAGGGGCCATTACTGTATACATTTTAAGTTGTCCATTTACACAAGGGTCAGTGATCCAATATTGTGCAAGACTTTACCTTCTCATGATCACACTAGAAACAGATCATAAGGCAACAGCAGTTTGGTTAAATGAGTGGGAGTCACAAGAGATGCTACAAATGGCAGGATGTAGTACTCGGGGGCACAGATGCTCACATCATGAGATTTGTTTTCACACCATACAAGCAACAACATCTCTCATTCGAGTAATGGTGCTTACATGTATTCTCTGGCTGAATTCCAGAGATGAAGTGGCATCACAGTTTTGTCCAGTCATGTCTGAGACAGTTATCTAAACTATTGCCCAAAGTAACACAGCACTGACAGTCTAAGTGATTGGTCATGCAAGAGTACATGTTCCTGGTTCACGCACCCAGATATCTCCATTATTGTATGACAAATCTGTATTGTCTACCCACATGCACCCACATATCTCCATTATTGTATGACAGATCTGTATTGTCTACCCACATTTCTCCATTGTTGTATAACAGATCTGTACTGTCCACCCACACACACCCACATATGATTAACAAGTGATTGTTCTAGAGCGAGTGCAGAAAATGACTATTGTACTAAAACCACATACAGATCACGAGTAAGTTACAAGTGGTATTTCAGAGCTGCTGGTGCCATAGAACTGGGTGACCATCTATAGACCTTCTCCTGAAGTAGGAACTTCAAGAACTTATGGTATAACATCTCACTCTGTGAGCTGCTGGTGTCATAGAACTGAGATGATAGTGAACTGACCATCTATAGACCTTCATCTGAAGTAGGAACTTCAAGAACTTACGGTATAACATCTCACTCTGTGAGCTGCTGGTGTCATAGAACTGAGATGATAGTGAACTGACCATCTATAGACCTTCACCTGAAGTAGGAACTTCAAGAACTTACGGTATAGCATCTCACTCTGCGAGCTGCTGGTGTCATAGAACTGAGATGATAGTGAACTGACCATCTATAGACCTTTACCTGAAGTAGGAACTTCAAGAACTTACGGTATAGCATCTCACTCTGCGAGCTGCTGGTGTCTTAGAACTGAGATGATAGTGAACTGACCATCTATAGACCTTCACCTGAAGTAGGAACTTCAAGAACTTACGGTATAGCACCTCACTCTGTGAGCTGCTGGTGTCATAGAACTGAGATGATAGTGAACTGACCATCTATAGACCTTCACCTGAAGTAGGAACTTCAAGAACTTACAGTATAGCACCTCACTCTGTGAGCTGCTGGTGTGATAGAACTGAGATGATAGTGAACTGACCATCTATAGACCTTCACCTGAAGTAGGAACTTCAAGAACTTACGGTATAACACCTCACTCTGTGAGCTGCTGGTGTCATAGAACTGAGATGATAGTGAACTGACCATCTATAGACCTTCATCTGAAGTAGGAACTTCAAGAACTTATGGTATAACACCTCACTCTGCGAGCTGCTGGTGTGATAGAACTGAGATGATAGTGAACTGACCATCTATAGACCTTTACCTGAAGTAGGAACTTCAAGAACTTACGGTATAACATCTCACTCTGTGAGCTGCTGGTGTCATAGAACTGAGATGATAGTGAACTGACCATCTATAGACCTTCACCTGAAGTAGGAACTTCAAGAACTTACGGTATAACATCTCACTCTGTGAGCTGCTGGTGTCATAGAACTGAGATGATAGTGAACTGACCATCTATAGACCTTCACCTGAAGTAGGAACTTCAAGAACTTACGGTATAGCACCTCACTCTGCGAGCTGCTGGTGAATTCTTCTGGGTAAGAAAGAAAAGAAGCTGTAGGACATTGTCCCTCCTTTCAATAGGAGAATAAAGAGTTCCTCAGATCCTTAGTGCATCAGTATCAAACCATAATCCCAAGCAGTGGCGGCTCGTGCTCAGTTTTGTTGGTGGGGCCAGACATTTTTTTCCTGTTAAATCATGGTTTTTGGTTGCTATATTTTAATTTATAAAGTAATAAATACACGTTATACATTATTTTTGGTGGGGCCCGGCCCCACTGTCCCTTAATTACGAACCGCCACTGATCCCAAGTAATTTATTAAAACAATATTACCCAAGTTGTCTTTAGGAAAATTTGCTGAAATGATTTTTCCATGAATAAAATACTTAATAAGTTACTATTAAAATTAAATGTTGGGAGTTTCATCTAGTGCGTAGGTGCACATCTCACACACATGATTATAGATGCTAACGAGATGGAAATGGGTAATCAAATGAAATGTTGCGAGTTTCCCTAGTGCGTGCGGTGCACATCTCACACACATGAGCGAGTTTCCATCTAGTGCGGGGTGCACACTCACACACATGAGCGAGTTTCCCTAGTGCGTGCGGTGCACATCTCACACACATGAGCGAGTTTCCCTAGTGGTGGGTGCACATCTCACACACATGAGCAGTTTCTAGTGTGTGCGGTGCACATCTCACACACATGAGCTGAAGTTTCATCTAGTGTGTGAGGTGCACATCTCACACACATGATATATAGATACTAACAAGAAATGGAAATGGGATGAATGAAATGAAATGTTGGAGTTTCCTAGTGTGTGTGGTGCACATCTCACACACATGATATATAGATACTAACAAGAGATGGAAATGGGATGAATGAAATGAAAAGAAGAACAAACATAGCCTTACAAAACTTAAACTACTAAAAAAAAATTTAGAGTGGAGCTGATAGGAAAACAAAGATCAGAATGCTAAGAACATTCATCTTTCCAGTATCATTTTATGGGTGTGAAGCATGGACATTTAACAAGGCAGTGGACAAACATATATGTGCTTTTGAATATAAATGTCCGTATATCATGGACATGAACAATAAATAGACAATGTGCAAGTATTAGGACTTCTGGGAACAAAATTACCAAACATAGGATTCGAGTGACACACTTTTATTTCTTACGACATACATTGCCTAGCTATCTAATACGAGCACTGTTAAGAATATTGTAGTTTCTCTTTCCTTTTTCTCCGTTAATTCCTTCCTTTCATTCTGTGTGTTTCTCCTTGTAGTATTTCATTTTTCATTTATATAGATGGTCCTCCTGTTATATTTATTATCCCATGGTATTTAAAACAATGTTCTCACTTCCAGACAACACAACATATTTGACAACCATGATTCATTTACAGGTTCATATATTTATTGAATGTTTCGCTGATATAGACAAACACGTCCATTCGTCTTAGAAGTCCATCCTTGTTGTTTTTTCTATCGTAGCTAAACCGTCACTACCCAAAAGCTACATCAATTGGTTTTACTACGTCAGGTCTCGTTTAGTGTTGCCACTCTGCTTATAGTGAACAGATGCAGATTTAGTGTGCAAACACTACAGTCAACTACTAAATATCTACAAACTACACACTAAAGCTAACTGTCTGGTCAACCGGTTACCACCTGGGGCTGAGGGACTGGCTGCATGCCTTCTACAAGAACACAACCAACAACTAGACAATGTGTGCAGTAAGAACACAACCAACAACTAGGCAATGGGTGCAGTAAGAACATAACCAACAACTAGGCAATGGTGCAGTAAGAACACAACCAACAACTAGGCAATGGGTGCAGTAAGAACATAACCAACAACTAGGCAATGTGTGCAGTAAGAACACAACCAACAACTAGGCAATGGATGTAGTAAGAACATAACCAACAACTAGGCAATGGGTGCAGTAAGAACACAACCAACAACTAGGCAATGGGTGCAGTAAGAACATAACCAACAACTAGGCAATGGGTGCAGTAAGAACACAACCAACAACTAGGCAATGGGTGCAGTAAGAACACAACCAACAACTAGGCAATGGGTGCAGTAAGAACACAACCAACAACTAGGCAATGGGTGCAGTAAGAACACAACCAACAACTAGGCAATGGGTGCAGTAAGAATACAACCAACAACTAGGCAATGGGTGCAGTAAGAATACAACCAACAACTAGGCAATGGGTGCAGTAAGAACACAACCAACAACTAGGCAATGGGTGCAGTAAGAATACAACCAACAACTAGCCATGGTGCAGTAAGAACACAACCAACAACTAGGCAATGAGTGCAGTAAGAACGTAACCAACAGCTAGGCAATGTGTGAAGTAAGAACACAACCAACAACTAGACAATGTGTGCAGTAAGAACACAACCAACAACTAGGCAATGTGTGCAGTAAGAACACAACCAACAACTAGGCAATGTGTGCAGTAAGAACATAACCAACAATTAGGAAATGTGTGCAGTAAGAACACAACCAATAACTAGGCAATGTGTGCAGTAAGAACACAACCAACAACTAGGCAATGGGTGCAGTAAGAACACAACCAACAACTAGGCAATGGGTGCAGTAAGAACATAACCAACAACTAGGCAATGGATGTAGTAAGAACACAACCAACAACTAGACAATGGGTGCAGTAAGAACATAACCAACAACTAGGCAATGGATGTAGTAAGAACACAACCAACAACTAGGCAATGGGTGCAGTAAGAACATAACCAACAACTAGGCAATGGGTGCAGTAAGAACACAACCAACAACTAGGCAATGGATGCAGTAAGAACACAACCAACAATTAGGCAATGTGTGCAATAAGAACACAACCAACAACTAGGCAATGTGTGCAGTAAGAACATAACCAACAACTAGGCAATGTGTGCAGTAAGAACACAACCAACAACTAGGCAATGGATGTAGTAAGAACACAACCAACAACTAGACAATGGGTGCAGTAAGAACACAACCAACAACTAGGCCATGGGTGCAGTAAGAACACAACCAACAACTAGGCAATGGGTGCAGTAAGAACACAACCAACAACTAGGCAATGGGTGCAGTAAGAACATAACCAACAACTAGGCAATGGGTGCAGTAAGAACACAACCAACAACTAGGCCATGGGTGCAGTAAGAACACAACCAACAACTAGGCAATGTGTGCAGTAAGAACACAACCAACAACTAGGCAATGGATGCAGTAAGAATACAACCAACAACTAGGCAATGGGTGCAGTAAGAACACAACCAACAACTAGGCAATGGGTGCAGTAAGAACATAACCAACAGCTAGGCAATGTGTGCAGTAAGAACACAACCAACAACTAGGCAATGGGTGCAGTAAGAACATAACCAACAACTAGGCAATGTGTGCAGTAAGAACACAACCAACAACTAGGCAATGGGTGCAGTAAGAACATAACCAACAACTAGGCAATGGGTGCAGTAAGAACACAACCAACAACTAGGCAATGTGTGCAGTAAGAACATAACCAACAACTAGGCAATGTGTGCAGTAAGAACACAACCAACAACTAGGCAATGGGTGCAGTAAGAACACAACCAACAACTAGGCAATGTGTGCAGTAAGAACACAACCAACAACTAGGCAATGGGTGCAGTAAGAACACAACCAACAACTAGGCAATGGGTGCAGTAAGAACACAACCAACAACTAGGCAATGTGTGCAGTAAGAACACAACCAACAACTAGGCAATGGGTGCAGTAAGAACATAACCAACAACTAGGCAATGGGTGCAGTAAGAACACAACCAACAACTAGACAATGTGTGCAGTAAGAACACAACCAACAACTAGGCAATGGGTGCAGTAAGAACACAACCAACAACTAGGCAATGGGTGCAGTAAGAACATAACCAACAACTAGGCAATGTGTGCAGTAAGAACACAACCAACAACTAGGCAATGGGTGCAGTAAGAACATAACCAACAACTAGGCAATGTGTGCAGTAAGAACACAACCAACAACTAGGCAATGGGTGCAGTAAGAACACAACCAACAACTAGGCAATGGGTGCAGTAAGAACACAACCAACAAGTAGGCAATGGGTGCAGTAAGAACATAACCAACAACTAGGCAATGGATGCAGTAAGAACACAACCAACAATTAGGCAATGTGTGCAGTAGAACACAACCAACAACTAGGCAATGGGTGCAGTAAGAACATAACCAACAACTAGGCAATGGGTGCAGTAAGAACACAACCAACAACTAGGCAATGTGTGCAGTAAGAACACAATCAACAACTAGGCAATGGGTGCAGTAAGAACATAACCAACAACTAGGCAATGGGTGCAGTAAGAACACAACCAACAACTAGACAATGTGTGCAGTAAGAACATAACCAACAACTAGGCAATGGGTCAGTAAGAACACAACCAACAACTAGGCAATGTGTGCAGTAAGAACATAACCAACAACTAGGCAATGTGTGCAGTAAGAACACAACCAACAACTAGGCAATGGGTGCAGTAAGAACATAACCAACAACTAGGCAATGTGTGCAGTAAGAACACAACCAACAACTAGGCAATGGGTGCAGTAAGAACATAACCAACAACTAGGCAATGGGTGCAGTAAGAACACAACCAACAACTAGGCAATGTGTACAGTAAGAACATAACCAACAACTAGGCAATGTGTGCAGTAAGAACACAACCAACAACTAGGCAATGGGTGCAGTAAGAACACAACCAACAACTAGGCAATGTGTTCAGTAAGAACACAACCAACAACTAGGCAATGGGTGCAGTAAGAACACAACCAACAACTAGGCAATGGGTGCAGTAAGAACACAACCAACAAGTAGGCAATGGGTGCAGTAAGAACATAACCAACAACTAGGCAATGGGTGCAGTAAGAACACAACCAACAACTAGGCAATGGATGCAGTAAGAACACAACCAACAATTAGGCAATGTGTGCAGTAAGAACACAACCAACAACTAGGCAATGGGTGCAGTAAGAACATAACCAACAACTAGGCAATGGGTGCAGTAAGAACACAACCAACAACTAGGCAATGTGTGCAGTAAGAACACAACCAACAACTAGGCAATGGATGCAGTAAGAACACAACCAACAACTAGGCAATGGGTGCAGTAAGAACATAACCAACAACTAGGCAATGTGTGCAGTAAGAACATAACCAACAACTAGGCAATGTGTGCAGTAAGAACACAACCAACAACTAGACAATGTGTGCAGTAAGAACACAACCAACAACTAGGCAATGGGTGCAGTAAGAACACAACCAACAACTAGGCAATGGGTACAGTAAGAAATAGGGGTGGGTGTGGTTCAAATCCTGTGTTTGGTAATTTGTTTTTTGCTTCCCCAGGGTGAAAAATTCTTATTCTCATTATATCATAGAAAGAGAACAGACTAAATAAATATATCATAGAAAGAGAACAGACTAAATAAATATATCATAGAAAGAGAATAGAATAAATAAATATATCATAGAGAGAGAACAGACTAAATAAATATATCATAGAAAGAGAATAGAATAAATAAATATAACCGGAAAGAACTCAAAATCAAAGAAAACTGGCTGATGCTACAAATAAGAATGAGACAATTGAAGTATTTTGGACATATAACGAGAAACACAGGGTTAAAGACCATTTTGGAAGGAGGCATACCGACAAAGAGAAGAGAGAAAGACCAGGAGAAGATGGATTCAGGATGTAATTGATGGTTTGAGCATGACGGCTGCAGAGGCGTGACAACTGGTCTATGAGAGAGAGAGATAAATTCTGAAGGACTATTAGGGTGGCAAAGTTCTGCTCAGGACAAGCTATTTGATGATGATGGTAACTACCATTAAAGGTAGAATCAGAGAGTTATTTAATAGATGTAGTAGCGATCTCGGGGGACGGATTAGCGTTAACGTTAGCCTATCGATTTGGACTTTAAAGGTTTGTGGTTTCAATCCCACACTCGACGTTCTACCTATGAGAAAATGAAATCCTAATGCACGATAAGGCCTAGAAATGTGAAGTGACAATAGAATGGCTTGCTGGTTGTGTTCGTAAGGACGCTCGTATTGTTAGGCTAGGCGATGGGTGTCGTAGGAAATGATGGTAAGTGGTTCAAATCCTGTGTTTGTCTATTTGTTTTTTCGGAAGCCCTTAATACTTGTACACTGTTTATTTGTTGATCTTATTCTTTGCTTCCTCTTGAGTTCTTGCAAAAGAAAACTCCTTGTTCTCACTTCATACCCCAAGGTCTGAACAGGCTACAGGTCATTTTATTTGTATACATTGTAATAGGTATCGGTTATCAGAAGACTATCATCATAGCACTCCGGGCATGTCCATAGGCGCTTTTATTTCCGCCTCAACAAATCCAGCGGCCCAATACGCCAGTTCGATGTTGATTAATTAATCTCTTTGCACATTTGGTATGTCGTTATTTTCAGGCTGAACTATATCGACATCCATCTCTCTCAGTCTGATCAGCGATTTGGACTCACAGCCCCGAAACTCCTCCGTTCTGAAAGACTATCTCAATACGTTAAGAATATCATTTCGATCCATTGCAGCTCCCTCTGATATCGTATCCATGCCAGCCAATCTATCAGCTCGTTCATTACCACTAACTCCTGCCTGCCCAGGGACGAAAATGAAGGTGATTTCTCTGATCCCTATCTGTACCAGTACCTCCATACTGTTTCGTCTCACCATCCCATAAGCTGCAGTTGCATGTTTTAACTATACAAGTAATAAATCGCAGAGATTTACTGCAGTTGCATGTTTTAACTATACATGTAAAAAATCGCAGAGATTTAGCCATAGTTAATCCAATATTTGTTGTGTAAGTAGGTCACACATACTTTCTTCAACGAACTATTCAGAGAAATAAATGTCACATATAAAACAAGTTAACAAGACTGCAACTTTTGATCAAGTACAAACCTTGCACTGAACACATTTATTAATGTCACGTCAATCACAGAATGAATGAAATATACACAGATTTAGCAATGAAAGAATGACATATGGTGCAGACTATCTTAGATCACAACAATGGTATACATCCTACCATCTTGATGTTGCAATAATGGTAGACATCCTACCATCTTGATGTTGCAATAATGGTAGACATCCTACCATCTTGATGTAGCAATAATGGTAGACGTCCAACCATCTTGATGTTGCAATAATGGTAGACATCCTACCATCTTAATGTTGCAATAATGGTAGACATCCTACCATCTTGATGTGACAAACACATGGATGTTGTGTTTATCTAGTTTGCTGAGTGGATGAAGTTCCACATTGCAGCAGAACAAAAGTATTGTGAAGTGAGAATAATTACTTCATGGTATGTGTGCATTTAGTAATCATGTATTGAGAATAGGGAAGTTGGGAGGAGGGAGAACAGTAGTGATAGTCAGGGGATCGGAGAGAAAATACTAGTAATTCAAAAAATCGGAAAACACAAACATGTTATATTGTTAAGGGAAGTGGAAATATATTTGATATATATCTTTTGAAGAACGGGTTAGTGTTGGATGTGGGGGGTGAGTATCTGAGGAAGTGAGTATCTAGAGGAGAGTATCGGCGTTGGTGAGTATTTGATGGAGTGAGTATTTTATAGAAGGAGTATCTGAAGGAGTGTTCAAAGAGGAATACAACTATCCGAGAATGAACGGTTAATATTTCTTTGAATAGAGAACCGCCATTGATCTACTTGACACTCGTCTGACCGTGGAATAAGGTGAGAGGTTAATTCTCTATATGTTGTTTCAGACTAAATTTCACATTTGCTGTGTCTGAATCTCATTTGCAGTAGAGTGACAGTTTCATTTATCTGATTGTAATTACATAAAAATCACTTATTCTATAGTTGAAGATACGCCTATGCCACCAACAAAACTGTTTCATGTGATCGATTACCGTAAATTCTATTTCCCATGGTCTGAATAATTATGCTGTGTAAAACATCAAAGGAACTCGTCACTTTAAGAAAACTGTTTCACCAACATTACTTGAAATTAAACATTGACAATGATATTGACATTGGAAAGTCATAAGTAAAAAATGTATTGCAATGCGTGCACTAGTTTTGGAAATAATTGACGAAGTTTGGATGCAAATATTTCTCAACCAACTTTAATTCCTTGTTGCTGACTCCATTTTTGTAGATATTCTAAATCTATCATTAGTAGATAGTTCTATCTTGTCATATTCTCAAATATCTAGATACATCATTAGTAGATAGTTCTTCTTCTTCTCTGCGTTCGTTATTTACAACCAATTTTAATCACTCTTTGTGATATGTTTGATCTTTGCCAAGAACGTGTATACCTTGCACACTGTTTGGCAGGCCCCTAAACGCATAGACTTCTACACGTTTAGGACATGTGAATTCGATTTCAGCTAAACCTCCTTAGTCGCCTTTACGACATGCGTGGCAGGTAACAGTGGTTCTATTCTTTACATCCCAAATTTGGGCCCGGTAACCACTCGGGCGAGTAGATAGTTCTATCTTGTCATATTCTCTAATATCTAAATATCATGTTTACAAAAGCGTTAGAGTGTGTGTGAGTCTGTATGTGTGAGTGTGAGTCTGTATGTGTGAGTGCGTGTATCGTTATGTTTACATTTCACATAATTCTACTTGTCCATCTAGTTTTTGAAAAAAAAATCTATCTAGTAAAATCGAAAGACATATTCGGTATGCAAATCTACTGTTTTAATAGAACAACATCTCCGTCCAGGTCCAAGCCAGTGATTTTTGTGCCGTCATCATTCAGGCGTATCTCCAGAAGAGCGACGTTCTTGATTGGATCATTGAGTGCATATTCCAGAACCACCTTCTTGGGATCAACAGTGTCGTTTTCTATCATATAACAGAATGATGAGTCACCCACCTTCTTGTGTGCATGTGGGCTGACATGATATTCTTGGAAATCTCCTGGCAAACAAAGAACAGATAAATCAAAGTATTGAAATGATGAAGTTTTTAACACTTCATGTCGTTATATATGTCTAATACATTCTGTACGCTCTGAAGATTTCAACGAAAAAAATAAAGGGTATTCTCTATCTTGGTTGTGCATACCGATAGGTGCGGCAAGACGGAGAAAACAAGAGAGAAAACCCAGTAGATATATCAGTCAACACAGAACGGGAGTTGTTAGCCTAAACACACTGAGATACATGCTTGGGAGGAGTTCGGAGCAATTATGGACATGTCCGATGTTCGATGAAGATGATCCTCAAATGAACCATGAACAATATATTCCATGAAATTATTGATCTCTAATACAGTTCATGCAATTATTGATATTTGGCACACTCACTATTCATCACATATATCGATCAAATCTGTAAAAGTGCTAACACTAGTGAAGAGAACAACATTAGCGAACTCTTAAAGGAATGTCTTTTTGCAGATGATATCAACAACAGAGGAACAGCTACAGCAACACATTAACAGACTCCAGTTAACATGCAATGAATACACAATATGATAATAAACATCGACAAAACTGAAGTAATGACATTCGCTAGAGAGGAAAACACCATCAATATCTCCAATATCGACAAACGTCCATTAAAGCAAGTCAAAGCCTTTACCAACCTAGGGAGCATTTTTTCCAGCAAACGGAAGAATAACTAACGAAATCCTACATAGATGCAAAAAGTAAATCAAACACTAGGACAATTGACGTCAATTTTAAAATGCAAACATGTCAGCATGAACACAAAAAGAGCATTGTACAAACAATCTTACTCCTGACATTATGCCATGAGTGCCAAACCTAGACGCTGACTTCAAACGATACAAGAAAACTAGTCACGACAGAGATGAAGTGTCTACGCAGAATGATGGGAGTAACAAGAAGAGACTGCTTTAGAAATGAAGACGTCAGGAAAATATTGGGTACAACATCAATACTGAACTTCACCAAGAAACAACAATTTAAATGGTTCTGCCACATAAGCAGATTACCAAAATGCAGTGAGCCACACAAGAGCAATGTTACTCCGATACAGTGGATACAAAAGAAAATGCCGGACACGCAAAGGTAGACCTCAGAGATAACAGAGGCGACGAAAGACACTATTTATGAATCGCACACATAAATCTCTTGTTATCCTGAAGCTGTGAAGCAAATCAGGACTTGAGAAAAGAAAGAAAGACAAGGCGCATAGAGAGGCTCACTCCAGGTGTCTCCTTTTTCAACCTGACGCTGAAAGGCCAAGCAGGGTTAGAGGATATACTAAAATGTATTAGATGGTTACACTTATGTATTAGGAAGATGCTTAAACTCTTGTATTATGAAGATGGTTAAACTCATGTATTATGAAGATGGTTAAACTCATGTATTATGAAGATGGTTAAACTCTTGTATTATGAAGATGGTTAAACTCATGTATTATGAAGATGGTTATTGGTTATTGGTTATTGGTTACTAAACTGACGTCATTGCACTCCGGGCAGACCCATAGGTGCGCAGTCTCCCCCAACAGATATCGAAGAGTATGCATACTGATGGTTCCTGTGGCTCGCTGATTAAACACACCTCTCACTCTGCCTCTCAGGCATCCAGTTCGACTTGAACAACGGGTAACCCCAAACTGCTTAAATCGCTTGATCGATTCAACATCGATTTTAGTATCCTCATCCAACAGAGAGTCGCGAAGAGACCGAAGAATATCCCCCTTATCCATCTTCAACTCCCCAACAATCGATGCTGTTGATGCAAGCCTGTCCGCTCTCTCATTACCGTAAACACCCCCATGCCCAGGACAGTATATCCACGTAAGCCGCTGGATGTTAGAAACTTCTATAGACGACATCCACTCATACCGAAACCTGCCCTTCTGGATCTTGTGAAGCATCGACTGAGAGTCAGATACAACAACTGCTCCAGTAAATGAAGTCCCAGAAATCCAATGGAGGGCAGCAGTAACGGCCTCAACCTCCATCCTCATACTAGAAGTAGTTGTCCTGTATGCCCCACTTCGCTCTGCAACAACCCTACCATGCGCATTAGCCAAGAAACCCCAGCCGGATTTCTCACCACGTTGAACCGACCCATCGGTATATACAACAACATCATCATCCCTTGCATTTTCTTCTATCAGCTGCTTAACTGCGAGATCAGCCTTCATGTTGCCCCAATCTCTACGTTCTCTTCCTAGAGTAATGATAACGTTGAGATAGTTCATCATGCTACCATCTGTTGGGATCTGAAGATGGTTAAATATTATGAAATCATTGACAATATGTTACTAATGAGAATGCATGCAACATATTTTGTGTTTGTGTGTGCGTGTGCGTATGTGTGTGTGTGTGCGCGTGCGTGCATGTGTGTGTGTGACGCACTGAATCAGAATATCCAAACAGATGTGAATATTTTCCTATTTTTAAAGATTATACTAATAGAAGAAATTAATATTCTTTGTTTTTAGTTGTTCGAATAGCTCGTTGTAATATTCTTTGTTTTTATTTGTTCGAATAGCTCCTTGCAATATCCTTTGTTTTTAGTTGTTTGAATAGCTCCTTGCAATATCCTTTGTTTTAGTTGTTCGAATAGCTCATTGTCATATCCTTTGTTTTTAATTGTTCGAATAGCTCGTTGCAACATCCTTTGTTTTTAGTTGTTCGAATAGTTCATTGTAATATCCGTTGTATTTAGTTGTTCGAACAGTTCATTGTAATATCCTTTGTTTTTAATTGTTCAAGTAGCTCGTTGCCATATCATTTGTTTTTAGTTGTTCAAATAGCTCGTTGTAATATAATTTGTTTTTAGTTGTTCGAACAGCTCACTATGATATCCTGTTTTTAGTTGTTCAAACAGATCCTTGTAATATCCTTAAAATTGTTTCTATGATTGTTCTTACTATGGCCTTACCTGTTTTATCTGCCACCTGTACTGTCTGCCATTTGTTCCTATTGAGACTCTCAATCAAACCTTCCATCTCTGTCTAGACAAGAATACAAGTTACTCTCCCATCTTACTTAAAGTAGAATAATAGATAGATAGTTCTAAGTAACGTCAAGTATGCAAGTAGAACAATTGTTAGGTAGTTCTAAGTAACGGCAAGTATACAAGTAGAACAATAGCTAGGTAGTTCTAAGTAATGACAAGTATACAAGTAGAATCATAGCTAGGTAGTTCTAAGTAACGTCAAGTATGCAAGTAGAACAATAGTTAGGTAGTTCTAAGTAACGGCAAGTATACAAGTAGAATCATAGCTAGGTCGTTCTAAGTAACGGCAAGTATGCAAGTAGAACAATAGTTAGGTAGTTCTAAGTAATGACAAGTATACACACAACATCTGCAACTAGTAGAATACAGCGAGCAGCAGATAAACGTATGGAATGGGCAGAGAAGTGATACGTCACAATCAACACAGACAAAACCTCCACAACACTGTTCTCCTCTCCCCAGGAACAAAGCAGAACACGTAATTACAAAGTACTGTAGTTTTACAAATTACAAAAACAATGACAAAATACAGCAACGTTTCGACCAACAAGGCCTTTATCAACAAACGAACAAACAGGAGTGACAAATTAAAATGAAACACAAATGGACGACCAAATACAAACGTATCTAAGGAAAATCTGGAATAAAAACGAATAACGAAATAAATGTAACACAAAAACACACATAAAAACTAGAAATAGAACGGAAAAGAAACAATGAAACATCTAGTAAATATATAACTTGAATACATGCAACATATACCCATATAGATTACAAAGCATGGGAAGAGAAAGTACTAAGAAGCATAAGAATGTAATATAACATGAATACATGCAACATATACCCATATAGATACATTTATTTCGTTATTCGTTTGTATTCCAGATTTTCCTTAGATACGTTTGTATTTGGTCGTCCATTTGTGTTTCATTTTAATTTGTCACTCCTGTTTGTTCGTTTGCTTGATAAAGGCCTTGTTGGTCGAAACGTTGCTGTATTTTGTCATTGTTTTTGTAATTTGTAAAACTACAGTACTTTGTAATTACGTGTTTTGCTAATCAAATAGTTTTACTGCAGTTCCATATATATATATATATAAGGAACAAAGCAGCCAACATACACCTAGGAACCACTCCAATACAAGAAGAAAGCAATCCAACGTAGCTAGGGATCAGATTTGATAAACGACTCACATGGAACAAGCATTTAGAAAACATAGAAGGAAAGGCCAGACGAAAAATTGGACTACTCAGAACATTGGCAGGTACCAACTGGGGAGCTAATGAACACACACTTAAGAAAGTCTACAGCGGAACAATTAGACCTCACCTAGAGTTCGGCTCAACAGCATGGGCTACAGCTGCTAACACACACCTGCAGACATTGGACAGAGTGTAAAATCAAGCACCCAGGATCATCACCGGAGCCATGAAATCTACGCCTATCACAGAGATGCAAAAAACCACTGGAGTACAAGCCCTGGCTTACAGAAAGGAAACCAAAAATATGATCCAGATGGAGAAATACACCAGTATGCTTCTGCATCCAATGAAAGCAAGATTAAATGATCTGGCACTTGGACGACTAAAACGCAGCAGCTTCGTCCACCGGGGAAAGCGACTAAGACAGTACCAAGATGACCTACCAATGCACACAACACTGCTGATACCTAATTTCTACCCTGTCCCCTGGGAACAAGTTAGTGATACAGCAAAAATCGTCACAACAATTAGTGGAATCACAACTGGAGAGATACACAATGACCTGCAGAAGAGAACAGCCACTATATGCATAATCCAAGAAAACTACCCTAAACAATCATGGATCCATGCCTACACCGATGGATCTGCAACAGATAAAATTAAGAATGGAGTGGCTGGTATCTATATTACATATCCCAACAATCACACTGAAACAAAGTACATGCCAACTGGTAAATTTTGTTCAAACTACACAGCAGAGGGTCAAGCACTATTACAGGCCGCAATCATGATCAATAATTCTAACTCTGACTGCCAACAAGTGGTGTTTTTCACAGATGCACTGTTTTGCAAGCCCTACAGAGTAACCATCCATCCCTGAGAAAAGAGCTTAGCAAGATCTCTACCAACAAAAGAGTTACACTTCAGTGGGTACCATCACACTGCGGAGTGCCAGGTAACCAGAAGGCAGACAAACTTGCTAAAAAAAGGAGCAGAATGTGAACAAATAGATAATGAAATCACATACTTTGAAAAAAAAGAGCTAACGTGGACATTAGAAAAGAACCTAAACCACCCAACGATGACTACCACACACTTGACAGACAAGGACAAACTATCATCTTCCGACTCAGGATAGGTCATAACAGACTGAAAAAACACCTACACAGGCTGCGATTGTCCCCAACCCCACTGTGCCCCTGTGGCACCGCTGAACAAACCACAGAACATATTCTGCAAGACTGTCCCCTGTATGCCCTCACAAGAAAGGAATGCTGGCCCTACAACACAATACTACATTCAAAACTACATGCCCCGAGAGATGAGCTCCAGACAACAATCGACTTCCTCATAAGAACGCGTCTAACGGTATAATCATCAAAACTACATGCCCCGAGAGATGAGCTCCAGACAACAATCGACTTCATCATAAGAACGCGTCTAACGGTATAATCATCAAAACTACATGGCACCAGAGATGAGCTCCAGACAACAATCGACTTCATCATAAGAACGCGTCTAACGGTATAATCATCAAAACTACATGGCACCAGAGATGAGCTCCAGACAACAATCGACTTTATCATAAGAACGCGTCTAACGGTATAATCATCAAAACTACATGGCACCAGAGATGAGCTCCAGACAACAGTCGACTTCATCATAAGAACACGTCTAACGGTATAATCATCAAAACTACATGGCACCAGAGATGAGCTCCAGACAACAGTCGACTTCATCATAGAACACGTCTAACGGTATAATCATCAAAATAGCGATCCAAAGAAGAAGAAGAGACAAATACAAGTAGAACAATATTTAGGTAGTTCTAAGTAATGACAAGTATACAAGTAGAACAATAGCTTTAGTTCTAAGTCATGGCAAGTATACAAGTAGAACCATAGCTTTAGTTCTAAGTCATGTCAAGTATACAAGTAGAACCATATCTTTAGTTCTAAGTCATGGCAAGTATACAAGTAGAACCATAGCTTTAGTTCTAAGTCATGGCAAGTATACAAGTAGAACCATAGCTTTAGTTCTAAGTCATGTCAAGTATACAAGTAGAATAATAGCTTTAGTTTTAAGTTATGGCAAGTAGAGCAATTGCTAGATTTGGGACAACATGTAAAATTCAAAGGACGTGGGAAGGAGAGAGCGTGGAAGGCAGAGGAAGATGTTGGAAGGTCTGTCATTATGGTTCGAGAAAAGATCGACCTCAGAGCTGATTAACTGCACCAAGGAGAGAGTGTAGTAAAGAGAGACATGATCGCCTACGCTGGCAGACATGGCGATTGATATTTTTGTTAGATTTGTAATGGAATCTAGATCAATTGTAAGAAAACATTGACTACGAAGGAGGTTATGTTTGGTTGAAATCGCTGGTAGACATATTTTGTCTTAAGTAAAGGAGAACTAGTTTTGTGTTAACGGACAAAACACAAACACACACACGTACGTACGCGCGTACACAAACTCGCGCGCGCGCACGCACACACACGCCAAACATACACATACATAGCCAAACTTGTGTGATAGATACTGCCACAAAATTGCCTAGAACTGTTTTTGTATTTGGTAAAACTACAGTACCTTGTCTTTACGTGTTTCGCCAGAAATGTTGATACAAAGACATTTAACGAAGTCGTAAAATGTGAGAAAAATACGAAATTGTCTCGGTGCTAACATTAACAATGGATAAAACTTCAAAGTTTTTCAAAGGTTAAATGTTATTTGGCTGACATTTTCTAGTAATTCAATAATTTGATGTGCGCATGTGTTTTATGTATGTAACCGTACGACCTTGAGTGGTGAATTCTTACAGTTTAGTATGACCTTGACCCTTGATAGTGAGTGCTGACAGTTACTTATCACCTTGATACCAGGTTCCAGTACCTGCTGACCTTGACTGTAATAACTTCATGATGTTTGAAGATGGATGAAATGATATCATTCAGAAATAGACAAAGTCAAGTTGCAATAGAATGTACCAGCATAGTAACTGTAGGTCAAACATAAACAACCGAAAGGTCAAAAGTCAAATGAACAATTTCACCTGTGTGCGCCGGGGCTCGCAGGGGAGCAAAAATAGTACCACTGCAACCTACAAGGCATGTCGTAAGAGGCGACTGATAAAGGACCTAGGGAAGCTATCCTATTAAATAAAAATACCACATCGAATTCTTTCAATATCACATCGACTTTAATATCACATCGAATTCTTTCAATATCACATCGACTTCTTTCAATATCACATCGACTTCTTTCAATATCACATCGACTTCTTTCAATATCACATCGACTTTAATAATATCACATCGACTTCTTTCAATATCACATCGACTTCTTTCAATATCACATCGACTTTAATAATATTAACATAACAATCCTCTCGTATCGTTATACGTTACATAGGGCCTGCAAGTAATTCTCCATACCGCTCTATCCTGGGCAACTCGCTCAATCTCCTCCATGGAACTGAGACCGATATTTCCTGCCTCTCTCAGCAAAGTTCGTTTCAGGTCTCCTTAGGTCAACCTCTCTTCTTGAGCCTTGCATCCCACTTCAATGCCTGCTTTGATATTCGTTGATCATTTCTCCTCAAGGTGTGCCCAACATATCTCCATCTTCTTTCTTATAACAGTTGTCACTAGTGGTTGACCAGAAATGTCTCTGATTTCATCACTTCTCCTGAATTCGTTCCATTTTATATTCATTATTTTTCTAGACATCTATTTTCAAATGCATTCAACTTGCTTTCTATATCTTTAGTCATTTTCCAATCTCGCTGGCATATGTTAAGATTGATACAACATTTGAATTGAAAATTCGCAATTTAGTTTTAATACTATATAACTTGCAGTTCCATATTTTATTTAGACTTTAAAAGCTGATGTTGCTCTGCCAATTCGTATCATAATTTCTTTTTAACATTTCCTGTGCAATCAAAATTGCTACATAAATAGGTGAACTGCTCTGTAATTTTTATCATTTTAGATTCCAGTGTGATATCTGCATTACTTGCCATAGGTGTCTTCATTATATTTGATTTAAAAAAAAACAACTTTAATAATATTACATCGACTTTATTAATATCACATCAACTTTAATAATATTACATCGACTTTAATAATATTACATCGACTTTAATAATATCACATCGACTTTAATAATATCACATCGACTTTAATAATATCACATCGACTTTATAATAGCACATCGACTTTAATAATATTACATCGACTTTAATAATATCATATCGACTTTAATAATATCACATCGACTTTAATAATATCACATCGACTTTAATAATAACACATCGACTTTAATAATATTACATCGACTTTAATAATATTACATCGACTTTAATAATATTACATCGACTTTAATAATATCACATCGACTTTAATAATAGCACATCGACTTTAATAATATTACATCGACTTTAATAATATTACATCGACTTTAATAATATTACATCGACTTTAATAATATTACATCGATTTTAATAATATCACATCGACTTTATTAATATACATCGACTTTAATAATATCACATCGACTTTAATAATATTACATCGACTTTAATAATATTACATCGACTTTAATAATATTACATCGACTTTAATAATATCACATCGACTTTAATAATATTACATCGACTTTAATAATATCACATCGACTTTAATAATATCACATCGACTTTAATAATATTACATCGACTTTAATAATATCACATCGACTTTAATAATATTACATCGACTTTAATAATATTACATCGACTATAATAATATTACATCGACTTTAATAATATCACATCGACTTTAATAATATCACATCGACTTTAATAATATCACATCGACTTTAATAATATTACATCGACTATAATAATATCACATCGACTTTAATAATATCACATCGACATACCGACTTTAATAATAACTAATTTATGGTAAAACTTTGATTGTCATCAACATTGCACTTCAATGAAAAATCATGTGTGCTGTGATCTATTTCTTACACAGAAAGTTATAACCAACTTACTATAGCAATGTGACACCATGTATGAACATTTCTTTACCTGTTTCTCTCTCTCTTTCTATCTCCCTCTCCTCTGCCTCTAGCTCCCCTCTCTCTTTCTCCCTCTCTCACTATACCTCCCTTTCTCTACATCTCTCTCCCTCTGTCTTTCTCCCTCTCTCTCTCTCCCTTTCTCTCCTTCTTTCCCTCCATCTCTTTCTATCTCTCTATCTCTCTCCAACTATACACCTGGAACAAAAGTGTGGTGTGCGAGAGTGAGAGACATTGTGAGCGTATCTGAAATTTGTCTACGCAATGAAAAATGCAGATTTGTTAAATAGATTGAAAAAGATAGGAGAAAAAAGAGATATATAGGTAGATAGAAAGAGTTGGAGAGATAGAAAGCGAGAGGTATAGCGATGTCCTTCATAGAGCGATGTCATAGATAAAAGAGAACATAAAAGAACAAAGACATAGCACTAAATAAAGAACTGTAACGACGCGCATCGTACCAGAGAAGAAATGTCTGGCTTACAAAGAGAAAATACAATGTGTAAACTAGAGACATGCACAAGATGGAAACAATTCATGAACGCATGAAAGGAATTTCATGTAAACAAAAGGTGCAAGCAGAAGCCAGGAGATACACAGAGCAGACGGTATCGTCCACACCACACCAGAACTAATGATTGGTACCCAGTACATGTGGATGGGGGTGTGAGGGGAGTGTTATTTGAAGGGAGGTAGAAAGTGCAATACAGGGAGTCATGAATCATACTATGGAATAGTGGAAGAGATAAGGAGTGGTGGAGGAAATAGTGGAAGAGATAAGGAGTGGTGGAGGAAATAGTGGAAGAGATAAGGAGTGGTGGAGGAAATAGTGGAAGAGATAAGGAGTGGTGGAGGAAATAGTGGAAGAGATAAGGAGTGGTGGAGGAAATGGGGTAATTGTAGAAGAAATGTGATAATGGTGGAAGACATGAGGGAATGATGGAATGAATAAGGGAATGTTTGAGGAAATGAAAGAATGAGGGAATTGTTGAAAAATGAGGGAATGGTGGAAGAAATTAGGGTAATGATGAAAGAAATGATTGAGTGGGAGAAGAAATGAGGAATGGTAGAAGAAAAAGAGGAATGATAGAAGAAATGAGGGAATGGTAGAAGAAAGGAGGAATTATAAAGAAATGAATGATTGGTAGAAGAAACGAATGAATGGTGGAAGAAATTAGATAATGATGGAGGAAATGAGGGAATGATTGAAGAAATGAGGGTTGGTGAAAGAAATGAGGGAATGTTTGAAGAAATGAGGAAGGATGAAATGAGGGAATGGTGGAAGAAATGTAGAATAATGTACATGGCTAAATAGAATATACAAACTGGCACAGACTGCAGCACATGGCTACATGGAACCTATAAACTGGTGTAGACTGCAGGTACATGGCTAAATGGAACTGCACAACGGCGCAGACTGCGGCACATGGCTAAATGGTACACACAAACTGACGTAGACGTCGGCCCATGGTTACATGGAACACACAAACTTGGCATAGACTGCGACACATGGTTAAATGAAACACAGACGGGCTCAGGTTGCACCATTTGTTAGTTAATGTGTTGATATCATTGTCCTGCTGTTAAGTTTATTTTTTGATCATTCTTATTCCATTCTCAATGTTTTTTTCTCTTCCTCCACCATCTATTAGTATATTTTCCCTGTCTCCACCATCTGTTGTTATATGTTCCCTGTCTCCATCATCTGTTGTTATATGTTCCCTGTCTCCACCATCTGTTATTATATGTTCCCTGTCTCCACCATCTGTTGTTATATGTTCCTGTCTTCATCATCTGTTGTTATATGTTCCTGTCTCCATCATCTGTTGTTATATGTTCCTGTCTCCATCTGTTGTTATATGTTCCTGTCTCATCATCTGTTATTGTATGATCCCTGTCTCCATCATCTATTAGTATATGTTCCCTGTCTCCATCATCTGTTGTTATATGTTCCCTGTCTCCACCATCTGTTGTTATATGTTCCCTGTCTTCATCATCTGTTATTATATGTTCCCTGTCTCCACCATCTATTGTTATATGTTTCCTTTCTCCATCATCTGTTATTATATGTTCCTGTCTCACCATCTGTTGTTATATGTTCCCTGTCTTCATCATCTGTTATTATATGTTCCCTGTCTCCACCATCTGTTATTATATGTTCACTGTCTCCATCACATGTTATTATATGTCTCCTCCCTCCATCATCTCTTTTATATGTTCCTTCTCCATTATCTATTACTATCTGTTCCTAGTTATAGAAATATTGATATTTATTCCATATTCTGGTTCTCAGTTTCTAAGTTCTACTTTTTCTATTTTCCTTGTCTTCTAGAATAATCTTTCACAATAGACAGAATCCGTTGTCTGGAAAGTCTAGAATGTCAGCTGACATTTCTAACACGCTCTCTGTACCTGTACTTTGTCTATTGTCTTAATACGCACGCGCGCCTCCAGGCAAACATATTTCCACCTTCTGGGAATGCACGTGCTTGTAGACAAACGAAAAGATTAAATCTAGCGGAAAATATGGCAGACGAAATGATAGATCTATTTGGACGAAACTTGTTCTTGTTTAATTGTGTCTGATTTCTATTTCTAATCTCTATTGTTTGTTTATGATTAATTAATATTGACATAATAACTAATTCTGTCTGAATACAAGATTAGCGAAACACGTAAAAAACAAAATACTGTATTTTTACAAAGTATAAAAACAATGACAATACACAGCATCGTTTCGACCAAAAGGCCTTTATCAAGCAAAGGATACAATAGGAGTGACGAATTTCACTACTTTCACAGCCCACTACATATAGAATCAGACAATAAAATCCGAACGGCGCTAAAATGGAAATGTGTGACTAAAACGAACAACGAAATAAATACCAAAAACTAGGAGTGGAAAAAGAAGATAAACAATAAAAATCAAATATATATATATATATATATAGATTTAACATATACATATATAGAAAATGAAGCATGAGAAGAGAAAGTACTAAGAAACATAGGAATGTAGTGCGTTTAGTCCATGAGGTCGCACAGTACCATATAACGAAACAAAACGGTTCTCTAGAGCATAGATTCCCAAACTTTTTCGGCCCACCACCCACTTTGCACAACATAAACTTTGTAACGCCCATCTCCTCCACATTATAACAGTTTGCCAACGCCCCTCTGCCCTCCATATGTACATGCTCTATTTTATCTTTGACATAGAAAATTGATATATATTTCTGTCATTCATAGTCAATTTTCAAATGATTATATGCATGAAATAGAAAATTGATGAACAAATGGATCGTGTAAGACGGGCATAAGATGAATTTAAATGCAGAATTCAAATTTTAAAAGATTATTCAATAGCAAAATCACGAAAATAATTTATTTTAAGATATTTATTATTAATCGCCTGAACACCTCCCGAATTCTTCTGAAACCACTATCGCCCACCTAGAACGCTTCAGCGCCCACTGGGGGTATCGTCCACTTTGGGAAACGCTGCTCTAGAGCAAATCGACTTCGAGGAACATGATCGGATGGCTGTGACATGGATATCGGGGCTCCACAATTTCGTTATTTGTTTTTAGTCCCTTTTTTAATGTTAGGACCGTTAGAATTTCATCGTTTTATTCTATATATAGTGTGTTGTGAAAGAAGTGAAATTCTCAGTTGCTGGACACAAAGAAATGCGTTAAAACACTTTAAATTGAAATAATTTGATATAGACACCACGTGCTGGGAATCCCTGGCATAAGATCGCCAAATGTGGCGCAGTAACAACGAAAGAGGAACTTACATAGGTAAGAATCGTTGTGCCGTTGAGGTACAGAGAAAACGATTTGCGCAAAAAGACAGAACACACGACACCTACATGTCTAACACTGATCATGAATGTCCCACCTGTAGTAGGGGACTGTGTTCTAGGATTTGACTCTACAGTCACCTCCGCAGACATCAGAGAGGTGTAGCAACACATGTTTGAGGCTACTGTCATCATTGCTTGCGATGGACGGCTAATTATTAGAGAGCATAGTCTTCTAAAGTTGTAATGTGTTTGATAGAGAGAATAGTCGTCTAAAGTTGTAATGTGTTTGATAGAGAGAATAGTCGTCTAAAGTTGTGATGTATTTGATAGAGACAGCATAGTCTTCTAAAGTTGTGATGTGTTTGATAGAGAGCACAGTCGTCTAAAGTTGTGATGTGTTTGATAGAGAGCATAGTCTTCTAAAGTTGTGATGTGTTTGATAGAGAGAGAGCATAGTCTTCTAAAGTTGTGATGTGTTTGATAGAGAGAATAGTCTTCTAAAGTTGTGATGTGTTTGATAGAGAGCATAGTCGTCTAAAGTTGTGATGTGTTTGATACAGAGCATAGTCTTCTAAAGTTGTGATGTGTTTGATAGAGAGCATAGTCGTCTAAAGTTGTGATGTGTTTGATAGAGAGCACAGTCGTCTAAAGTTGTGATGTGTTTGATAGAGAGAGAATAGTCTTCTAAAGTTGTGATGTGTTTGATAGAGAGAATAGTCGTCTAAAGTTGTGATGTGTTTGATAGAGAGAATAGTCTTCTAAAGTTGTGATGTGTTTGATAGAGAGCACAGTCGTCTAAAGTTGTGATGTGTTTGATAGAGAGAATAGTCGTCTAAAGTTGTGATGTGTTTGATAGAGAGAATAGTCTTCTAAAGTTGTGATGTGTTTGATAGAGAGAATAGTCTTCTAAAGTTGTGATGTGTTTGATAGAGAGAATAGTCTTCTAAAGTTGTGATGTGTTTGATAGAGAAAATAGTCTTCTAAAGTTGTGATGTGTTTGATAGAGAAAATAGTCTTCTAAAGTTGTAATGTGTTTGATAGAGAAAATAGTCGTCTAAAGTTGTGATGTGTTTGATAGAGAGAATAGTCGTCTAAAGTTGTGATGTGTTTGATAGAGAGAATAGTCGTCTAAAGTTGTAATGTGTTTGATAGAGAGAATAGTCTTCTAAAGTTGTGATGTGTTTGATAGAGAGAATAGTCTTCTAAAGTTGTGATGTGTTTGACAGAGAAAATAGTCTTCTAAAGTTGTAATGTGTTTGATAGAGAGCATAGTCGTCTAAAGTTGTGATGTGTTTGATAGAGAGAATAGTCTTCTAAAGTTGTGATGTGTTTGATAGAGAGAATAGTCTTCTAAAGTTGTGATGTGTTTGATAGAGAGAATAGTCTTCTAAAGTTGTGATGTGTTTGATAGAGAGAATAGTCTTCTAAAGTTGTGATGTGTTTGATAGAGAGAATAGTCTTCTAAAGTTGTGATGTGTTTGATAGAAGAATAGTCTCTAAAGTTGTGATGTGTTTGATAGAGAGAATAGTCGTCTAAAGTTGTGATGTGTTTGATAGAGAAAATAGTCTTCTAAAGTTGTGATGTGTTTGATAGAGAAAATAGTCTTCTAAAGTTGTAATGTGTTTGATAGAGAGAATAGTCTTCTAAAGTTGTAATGTGTTTGATAGAGAGAATAGTCTTCTAAAGTTGTGATGTGTTTGATAGAGAAAATAGTCTTCTAAAGTTGTGATGTGTTTGATAGAGAAAATAGTCTTCTAAAGTTGTAATGTGTTTGATAGAGAAAATAGTCGTCTAAAGTTGTGATGTGTTTGATAGAGAGAATAGTCGTCTAAAGTTGTGATGTGTTTGATAGAGAGAATAGTCGTCTAAAGTTGTAATGTGTTTGATAGAGAGAATAGTCTTCTAAAGTTGTAATGTGTTTGATAGAGAGCACAGTCGTCTAAAGTTGTAATGTGTTTGATAGAGAGAATAGTCTTCTAAAGTTGTGATGTGTTTGATAGAGAGAATAGTCTTCTAAAGTTGTAATGTGTTTGATAGAGAAAATAGTCTTCTAAAGTTGTGATGTGTTTGATAGAGAAAATAGTCTTCTAAAGTTGTGATGTGTTTGATAGAGAGCATAGTCGTCTAAAGTTGTGATGTGTTTGATAGAGAGAATAGTCTTCTAAAGTTGTGATGTGTTTGATAGAGAGCACAGTCGTCTAAAGTTGTGATGTGTTTGATAGAGAGAGAATAGTCTTCTAAAGTTGTGATGTGTTTGATAGAGAGAGAATAGTCTTCTAAAGTTGTGATGTGTTTGATAGAGAAAATAGTCTTCTAAAGTTGTGATGTGTTTGATAGAGAAAATAGTCTTCTAAAGTTGTAATGTGTTTGATAGAGAGCACAGTCGTCTAAAGTTGTGATGTGTTTGATAGAGAGAATAGTCTTCTAAAGTTGTGATGTGTTTGATAGAGAAAATAGTCTTCTAAAGTTGTAATGTGTTTGATAGAGAGCACAGTCGTCTAAAGTTGTGATGTGTTTGATAGAGAGAATAGTCTTCTAAAGTTGTGATGTGTTTGATAGAGAGAGAATAGTCTTCTAAAGTTGTGATGTGTTTGATAGAGAAAATAGTCTTCTAAAGTTGTGATGTGTTTGATAGAGAAAATAGTCGTCTAAAGTTGTGATGTGTTTGATAGAGAGCACAGTCGTCTAAAGTTGTGATGTGTTTGATAGAGAGAGAATAGTCGTCTAAAGTTGTGATGTGTTTGATAGAGAAAATAGTCGTCTAAAATTTAGAATGTAAGTTGCTGGAAATATGTTCAAAATAAACTGTATTTCAACTAAGAACAACTACAACTAAGAACAACATCAACTAAGAACAACTACAACTAAGAACAACTACAACTAAGAACAACTACAACTAAGAACAACTACAACTAAGAACAACTACAACTAAGAACAACTACAACTAAGAACAGCTTCAACTAAGAACAATTACAACTAAGAACAACTACAACTAAGAACAACTACAACTAAGAACAACTTCAACTAAGAACAACATCAACTAAGAACAACTACAACTAAGAACAACTACAACTAAGAACAACTACAACTAAGAACAACTACAACTAAGAACAACTACAACTAAGAACAACTACAACTAAGAACAACTCAACTAAGAACAACTACAACTAAGACAATACAACTAGAACAACTACAACTAAGAACAACTACAACTAAGAACAACTACAACTAAGAACAACTACAACTAAGAACAACTACAACTAAGAACAACTACAACTAAGAACAACTACAACTAAGAACAACTACAACTAAGAACAAATACAACTAAGAACAACTACAACTAAGAACAACTACAACTAAGAACAACTACAACTAACAACAGCTTCAACTAAGAACAACTACAACTAAGAACAACTACAATTAAGAACAACTACAACTAAGAACAACATCAACTAAGAACAGCTTTAACTAAGAACAACTACAACTAAGAACAACTACAATTAAGAACAACTACAACTAAGAACAACATCAACTAAGAACAACTACAACTAAGAACAACTACAACTAAGAACAACTACAACTAAGAACAACATCAACTAAGAACAACTACAACTAAGAACAACTACAACTAAGAACAACTACAACTAAGAACAACTTCAATTAAGAACAACTTCAACTAAGAACAACTACAACTAAGAACAACTTCAACTAAGAACAACTTCAACTAAGAACAACTTCAACTAAGAACAACTTCAACTAAGAACAACTTCAACTAAGAACAACTTCAACTAAAAACAACTTCAACTAAAAACAACTTCAACTAAGAACAACTTCAACTAAGAACAACTTCAACTAACAACAACTTCAACTAAGAACAACTTCAACTAAGAACAACTTCAACTAACAACAACTTCAACTAAGAACAACTTCAACTAAGAACAACATCAACTAAGAACAACATCAACTAAGAACAACTACAACTAAGAACAACTACAACTAAGAACAACATCAACTAAGAACAACTACAACTAAGAACAACATCAACTAAGAACAACTACAACTAAGAACAACTTCAACTAAGAACAACTACAACTAAGAACAACTACAACTAAGAACAACTACAACTAAGAACAACATCAACTAAGAACAACTACAACTAAGAACAACTAAGAACAACTAAGAACATCAACTAAGAACAACTAAGAACAACATCAACTAAGAACATCAACTAAGAACAACAACAACTAAGAACAACATCAACTAAGAACATCAACTAAGAACAACAACAACTAAGAACAACATCAACTAAGAACATCAACTAAGAACAACAACAACTAAGAACAACATCAACTAAGAACATCAACTAAGAACAACATCAACTAAGAACAACTAAGAACAACATCAACTAAGAACATCAACTAAGAACAACATCAACTAAGAACATCAACTAAGAACAACATCAACTAAGAACAACATCAACTAAGAACAACAACAACTAAGAACAACAACAACTAAGAACATCAACTAAGAACAACTAAGAACATCAACTAAGAACAACATCAACTAAGAACAACATCAACTAAGAACATCAACTAAGAACAACAACAACTAAGAACAACATCAACTAAGAACATCAACTAAGAAAAACATCAACTAAGAACAACAACAACTAAGAACAACATCAACTAAGAACATCAACTAAGAACAACATCAACTAAGAACAACATCTACTAAGAACATCAACTAAGAACAACAACAACTAAGAACAACTACAACTAAGAACAACTACAACTAAGAACAACTACAACTAAGAACAACTTCAATTAAGAACAACTTCAACTAAGAACAACTACAACTAAGAACAACTTCAACTAAGAACAGCTTCAACTAAGAACAACTACAACTAAGAACAACTACAATTAAGAACAACTACAACTAAGAACAACATCAACTAAGAACAACTAAAACTAAGAACAACTACAACTAAGAACAACTACAACTAAGAACAACATCAACTAAGAACAACTACAACTAAGAACAACTACAACTAAGAACAACTACAACTAAGAACAACTTCAATTAAGAACAACTTCAACTAAGAACAACTACAACTAAGAACAACTAAGAACAACTTCAACTAAGAACAACTTCAACTAAGAACAACTTCAACTAAGAACAACTTCAACTAAGAACAACTTCAACTAAGAACAACTTCAACTAAGAACAACTTCAACTAACAACAACTTCAACTAAGAACAACTTCAACTAAGAACAACTTCAACTAACAACAACTTCAACTAAGAACAACTTCAACTAAGAACAACATCAACTAAGAACAACATCAACTAAGAACAACATCAACTAATAACAACTACAACTAAGAACAACTACAACTAAGAACAACTACAACTAAGAACAACTACAACTAAGAACAACATCAACTAAGAACAACTACAACTAAGAACAACATCAACTAAGAACAACTACAACTAAGAACAACTTTAACTAAGAACAATACAACTAAGAACAACTACAACTAAGAACAACTACAACTAAGAACAACATCAACTAAGAACAACTACAACTAAGAACAACTAAGAACAACTAAGAACATCAACTAAGAACAACTAAGAACAACATCAACTAAGAACATCAACTAAGAAAAACAACAACTAAGAACAACATCAACTAAGAACATCAACTAAGAACAACAACAACTAAGAACAACATCAACTAAGAACATCAACTAAGAACAACAACAACTAAGAACAACATCAACTAAGAACATCAACTAAGAACAACATCAACTAAGAACAACAACAACTAAGAACAACATCAACTAAGAACATCAACTAAGAACAACATCAACTAAGAACAACATCAACTAAGAACATCAACTAAGAACAACATCAACTAAGAACAACAACAACTAAGAACAACAACAACTAAGAACATCAACTAAGAACAACTAAGAACATCAACTAAGAACAACATCAACTAAGAACAACATCAACTAAGAACATCAACTAAGAACAACAACAACTAAGAACAACATCAACTAAGAACAACTAAGAACAACATCAACTAAGAACATCAACTAAGAACAACATCAACTAAGAACAACAACAACTAAGAACAACATCAACTAAGAACATCAACTAAGAACAACATCAACTAAGAACAACATCAACTAAGAACATCAACTAAGAACAACAACAACTAAGAACAACATCAACTAAGAACAACTAAGAACATCAACTAAGAACAACTAAGAACATCAACTAAGAACAACTAAGAACAACATCAACTAAGAACAACTAAGAACAACATCAACTAAGAACAACTACAACTAAGAACAACTACAACTAAGAACAACTACAACTAAGAACAACTACAACTAAGAACAACTACAACTAAGAACAACTACAACTAAGAACAACTACAACTAAGAACAACTACAACTAAGAACAATTACAACTAAGAACAACTACAACTAAGAACAACTACAACTAAGAACAACTACAACTAAGAACAACTACAACTAAGAACAACTACAACTAAGAACAACTACAACTAAGAACAACTACAACTAAGAACAACTACAACTAAGAACAATTACAACTAAGAACAACTACAACTAAGAACAACTACAACTAAGAACAACTACAACTAACAACAGCTTAACTAAGAACAACTACAACTAAGAACAACTACAATTAAGAACAACTACAACTAAGAACAACATCAACTAAGAACAGCTTTAACTAAGAACAACTACAACTAAGAACAACTACAATTAAGAACAACTACAACTAAGAACAACATCAACTAAGAACAACTACAACTAAGAACAACTACAACTAAGAACAACTACAACTAAGAACAACATCAACTAAGAACAACTACAACTAAGAACAACTACAACTAAGAACAACTACAACTAAGAACAACTTCAATTAAGAACAACTTCAACTAAGAACAACTACAACTAAGAACAACTTCAACTAAGAACAACTTCAACTAAGAACAACTTCAACTAAGAACAACTTCAACTAAGAACAACTTCAACTAAGAACAACTTCAACTAAAAACAACTTCAACTAAGAACAACTTCAACTAAGAACAACTTCAACTAACAACAACTTCAACTAAGAACAACTTCAACTAAGAACAACTTCAACTAACAACAACTTCAACTAAGAACAACTTCAACTAAGAACAACATCAACTAAGAACAACATCAACTAAGAACAACTACAACTAAGAACAACTACAACTAAGAACAACATCAACTAAGAACAACTACAACTAAGAACAACATCAACTAAGAACAACTACAACTAAGAACAACTTCAACTAAGAACAACTACAACTAAGAACAACTACAACTAAGAACAACTACAACTAAGAACAACATCAACTAAGAACAACTACAACTAAGAACAACTAAGAACAACTAAGAACATCAACTAAGAACAACTAAGAACAACATCAACTAAGAACATCAACTAAGAACAACAACAACTAAGAACAACATCAACTAAGAACATCAACTAAGAACAACAACAACTAAGAACAACATCAACTAAGAACATCAACTAAGAACAACAACAACTAAGAACAACATCAACTAAGAACATCAACTAAGAACAACATCAACTAAGAACAACAACAACTAAGAACAACATCAACTAAGAACATCAACTAAGAACAACATCAACTAAGAACATCAACTAAGAACAACATCAACTAAGAACAACATCAACTAAGAACAACAACAACTAAGAACAACAACAACTAAGAACATCAACTAAGAACAACTAAGAACATCAACGAAGAACAACATCAACTAAGAACAACATCAACTAAGAACATCAACTAAGAACAACAACAACTAAGAACAACATCAACTAAGAACATCAACTAAGAAAAACATCAACTAAGAACAACAACAACTAAGAACAACATCAACTAAGAACATCAACTAAGAACAACATCAACTAAGAACAACATCTACTAAGAACATCAACTAAGAACAACAACAACTAAGAACAACTACAACTAAGAACAACTACAACTAAGAACAACTACAACTAAGAACAACTTCAATTAAGAACAACTTCAACTAAGAACAACTACAACTAAGAACAACTTCAACTAAGAACAGCTTCAACTAAGAACAACTACAACTAAGAACAACTACAATTAAGAACAACTACAACTAAGAACAACATCAACTAAGAACAACTACAACTAAGAACAACTACAACTAAGAACAACTACAACTAAGAACAACATCAACTAAGAACAACTACAACTAAGAACAACTACAACTAAGAACAACTACAACTAAGAACAACTTCAATTAAGAACAACTTCAACTAAGAACAACTACAACTAAGAACAACTTCAACTAAGAACAACTTCAACTAAGAACAACTTCAACTAAGAACAACTTCAACTAAGAACAACTTCAACTAAGAACAACTTCAACTAAGAACAACTTCAACTAAGAACAACTTCAACTAACAACAACTTCAACTAAGAACAACTTCAACTAAGAACAACTTCAACTAACAACAACTTCAACTAAGAACAACTTCAACTAAGAACAACATCAACTAAGAACAACATCAACTAAGAACAACATCAACTAAGAACAACTACAACTAAGAACAACTACAACTAAGAACAACTACAACTAAGAACAACTACAACTAAGAACAACATCAACTAAGAACAACTACAACTAAGAACAACATCAACTAAGAACAACTACAACTAAGAACAACTTCAACTAAGAACAACTACAACTAAGAACAACTACAACTAAGAACAACTACAACTAAGAACAACATCAACTAAGAACAACTACAACTAAGAACAACTAAGAACAACTAAGAACATCAACTAAGAACAACTAAGAACAACATCAACTAAGAACATCAACTAAGAACAACAACAACTAAGAACAACATCAACTAAGAACATCAACTAAGAACAACAACAACTAAGAACAACATCAACTAAGAACATCAACTAAGAACAACAACTAAGAACAACATCAACTAAGAACATCAACTAAGAACAACATCAACTAAGAACAACAACAACTAAGAACAACATCAACTAAGAACATCAACTAAGAACAACATCAACTAAGAACAACATCAACTAAGAACATCAACTAAGAACAACATCAACTAAGAACAACAACAACTAAGAACAACAACAACTAAGAACATCAACTAAGAACAACTAAGAACATCAACTAAGAACAACATCAACTAAGAACAACATCAACTAAGAACATCAACTAAGAACAACAACAACTAAGAACAACATCAACTAAGAACAACTAAGAACAACATCAACTAAGAACATCAACTAAGAACAACATCAACTAAGAACAACAACAACTAAGAACAACATCAACTAAGAACATCAACTAAGAACAACATCAACTAAGAACAACATCAACTAAGAACATCAACTAAGAACAACAACAACTAAGAACAACATCAACTAAGAACAACTAAGAACATCAACTAAGAACAACTAAGAACATCAACTAAGAACAACTAAGAACAACTACAACTAAGAACAACATCAACTAAGAACAACTAAGAACATCAACTAAGAACAACTAAGAACAACATCAACTAAGAACAACTAAGAACAACTAAGAACAACATCAACTAAGAACAACATCAACTAAGAACAACATCAACTAAGAACAACTAAGAACAACTAAGAACAACATCAACTAAGAACAACTAAGAACAACATCAACTAAGAACAACTAAGAACAACATCAACTAAGAACAACATCAACTAAGAACAACTAAGAACAACATCAACTAAGAACAACTAAGAACAACTAAGAACAACTAAGAACAACTAAGAACAACTAAGAACAACATCAACTAAGAACAACTAAGAACAACATCAACTAAGAACAACATCAACTAACTACTCTAATGGAATGTTTATATTTCACAAAAGTTAACGTTTAGCAGAACTTTTCTTATTTGGAGTGTGAGATTTAAAATAACTATTCTTGCTGTGTGGTCTATTGATTCTGTTGGTGCGCAGGTGCTGTGGGAAGCCTGGCATATATTCTGATGGTGTGCATGTGGTATGGGAAGCCTGGCCTGGCACATATTTTGACGGATGAACTTACTCAATTTTATCATAATTTGATCATAAACAGAGACAATTTGATCATAATTTGAACTGAACTTACAGACAATTTGATCATAATTTGAACTGAACTTACAGACAATTTGATCATAATTTGAACTGAACTTACAGACAATTTGATCATAATTTGAACTGAACTTACAGATAATTTGATCATAATTTGAACTGAACTTACAGACAATTTGATCATAATTTGAACTGAACTTACAGACAATTTGATCATAATTTGAACTGAACTTACTCACAGACAATTTGATCATAATTTGAACTGAACTTACAGACAATTTGATCATAATGTGAACTGAACTTACAGACAATTTGATCATAATTAGAACTGAACTTACAGACAATTTGATCATAATTTGAACTGAACTTACAGACAATTTGATCATAATTTGAACTGAACTTACAGCCAATTTGATCATAATTTGAACTGAACTTACTCACAGACAATTTGATCATAATTTGAACTGAACACAGACAATTTGATCATAATGTGAACTGAACTTACTCACAGACAATTTGATCATAATTTGAACTGAACTTACTCACAGACAATTTGATCATAATTTGAACTGAACTTACTCACAGACAATTTGATCATAATTTGAACTGAACTTACTCACAGACAATTTGATCATAATTTGAACTGAACTTAAGGCAATGTGATCATAATTTTAACTCATTGATTGATTGATTGATTGATTGATTGATATGACCATCATCACTGCACTTTGGTGAGTAATCAAGTGTGCTCCGGGTTTTTTAAATTTTAGTTGAACTTATCCAGAGATAATCTGTTTGTAATTTTAGTTGAACTTACCCAGAGGTAATCATTTTAAAAATTTTTGTTGAACTTACCCAGAGATAATCTGATTTTTAACTTTAGTTGAGCTTACCCAGAGATAATCTGTTAGTAATTTTAGTTGAGCTTACCCAGAGATAATCTGTTAGTAATTTTAGCTGAACTTACCCAGAGATAATCTGTTAGTAATTTTAGTTGAGCTTACCCAGAGATAATCTGTTAGTAATTTTAGTTGAACTTACCCAGAGATAATCTGTTAGTAATTTTAGTTGAACTTACCCAGAGATAATCTGTTAGTAATTTTAGTTGAGCTTACCCAGAGATAATCTGTTAGTAATTTTAGTTGAACTTACCCAGAGATAATATGTTAGTAATTTTAGTTGAGCTTACCCAGAGATAATATGTTCTTTATTTTAGTTGAACTTACCCAGAGATAATCTGTTAGTAATTTTAGTTGAACTTACCCAGAGATAATATGTTCTTTATTTTAGTTGAACTTACCCAGAGATAATCTGTTAGTAATTTTAGTTGAACTTACCCAGAGATAATATGTTCTTTATTTTAGTTGAACTTACCCAGAGATAATCTGTTAGTAATTTTAGTTGAACTTACCCAGAGATAATATGTTCTTTATTTTAGTTGAACTTACCCAGAGATAATCTGTTAGTAATTTTAGTTGAACTTACCCAGAGATAATCTGTTAGTAATTTTAGTTGAACTTACCCAGAGATAATTACAAAATTGTTTAGTTGAACAAGTTTTTATTTAGATACAATATAATATGTAAATTGACTAACCTTAGAGTAACGTTGTCGTGACAAGATGGTGACAAGAATACTTGGGCTCACTTGACTGCAACAAGATAAAACACTGACCAGGTATGTCCTCTGTTGGTTGATATATTTGAAACTTGACCTTGCTCAAGGAACAGGCTGTAACCAAGTAAAAAAGTGAAGAACCACCGACGAAGGTAACAGACGTAGTTTTAAGAAAAGCTGGACTTGGTGAGAGACCATATGTCATCTCTCTGCCTCTCTTACGTGTCTTTGCGTGTCTCACTGCCGCGCGCTATATAAGCACGTGCAGGGTACACGTTTGTACAAGAAGTGTAAGCTAGGTCAAAAAATAGATTATCGCCTGTTGAAAAACAGGAAGTGTGGGGGGTCGGGAAAGAATATTGTTACGTCATGCATCGTTAAGAACGAAAGGAAGATTGCAACCAGTTACTGAATGCATCATTTCACTTGTAAATACTCGAACTTTGAACTCTCAATGTTCTGCACATGATGATGATGTTAAATTTGGGAATTGGGCGCAGAATAAGAAAACGAAATTTGCTAACTTGTCATCTAACTTGTTATCTAACTTGTTATCTAACTTGTTATCTAACTTGTTATCTAACTTGTTATCTTACTTGTTATCTAACTTGTTATCTTAGACATACCTTTGTTGTTTGTTTCCTATTTTTTACAATTATTGCCTCAAAATGTTTGAATACAATCTTCATAGAGATAGACAGATACGGAGATGAAGTTAGAATGAGATAAGTTAGTCTCTTTATCTCTTCACCATCAGTTCCTACAATGTCTAAGAAGGAGATGTAGTTATTCTCTTATCCCTCTTCAATCAGTTTCTACATTGTTCAAGAAGGAGATGAAGTTAGTCTCTTATCTCTTCACCATCAGTTCCAACATTGTCTAAGAAGGAGATGAAGTTAGTCTCTTATCTCTTCACCATCAGTTTCTACATTGTTCAAGAAGGAGATGAAGTTAGTCTCTTATCTCTTCACCATCAGTTCCAACATTGTCTAAGAAGGAGATGAAGTTAGTCTCTTATCTCTTTACCATCAGTTCCTACATTGTTCAAGAAGGAGATGAAGTTAGTCTCTTATCTCTTCACCATCAGTTCCTACATTGTCTAAGAAGGAGATGAAGTTAGTCTCTTATCTCTTCACCATCAGTTCCTACATTGTCTAAGAAGGAGATGAAGTTAGTCTCTTATCTCTTCACCATCAGTTTCTACATTGTCTAAGAAGGAGATGAAGTTAGTCTCTTATCTCTTCACCATCAGTTTCTACATTGTTCAAGAAGGAGATGAAGTTAGTCTCTTATCTCTTCACCATCAGTTTCTACATTGTTCAAGAAGGAGATGAAGTTAGTCTCTTATCTCTTCACCATCAGTTTCAACATTGTCTACTTTTTCGATTTCATCAATTTTATTTTAAAAATGTTGCCCGTGAAATGAGTTTTCATGTGAAATTAATTTTGTTGTTTCGTTCTCCCCACAAGCCCGTTCTCCCCACACATCACAGCATTACTGTCTCGTCTTCCTGGCTTGTTTTCCTATCTTGTCTTCCTATCTCATCTTACTGTCTAATCTTACTGTCTTATCTTACTGTCTCATCTTCCTGTCTCATCTTCCTATCTCCTTTTCATATCTCATCTTACTGTCGTATCTTACTGTCTCATCTTCCTGTCTCATCTTCCTATCTCCTTTTCATATCTCATCTTACTGTCGTATCTTACTGTCTCATCTTCCTGTCTCATCTTCCTGTCTCATTTTCCTGGTTCTATTTCCGTAGTTGCTGTTCCAGGAAGTGACGTGTAGACATGACATAGACATCAAACACAGAATGTTGTTGTTTCAAGAAATGAAGGGAACCACAGAATGTTGTTGTTCCTAGAAATGAAGGGAACCACATAATGTTATTGTTCCATGAAATGAAGGGAGCCATAAAATGAAAGAATCTAATACATTTGAGACCAGAACAGAATGAGGATAAAATTGATTTCATACAACCAAAGAAGACGAAGTTAAGTCTCGATATTATCTTGAACATGATTTATCCATGTAAACAGTAAGCATATGATCACCAACAGTCTAAATAGAAACGTGATAACTGAGAAGTTAATGAAACATAGCGCATGAAACAGATATTAATGAAGAAACATAGCGCATGAAACAGATATTAATGAAGAAACAAAAGAAACGATCAAATACGAATCCTTGTGGTTTTAATTTTAAATGCTATCATCAACTTTCGGCAGTAGTAGTAGTAGTAGTAGTAGTAGTAGAGTAGAAGCAGCAGTAGCTGCAGTGTAGTAGTAGCAGTAGTAGTAGCAGCAGTAGTAGTAGCAGTAGTAGCTGCAGTAGTAGTAGTAGCAGGAGTAGTAGCAGTAGTAGTAGTAGCAGTAGTAGCAGTAGTAGTAGGAGTAGTAGCAGTAGTAGTAGTAGCAGTAGTAGTAGCAGTAGTAGCTGCAGTAGTAGCAGTAGTCGCTCGAGTCGTTACCGGGGCCCAAATTTGGGGTGTAAAGAATAGAACCACTGTTACCTGCCATGCATGTCGTAAGAGGCGACTAAGGAGGTTTGGCTGAAATCGGATGCACATGTCCTAAACTTGTAGAAATCTATGCATTTAGGGGCCTACCAAACCAATGTACAACGTATAGACGTTCTTGGCAAAGATCAAACATATCACAAAGAGTGATTAAAATTGGATGTAAAGAACGAACGCAAAGAAGAAGAGAAGAAGTAGCAGTAGTAGCTGCAGTGATAGCAGTAGTAGCAGCAGTAGCAGTAGAAGTTGCAGTAGTAACGGCACTTGTTGCAGTAGTAACAGCAGTAGTAATAGCAGCAGTTGCATTAGTAGTAGTAGTAACAGTAGTAGTAGCACTAGTAAAAACAGTAGTAGTAGTAGCAGTAGTAGTAACAGAAGTAGTAGTTGTAACAGTAGTAGTAGTAGTAGTGGTAGTAGCGGTAGTAGTAACAGTAGCAGTAGTAATAACTGTAGTAGCAGCAGCAGTAACAGCATTAGTAGCAGTAGTAGTAACAGTAGTAGCAGCGAAGTAGTACAAGCAGAGTAGTGTAGTAGTAGTAGCAGCGGTAGTAGTAGTAGCAGCAGCACTAGCAACAGCAGTAGCAGCAACAGTAGTAGTAGCAGTAGTATTAGTACTATCAATAGTAGCAGTAGCAGCATTATCAGCAACGCTTAGATTAAACATTTCATAGTGAGAGTTCCCTCCCCTCCCTCACTCCACATTCAACGTACAGTTTATTGTTGCTATGGAAACCCTGGTGCTGACATGCAAAGATAGAAGATATAATAGAATACTTTACCTGGTCCTAAATGTCATAGACACGTATGATGCAGAACTACACTCAGGTTCTCTTCCGCTCCAGGTGTCTTAACTGGGGGCGTGTACTGTAAACACTTGATCAAACGTAAGCTGTCGGTTTTTGAGTATATCTTTTTGGGACTAATGGTTATGGAAAAACACAATCTCTCCACCACCCTCCCCCCTCCACCAGCGATACCAGTCCTAGTCCCAGCCCTAGTCCCAGTCCAAGTCCCAGTTCTAGTTCCAGATTAGTTTAGAGGAACTTCTAAGCGATATGTAATGCTAAGATGACTAATGCTGGATCGTTGTCATCAGGTGCCGTGCCGGTTGGCGTAGGCGATCATGTATCTCCACAAATCTCTATCTTTCGTGTTTGCTATCATTTCAGATGTTGACGCTCTACTGTGCCATGAAGTTAGGCTATCCACAATTTTCTCTCTTCCTCTATCTCGTCTACCCTCAATTTTACCATAATGTTGGATATACTGCTAAAATGACTAATAAAAAATGATTTATTGATTAAAGGGCAAGAACTTAGTTAACTCGATAAAGACACGTTTTACTTGATTGCTCCCCTTTACTTGGTCCTTATTTCAGATGGAGACATTTTCTTTTACAGAGCACAAAACTTACAACCATGCACACATCACACACACATACATACATACATACACACACATACTTACACAAACACATACATACACATGTACAAGACGCCCGTCAGATAGCACATCAGATCAGGACAAATACCTCCTCAAGACTCCAAGCAGATAACACAAAGACCTCCCCAAGAAGCTAGTCAGACAACACAAAGACCTCATCAAACCCCACATCCTCACAGATCAACACAAAGACCTCATCAAGACGCCTACAAACACATCCTCACAGATCAACACAAAGAACTCCTCAAGACTCCCACCAGATAGCACAAAGCTAATCCTCCGACAGGGTTACCATCAAGATACCAGTCAGCCAGCTTATATCTCCAACCTCAGATAAGTCCACCAGCATTGACAACCTAGAACTGCACATACACCAGACCAATCGAAAGTCCTTCTCAGGGCTACACCTCAACATCATCATCACCAAATAGCTTGTTCTGAGCAGAACTTTGCCACCCCAACAGTTCTTCGGAATTTCTGTCTATCATAGGCCAGATGTCCTGCCGCATGTTCAGACCATCAGTTACATCCTGAATCCATCTTCTCCGTGGTCTTCCTCTTCTTCTCTTTGCAGGGATGCCTCCTTCCATGAGGGTCTTCTCAAGCCCTTCATGTCTTTTTATATGCCCAAAACATCTCAATTTTCTCTTTCTTATTTGTAGCATCTTCTCTGCCCATGATATACGTAGGACTCTTCTGTAATACTTCTACACATAGATCACTAAAAAGTCCTTCTCAGGGCTACAACTAGATAATCAAAATGTCCTTCTTGGAACTATACAGATACTAGATTATAATAAGCATAACTCTCAGGACAAAGACATGTTTAGTACTAGTCTCAGTCAAGTAAACACATAAACAGAGAGCTTGACAGTTCGAAAACTGAAATATATATATCAATTATGGAATATTCTAGGGTACGATAGACCAAAGTAAGAAATAGTCTGAGGTAAGCTAGTCAAAGTAAGAAATAGTCTGAGGTAAGCTAGTCAAAGTAAGAAATAGTCTGAGGTAAGCTAGTCAAAGTAAGAAAAAGTCTGAGGTAATGCTTATCAAAGTAAGAAATAGTCTGTGGTAAGCTAGTCAACAACATACTATACAGAAAATTACATACTTTGGTCACATCAAGCGTCACGATGGCCTAGAAAGAACAATACTAGAGGGCAGAGTCCCAGGACGCAGAGACAGAGGCAGACCAAGAAGAAGATGGCTACAAGATATTAAAGAAACCATGAACATGACCATCGACGAAGTGGGTGAACTGGCTAGAGACAGAGTGAATTTCAGATGTGCTGCAAAGAGAGCAACGTCATATAAAGGACTCGCACCTTGATGATGATGAAGCTAGTCAAAGTAAGAAATAGTCTGAGGTAAGCTAGTCAAAATAAGAAATAGTCTAAGGTAAGCTAGTCAAAGTAAGAAATAGTCTGAGGTAAGCTAGTCAAAGTAAGAAAAAAAAATATCTGAGGTAAGCTAGTCAAAGTAAGAAATAGTCTGAGGTAAGCTAGTCAAAGTAAGAAATAGTCTGAGGTAAGCTAGTCAAAGTAAGAAATAGTCTGAGGTAAGCTAGTCAAAGTAAGAAATAGTCTGAGGTAAGCTAGTCAAAGTAAGAAATAGTCTGAGGTAAGGTAAGCTAGTCAAAGTAAGAAATAGTCTGAGGTAAGCTAGTCAAAGTAAGAAATAATCTGAGGTAAGCTAGTCAAAGTAAGAAATAGTCTGAGGTAATGCTTATCAAAGTAAGAAATAGTCTGAGGTAATGCTTATCAAAGTAAGAAATAGCCTGAGGTAAGCTAGTCAAAGTAAGAAATAGTCAAACAATTACTGAATGTAACTAATTACATAGCACAATAAAAATAAAGAAATCTAGTTGTGAGAACGTCGTATCAAAATAACACTTATTAATCAAGGTGAAGAAAACAGTCTATCAGTCTTCGTGACCAGGTCCCAGTCTAAACTCTTCTATCAACATATGACTTAACAGTCTTTGTGACCAGGTCCCAGTCTAAACTCTTCTATCAACATATGACTTAACAGTCTTTGTGACCAGGTCCCAGTCTAAACTCTTCTATCAACATATGACTTAACAGTCTTCGTGACCAGGTCCCAGTCTAAACTCTTCTATCAACATATGACTTAACAGTCTTTGTGACCAGGTCCCAGTCTAAACTCTTCTATCAACATATGACTTAACAGTCTTCGTGACCAGGTCCCAGTCTAAACTCTTCTATCACAGTGAACATCATTTCAATTTCAAAGAAAACCTTTCGAACGGACATCAACACAATCCCAAAGACAGTATATAAAATTAAAAAAAAGAATGTGTATTGATGTGACTGTATATGCAAAGAAAATTAGTATTCCACCAGCACACATCATCACACGCAAGCACAAGCCAGCACGTCCAGAACATCCAGCACATCACGCTCATCCAACACACACAAGCACACGTAAGCACATCCAGCACACGCCAACACGTCCAGCATACGTCAGCACATCCAGCAAATCCAGCACATGCAGCACATCCAGCTCACACCAGCACACGCCAGAACACTCCAGTACACATCAAGACACCCAGCCCAACAAGCACGCACACTTCAGCACATCCAGCACATGCAGAATACGTCAGCACATCCAGAACATCCAGCACATCCGGTACATAAAGCGCACGCCAGCACACCCAGCATACTCCAGCACATCCTTCCCACATCAGCACATCCAAAACATCCAGCACACTTCAGCACGTCCAGCACACGTCACCCAACCCAGAACCTCCAGCACACACCAGAACATCTACAATATCCAGCACATCCAGCACATCCAGCACATCCAAAATATGTCAGCCTATCCGGCACATGCAGCACATCTAACACACGCAAGTACATCCAACACATCCATCACACGCCAGCACATCCAGCACACGTCAGCACATCCAGCACACGTCAGCACATCCAGCACACGCCAGCACATCCAGCACACGTCAGCACATCCAGCACACGCCAGCACATCCAGCACACGTCAGCACACGCAGCACACGCCAGCACATCCAGCTCACTCTAGTACACCCCAGCACATCAAAACATGTCAGCACATCCAGCGTAGTCCAGCACACAAATGGTAATATTGAATTGCTGGAGACAGCCAGCACACGACTGGAAATATTGAATTGCAAAAGAGACAGCTTGCAAAACGAAATGCAGAACTGAATTGCTGGAGACAGCCAGCACACACCAGCACACGACTTGACATATTGAATTGCTGGAGACAGCCAGAGCCAGCACACGACTGGAAATATTGAATTGCAAGAGAGACAGCTTGCAAAACGAAATGCAGAACTGAATTGCCGGAGATTGCCTAGAAATGAGATAACAATATTTGGCGTGATATTTTCTTGGAGCAAATTAACGCACATAGATCGATCAATCAACTCGATGGGCGCGATCAATTGAAGCCCGGAAAGACAGAAAATTAAATCTCTCTGTCCTGGACAAGTTTTTATGAGGATTGCTATCATTCTAAGGATGACATACATTTTAATATTACATGAGCAATGCTGGTAACCTATGCGACCTTGAGAAGAAGGACAAATATTAGGCAGAACGTTAGTTTGACAATGTACACAGACAAACTTAAACAACGATTCTATCCAAGAGTATCTATCAATTACAACACACACACATATACATACACAAACACATATAGACATACACATACATACATACATACATAAACACATAAGGGGTCTCTGTGACTGAGTGGTTAAGCAC